>JAMFTS010000044.1:0-600000 GCA_028095005.1 Rhynchospora pubera | reverse complement strand
GTGAGGCACGAAGTGGTGAAGCCCTTGAGTCCCGAACACATGACTCTTGGGTGAAGCATGAAGTGATGAAGCTCTTGAGTCTCGAACACATGACTCTTGGGTGAAGCACGAAGTGGTGAAGCCCTTGAATCCCAAATACATGACTCTTGGGTGAAGCACGAAGTGGTGAAGCTCTTGAGTCCCGAACACATGACTCTTGGATGAAGCCCGAAGTGGTGAAGCCCTTGAGTCCCGAACACATGACTCTGGGGTGAAGCCCGAAGTGGTGAAGCCCTTGAGTCCTGAATACATGACTCTTGGGTGAAGCACGAAGTGATGAAGCCCTTGAGTCCCGAACACATGACTCTTGGGTGAAGCCCGAAGTGGTGAAGCCCTTGAGTCCCGAACACATGACTCTTGGGTGGAGCCCGAAGTGGTGAAGCCCTTGAGTCCCGAACACATGACTCTTGGGTGGAGCCCGAAGTGGTGAAGCCCTTGAGTCCCGAACACATGACTCTTGGGTGAAGCATGAAGTGATGAAGCCCTTGAGTCCCGAACACATGACTCTTGGGTGAAGCACGAAGTGGTGAAGCCCTTGAATCCCAAATACATGACTCTTGGGTGGAGCCCGAAGTGGTGAAGCCCTTGAGTCCCGAACACATGAAACGGTCAGGCGGTCAAGTTAGCTGTCGCTTGGTATGCGCCTTGATTCCCACGCCAACCCTTCCATCTTCGCCTCGTGATGTGTGAAAGTTAATACCGCCTTCACTGCTGTCCTTTCAACTCCCTGCCTTTTATACTCCCATTTCTCTCTCTTCTTCTGTCATTTATCACTTCAGCTCTCTTTCTTCTCTTTCTTCTCTGACGAGCTCTCTCCTTGCTACTCCCAAACGATCGTTCATCCTTTTCTCTCCGGTGAGTCCTTCTTCTCGTCCTCCGACGAGCCTTCCTCTCCCTCTCCGGCAAGTTTTCTCCGGCAAGCTCCCTTCTTTTCAGGTACCTTCTCTCCTTTCTCCTCCTTTTGTTCTAAGTTTTATTTTCTTACCATGGGATTCTCTTTCTATCTGTTTGGTATGAATGTGAGTACATTTAGAACTGGTATGGTTAATACCCACTGTGATCTTGGTATGAAGATTATTTATTCTCCATGTTCTTGCTTATATCTTTCCTATAGTTAGCAAACAGTTGTGTTGTTTCTTGTTTCATCTTTTTAGGTATGGTATATACCTTGTCTTTGTACTGATTGGTATAATAGGTACAAAAAGTATGAGGTACTGGTTATTCCCACTATACTGTTAGCATCTGTTCTGTGGTGATCCCGTGCATTATTACCAGTCCCTATTTTACTTGCATCCGAAATCCTTTCGTTAATGCCACGATCTATCCTTAGGTATTATACTTATGTGCTTTGTTTTCCAGTTTCTATGGCTTCAAGCAGTTCTAAGCCACAAGTTCCATCTTCAGATGTCCCAGAAAAGTCTACCAATTCGGAACGACAGATGGTTGTTCACCCCCCCACTGAGGGAAACCTGGAAGTCGACACTTCCTCACCTGTTCGGGATCCCGAAAAGGGGAAAGGTCGAGTGGCTCCCAGAAAGGAGGTCTTTCGTCGCACTTCTCGTCCTCTTGATGAGGTATTCAAGAAGACGCCTACCTTCCAATCTCAACCCTGGAGCGAGAAGTCTTTGTATGCCTTTTCTTGCCAGATTGGTCTCACTGAGAAGGATGCTTTAGAAGCTGCAGCCCCAGATGATCGACCTTACGATGAAGAAAAGGGGGCAGTTCTTTTCAAACCTTTATCAAGGTGTGGTTTCAAAGTTCCTCTTACACAGTTCGTAATCGACATTCTCTCACTTCTCGAGATTGCTCCTGGACAACTTCACCCCAACGCCTGGTGTATCATCAGATCCTTCGAGACCGTGGTGACTTTATTTTCTTTGGCTATGGGCTTTGAAGGAATGACAGCTTCCTTGCGGATGTTCGGGCATTACTTTGGATTTTCAAAAGCTGGGGACCTTTGTACTGTTCGGAACAAGGTGAATATGGTTTTGTTCGGGAAGGTCAAGAAACTCGACAACTGGGAAACTCATTTTTGTTATCTTCGTCAGCCTTATCTGGATGTGTTCGGCATCACTAAGAAGTGGAACAAGGACACTGACAGTTTCAATGGTGTCTCCATCGATCCTCCCACTATAGAAGAGTATGCTTTTCTCCTCAAATTGGACTCAGTCATCAAAACCGAAGGTCCAATTCGCTTGGTGTTTAATGGGACTTCCTTAGAGGAAGAATCTCCGATCCATCTTGGGGTCGAAACTGTTATTCCTCCAGTGGTCCCCCCGAAGGTCTTAAAAAGGGGGGTTGGTTCTACCACTGCCTCTGAGCGTCGCCAGAAGAAAGCGCGACGAGATGTTGGACCAGCTAAGGTGTCACATCCTGCAGTGTCAGAAGGTCTCTCATTGAAAGGGGTTGAAAGTACAACTAGCGGAAAGGGTCCTTCCCATACCCGACCTTCCCTGGAGACATCTTCTCATCCTTTAGAAAGGGGCACTGCTGATGTGTCTGACGATGAGTTGTTCGTGGTCCCTCCTCGTTTGCTAAAGCCTTGCTCATCAAAAGTCGCGATTCCCCCTGTTCCGGAGCCTATTCTGGAATTTCTTCCCGAAGTCATCCCAGAACCTGTTCCCTCTCATCAGATTTCGGAGGGTTCAGCTCGTTCTTGTCCTCCAACTCCTGCCCGATCTCTGCCTTTGGAGGATGAAGACCTGATGCATTCTGCTTCTACTCCTCTTCAAATGCCTGCGAGTTCTCTGAGATCTCACCTGGATGCAGCTGTTGTTACTCTGAACCCTGTATCTCCTTCATCTTCTCAGTTAACTCATTGCTTGGCAGAACTTCGAGCGATCTTTTCTGCTCAAGAAGCTCGCATTGCTTCTTTGGAAGTAGAGTTGGCGAAGGAGAAGTCAAAGGTACAAAATTTACATGTTGAACACGACCAGCATTATAAGGACTGGCATTCTATGACTCACAACTATGTTGACTCTAACAAATTCATTGTACTGTTCGTTCAGAATCTTCTGAAGGAAAATACCGAGCAGGCCAAGAAATTGGAGGATTTCGAGCGGCTGAGGCATTTACTACTTTTAAAATTGGATTCATCCTTGAGACAAAAAGATCAAGTCGTAGGTCTTCTGACTTCTACTCGGAAGGATTTGGCAGAAGAAAAAAGCAGAAGGCAGAAGTCCGAGAACATCTCGGAGATACTCAAGGATGAAGTGACAAAACTATCAGTGGAGAATTCTCTTCTTGCTGGGGCGGCCGAGTTGTCTCAAGATGACAAGTATAAGATTTTTGATGAACTTCTTCCTTCTTTCCTTCGTTCTCGTGCTTTCAAAAGGGCTGCTGGAATGCAGTCGGCGTCAGTTCTCAGAAATGTTTTACTTCGGGTGTGTCGCGGGCTCCAATGGTCCTATCCGATTACGGACGAAGAGTTTGGACTTCTTGCAGCTAACGAAGTTCCACATCTTCCTCCCGTTGCTGAGTGTAGCTGGCGCCGTTCTGTTGATCGACTTTTAGGCCCGGATGGAAATGTGTTATCGGGTACCATTGATGTTTTGGGAGAGATGTTTGCTCCTCGATATCCGTGGCCTGAAGAACAAGTGCCCTGGCCCGCAGATGTTCCGAAGCCTGTAGATGACGAAGATAATTCGGGATCTGTATAGGCTAGTATTTCTATTATGTTTTTTAGGTATAGTTGGGGTCGAGCGAATTAAGGTTTTTTGTGATGTGACTTGATGTAATATGGTGCTTTGTCTGAAGTGAAAATCGTGACTTCTTTTGCCTTAATTGTCTCTATTCTCTGCTAATTACTATTTTCTATTTTTTTTTTTTTTTTTGCGAGATGTTTACAACATCATCTGGGTATATCCTTTGCAGCATAGTTTCGAGATTTGTTCTCAAAATTAACAAGTATACTAACTCCGAGATACACTCTTAAGGAATAATAAAAATAAACATACATTAATTCCGAGATACATTCTCAAGGAAACAAACATATATTCCGTATCCTTTTTTCAATAATAGACCATCTCGGATAGTGAATTCGAGAGCCCACCGCTTGACTTTTCGGGCAACCTTTTCATCTTCTGGGAGTTTTCCTTCCTTGAGAAAATTCCATAACAAAGCATACCATTCCTTTCCTGCCTCCACGATATACACTTCGAAGGCGAGAACATCAATGCTGGGATGTGGCACTTCCAACATAATAATGGGTTTTTCTCGATCTAAATCGCTTTCTTTAGCAATTTTAGACAGAGCATCTGCTGTTTCAGTTTGAGTCTGTGGCACGTACTCTACAGAAGCACTTTCAAAGGCAGCTAATACTGTTTTCACCTTCTCCAAGTATAGGGCTAGCCTTTCATTTATTGCTGCATATTCTCCTTTGATCTGGTTTACGACCAGCTGCGAATCCATGTAGAAACGCACACTTCTTGCTCCGATTGCCTCCATAAGTCGCATACCTGCCAGCGACGCCTCATATTCTGCGACATTGTTGGATACCTCGAATGTCAAATGTATCGCATAATGAAATTTCTCGCCTTTCGGACCTTTTATTTCAACGCCAACACCCGAACCTTTCTCAGAAGCTGCCCCATCCACGAAAACTTCCCACACTTCTTCCTTGGGATTTTCAGTTTGTCTAGCTGTGCACTCAACTATGAAGTCGGCAAGAATTTGTCCTTTGTATGCTGTCCTTGGTTCGAAACTCACATCATATTCGGACAACTCTACTGCCCATTTTAACATCCGCCCTGCTACATCAAGCTGTCCCAAAGCTTTTCGGAGAGGCATGTCGGTGAGCACTTTGATGGGGTGTGGCTGAAAATACGGTTTGAGTTTCCTGGATGCTATCATGACCGCGAACGCTACTTTTTCAACAGGAGGGTATCTTATCTCAGCATCTCGCAGAATGCGAGACACGAAATAGACAGGTTTTTGTTGGTTTTCTTCAATCCTGATGAGAGCTGCACTCACAGCCGTTTCGGAAGTTGCCACATAAAGATATAGAGTTTCCCCTTTCACAGGTCTACTGATTGTCGGTGGTGTGGCTAAGTATTCTTTGATCTTTTCAAAGGCATCTTGACATTCCACTGTCCATTGGAACTTCTTGTTTTTCCTGATTGTTTGGAAAAAAGGTTGACATACTTCGGCTGACTTTGAAATGAATCTGTTTAGGGCAGTTATTCGCCCAGTTAATTCTTGCACCTCTTTGACTGTTTTTGGTGGTTCCATGTTCGCGATCGCCTGACACTTCTATGCCTCTTTCGGACACGATAAACCCTAAAAACTTTCCACTTCCGAGACAGAAAAAACTCTTCTTCGGGTTTAATCGCATTCCGACTTCTTTCATTTTCGCGAACACTCTTTCCAAATGTTGCACATGTTCTTCCCCCGAACAGCTTTTGATCACCATGTCATCGACATATGCTTCCATAATCTTCCCAATTTCTCCTTGAAACAACTTGTTCACCATTCTTTGATATTCTGCTCCTGCATTCTTCAGACCAAAAGGCATGACCTTGTAACAATAGATCCCCTTTTCTGTAAGGAAACTGGTTTTTTCTTCATCTTCGATACACATTTTAATCTGATGATATCCCGCGTTGGCATCGACAATGCTCAAGTGAGAAAAACCCGCCGTCGAATCCACTAGTGCATCAATGTTCGGCAATGGGAAAGGATCTTTCGGACAGGCTTTGTTGAGGTCAGTGAAATCAATGCATACTCTCCACTTGTTGTTAGGTTTCGGAACCACCACTGGATTGGCTAGCCAAGCAGGGCATTTGACCTCGCGAATAAACCCAGCTGCGAGTAACCTTTGCACCTCCTCCTCAATTATCGTTCTACGTTCGGGTCCGAACTTTCTTTTCTTTTGATGCACTGGTCTGGCATGTGGGAAGATTTTGATTTTGTGTTCCGCAATCTCCCTCTTAATACCCGGCATTTGCCCTCCTTCAGCGACAAAAATCTCTTGGTTTCTTTTAAGACAGTCCTTCACTAATTCTCTATCCTTGGCCCCGAGCGCTGTCCCCAGTTTAGTAGTTATTCCCTCACTCAGCTCTACTTCTTCCACACCTTCCCCCGGAGCGCCCGAACTGGGCACGCACACTTTTTTCTCAACATTTCCCTTCTCTATTTGTGTTACTTGATCTATCACTGCTGCCTGGTAACATTCTCTGGCCTTTTGTTGGTCACCTTTTACCACATCAGGACGAGTGCATAGCATGGCATACATAATCGATCCGACCACAGATGGATACTGGAACTTCTTCATGTATTCACGATCTGCATCATTGGTCGGACTTTGAGACTTGCTCAAGAAAATGCCATGTGACATAGGCAAGAATCCCTTTTTGGAATTTGCCATGTTGTGTTTGTTCAACACTTTGTCAATATATGCATCTTGGCTCAAGCCTAACATCCTTCTCGATCTATCTCTATAGATCTTGATTCCTAGGATATAGGCGGCTTCGCCCAAATCTTTCATTGAGAACACCTTCTTCAATGAATCCTTAACTGCATTCAACTCGGGGATATCATTCCCGATCAAGAGGATATCATCAACATATAGAACAAGAAACACAACCACGCTCCCACTGATCCTCTTGTAAACACAAGGTTCCTTTTCGCTTTGAACGAAGTTCAATTTCTTGACTTCTTCATCAAAGCGTTTGTTCCAACTCCTTGATGCTTGCTTCAATCCATAAATGGATCTTTGAAGTTTGCATACCTTGTTAGCATTCTTTGGATCCACAAAACACTCGGGTTGTGTCATTTACACATCCTCTTCCAAATTTCCATTTAGGAAGGCGGTTTTGACATCCATTTGCCATATTTCATAATCATAAAATGCGGCAATTGCTAACATGATCCGAATTGACTTGAACATAACGACGGGCGAGAAGGTTTCTTCATAGTCAATACCATGAACTTGTTTGTAACCTTTCGCTACGAGTCGTGCTTTGTAAATGGTCAAGTTGCCATCCATGTCGACCTTTCTTTTAAAGATCCATTTGTTCTCAACGGGTTTTACTCCGTTGGGAAGATCAACCAAGGTCCATACCTTGTTGTCATACATGGATTGCATTTCGGATTCCATGGCCTTAAGCCATTCCTTGGAGTCTGGTTTTCTTTTCATGTCATCAATGGTCAAGGGCTCATCGTTCTCCATGACGAGAACGTCGTGCAAACCTAAATATCTTATAGGTGGACGACTTGGCCTTGCCGATCTTCGTAGGGTAGATGCTTGAGGTTCTTGAACTTGCTCCACAACGGTTTGTGGGCTTTGTTCTTGAACTTCAAGTATAGGTGCGTCCTCAACACTATCGACACGCGATATGTTTGAGTATTCATTTGAGGGAGCTTGTTCTTGAATCTCTTCTTCCACAACAACTTGAGGAATAGGTTCGGGCACACCAAGGCATAATGTTTTGTTGTTGTGGTTCTTGAATTTCTTCAATAACCACGTTGCTCCCACTACTTCTTCCTGAGAGAAATTCTTTCTCCAAGAACACACCATAACGAGCAACAACTATCTTGTTCTCGTTGCGGTTATAGAAGTAGTAACCCTTCGTTTCCTTAGGGTATCCTACGAAATGACATTTGTCCGATTTGGGTCCAAGCTTATCGCTCACTAGCCTTTTCACATAAGCTTCGCAACCCCAAATCTTGAGAAACGACATGCTTGGTTTCTTCTTAAACCAAAGCTCATAGGGCGTTTTCTCAACGGACTTTGACGGAACACGGTTCAAAGTAAAAGCTGCGGTTTCAATTGCATAACCCCAAAAGGACATAGGCAAATTAGTTTGGCTCATCATCGATCGAACCATGTCTAGCAAAGTTCGATTCCTCCTTTCGGATACACCATTCCATTGTGGTGTTCCTGGTGGAGTGAGTTGTGGAACGATTCCACACTCCTTTAGATAATCGCCAAATTCATGGCTCAAGTACTCACCACCTCTATCGGATCGTAAGGCCTTGATCTTTCGATCAAGTTGGTTCTCAACTTCACTCTTAAACTCTTTGAACTTGTCAAAAGTTTCAGATTTATGACGCATCAAGTAGATATACCCGTATCTACTATAATCATCAGTGAACGTGACGAAGTATGAGAAACCTCCACGTGCACAAATGTTCATAGGTCCACATACATCGGTATGTATGAGATCTAACAATCCATTTGCCCTTATCCCTTTGTTGGGAAAAGGCGCTTTGGTCATTTTTCCCATCAAACAAGATTCGCAAGTGTCAATTGGCTCGAAAGCGAATTGATCCAAGAGACCAACGGATTGTAGTCTCTTGATGCGTTTCTCGTTGATATGACCCAAGCGGCAATGCCACATTAAAGTCGCATTCTCATGTGAAACCTTACGTTTCCTTTTGTCATTTTCAACACTCATAACAAATCCATTCGAATCAAGCACATAAAGACCATTCAATAATTGTGCATCACAAAAACGAACTTCATTACGAAACAAAGTCAAACACTTGTTCTTTATTACAACATCAAATCCATCCAAGTCCAAACAAGAAACGGACACAATGTTTCGAGTGATACATGGAACTACAAAAACATCCTTGAGTTCCAACACAAAACCAGTAGGCAAAGTTAGTTCCACGCTCCCAACGGCCATAGCGGAGATGCACGTGCCGTTACCGACGCGGAGTTGAACTTCGCCTTTCTCGAGCCGCCTTCTATTCTTTAGTACCTGCACATTTCGACAAATGTGAGCACACGAACCAGTATCAAATACCCAATCTATGTGAGAAGTAGCGAGAAGGGTTTCGATGACAAATATACCTGAGGTAGAAGGTTGGACAGTTCCCGCCTTCTTGTCAGCTAGGTACCTTGGGCAGTTTCTCTTCCAATGGTCCTTGTTGCTACAGTAGTAGCAAACGGTCTCGGAAGAGGCCGGGTTCTTCTTCTTCTTAGAACCCACGGGAGCACCCTTGGCCGGACCTTGGGGCGTCACCGGGCCTTTGCCTTTGCCTTTGCGGCCACGCTTTCTTATCTTCTTGCTCTTTCCACTCACCGCAAGAACATCCTTTGGGCCCTTTTCTTTCTTCAAACTCTCCTCCGTCTCAATGAGCATGTTTTGGATGTCATCCATGCTCTTGTCCATGCCGTTCATCCGGTAGTTCACAACGAAACCGGTGAAGCTTGGAGGGAGAGAATTGAGAATGAAGTCTTGAATCGCCCCCGAAGGGAAGGGCGTGTCAAGCTTCTCAAGCTGCCGAAACAACCCCGCCATCTTCATGACGTGTGGCCCGACATCATGACCTTCGGCCAAGCGAGTGTTGGCGACGGCCTTGATGAGACGGGTCCTTTCGGTGCGGGCCTTAGTTTGGAACATGTTGGATAGGCGAGTGATCATAGCGAACACTCCATAGCCACTATCCATGAACTCCTTTTGGAGTTCCGCTTCCATTGTTGCCACCATCACGACGGACATCTCCATGTCCTCGTTTTCATGCTTCGCAAAGGCATCCTTTTCCTCTTGGGTAGCGGTTGCCTTTGGAGCCGATGGCATGGGAGTGGTGAGGAGATACTCTCTTTTCTCATACCTAAAGGCAAGCCTTAGGTTGCGATGCCAATCCAAGAAATTGGCACCGTTAAAAGCGAGTTTCTCTCTCTCAAGAAGAGAACGTAGCGTAAAAGATGAGGAAGACATCTACAACAATTATCAAATTTAAAGGTCAATTAGTTTTATGTTTTTAGTTTTAACAAAAGTAAAACTTTCACTACACTTTAAAAAAGTCCCTAAGTATAGTGATTTCCAAGACCCCTATTTTCATCAAAATGGACCTGCTATGGCACGTCATCCAAAATGATTAGATAAGGTAGGTTCTACAACCAATCATCTTACCATGACTCTTGGTTCGCATAAGCGAACTTCGCCCCGATGTCCAAACTCTAGTTGGGTTCATCGAAAAGTCACTTCTCACTATTTGCTCCTTGCAAATCTTAGCTATTTGCACCCCGACTACCGAATTGGCAATCATGACGTCCGCTTGGGCGGACCGCGCCATGAGTGACAATCGGCATGAAGGGGATAGAGAGAAGGAGGGCGATTTAACTTATTCTTTTTAGTTTGGGACAAACAATTCATATGACACTTTGTTTGGTGGTCGTGTAAGCATACATCCATACCTAACCTAACAAAATAATCATATAAGCATCTCATAGTTGTGGGTTTGTATGACTCCCGCTTGCATTAGTTTCGCCACATCGTCCATGGAGCAAAACTAATCTAATCCATGCCCTCCCACTAAATTCTATAAGGATCTAAATCCTATATAAAATAAAGGTGCAAAATACATGTGAAAACATCCTATTCCCTTCCTATCCTTAGGGGCATGCAAGCCTCACAAGTTACATAAAAAATTAATCCAAAATTAATTAATGGCACCAAAGGCCGCATTACAAACATTCACACATGCATTCATTTACAACCACAAGGCATTGAGTCTTGAGCCATACTAAACCCACTATCCACCTACAAAACAAAGTTAGCACATACAAGTCCACTTTGTTTCCAATTAACGATTTTCAAGCATCTTTGCGTATCGTTTGCTATAAGTAAATTCCGTGTACAAATCCTCAATTTTAAACAACCAAACTTGTTTAAATTCATTTAGAAAGTTCTTTCAACATCCCATAACAGAAAGGAGATCAAACAAGGAGTTTTCTAATTAATTTCAACTAGTTTGAATACTTAGAAAAACAGTAATTTACCAAAAAACGTAACTAATGGAATCCAACAAAAACAACAGTTTTCGGTCTCCAAAAATTCTCAAATAAATTACTTAAGCTCCTTATCATAGTTGTGACTACCAATAAAAATTTCAAGAAGAGATCTTAAACCATCTGGGAGAATCAAAAAAGACAAATCTCTTACAAGTGCACGAAACACCGTTATGAGATTTTCAGCTTATCCTCTCAACCATTTGGTCTGTTAGACCACCTTCTATCCAGTTTTTATATATACAATATACATAGAAAAACTTGTTTAGACTACAGGCTATCCATTCATGAAAAGAAAACAACCAAGTTCAGTTCAATAATATTAAGTTACAGCCTAAACAATCAACAAATTCTGTACTGGAACAGACTGTCAATCGAAAGGTTTTAACCTAGTTGAAGGTCCAAATATCCACGAAAAATTATGAAATTAATTTTCCTGGAATCCTAACTCAAAATAGAACAACTCCATTTAAACAGAATTTTTAAAGGAGTTCTCAGTTGGTACAGTTTATTAGAACAATCGATTTGCTCAACAAACTGGATCTGACAAGATCTTCCTTTTCATACTTGAAAAACCACAAATTAATCCGAGCCATGCAACAATTTGTACATGCTCAGAAAGAGCTTCAAGTCCTCTTTATTTCTAGCCATAGCACACTGGTACTTATATTCAAAATATAAATCTTTCAAGCCATTCAAACAGGACAGTGCAAGCAGAAACTGGTTCTGCGCACTGTCGCCATTTTATTCACAGTAAATCTATACTAATTTAGAAAAATGTGAATCCAACGCCAAAAGAATCACAATCTACAGATCTACAACTTTCATGTAGATGAAAAAAACTTCCAGAGAACATATCAAAGAGAAAAATGCGAAACAACACAGAAAATACCATTTCCAGACAGCAAACAAACGCATCATCTCTACTAATCCATTAATTAGCCAATTTCTCTTAATTAAGTGTCAAAAATAGCTTAAGTACGACCAAGGCTCTGATACCACTGTAAGAAAGTGTGTAATTTTCATTTTTATGCTAATTACCAATTAATTAACCAAGCAAATCACACACAAGAGAGATCTAGTACATAAGCTATTCATTCACAAGAGAGAAAGGATTGGAAGTATACCTCTCTTGGTATCGCAACCAAGAGGCTCGTTCCAATGGATTGATGTCGGTGGCGTGCTCTCCAAACACCTCCTATTCGCGGCGCCTCGAGTCCACTATGGTATTAACCAAGTTCTTCTCAATTCGTGCTAGCGAAGAGAAGAACGAGTCTAATCCCAAGCGTTCCCTTTCTTCAACCAACGAACCGAACGATTTGTGGGAGAATGGGACGCTCAACACATGAGCTAGAGTGGAGAGGGGAGAAGGGGGGCGGCGCACCACAAAGGGGAGGCCAATAGTGGCGGCTAGGGAGAGGAGGAGAGAGAAGAGGTGTAAAGGAGCCTCCAATAGGTGCCTTATATAGCCTCTTAACCCTAGATAGGAGTTCACACAAATTACAATTGTGCCACTCCTACCTACCTCTTGTGGCCGGCCTCCTAGTGGGCTCTCTTGGCCCACTAGGCCATCTCTATTTGGTCTCTTTAATTCTATTAATTAAAGGCCCACTCATAGCTATTCAATTTGGACATTTAATTTACTAATAAATTAAAGCCCAAATAACTTAACTAAATTAAGTGTGTTATTTATAAATAATTATTAACTTAATAATAATTATTTAGAGATTAGACAATGCATTAATTTATTTCTATATGATCTATTTGACTTAATTAATTATAACGGTCCATAACGCTATTTAATTAATTAATCAATCTATCATATTTTGCAATACACATTATTGCAAATAAATAATGCACATATGATTAAACACCAATTTTGTGTGACCCTTTGAGGATTTATGCTATGTTGGACATGGAATTAAATCGCTATTTAATTCCAATAATCATAAGCGGTATCTAGCAACACGTTATGATTCCCAATTCGCATAAATAGTGTACAGCTACAAAATTTCAATCCTGCATAAGAGAACAATTATGTTTCTCTATTTTGATTCTTATGTCACACGATATCATCGTATAATCCAAGATAGGAACGTGTCATTCTTGCAGATTATACGTTTCTTGATCTAGAGATAATTGTATCAGTTGCTAGCAAACAATCTATCTCCATCAAGGGGCCCAAACAGATATCGTCACTCACTAAGTGAATTAATGAGGGACATACGGTTTTCTTGATAATTAGCTTTTCCCCGCACAATTCAAGAATACTTAAATCAAGTCCGTATAGCAGCCTTTATCAGGAATCAGCGGTAGACATGATTTATAGTATCTATCCTCATGTGGAAAAGATAATCATCTCAAACTTAGAACCAAAATCATAACGAAATAAATAATGACACGTAACACAATCCATATATTTATTTCGTGGGGTCCAGTCCTGTACTATGTTCAATAACATATACATATGCAATTAAGTTGGTTACTCTTAACCTATGATTTATAGAACTTAATCATCACTTAATCTGCATACTAATCTTATTGATAACTAA
Organism: Rhynchospora pubera; assembly: GCA_028095005.1. Classification (NCBI taxonomy): domain Eukaryota; kingdom Viridiplantae; phylum Streptophyta; class Magnoliopsida; order Poales; family Cyperaceae; genus Rhynchospora; species Rhynchospora pubera. The sequence continues at coordinate 586,668 of JAMFTS010000044.1, read as the reverse complement.
TGTTCTCTGTTAATTATCAAGATTATGGACTTTTAGATTTATCGTTGTCATTTACTACTAAATGAATAACAGTGATCTATAATTCAGATCCTCAACCTGAATGAACTGTCAACGATTAAATCAAAGAACAAATGATCTGAAATCATCAATAACATAAACTATAGAAGTAGCCTAATGAATTGGCTTCTAGGACATATCTCTAACAAAAAGATCGGAATTCCGGATTCCGACCTAAGCTAAGATCGGAATACGGAAATCCGACCTTAGTTAAGATCGGAATCCAGGATTCCGATCTTAGCTAAACCAATTTTTTTTTGTTCGTTTCGAATAAATTTGATGTACTTTTTTTGTCTGTTCCGACATAATCTCTGATGTATTTGCCGAGGATATGATCCTAATGTATTTCACCTCAGACGTCAGACAAAATATAGAAAACTTGATGTTAGCTCTTAATTTCATTATCCTTGAAAAATATTAAATTATATTCAAGCCTATCAAGATTATATTAAATTATTCATTAATTAATTATTTAGTTTTGTGAAAAATGTCATTAATGCCAAGCCTATTAAAACGTTCAATCGTTCAATCATTTAATATTTACTAACTTGCCATCGATGGCACGGAGGGTCCCGTGCCATCAAGTCATTTTTCGAGATCTATAATTCAAACGGTCAATCCAAACCGTTCAAGTTGTTCTCCATATTGAAATATCTTTGGAGACCAAATTTTATATTTTTTCGAATTTTTTTTCTATTTATTATGATATTTTTAAAAACATTATAATTAGAGTATTTCAGACCCTCCAAGAAAATATCATAATAAATAGCAAAAAAATTCGAAAAAATGTAAAATTTGGTCTCCAAAGGTATTTCAATATTTTGATCAACTTGAACGGTTTGGATCGACCGTTTGACTTTTGAATTTCGAAAAACGAACCGATAGAAAATTGATGGCACGTGCCATCGATGGCGCATAAGCCATTATATATATATATAGGGTAATACTACAGTGGACACCAAAATTTTTACAAAATTTTGAACGGTAAATCACAGCCGTATAAAATTGGAAGGGTAAAATCGGTATATACCGTCTCTCCGTCTGTGTTCCGTCTGTCCGTTAAACACTGAAAAAAATGAAAAAATGTATCGAAGAAGATCGAAACCAAAATCTCTTTACAAAAATAGAAATCATAATCTTTCTCCTCCCGTCTCTCCTTTCATTCTCCTCCCGTCTCTCCTTCCGAACAAAATCTGAAAAACCTGAAGGCACCTGGTTCTCTCTTCATCCTCGCCGCCTTCTCCGTCGACTCGTCCTTCCCTTCCCCTCGCAGCCTGCTTCTCTCTTCCTTCTCGCCGCCTGCTCTTTCGACTCGTCCTTCCCTTTCGTTCACCACCTGCTCCTCTCTTTCTCCTTGAGGTAATCCAAATTTTTCGAGTTTTTTTATTAGTGATTTTCACTTGTTTCCCATTAAAGCCACTTGATTTTCACTGGTTTCCGATTTCAACTGCTCCTCTCTCCCTTGATTTTCTGCTACTTGATTTTTTGCTACTTCGATTTAAACAAATAGGTCTGAGAAGGCTAAGCAGGTCGTTCCTGTTGAGTTTGCTACTTCGATTTAAAGACACTTGTTTTTCATTGGTTTCCAATTTCAACTGCTCCTCTCTTCCTTGTTATGTTTAGTTTCATTCCCAATTACAATCCAGATAAAAACAAATTTGAATTTGTGGTTTTCTTTTATGTCAGCTTACTGCCTTAAACTTAGGGTCGGACTAGTAGAACTAAGCCAAATTAGATTTGCCAGCTAGCCTAAGTGCAACAGCAAATATTTTTGAGGGAATGTTAATGCTTTACAAAAGGCAAAGCAAATGGAGTAGATGTACCAGTGGCTTAAGTTGCCTTTTTTTTAATAGACTAAGGTCTCGTTGGCTGACTTCCTCTTGCTTTCTTATACAATTGATTTTGAATGAGGCGAAAAGCTTTAAGCAGATGTGTGCTGGAGAAAGCACTTCCAATTTCAACATTTAGTTTCATCCCTTCCTCGAGAACAATTTTGAACAAAGGTAGGTTTCGTTTCGCAAGATAAGTTGGTACAGTAATATAGGCAAGACGCATTCATCCTATTTTACTAGCAATGTAGCATGAGTTTTTTCACCAGGCTGCATGAATGCAAATAAATTGACATGATATAAATACGCTAAAGATATACCTTCTGAATGATATCAGCACCGAGGCGCTCATCAGGGTCCTCAATCTTCTCCTTAATATCAGGGTCCTCAATCTTCTCCTTAATTGCTGGTACCAAAGTTGAAAGGTGAACATATGCAGCCCCACCTTAGCAATTTCACTTTTTGATTTACTGGTTTCATGCAAACGTATTACTGTGTCTCTATTAAAACTTGTTGACTTTATAACTTGCATGAAAACGTATTATTGTGTCTATATTGAAAACGTATTTTTAATCCCCACCAGATACATTTTCATGAAACCAGTATTACTGTGTCTCTGTTGACTTACGTTATTTTGTTCTAATGCAAGTTTTTGCTTATCAGTGTTAAATATATTAACTATGGTATATTAAGGAAATTATATGTTATCTTCTCTGTAAGTACAATGGATACATGCCAGTAAACTCTGTAGTGCTACCTTTGTCACTGTTTCACTAATTTGATGAAGTCATGACAATAGTGAGTGATTAGGTTTGTTTACATTGTGTCTAGGAAAGAGGTACCAACAAGTACACCACTTCTGTATCAGAAAAAATCACAGGATAAACTCATGGTATGCTTTCTTATTACTTAAGTTTTGAATATGTTCTCTATTTTTGCCTCAATTTCATTTGAGTTGAGGAAAATTGATTGATATCTAACTGGAATACTGGATTGAATTTATGTATACAGTGGATACCTTCTGATAAAAAAATGTTACTTGTCATAGGGATTATTTAGCTTTAAGAAATTAGTGACTGCTTGCAAACCAAAATATACTTGCTGTCTATTATTGTAAAGTCTATAACCTTTCTTGATTAGTATAATAATTAATCCTTGTAAAGATATCTTTGTATTCACTTTCTTGTCATGAACAAACATGTATGATACTAATACATAAATAAATTCAATGGTACAGCACCAGACCTGAAAGATAAAGGCACTGAATCATTTTTTTTAGGACGTAGCATCGTTGAAGGAGTATGACCGCATCATCAACATGACTTTCTCAAGTGAGACCGAAGCTTTTGAGTTTTTCAATGCTTATGCTAAGAGAAAAGGGTTTAGCGTGAGGAAGAGTATCATTAAGAGAGATAAAACAAATGGGGCCATCAAATTTCGCCGGTTTTATTGCAGTAGACATGGCTTTCGAGAGAAGAAGCATATCGACAAGCCAAACAGAAAAAGACAGCACAAATTGCTCACCCGATGCGGCTGCCCGGTCAAGTTTTGTGTTAAACTAGACAAACGAACCGGTATGTGGTGGGTGCAGGATTTCAATGATTGCCATAACCATGATTTAGCGGCTGTTGATACCGCACCTTTTCTTCGATCCCATTGTTTCATTAGTGAAGCTCAAAAGTTAGAGATATCTTCTAAGAGAGCTTCTGGCATTCGGAATTGTCAGATACTAGATTATGATGCGCGATGCAGAGGAGGTTACCAGAATCGTGGTTACCAAGAGAAGAACCTATACAACTTCAGTACTGTGCATGAGCGGTCCAGATTTCTCGAAGATGATGCAGATTCAATCAAAAGGTACTTCCAAGATAGAAAGAAATCTGATCCAGATTTCTTTTTCAAATATGAAACAAAGGATGGGTGTCTTAATCGGCTTTTTTGGGCAAATGGACAGTCCGTTGTTGATTACTCTTTACTTTGGTGACGTGGTTATTTTTGACAGTACATATCAGCTTAATAGATATAATATGATAGTGGTTCCTTTTCTCGGATGCAATCATCACCGCAGCACTATAATGTTTGCATGCGGCATTGTCTCTTGTGAGAATGATGAGACGTACCGATGGTTGCTTGAAGCATTCCTTGAGGCAATGTACCAGGTACGTCCAGAATCGGTCATCACAGACGGTGACCTTGCCATGGGTAAGGCCATTAAATCTATTTTGAAGGGGACAACACATCGAATATGTTCATGGCATATGGAGCGTAATGCCAAGAAATACATCCATGGTAAATCAGCAATAGAGAAGTTTCATAAGTTGGTGTACACGTGCACTTCTGATGAATTTGAGACAAAATGGAAAGATTTTAAGAAGGAGGTGAGTAAAAGATCACCTAGCAGGCAGTGGCTGCAAATGATCTATAGATTGAAAGAATCATGGGCTGCAGCTTTTGTGAAAAAGAAGATGTTCCTAGGAATGTCGAGTACTCAAAGAAGCGAGAGCCTCAATGCAAAACTTCACAATTACATCAAGTGTAAGATGTCCCTATGTAGGGCCATACAGCAGTTTGAGCGATGCCTCATGCGCATGCGCACCAAGGAGGCCGAGCTTGATTGCATAGCCTTTCAGAAGGAACCAGTGCTACAAACCCCTTTCCTTGATCTTGAAAAATCTGCAGTGAGCAACTACACTACAAAGGTCTTCTATATTGTTCAGAAAGAACTGAAAAGGGCTGTGGAATATGTGGTTGGTGAGACCCTCAATAGTAGCATGTTGTCACAGTATTTCATTACTCGAAAAGGAAAACCTGAATCACGGCACGTCGTGCGTTGCTGTAGTATTGAGGTTGATATGCCTAGCCTTTCATGTACCTGTGCAAAGCTTGAATATGAGAAAATTCCATGCAGACACATCTTCGCGGTGTTGATACACATGAAGGCTACCTGCATGCCTCGGTGTTGCATCCCTGATAGGTGGACCAAACATGTCAAGTCTGCATTTCCTTCAGATCGAGAAGGCGGTACATTTAACATAGCTGATCACTGTCAGAGGTTCCATGAGCTGAATAAAGCAGTCATCCCAATCCACTATGAAGCAGCCAAATCCAATGCAGACTATTTGAAGTTAATGGAATGCTTAAAAGACCAAAAACAACACTATGAACATAACAAGAATTCTGTTGAGAAACCTAAGGTCAAACAAGAGGTTAAAGATGATGTAAATTCACAACCGGCTATAGGAAACCCCAAACCTGTTGTAACCAAGGGCGCACCGAAGAAAAACAAGAGGTCGTATGAGAGGATTAAGTCAGCGATTGAGATCAGGCGGAAGAACAAATGTGGACATTGTGGGCAGCGAGGGCATAATCGGCAAACATGTCAACTACTTCGCCAGGTAAATATTGTCGTTTGCTAGTTAATGTAACTTATATTGGTAATTTGAATTAACAATTTATTTGTATTTTGCAGGATGACGCCGCTGCCTCTGCTGAAACGTCGGGCCATGAGGACAGCGACGATATATTTGGTTCGAATACCTAAATCTTGGTTAGTTTTTCTGACATCCAATGTTTCATTTGCTCCTGCATCTCTGCTGGGCAAGCCTCTGCCCAGTATTTTTTTGCAGAAATTTTTTTCTTAAGTAACATATTTATGAGGTTCTCAATTAATGGCTAACAGAGGGAATGTTGTCAGCTAGCTTCATTTATACTCTTTATAAAATCCCTACATTAATGAGCACATATGGTCATACAGCTGTAGCAACAACAACATTACTATAATTAGTTATGAACACGCATGGTTAGGCCTAATATTCAACTCTGCTTGGTAGGATATATAAGGATACCACACAGTCATATCATGGGAAGCATTTCGTTAAATTTCAAATTTCAAATTTTTAATAAAGGAATTCAATGATGAAAACAGTTTACTAAGCACAATGCAATGTTCATTTAATTTCCTTAGAGCTCAACTTGGAATGTACATTATGAGACAAAATGTTGGCATAGACAAGGACAACATCAGTACTAGCAGGTGCACTACCAGCGTATGGACTGGTACCAGTTTAAAGTGGCAAGCACCATGCCAATTTTCCAATTAATAACCTATTTTTTATGGTATTGATTAGTAACAGTTGCGAGTTACCACATTAGTGTTATGATTATTGGGGGTGTTAAAGGAAAATTCAGTAAAGATTGAGTGTTACTAATGAATGCTAGGAACAGGTACGGTTAAGTTTTATGCAGAAATTAATGGACAACTTGATTTAGTTATCATGCATAGATATGATAATTATGGATCATTTGGCGCATATCATGGGTCTGACTTTTCTCCTTCCCTTGTTAATTTTGTAGTTTATTATACATAGCAGAGATCGAAGAAGGTGAATGATCAACAATTGCCAATTATGCAGCAGCGAACCATATCAAAGAAGAAGAGTTCTAATTAATGTTTGTATGGATTGTAGTAGAATTTTTATAAGTTAGTTAGGCAAACACTTGAGGATTTATAGTTCTGAATTGTTTAGGCGTAGCAATTTGTAGTCATCGACTTAATTTGAGTAGTATCCAATTTGTATCTTTATTATAATTTGCCTTTTATACAACAATAATTAACAAATTTAATTACCTTCTATATGACAAATATAAGAGATTGTTTTCCAAATTCCCATATCAAATTTGTATCTTTCCATATGCACCTAGATTAATATGATTCTTTGTATCTTTCCATACGCAAGTGATATTTGGAATCAAATTGCATATGGAAAAATGTATACTTTATGAAAGCGCAAGCTGTATAATATAGATTCTTATGATACACGCATGAAAACCTTCTTTATTGCGTATCAATTTAATTCCAATATCCGTGTGAGTACAAAATGCTTTCATTCCAAATGAATTTTCTTTTTTCTTTTTTCTTAAATAAAAAATGAAAATAATTCTTATGGATTATTCTTTTTTAAAAAAAAAAAACGAAATGACAGAGCGAGTTCAGCTAGTGTGTTCGTTCATGTTTAAAAGTCGAATGCTTTCATTCCAAATGAATTTTCTTTTTCTTTTTTCTTAAATAAAAAATGAAAATAATTCTTATGGATTATTCATTTAAAAAAAAAAAAACGAAATGACAGAGCGAGTTCAGCTAGTCTGTTCGTTCATGTTTAAAAGTCGAATGCTATCATTTCAAATGAATTTTCTTTTTTCTTTTTTCTTAAATAAAAAATGAAAATAATTCTTATAGATTATTCTTTTTTTTTAAAAAAAACGAAATGACAGCGAGTTCAGCTAGTCTGTTCGTTCATGTTTAAAAGTCGAATGCTTTCATTTCAAATGAATTTTCTTTTTTCTTTTTTCTTAAATAACAAATGAAAATAATTCTTATGGATTATTCTTTTTAAAAAAAACGAAATGACAGAGCGAGTTCAGCTAGTCTGTTCGTTCATGTTTAAAAGTCGAATGCTATCATTTCAAATGAATTTTCTTATTTCTTTTTTCTTAAATAAAAAATGAAAATAATTCTTATAGATTATTCTTTTTAAAAAAAAAACGAAATGACAGAGCGAGTTCAGCTAGTCTGTTCGTTCATGTTTAAAAGTCAAATGCTTTCATTTCAAATGAATTTTCTTTTTTCTTTTTTCTTAAATAAAAAATGAAAATAATTCTTATGGATTATTCTTTTTAAAAAGAAACGAAATGACAGAGCGAGTTCAGCTAGTCTGTTCGTTCATGTTTAAAAGTCGAATGCTTTCATTCCAAATGAATTTTCTTTTTTCTTTTTTCTTAAATAAAAAATGAAAATAATTCTTATGGATTATTCTTTTTTTAAAAAAAAAACGAAATGACAGAGCGAGTTCAGCTAGTCTGTTCGTTCATGTTTAAAAGTTGAATGCTTTCATTTCAGATGAATTTTCTTTTTTCTTTTTTCTTAAATAAAAAATGAAAATAATATTTATGGATTATTCTTTTTTTTTAAAAAAAAACGAAATGACAGAGCGAGTTCAGCTAGTCTGTTCGTTCATGTTTAAAAGTCGAATGCTTTCATTTCAGATGAATTTTCTTTGTTCTTTTTTCTTAAATAAAAAATGAAAATAATTCTTATGGATTATTCTTTAAAAAAAAAAACGAAATGACAGAGCGAGTTCAGCTAGTCTGTTCGTTCATGTTTAAAAGTCGAATGCTTTCATTTCAAATGAATTTTCTTTTTTCTTTTTTCTTAAATAAAAAATGAAAATAATTCTTATGGATTATTTTTTTTTAAAAAAAAGGAAATGACAAAGCGAGTTCAGCTAGTCTGTTCGTTCATGTTTAAAAGTCGAATGCTTTCATTCCAATTGAATTTTCTTTTTTCTTTTTTCTTAAATAAAAAATGAAAATAATTCTTATGGATTATTCTTTTTTTAAAAAAAAAACGAAATGACAGAGCGAGTTCAGCTAGTCTGTTCGTTCATGTTTAAAAGTTGAATGCTTTCATTTCAAATGAATTTTCTTTTTTCTTTTTTCTTAAATAAAAAATGAAAATAATTCTTATGGATTATTCTTTTTTTTTTAAAAAAAACGAAATGACAGAGCGAGTTCAGCTAGTCTGTTCGTTCATGTTTAAAAGTCGAATGCTTTCATTTCAAATGAATTTTCTTTTTTCTTTTTTCTTAAATAACAAATGAAAATAATTCTTATGGATTATTCTTTTTTAAAAAAAACGAAATGACAGAGTGAGTTCAGCTAGTCTGTTCGTTCATGTTTAAAAGTCGAATGCTTTCATTTCAAATGAATTTTCTTTTTTTTTTTTAAATAAAAAATGAAAATAATTCTTATAGATTATTTTTTTTTAAAAAAACGAAATGACAGAGCGAGTTCAGCTAGTCTGTTCGTTCATGTTTAAAAGTCGAATGCTTTCATTTCAAATGAATTTTCTTTTTTCTTTTTTCTTAAATAAAAAATGAAAAATAATTCTTATGGATTATTCTTTTTAAAAAAAAAACGAAATGACAGAGCGAGTTCAGCTAGTCTGTTCGTTCATGTTTAAAAGTCGAATGCTTTCATTTCGAATGAATTTTCTTTTTTCTTTTTTCTTAAATAACAAATGAAAATAATTCTTATGGATTATTCTTTTTTTTAAAAAAAAACGAAATGACAGAGCGAGTTCAGCTAGTCTGTTCGTTCATGTTTAAAAGTCGAATGCTTTTATTTCAAATGAATTTTCTTTTTTCTTTTTTCTTAAATAAAAAATGAAAATAATTCTTATGGATTATTCTTTTTTTTAAAAAAAAAGAAATGACAGAGCGAGTTCAGCTAGTCTGTTCGTTCATGTTTAAAAGTCGAATGCTTTCATTTCAAATGAATTTTCTTTTTTCTTAAATAAAAAATGAAAATAATTCTTATGGATTATTCTTTTAAAAAAAAAAAAGAAATGACAGAGCGAGTTCAGCTAGTCTGTTCGTTCATGTTTAAAAGTCGAATGCTTTCATTCCAAATGAATTTTCTTTTTTCTTTTTTCTTAAATAAAAAATGAAAATAATTCTTATGGATTATTCTTTTTTTTTAAAAAAAACGAAATGACAGAGCGAGTTCAGCTAGTCTGTTCGTTCATGTTTAAAAGTTGAATGCTTTCATTTCAGATGAATTTTCTTTTTTCTTTTTTCTTAAATAAAAAATGAAAATAATATTTATGGATTATTCTTTTTTTTTAAAAAAAAACGAAATGACAGAGCGAGTTCAGCTAGTCTGTTCGTTCATGTTTAAAAGTCGAATGCTTTCATTTCAGATGAATTTTCTTTGTTCTTTTTTCTTAAATAAAAAATGAAAATAATTCTTATGGATTATTCTTTAAAAAAAAAACGAAATGACAGAGCGAGTTCAGCTAGTCTGTTCGTTCATGTTTAAAAGTCGAATGCTTTCATTTCAAATGAATTTTCTTTTTTCTTTTTTCTTAAATAAAAAATGAAAATAATTCTTATGGATTATTTTTTTTTTAAAAAAAAGGAAATGACAAAGCGAGTTCAGCTAGTCTGTTCGTTCATGTTTAAAAGTCGAATGCTTTCATTCCAATTGAATTTTCTTTTTTCTTTTTTCTTAAATAAAAAATGAAAATAATTCTTATGGATTATTATTTTTTTTAAAAAAAAACGAAATGACAGAGCGAGTTCAGCTAGTCTGTTCGTTCATGTTTAAAAGTTGAATGCTTTCATTTCAAATGAATTTTTTTTTTCTTTTTTCTTAAATAAAAAATGAAAATAATTCTTATGGATTATTCTTTTTTTTTAAAAAAAACGAAATGACAGAGCGAGTTCAGCTAGTCTGTTCGTTCATGTTTAAAAGTCGAATGCTTTCATTTCAAATGAATTTTCTTTTTTCTTTTTTCTTAAATAACAAATGAAAATAATTCTTATGGATTATTCTTTTTTTAAAAAAAACGAAATGACAGAGTGAGTTCAGCTAGTCTGTTCGTTCATGTTTAAAAGTCGAATGCTTTCATTTCAAATGAATTTTCTTTTTTTTTTAAATAAAAAATGAAAATAATTCTTATAGATTATTTTTTTTTTAAAAAAAACGAAATGACAGAGCGAGTTCAGCTAGTCTGTTCGTTCATGTTTAAAAGTCGAATGCTTTCATTTCAAATGAATTTTCTTTTTTCTTTTTTCTTAAATAAAAAATGAAAAATAATTCTTATGGATTATTCTTTTTAAAAAAAAAATGAAATGACAGAGCGAGTTCAGCTAGTCTGTTCGTTCATGTTTAAAAGTCGAATGCTTTCATTTCGAATGAATTTTCTTTTTTCTTTTTTCTTAAATAACAAATGAAAATAATTCTTATGGATTATTCTTTTTTTAAAAAAAAACGAAATGACAGAGCGAGTTCAGCTAGTCTGTTCGTTCATGTTTAAAAGTCGAATGCTTTTATTTCAAATGAATTTTCTTTTTTCTTTTTTCTTAAATAAAAAATGAAAATAATTCTTATGGATTATTCTTTTTTTTAAAAAAAAAGAAATGACAGAGCGAGTTCAGCTAGTCTGTTCGTTCATGTTTAAAAGTCGAATGCTTTCATTTCAAATGAATTTTCTTTTTTCTTAAATAAAAAATGAAAATAATTCTTATGGATTATTCTTTTTTAAAAAAAAAATGAAATGACAGAGCGAGTTCAGCTAGTCTGTTCGTTCATGTTTAAAAGTCGAATGCTTTCATTCCAAATGAATTTTCTTTTTTCTTTTTTCTTAAATAAAAAATGAAAATAATTTTTATGTATTATTCTTTTTTTTAAAAAAAAACGAAATGACAGAGCGAGTTCAGCTAGTCTGTTCGTTCATATTTAAAAGTTGAATGCTTTCATTTCAGTTGAATTTTCTTTTTTCTTTTTTCTTAAATAAAAAATGAAAATAATTCTTATGGATTATTCTTTTTTCTTAAATAAAACATGATATTTTCAGAGAAGAATCAACATGAAGACATTAAAAAGAAAATCAGTGACATATCGGTTGTGAAATAAAAAGCTTACTATTGCGTTGAGACTAAGATTCCAATTTACGTTTCTACTTATCTATTTTGCACTGATAAAGTTGTTAAGTTTTGTTTGTTTTAACTTAAATTTATACATGAGTTTTGTAAAAAATGAGCATTTGGTGCTCTGATTCGTTGCCAAAATTGAAATTTTTGCTTGAATATGGCATTCTGAATTACGACATGTCTGGTTGTTTAATTATTTCATATCGAATTTGTATCTTTTCATTTGATTATTTCCCTGGCACGATGTATCAGTGAAAAAAAAAGGTAACATATTTTTATGATTGCAAAGAGTGGTCAAGTTTAATAGATGATAAAATTGCATTTTATACAACAACAATTAACAAATTAGGACTAACATACAAACACATGCACCAGCCCAACCATCAGATTTGCAAAAAGCTGGTTCAACAACAGTTGTTTTTTAATGCAATTTTCTCCATTGTCACCACGGCCACGACTTCCTCCCCTCGGCCACGACTTTCTCTCATCCACTAGCCTTTGCACGACTTTCATCTCATAGGCCACTACTTTCATTCCTTCGGCCGCATCTTTTACCCCCTCAGCGCCCCACGGCCTTCACCTTCAGGCACGATCTTAATAGACTAATTATGAAACTCAAAATCATACTTCATATTTGACTTAATCAAACGATATTCTCTTGTACCTCACAAACACGTTGATATAATTACAACCGAAAGTGATGCTGAATACAGCTAATCAAATTTTGAAGAGTTGTTGAAATCCATTTCCCCTGTCGCACAGTAAATTACCTTCCTGGGGTCAATTCAGATTCGCAGATTTTGAATAGTGTTGCGTTAGATAGAAATTTGTGTCGGTACCTGCGTGTACCAATTTTATACGTAAATTTGATTCAAATTGGATATGGAAAGATACAAATTGGATATGAAAGGTTAGATCCAAATCAATAGTTGTATTGCTAGATAACTTTCTATTTATATAATTCCTTGATCCAAATCAATAGTCGGTATTAATTATTAAACGCCATATCTCCTAGAAAATCAGATTTTATACCTTTAAAGGCAACCTAGTATATACTTGCTTAATCAGCATCCTAAAACAGAATAAACCAAAGATATCAATTTCCATAGCCTTTTTAGAGACCGATAAAATGCCCATGTTATACTGGAAATAGTAAGATTACCATCAGACCAGGATCTGACTGCTTTTAGTAGTTGCAGATTTCAAAAATCATCAAACGAAAAGACAACAAAATATCTGTAACAATTCAACAAATTAGACAATTTCACCAAATTAATCCGTACAGGTCTTTAAAATTGTCATGCATTTCAAAAGAGCTGTTACAAAGTTAGCAATTACAACAAGTTTCATCGGAGTTAAAGCAAATGATTCTCCTGAATATGAACAAAATTCCTCTAATTTGTTAAACTGATTAACAATCTCAGTTCTCCGTACCATGCATATCAAAAGTAAAATAAAACTTTCATTCATTACGCTTGAAGCGCAAATAGAAACCTGTAAATAAAATGATGCACTATTACCATAGATAGGCAGCTAAATCTCTATAGAGTGTGTCCTTCTGCTAACTTATTGCAGTTGCCTCTAGAAGGGCATTTTCTTGCATGGATGAGGCAAACAGCAACAAAGCTGGTAGTGTAGCCCCTGACTCGCCCGAAAGAACCATCACTAGATTCAAATAACCCAACCCATATTCATATGTGCAAAAGTAGTCGTTAGGACCAATGTATGGCAAGGATCTGCAATTTCCTTAATTTATTGTCCACTCAAAGAAACTTCAATTTATTGAAAAACACATGAAGGAAGGAATTAATCATCAAGGTCCTCATAGTCCTGGAACAACTGGAATTCCTTCCTGGACAAAGATTAAAATTCTACTAATAAATAAACTCAATTGAAACACTAACAATGCCACAGCAAAACTTGCTAACAAGGCAGAACCTTTATTCTAAATCTTACAGTTCAACAACAATACAAGTAGAGGTAGAATTTGGTTATGCAAGGATTGTAGTACAATGAACAGTCAGATATGGTTATACAAATTGAAACCCCCATAACCTCAACTTACTAGTCATTTCAAAGTTAGTATTTTTTGTCAGAAATCAACCGCAAAACTGCAGCAAGAGAACCTAATTAACCCCTCATGTATGGTTGAAAGTTGAAACCCACAAATGACCATGCATGATGCTTCATCTCTATGAGAAGTCTTTCTTCTCCATCAGAATGAGTAGGTCACTAACTCCCCTTCTCACTGAATATAAATTCACCTCTGAATTTTGGATACTGTAATCTATGCTTTGAATTTGGAATCCATTACCTTTCACTAGCAAATTGGAAGATGCTTAATCGAATATAAAATTATTACCTTGCACTTGCAAATTAGAAGATGCTTAACCAAATTCAAATAGCGAACCTAGTTTTCTCGTTGGTGTGACGCGAACTTGAAAAAGCTCGTGCTTTAGGACTACTAAGTAGGCGGAGGAGCTTCCTTTCCTCGGGACCACGTAGGCAACATCGCCGATCTCATACTCGATGCAAATCCATAGTTTCGAACATGGATCATTGCTGCCTGGGGAAAGAGACCGAGAATAGGAGAGGAGTCATGAGAGGATGATAGAGGAAGCGACGACGGGGCGGAGAAGGTGGGTTTGCGCGGGGAGGTGGAATAAGGGAGGCGAATAGACGGGCACCGCTTGGAATTAGAATTGGAGAGAAAGAAAAGAAGTAAGGATTTTGGGGCAAGACTTGCAGTAGAAATGGTTGGTAATGGTAAGCGGTAGCGGTGAGAGAAGAGGAAAACTAGATTGACAATTTTGTCCTTCCGGAAAAAGTTTGTTGTCCAACTTAACGGAGATAAAACGGAGATTGATATGAGATGGATAATGTCTGGACCGTCTGATTGAAATGAAATGGACGGTCTAAATATTTTGGTGTCCACCATAGCATGACCCATATATATATATATATATATATAGAGTTTTGCTATTGTGAGTTGCAACTCACCAAAGCGTCCGTGAGTGGCGCTCAAAATTCTAAAATTCAGTTAAAAATGACCGATCCAAATAGTCTAATACGATCTCCCTATTGAAATCTCCATATAGACCAAATTTTATATTTTTTCAAAATTTTTAAGTATTTTTTTGAAATTTTAGAAAATCATTAATCTAATTAGTTCTGAACCATTCAAAAATAACAGTTTTTAAAAATCCGAAATAAATACTTAAAATTTTTTAAAAAATACAAAATTTGGTCTGTATGGAGATTTCAATAAGGAGATCGTATTAGACGGTTTGGATCGGTCATTTTTAACTAAATTTCGGAATTTGGAGCGCGACTCACGGACGCTTTGGTGAGTTGCAACTCACCATAGCAAAACTCTATGGGGGCGTTTGGATAGGTTGAGAATTGGAGGAATAGCCAATTCTAGGCATAAATTTATTGGGAAGTGTGTAACTTTGTGAAGAGTTTGGATTGTTTATAATAAATTAAATTCCGGAATTTGCTATTCTTGCAAATTCTGGGTTCATCCAAACGGCCCCTATATATATATATATATATATATATATATATATACACACACACACTATGAATAAAACATCACTAAACTTTATAACATACTCAGTATATACCAATCATAGATGTAATGTAACATTTTAAAGCAGTGCATGAATGCTTAGACAATTAATTCATGAAAGCACCAAAAACTGTTAAAATCGTATGTTCCATTTTTTTCCCCTTTTCTTTTTTGTAACGTTTATCACCATGTATCCAGAATTTTCTAAAAAGTAATTATATCATCCTTTTTCAAAGCTTTCATTAAGAAGTACTAAATTTATTACGCCGCTAAGTACGATTGAACGTTTTCTAAAATTTTGATAGGCTTGACATAAATGACATTTTTCACAAAACTAAATAAATAATTAATGAATAATTATGACAAGTGTGCATTTACTTAACACCATCTCAACAAACAAGTCATGTGGAAGTGTGCATTTGTCGACACGTATGCTTTGTTAACTCCCTGCAGGACCAAATATCAATCTATCATTCATTCCCATATTTTTGGGCCCATGAATAGCACATGTCAGAATCGAAAATATATAAGCGAAAATTAAGATCGGAATCCGGGATTCCGATCTTAGCTAAGATAGGAATCCGGGATTCCGATCTTAAGCTAAGATAGGAATCCGGGATTCCGATCTTAAGCTAAGATCGGAATCTCGGAATCCGATCTTGCGTTCGGAATCCCAGATTCCGATCTTATGATACTATTTAAAAAAATGTTATTATATTGATATTAATTTTAATAGATTATATTAATTTTATATTATTTAAAAAAATTTGCCCAAAATAACCGCCTTTAATTATAATGATTTAATGAGCCGCTGCCCAGCAATCTAAAAAAATTAATGATTTAATGAGATGTCAAATGTGAAAGATACAGAAATAACATGTGGGGCCGTTTCGATGGCTTAGGAATTTGAGGAATTTGGGGAAGTTGCAATTTCTAGGAATAAATTTATTGGAGGTGTGTAACTTTGTGAAAAGTTTAGATTGTTTATAATAAATTTATGGTAGGAAGATGAAATTCCCCAAATTCCTTAGGAATCCAAACAGCCCCACAAGTATTCCCGAGTTGTGGTTTGCATCATGTGATTGGATTGCAAGAGGCTGGCGTAACAGCGTTATTAAACAGAAATGATAATTGTAATTTATAGTTTTGTTATCGCTTGTCATTGTTTGAACAGAGTCAACATATAAAATAGATAAAGTGAACACATATTAACAATTAAGTTCAATAAAAATAAGTTAAATATGTATATAAGAATCCGCACAACAATAAAAAATAAATTTTATCTCATTAATGAATAAAATGAATACATAGACAACTAGACATATAAATGAATAAAGTAAACAAATACAAACGCGATGACACGAGATGACGTGTAGAGAGAAGGGCCATGGAGAAAGTGACAAGGAGATAGCTGTCAGCTAGCATCTTCACGAGTCATTACTGCTAACTAGGGGTGCAAACAGTATGCCGTGTACCGTTTTTCGTGCACGTTCCGTCCAAACGGAACGGTAAACGGGTGCGAAATTTCAATATGTTTCAGAGACAGAATGGTAAACAAAACACGTTTCATCTTTCGTTTGGATGAAATATAGTGTATATATACACATTCCGTGACGTTCCGTCCAAATGAAATAGTTAACGAATCAGTTAATACATACCGTTATCATAAACGAAACGACAAACAAAACGCCACATTTCGTTGCCGTTAAACACGTTCTGCACCCTTACTGCCATCTACAGAACGGATTGCTCAATTGATTTAATTACATGGATTTAGAAAACCTTAGTTTGAGACGAGAGCAACTAGCCTACTAGACAGTCGCTGCCGAAATTATTAATACAAAGAATTTGTACACAAAAAATTTTAATACAATGATTTATTTTTTCTTTTAATAAAAAAAAAAGTAATTACCCGTTTATAAAACATGTTATTCTCTCTCATCTGATTATCCTTCATAAAAGAGATAAAAAGCCCTTTTACCCGTTTTATGAACGTATTATTCTGTCATTTAATTATCCGTTCATAAAACGGATAAAAAGAATTTTTACTCCTATAATGGATAATTAGGTCCAGGTGTATGCACTTTTGAATAAAATAATCCCACTCTGCCCTTGCAAAAAAAAAAAAAGGACTGGCTGTGGTAGAGCCCTGGTTTAGGGTTTATTTACGAGATTGCCACGCTGTATAGATGAATGTTAATTATTTGTACTCGGTTACTTTTACTTGTGCCTGCACCGTTGATGTATATTCATGTACTTCGGTCTTTTCATTTACTACTTGTTTCTGGTTGTGAATTCATGACATTCAACCTTCAATCAACAGTGAAAAATAGTAAATAATTAAGCGGTCTAGGCACAAATATATAGCAAACATAAATGATGTGTTGATGTGGCGAGATGAGTAGCAAGTTTTGAACACAAGTATAATTCGAATATTTTTATTTTATTGAAATGTCAATAACTTTAAAAACCTTCATAATTTTTGTATATGATTCTAAAACGATTAAAAAAAATTGCGAACAATTTAAGAATAACAAAGATGTCATTCAAAAAAATCATTTCGTTTAATTAATTTGTGCATAAGGGGCTGAAATAGAATGATACAAAATCAAATATAATGAGTATGGTATGCGATGGTATGCGATGTTGTTGTCAAACAAGAGAAATAATGAGTACTAGATATGAACAGTCGTAACTTCGCTGCGCTATGTTATTTTGTACAACTATTTTAATATATATTTAACAAAAAAATTTATTTTTAATTAAAAGTTAATGTGGTCACAACTTCTAATTAAGAAGAGTAAACTTCAAGTAAGACTTTCAACAAAATAAATCAGGCAAGCAGAAGTTTTCCGACTACCATGTTTTTTGCTCTGGTACGTCCTACTGATGGCAATATTGCAGCTGTATGGAGGCAGGGGAGTTTGCGATCCCTTTTAATCGTGATTGTTGCCGGTGCCCAGGAATTCAGGAAAGCCCTCCGCAAGCTTCAAATTAAATAAGCCTCCTCTTTGTGGCATCAGGGGCGGAGGCAATGGGGGTGCGGGCAAGGGCTTTTGCACCCCCCATGATTTGAAATTTCAGTGCATTAGTATTACTAATTTTTATAATATTATATAGATATTAAGCAATTTGCCCCCCCCCCCCAGTTATTACAAACTGCATATTTGCCCCCCTAGATTATTTTTTCTGGCTCCGCCCTAGTGGCATGCAACTTTTTTGATGAACCTTTTTTTTTTTTTTTTTTGATGAACGTGGCATGCAACTCAGCTTATGGATTGAGATATAGTTTAGGATCTTGTTTTCTGTACTAACTGGTATCTTCGAATCTAACCCTAGTTTATGTCTTGAAAATTGAGATTTTCATCAACAAATATATTTTCCCGGGAAAAGGCGGGACTCGGGACTCGGAAATACTACTTGCCATCCTCACTTTCTACCATCCTAGACATCCCACGGGCCAACATAGCTGAAGGCCCATTAAAATTTATGACCACGTGAGGTGCACGAGTTATTTCCATATTTTTAATCGCCTCTCCGTCATAATCAACAAATCTGTTTCTCTCTCTTCGATGGTGATTCCTTCTCTCTCTTCGATGGCGATCTCTCTCTCTCTTCGCTCGAATGGATCAAAAAAGTCGTACATCAGATCGAAGAGAAGTAATCTGAGGTTCGAATTCTCGCTAGCTTTCTTGGCTTCAGCATTTGTCGATCAGATTAGATCAAAATTTGAGTGAATCGTGCCTTCAAGGTATTGATCGATGCAATCTGAGTTTCGTTCACTGTTAGTTTATCGATAAAAACTTTAATTCTTTTGGAATTTTCAATTCATCTGTTTGATTTGTGCTTTTGTTGTGTTCAACTCTCAAGCAGATCAGATTTGAAATTTTTTTTGGTGTCTAGCAGCAAATTTGTCATGAATTCTCTATTCTTCAAGGTACTGATTGAAAATTATGAATTATATTCGAGTTTGAATTGGAGATCAGTATTTGATTTTGTTTTTTCAAATTGTAAAGGTTGATTTACCATATTAGAATCAATAATTCCGATTAATTTTGGATAATTGACTAGGTAATTGTCTTTTATTAAACAAAGAGAATCAATCTCGACCTCTTTTTCTTGCTACCGGTTTTGCCTTCATCTTCTTTCAGTCAGATTAGATTGACATATCAAGAAGAAGTACAAAACATTATCAAGAAGAAATGAAATTTTTTGTCTCTCCAGCTCAACTCGTTAGGGTGTTGTCACGTTGAATTTCAGGTTACTGGGTAAAATTGGGTCTGTGCTCAGGTCATCTCTTGATCACAGTTTAGATATTTGTGCAATCAGGATGTGCTTAAGTTTGATTATGTCAACTTAATTGGTTGTGGGGACCATGCATGTCAGATCATATACTGGTAAGGCTGGGTCAGTGTCATGTTCAGGAAGGTTATTTGATTGATGACTGGATCTGATAATATAACAATTACCTCCATAACACAATCTGCAATATTAATCAGAAATGAAAATTTTTTCTAATTATAATAATGTTAGAAGAAAACTTAATTTCAGATGCGCACAAATTATAATGTTTAAATAAACTTTTGGTTTTAAGTATCTTAATTGTTTTATTATGTATATATTTTTTTTATCATATAGATACATTATGAGACAACTGGACCAGAGATATGGAAGGGAACTGGAGGCAAGGTTGATGCTCTTGTCTCAGGAATTGGTACTGGAGGTACCATTACTGGAGCAGGGAAGTTTCTCAAAGAACAAAACCCTGATATCAAGGTTGATTTTTATTCAAGTTTATTTATTATAATTATTGTCCATTACTGAAGTAGCGAATCTAGAAACTGACCTGTCCTTTCTTTAATTTTTGAAGCTATATGGTGTTGAACCAGTGGAGAGTGCAGTATTGTCTGGAGGAAAACCTGGTAATTATTAAAATTATTTTTACCTTCATTTTAATAGAAATATATATTTGAAAAGATATGTTAGCTGTCTCTGTCTGAAACATCATGTTTTAGAATTTTCCACTCTGAACATATTCGTAAACTCATGATTAAGTTTGTGATTGCACACCAGGTCCACACAAGATTCAAGGGATTGGAGCTGGCTTTGTACCTGGTGTTCTGGCTGTTAATCTTATTGATGAAGTTGTTCAGGTTATTATTCTCTGTTACTTAGTCAGTTAGTCTCATTTTTCTTTAGTAATATTGATTATTGTTGTACCATGAACATTTGATTTGTTTGATGTTGTCAGGTCTCGAGTGAGGAATCCATTGAGACAGCAAAGACCCTTGCTCTGAAGGAGGGCTTACTGGTAATTAAGTTGTCACTTTGTCTTCCGAATGTTCCTTTGTTGTTAGTTATTATATATATTTTCTTAGGTGAACATTTTTTGGAACTTAATTAGTCGGTTATATTGGCTACCCTTCTTCTATAACGGTTGTTACATGTGTTTTTGTTTTGTAGGTTGGAATATCATCAGGTGCAGCTGCAGCTGCTGCAATCAAGCTTGCGAAGAGACCAGAAAACAAGGGAAAACTCATTGTTGTAAGTAACTACTACTTTTCTCACAAAAAAATTGTAGAAATATATGTTTAATGCTCCTGTGGTTATAGATTAATCTTTTTCTTGCTACCGGTCTTGCCTTCATCTTCTTTCAGTCAGATTAGATTGACATATCATGAAGAAATACAAAACATAGGATAAGGAAGTAAATAATATCTAACAAGGGAGTACATATCAAGAAGCTTTGTTGTTTGTTTGCTGTTCTAATACGGGCTTAAAGGAGTACAAAATATAGGATAAGGGAATAAATAATATTTAATAAGGGTGTACATATCAAGAACCTGGCTGGTGTGTTTGGTATATGTTAGCATAATCTTAAAGAAGTACAAAACATAAGATAATGGAGTAAATAATATCTAATAAGGGAGTACATATCAAGAAACTTTGTTGTTTGTTTGTTGCTCTAATATAGGCTTAAAGGAGTACTAAATATAGTATAAGGGAGTAAATAATATTTAACAAGGGAGTACATATCAAGAACCTGACTGGTGTGTTTGGTATGTTAGCATAATCTTAAAGGAGTACAAAACATAGGATAAGGAAGTAAATAATATGTAACAAGGGAGTACATATCAAGAAGTTTTGTTGTTTGTTTGTTGTTCTAATATAGACTTAAAGGAGTATCAAATATAGAATAAGGGAGTCAATAATATCTAACAAGAGAGTACATATTAAGAATCTGGCAGGTGTGTTTGGTATTTTAGCATAGGCTTAAAGGAGTACAAAACATATGATAAGAGAGTAAATAATATTTAACAAGGGATTACATATCAAGAACCTGACATGTGTGTTTGGTATTTTAGCATAATATTAAAGTAGTACAAAATATAGTATAAGAAAGTAAATAATATCTAACAAGCGAGTACATATCAAGAACCTAGCATGTGCATTTGGTATTTTAGCATAGGCTTAAAAGAGTACAAAATATAGTATAAGAGAGTAAATAATGTCTAACAAGAGAGTACATATCAAGAACCTGACAGGTGCGTTTAGTATTTTAGCATAATCTTAAAGGAGTACAAAATATAGCATAAGAGAGTAAATAATATCTAACAAGGGAGTACATATAAAAAACCTGGTAGGTGTGTTTAGTATTTTAGCATAATCTTAAAGGAGTACTAAATATAGTATAAGGGAGTAAATAATACCTAACAAGGGAGTACATATCAAGAACCTGGCAGGTGTGTTTGGTATTTTAGCATAGGCTTAAAGGAGTACAAAACATAGGATAAGAAAATAAATAATATTTAACAAGGGAGTACATATTAAGAAGCTTTGTTGTTTGTTTGTTGTTCTAATATAGGCTTAAAGGAGTACAAAATATAGGATAAGGAAGTAAATAATATCTAAAAAGGGAGTACATATCAAAAACCTGGCAGGTGTGTTTGGTATTTTAACATAATCTTAAAGGAGTACAAAAAATAGGATAATGGAGTAAATAATATCTAACAAGAGAGTACATATCAAGAACCTGACATGTGTGTTTGGTATTTTAGCATAGGCTTAAAGGAGTACAAAACATATGATAAGGGAGTAAATAATATCTAACAACGGAGTACAAAACATATGATAAAAAAATATATATTCTAAAATTGTATATTTTTTCTTTTGCAGATTGATGTATGTGATGATGAGTGCGTGGTTGCTTACCGTTTGTTATTAAACCCTATAAATCAAGTGAAGTCTAAATTTCAGAATGTGAGCGAATATTTTCTCCTGGACTTTGACTGAGATGATTGATGATTGTTGTTGCAGTTTCTATTAAGTTTGTTAGCATGTTTGAATTTGGTTGTAATGATTTTATGGTTGATTAGACTGAATATTAAGCTGAACTTGATTTTATTGTTAGGATTGATATACAATTAAATTGGTAATGTTGGTGGCTTATTTGAACAATCTTATTGCAATTTGTATCTTGAATGCTTATTTGAATCTCCTATGAAGAATTTTATACTCTCTTATTAAGAAGTATATACTCCTTTAAGTATATTGAATGCTTATTTGAAGAATCTTGACTGTTTTTTTAATGCTTATTTGAAGTCCTTCCTTATGAAGAAGTATATAATTTTTTAATATTTTGAATGCTCATTTGAACAATTTTGGCTGAAATTTGTATCTTGAATATTTAAATCTCTTATAAAGAAGTATATGCTCCCTTACGGAAAAGTATATACTCCTTTAGTTAATATATTTCCCACCTAATAAACATTTAAACACTTTTTGAACACTAAATGTTGAAAAAATAAATACTGCATTGTTATGTATAATGAAATTCCTTATACACAAATATATACTCCTTTATATTTTCAACTGATAGGTCCAAATAGTGAAATTTAATTCATTATAAATGTTATTAAATTTGTTTAATTTTATTAAAAAACACATTTATATACTTCCTTACTTCAACTTAAATACTCTCAGTGTCTAGCTGATGTCAGCGTGCAGCGCTGTCATAACGCCCAGATTGCAGTGCATCACTTTTGGGCCAGCCCATTTTTGGCGTGTGGGTGTGGGATGGCAGGATGACAAATTGTCAGGATGCCTCGTATCAGCTCCGCTCGGGACTCGGGAGGCAGGCAGGCAGCATGCTAGTATCAAAATAATGGGCTATATGATATGAATTAGGCCCTTCTGTCTTGTTCGTAAACTTTATTGGGCTTTTATTTTCTTAATTCTGTCATGTATATAAGTGTATTAGTATTACTGCTGTAAACGTTGATTATTTTACGGGATCAAACATAAGATTATCTGTTCCGTTAATTGACCGCCACTGAAAATTTGAAAAAAATAACACTCAAGTGAAAGTTCAAGATGGAAAAAGTAGCAGAATTGTAGAAGCTAATGAAGTCATGCAAGATTATCTTTCTGACTTCAATGGTAGAAATTATAATGCAAGAACCAACAAGTTAGCATTCAATCTTCTCAAATATCTACCAAAAGAAAATGAAATAACTGATCGAAGTGGTTATTACTGGAGACCTGAGATAACTATCTCTATATATAATTTGAATTGGACTGACGCACATATATAGCTACCACTCGATCTATAAATTTCATTTCCAAGATGTATCCTGGAAGTACAAATTTTGTTAATGGTGCGATCATTTTTGCTTGGATCTGCTTTCTTTTGACTTCACAGTTGTTTCTGAGAGCAGTACTTTCTGATACTTCAATAATTTGCGATCCCAAAACTGGATGTTGCCGTGGTCCAAATGATCCGCCGTGTTCGTAGCTTCAAAACATTTAAAATTGATCCCATTACTTCGCTTCTACTTAGTCTATATTACTTATACGATTCACTTCATGTCCGTTTATACTTAAATTCCCTCATTAATTAATTAAATAATTGTATCTCTCTTTTTTCGTTTTCTACTATGTACCATAGCAATTTGCTGTTGAATAAATAAGGAAGATATCATTTAAAGAGATGGGCTAAAATCAGCCACGACTGACGGATGCAACCGTCAGCTACGATCAAATCTCAATTTTTGAGATTCTAACAGTCGATCCGAACCGTTCAATGTGTTCTCCACATTGAAATCTCATTGGAGACCAAATTTTATATTTTTCTAAAATTTTTTAGTATTTGTTTGATATTTTACAAAATTCTTAATCTAAACAATTCTGGACCCTTCAATAACTATGATTTTTAAAAATCTAAATAAAATAGTAAATAAAATCAGAAAAATGTAAAATTTGGTCTCCAATGAGATTTCAATATGGAGAACACAATGAACGGTTCGGATCGAATGTTAGAATCTCAAAAATTGAGATTTGATCGTAGCTGACGATTGCATCCCTCAGTCGTGGCTGATTTTAGCCCATCTCTCATTTATATATATTTTTTTTCATTTTGAAACGATTTATTGTGTTGTTTCCAAAGAACCCATACTTAAGTTAAGTATTAAACAAGCCAAATGAATTTTTTTTGAAATGTAAGTTATCTTTCAACAGGAAATGAGAATTATTATAGTAGATACCATGTAATCAAAGCTTAATAGTAGATATTGCAAGAAATAGATAAGGGAAGAAGGAATACGAAAATAAATTTATTATAAATAATTTAAATTTTTCATAAAATTACACACTTCCCAATATTTCTTTTCACTTCTTTCCTTTTTCTCACACCTTATCCAAACGGAGCCAAGAAAGAAAAAGAAGATGCATAATTGTGTTTCTATTGATTTCATTGTATTGTGTTACAGAGAGATAATGCTGATATAATATAGAAGATACAGATATTCTCTTGTTTTGTCTTTATTGTCCTAACCAATTACATTGCTACACGCTATCGATCCCATCTGTTTGAGAAGTCATCTCCAGTTGTATTATTTGTAGATGTCTCCAGTGAGTATGTAATAGATACAATACATTTTTTTTTTTTTTTTTTTTGAAACAAGTATGGAGTACAATGCTTACCACTTTCCATTGAAGAGAAAGCAAGAGTGTGCATTACATCGGATACAATACATGTAATACAAGTACAGATTAAACAAGTTTCAATCAAAATGTTTTACACAAAAATATAAAATTTAAGATCGATTTGAACACTACAAGATACTACAAAACACTCAATCAATCATTGTGCAGACAGAAAAAACTTTGGTTATTGTGATCTTGAACAATGAAGAATCTATGGTTGGCGTGTATGTGAAATCTCAGCTTGACCTCGTAATTTTGGGATGCCCCTGCAACCTTTTCGACCGCAATGTGGTCGATGATGATGTTCATTACGTGGAAGTGGGTCGTGATGCGGACCACGGCAACTGACAATACCCTTTTTTATTTCAACAATAATGCATCCACCTCCGGATCCAAATCCACCTCCCGATCTGCCTCCCAATCCACCTCTCAATCCTAATTCTCCCGACACCAACATTTGAGAACCAAAAACAAACAGCAAACAGAAAATAATGATTGTAAAGGATCTTCTCATAAAAAACACCATGGTAGTGTTTTCCCTTCCTAACAGGTATGTGAGATTACAATGCTCTGTTTTGTTGGCCAGTTGGGTTTTTCTTATGGGTCAAAAGAGATGAACTCTTATATAGCACTTTAGCACATAGAGGAGGATTGCCTAATTAACATGCGTATAGTTGACCCGTCCGAAGATTTGCACTGAAGTAATTTAATGTTCACCAGGTCATGTAGTGTAAGGAAAAACTAGGCATTAATATTTAACAAGAAATAATAAATAGGGGTTGTGTTAAATATTTAGTGCACATAACCACCGTCGGGAGCACTCTACTTTCTCTGGAATTTATTTAATATAATCATACATAGAGAGAAAATGATGTTTATAATTATAACAAAGCTTACAATCCTCACGATCATTAACAATTATGAAAATTAAATGTTGACAAGTATATAAATTTCAATGATTAATTGATGTAAATTTTAATTTGCTTTCTGTGATAAATCAAGTTTTTCCGTTGTCCATGTAATTATCTGCTCTTTTTTTATTTTTAGAAAAAAAACTAGATAGTAGCTATCTAGAAAAGATAATTATAAGGACCCCATAATTTGAAAAATCCGACAAAAGTGAGCACTTATTTATTTTTTAAAAAAAATATTAAATGATATAAAGGAATTGAAAAAATTATTAAATGAACTACATCATTTTTTTGGGGATCGGACATCCTGTACAGGAAATCGAATCCAACGGCTGATCAGATTAATTACTGGTTGAGAAAGGATCGGTCATTATTTGTAAAGGTGTAGTTTTATGTATGTGGTATATTCTAAAAAGACGGTCATTCTTACAAGTGCAAGATTGGCATAATTTTCAAGTGAAAATTGCCACTTTAAATTAGTTCGATGAGCTCTTCAATTGTCAATAAAGTAAATTCACATGGATTACCATTTACCCGAGATGTGATTGCTTTGCTCACTCTAAAAATAGGGATTCACTCCCCATTCTTCTTAAATGACTAAAATATCCTCCTCATCCCTCTATCTTTTTTCTTCCTGCACTTTGTAAAATAGTGGTATTTTAGTCATTTAAACCCAACATGGAAGTGAATCTTCAAACAATGAGTGAGCAAAGCAATTCCCCAAGATCCGACAATGTAATCAAGTCTCAACTAAATTCGTGCCAAGTTTCATTTCATGAAAGGAAAAAATCGCTCAGAGATTTTGCATCAGTCGCGCCAAAAAAAGGAGATCACGAGGGCATCCTTGTCCGACGAAAAGATTGAGATTTTCTTGCCGTCTGTTACACCCCGATTCGCGATGGAAATATGTTTCCATCTGTTAAATTTTTTTCTTCCGCAGATCGCGAATCCCAACGGGGTAATTTGAGGATTTTCCTTCCCTACAGCGATTTTACTTCCATTTTCCGAAAACTAAACAGACTGTAAAATACTGTGTTTGGTTTTCGGGAAGAGAATCGAAAGGAATGGAAAATATAGAATGGAAACAAATTTACATCTCTTTGGCTCCGTTTGGATAGGTGTGGGAAGAAGAAAAGAAGTATTGGGAAGTGTGTAACTTTATGAAAAATTTGAATTGTTTATAATAAAATTTCTTCTTTCTTCTTTTTCCTACCTTTTTCTCAACGCATTCAAACGTTGCCTTTGTTTGGATGATTAATGAAAGGGAAGGAAAATTTTTTTCCTTCCTTTCTTTTTCCATGTTTGTTTGATCAAATTAAAAGAAAGTAAAAATATAACTAATTAATAACAAATGATCATTATAACCTTGACTCTTTCTACATGTTGTAAAGTTATGACTATTTTGAGACAAATAATAATTAGGCTTTTATACAATACATCCATTCATTTGGTGCGTACAGTTATACAATACAGACATTCAATTTTATTTTTTGGTCCAAGAGTACAAAGTACCTTTTACAACATTACGTTTGTTCAAGGAAATAAAATTTTATGTAATTATCCAGCACTTCTTGTTCAAAGAAATAAAATTTTATAAATTTTATATAATTATCCAGCACTTCTTGTATTTGCAACTCTCAGCGTCAGTAAAAATTGTAGGCTTCCTTGTTTTGGGTAGCTGTTTGATAAAAAAAAACGTTTGTTCAAGGAAATAAAATTAATGAATAAATGGATGCACATCGCACATCCCTCTATATACACTGCGTTAGAAAACTGAAATTAGAAACTTTCTTTTGTCATGAAATACGAATTAACAACCAAGCGTACCATTTGACTTGTACCTGAGTGATACTTTACACACCAATTCATTCTACACTTACTCATTTGGCGTGTAACTGACTTCATTTTGTTTTGTATAAGTCTATATATGAAATCTTTGGCTTGTAACTGACTTCATTTTGTTTTGTATAAGTCTATATATGAAATCAAACATGAAAATAATCTGGCAATGAGCTCATATCCAAAGCGTACTGCATACCATTTGGCTCATATTTTCTCAAATTACTGAACGAACAACAAGATACTATGAGAGCAAGCATAGTACACAGACTATTAACTGATTCAATACCAGCATGGTGCTGCTACAGCGGTACAAATACCAGCCAGCAAAAAAAAAAGTCTAAGCCTTTTATCCCAAACAAGTTGGAGTAGGCTAGAAATGACATCCCGACCCTGGTCATTTCTTGTATATATGGCAGAGTTTTTACGCTGGCTCGCCAAGCCTATCGCAAGCATGCGGGCTTGAACCCTGGACCTCTTAGAAGAGAGCCAAGTGCTCTTACCACCTGAGTTTTTACCAGCCAGCAAAACATGTAGAAAATTAATTACCTTTGATCCATGACAGTGACAGCATCAGTCAAGCTGAAATTTCAGAACGAGAGATATTAAAACACATACCAGAATTTTAAGACTGATATTTTTTTTATCGAGATGCTCCAATTTCTTCTCCTCCTTGTAGTGCTTATAGTGCACGTGTGAATGTTTATATCAGCAAAAAAGAAAACTTCAAATAAAAAATTACTTAACAATAAAAGGTCGTATACATATCCTTAGCGTTCTTCATATCAGTACCAGTAAAGGCACAACCTGTGTCAAAGTTTATAATTTTTTTTCTGGAGTTCACGGTTGATAAAATAAATTGTCAGCATATGTTTTGTCAGTACCAATTGATGCATCACCACACCAATTTGCCCCGTGACTATTGGATTCTCATATAACAGATATAACACTGAAGGAAAAATGGTAAATTGAACAATAACATTAATTGAAAACTAGTCTTGCAGACATTGAATCACCACACCAATTTCCCCATAAGCAATTGATGCTCAGATTATATCTTTACGATTTTTCCTTCCTGGACAATAGCGTTGAACAAAGGAACAGAAACACTCAATTAATTTTGCATTTAAATCCGATTGGGAAAAATTAAAGGAAACGAACAATGCAAAAAGCATGAATCGATGAAATTTAACTCTGTGATGCCAAAATCATAGGTCAAAAATTGAGTAAAAAGAAAGAAAAAAAAAGCATATTTTTAGTGAAGAAGCCTGGAACTAAAACAAAGCAAAACCCTTGTGAAGAGGAGGGAGGCAAATACGG
The DNA here is from genome assembly GCA_028095005.1 of Rhynchospora pubera. NCBI lineage: Eukaryota > Viridiplantae > Streptophyta > Magnoliopsida > Poales > Cyperaceae > Rhynchospora > Rhynchospora pubera. The sequence goes on along the minus strand of JAMFTS010000044.1, from coordinate 557,666 downwards.
TAGACAAAATTGACTTATTTCTTGCACGGAGAGAATTAGCACCAAGGGATACCTACAGTCCTACAGAGGTTACAGTGGGTAGAGTTTATAACATGGTTCTGAAACTCGGATTCGGAGCGTTGGACTAAGGAGTCGAATCGGGTAACTCAGAAAAACTCGAGTGACTCGGATCGAAAACTCGAATTTTTTAAAAATTATATTTAATGACTTTAAAAATCAGTAAAAATCATAAAAAAATAGAAAAAATATTTTTGCAAAAATGACTACGTTTTTAATTGAAGTTACAAAAAGTTTTCTAATGTATAGCATTATTTTGGACTCTTTTCTTATTTGTTTCAATAAATCCTATATTTCAGACGATATGTTAGTGTGTCACTGTTACTTTATAAATGTTAATTTTTAATTCTACAAACAAAACATTAATCCGTCTAAGGAAAAAAAGTACGAAATAACGATACTAAAGCTAAATATGTCAAATTATGTAGTAAATAGATGAATTTAACAATTTAAAGTGAATAAAGTGCATTGATATTTTTAATAAATCTAAATATAGCACAAATGTTTGAAAATTCGAGTTATATATATGTTATATGCATATATTTTCAGTTATGTACGTGAGGCACTGTTAAGTTGTTGCCACAAAAGATCCTATGGCCTTCATCTCTTCTTTCTTTTTCATCCATTCCTTCCGCCATGACTCTCTTGGCCTTCTCCCGTCTCTTCGAAGCTCAAATTGAGAGCTTTGATCTCTCTCTTCCCTATAATTTTGCTGATTTCGTGTGGCCTATATCTCTAGTGATCTTAGATAATCTTGTGTGGCTCCTATCTTCGACCTCTAGCACTAATTTCTCTATTTTTTTTTGTTTTTTCTTGTGATTCCGATCTCACTTGCGAAAAATCGGCTCGTTTGCCGCCAAGTCCGATCCGACTCGCCCGAGTGGGATCGGACTCGCCCAAGTTTTTAAACCATGGTTTATAAAATGAAGGTAATTGACCGTAGTAACGAAGCAAAAACCAAAGTCAAGTCATTTCCAACCATGCTGCTAGGACTGTACAACGGATGAGTTGATGATATTTTAGTAAAATTTAAATTCAATCTGACAATATCGGATTAGAAAATAAATTTAGTTAATCCATCCGTAATCCAACCCTTCATTTTTTATATGACGGATTTTTACGGATTAAGCGGGTTAAAAGGGTTTAGGGGATTAAAATTTTGATCAATTAAAAATATTGAGACATCTTTCAACTTTCGAGGCCTTGTGAGAGGCATAGAGGGCGTGCATGCCTATAGAAGAGATCAAAACTTCGTGAAAGAAGAAATCTTTGAGTAAGGACATGAGAAAATGTGAGGCGAAAATGAGTAAATAGTGACAATGGGTGAGTTGAAGTATACACGGATTTACTCGTACAAAACCCGTAACCCAACCCAACATAACGGATTTGTCAAAATTAGAGCCCATACCCAACCCAACATTATGCTAACCCAATAAAAATCGGTTCTAGTCGGGTGATTTGAACATATTGAATGGGTTCACGGTTTTTTTGAACACCCTAATGACTACGGGTGTCTAACGTTGACAACGACAACAGAATGGAGTTTTTCGTTTTCCGTTCCATTCCGGTAACGGTATGTACTGGAACGATTCGCTAGCTATTCCATTTGGACGGAATGTGGCAGAACAACTCAATTTACACTGTATTTCACACAAACGTATGCCAAAATTCGTTCCGTTTAGAAAACATATGTCGAAATCTATTCCGTTATCCGTTCCGTTTGGACGGAAAGAACATGGAAACACGTGGATGAATGCTCCGTCGACACCCCTAGCATACTAATCTTATATGATAATTAATGTTCTTTGTTAATTATCAAAAATATAGACAATTTAGATTTATTATCGTCATTCTAATGAATGAACCATAGAGATCTACAATTCAGGTCCTCAACCTGAATGATCTGTCAATAATATTTTCTAGGAACAAATGATTAAATATAATCAATAACATAAACTAATATTTAAGTTATTAAACTATTGACTTATACGCTATAACTCCAACCATTTAGATCCATTATCACTAAATTTAACTTTCGATGGAGTCATCATGACACTGCCATGTTCATACGATCAACTTTTGTTAGTATAGTCATACTTCTACTCTTTGCAGATGATATGATTCTCACTGGTAATGATGCGAAAGGTATTTCTGGGACCAAGTAGTATCTATAGACTTGTTTCAAGATGAAAGATATGGGACAACTAAGATATTTCTTGAGAATTGAGATTAATAACTCTACAGAAGGTATGTTTATGTCTCAAATGAAGTTAATTTGCCTCAGATCTCCTGGCTCGAGTAGGAATTACTAACACCAAGAACTCTGAAACACCTCTTTAAACCAACTGTAAGCTCACTTCAACCGATGACCAACCTCTTTCCTCTTAGGAAATGCTTAATTTTAATTTTGTGACTAATTACACCTAATTAATCCAATTAAAACACAAGCAAATGGAATCTAGTGTTAAAGTTCAAATTCAACACAAAGAGAAAAAGGGAAAATCGATACCTCATCCAATATAGCAATTGGATGGCTCGATCCATGGCATGCGAGTTGGTGGCGTGCCTCCATGCGCCTCCACCTCCATCGATGGCCGCCCGAGTCCACCAAGAGATTAACCACAATCTCTCAAGATATGCTAGTAACTTGGAGATCAAGGCTAATCACCTAGCTTTCTCTCATCTTCAATTAACCAATTTTAAGTGTGGAAGAGAGAAAGCTCAACACATGAGCAATAGGGAGAGAGGAAGAGGGTGGCGCCGGCCATAGAGAAGAGAAAGGGGAGGGAGAGTGGCGGCTAGGTCAAGAGGAAAGAGAGCAAGTCCAAATTTGCTTCTATGCACCTCCTTATATAGTGCTCCAACCCTAGGGTAGAGTTCACCAAAATTACATGCCATGCCACCCACCTAGCACCCTTTCTAGGCCGGCCACACATGGGCCTAGTTGGGCTATGTGTGTTGTGTTAATTAATCCATATAATCTATTATTAAATGGACCTTTGAAGTTGCACCCAAATCGGATCCCTATTGGACTTTAAATTTAACATTTAAATTAAAGCATTGTAATTAAAATATGTGTTGTATAAATAATTATTAACTAATTAATAATTATTTGGTGATTAGCAAATGCACTAAAATATTTCTAGATGATCCATTTGACTTAATTAATTATAACGGTCCATAACGATATAATTAATTAATCAACTCATCATATTTTCACAGAACTTACTACTGTGAATTAACAATTAATGCACTCTGTGGTTATAACTCTATTTGTTTGACCCTTTAAGGATTTATGCTATGTTGGCCATGGAATTAAATCGCTATTTAAATCCAATAATCATAAGCGGTATCTAGCAACACGTTATGATTCCCAATTCGCATAAATAGTGTTCTGCTACAATATTTCAATCCTGCATAAGAGAATAAATATGTTTCTCTATTTTGATTCTTATGTCTCACGATATCAGTATAATCCAAGATAGGAATGTGTCATTCTTGCAGATTATACGTTTCTTGATCTAGAGTTGATCGCTTAGTTGCGCGCATACGATCCAACTCCATCAAGGGGCCCAAACAGATATCGTCACTCACTAAGTGAACTAATGAGGGACATACGGTTTTCTTGATGATTAGCTTTTTCCCGCACAATTCAAGAGAACATAAATAAAGTCCGTATAGCAGCCCTTATCGGAAATCAACGGTAGACAATATTTATTGAACCTATCCTCATGTGGAAAAGATAAACATCTCAAACTTGGAACCAAAATCATAACGAAATAAATAATAACACATAACACAATTTATTTATTTATTTCGTTGGGTCAAGTCCTGTACTATGTTACATAACATACACATATGCAATTAAGTTGGTAACTCTTTACCTTACCTATGATTAGTAGAACTTAATCATCACTTAACTTGCATACTAATCTTATATGATAATTAATGTTCCTTGTTAATTATCAAGATAATGGACCGTTTAGATTTATTATTGTCATTCTAAAGAATGATCCACAGAGATCTACAATTCAGATTCTCAATCTGAATAATCTATCAATAATAAACCTAGGAACAGATGATAAAATATCATCCATAACATAAACTAATATTTAAGTCATCAAATTATTGACTTCTAGGACACTACCCCAACAATCTCCAACTTGGCCTAGAGTCAATCAGTAGTGACTTCTTGCCAACGAAGAATTGAGAACAATGTCATATATCTACATATATACATGTATCAGACCTCAAAATTAATAATACGCTTAAAGCTAGTTACTCATACGTCCACCACGTATGGATGCATAACTGCATCTCGTATACTGCTCAAGGTAGAGGTAATGCTAGAGTGTTCGCTGTGTTCACGAACCTATCCAAATTTGTTCGATCCTATATATATATATATATACAACTATATATATGTTCTTATTCATCATCATATGATATCAAGTGATATCGTTATAGATTATATTTGAATCTCAAATGTAACATTGGATTCTTTAGGAGTAAGTTGTGGTTCGAGATGCATAGAACCATAATAGCTCGACTAAGAACTCGATCCAAAATAAACTTCTTTTATTGTTTCACAAGTTGCTATGTTTTTGCTTTGGTGACGGAAACGGTTGTAATATTCCATTTAGAACACCTTCTAAACTTACAACACCACCTTTAAGCAAAATATGTAGCTCAACTGTGATTATATCAATCTTTCAAAAAACTTTTATCAGTGTAACAACTTACACGATATTTCTTTAATCTTAAGAGATGAAACATTATATCACTCTTTCTCATAAGGTACTCGAAGACATTTTTACTATTGTCCAAATGTGTCTCTCTTATATCCATTTGACAACTGTTTGTCATATCCTTTGGATATTACACATTGGGGCATATGCATAAATATGGCATACAAAATGAAACTCATAATAAAAGAATGCTTGAACTATTTCACGCACTTTTTCAAATTGAGTTGCAATAAATCGAGTTTAAATACTCAAGTCATGCCATGTGACGTATAGTTAGACATCCTTTCTTGGAGTGTAACTTTCGTGTTTCTAGAACACTTCGTCAATATATACACATTTGCTCAAACCTAACATCCATCATAATCTATCTTTATAGATTTTATTTCCTAGGATTAGGTGATTTCGCCCAAGTTCTCATTTGAGAAAGCATTCTCCAAAGAGATCTTGACAATATTCATTTTCTTAATGTTATTCCCAATTAATGAATTGTTATCTTGAACAATTCAAGTAATACAATTATGCTCCCACTGAATATATTGTTTATACAAGATACTTTTTGACGAAGTTCAAATCCTTGATTTCATTGTCAAAACTTTTATTCCAATATCCACAATCACTTGCTTTAATCCATTTATGGATCTTTGAAGCATGCTTATGTTTTTAGTAACACATTAAATAAAATATCGATTTGTGTCAAATTCACAACATCTTCCTTCATTCATACGAAGAAGGCGGTTTTATGTGTTTTTCATATATCAACATATATGAAATACAATTATTGATAGAATGATCTTTATTGACTTATACATAGCCACAAACACAAATCCCTAATACGAGTTGAATAAGTCCATTTGATTTATTATCGATCGAACTATAAAAAATATTTTTCGATACCTCCATTCTTGGACATATTATTCCTCATGGAGCAAGTTATGAAACTATTTTCATACTCTTTAGATAATACTTCAAATTATATGACTTAACTACTTATTTACAACGATTAATTGTAAGACTTTCATTTTTTTTTAACGATCTTTAAACTTCACTCTTGAACTCCTTTGAACTAGTCAAAAAGTTCATACTTATACCTTATCAAATAGATGTTAATATCTACAATGATCGTTGGTTAAGTAGTAAAGTATCAACAACCTTTCATTGCACAAGTACTTATAGGTCTTTATACATCGATAGGTATAAGTCATAATTAATTCACTTGTCCTTATACCTTCATAGTTTAAAGGCGCTTATGTCATTTAACAAACATGATTCGCATATCAGTCGATTTGAAATCGAATTGAATTACGAGCTCTACGTTATGGAGACTCTCGTAATGCGATTCTCATTTATGTATGTGACTAAGCGGTTATATATAACATGAAAGTCAAATACTTTAGGTCAAGTCTTACGCATCCTATTTGTTATTCAAAACTTGTTTATCTATTTCAAGCAAATTCAATCAAGATGCATGAAATCATCTAAACAAATCCATAATAAAAGAACTTGTATTTTACTAAACATAATCATCCATCATCGAATATGAAATGGAGACGTTTTGAGAGGTTAGGATTATGGTATGCAACCTTCAATTCCTAAACAAACTCTTAATAAATATAACTCTATGTATTCAATGGTAATGACTTAGACGAACAAGTCATTTCATATACGGAGTTTACTTTATATCTCTCAATATTTCTCTTATAATTCATTGCTAACACATTTCGTTAAATGCGAGCATATGAACTAGTATCAAGTTACTAGTGTGAATTAGAGATAACGAGATAATTTGAACGACATATTCTCCTTAGGATTAGAACATTACAATCATGGTATTTCAGACAACATTTCAAATGCCTCTAATAAATGACAAATGAAAAACACATGCGATACATAATCACAATCGAGGGTCTCGAAATTTCAACTCATACCTTGGTGAAGTATTTCTTGAATACTTAACCAATTACCTTTTTGCATCAACAAGTGTGCGAAGAAGGTAACATTATATCCTTTATAATTCCAAAGAGATCGTATGATAATATCAACAATCCTTGATATCGGAGATTAATATCTCTAGTTGTCAATTAGCTACTTAAATCTTTCGATTTATAAGCCATTGAAACATCCTTTTTATAAAAGAAGAATCTCTTGATAAACTCATATTCTTTATACTCGATCATAAATGATGGAGTTAATATCTATTTTCTCCAAGAACACTTTCTTGAGTAAGCGGATGAGAGCGTACGAGGTAAATCTAGTCCATATGAATTCTCTAATTCAAAGGTCTAGAAATTTCAAATGAGCATATTAGCCATACGCTTTATTGAATAACTTTTCGTCAAAAGTTAATCAATCATCACGTTGCTACATTCGGGTATTTTGAGGAAAGTTTTGGAAATTGACATACTCAAGTTTCTCTTCACTAAGATCGTGTCTTAGGAATCAGTATTACTTCTCTAAGTGAATACTTTTAGAAACGAGTTTGTTAATTTTCAAAGATTGATCGCAACAAAATTAACAACTTTAACATCTATAACAAAATCAATTTAAGGTCATTTAGTTTATGCAATTATTTTATTTATAACAAATAAAACTCTCACTACATTTATTTAATGTCCCTAATGTAGTAGGTTTTCAAAGATCCCTATTTTCGTTGAGATGGTGCTAGCGTCGGCGTGACACCAAAACAACTAGATAGAGTAGGTTCTCCAACCAATCATATCATTCCATATGATTCTTGGTTTGTGAAATATCTCATGTACATCCACAAACTTCGCCCCGATGTCCAATCCGATTAGGGTCCATCGATAAGTAACATTTCTTTATTTGCTCCTAGTAAATCCGATTTACACCCCGACATGGATGATGGAACATGATGTCCCGCGTCGGCGAGAATGCATCAATGAACGATCATGCAACGTAGAAGGAGATAGAGAGAAGGAGGGCGATTTAACTTAATCGAGTTTTGTTTGGGACAATCAATTAAGTGACACTTGTTTGGCGATCATGTAAGCATACACCCACACCTACCCTATGACAATTCATAGCAATCACATATAAGCATCTCATCCATTGTTATGAGTTTGTATGGCTCCCGCTTGCATTAGTTTCGCCACATCGTCCATGAAGCAAAACTAATCTAATCCTTGTCCCTCCCATTAAATTCTATAAGGATCTAAATCCTATACAAAATAAAGGAACAAAAATACATGTGAAAATATCATATTCCCATCCTAGCCTTAGGGGCATGCAAGCCACACAAGTTACATTAAAATTAATCAACAACTTAATTAATTAATGGCACCAAAGACCGCATTACAAACATTCACACATGCATTCAATTTACAACCACGAGGAATTGATTCATGAGCCATACTAAACCCACTTTCCACCTACAAAATAAAGTTAGCACATACAAGTCCACTTTGTTTTCAATTAACGATTTTCGAGCATCTTTGCGTATTGTTTGCCATAAGCAAATTTCATGCATAAATTCTCAATTTTAAACAACCAAACTTATTTAAATTCATTTAGAAAATCTTTCAAACATCCCATAACTTAAAGGAGATCAATCAAGGAGTTTTCTAATTGATTTTCAACTAGTTTGAATACTTAGAAAAACAGTAATTTAACAAAAAACGTAACTAATGGAATCTAACAAAATCAATAGTTTTAGATCTCCAAAAATTATCAAATAAATTACTTAAGATCCTTATCATAATTGTGATTATCAGTAAAATTTTTAAGAAGAGATATTAAATCATCTGGGAGAATAAAAAAAGACAAATCTCTAACAAGTGCATGAAACACCGTTATGAGATTTTCAGCTAATCCTCTCAACCATTTGATCTATTAGACCACCTTCTATCCAGTTTTTATATATAAAATATACATAGAAAACCTATCTTAGACTATAGGCTAACCATCCATGAAAAGAAAACAACTAAGTTCCGTTCAATAAATTCAAGTTACACGCTAAACAATCGACAGATCCTGTACTGGAACAGACTGTCGACCGAAGATTTTTAACCTAGTTCAAGTCCAAACTTCCATGAAAAATTATGAAATTAATTTTCCTGGAATTCTAACTCACAATAGAACAACTCCATTTAAACAGAATTTTTAAAGGAGTCCTCAGTTGGTACAGTTTATTAGAAAAATCGATTTGCTCAATAAACTGGATCTGACAAGATCTTCATTTTCATACTTGAAAACCCACAAATTAATCCGAGTTATGCAACAATCTACACATGCTCAGAAATAGTATCAAGTCCTCTTTAATTCTAGCCATATAAAACTGGTACTTATATTCAAAATATAAATCTTTCAAGCCATTCAAACAGGACAGTGCGAGCAGAAACTGGTTCTGCGCACTGTCGCCGTTTTATTCATAATAAATCCATACAATTTCAGAAAATTACGAATCTAACGCCAAAAGAATCACAATCCACAGATCTATAACTTTCATGTAGATGGAAAAATCTTCCAGAGAACATATCATAGCGAACAATGCGAAACAACACAGAAAATATCATTTTTAGACAGCAAACAAACGCATCATCTTTACTAATCCGTTAATTAGCCAATTTCTCTTAATTAAGTGTCAAATTAACTTAAGCACAACATGGCTCTGATACCACTGTTAGAAAATACTTAATTTCAATTTTGTGACTAATTACACCTAATTAATCCAATTAAAACAAGCAAATGGGATCTAGTGCTCAAGTTCAAATTCAACACAAAGAGAAAAAGGGGAAATCGATACCTCATCCAATATAGCAATTGGATGGCTCGATCCATGACATGCGAGTTGGTGGCGTGCCTCCATGCGCCTCCACCTCCATCGATGGCCGCCTCGAGTCCACCAAGAGATTAACCACAATCTCTCAAGATATGCTAGTAACTTGGAGATCAAGGCTAATCACCTAGCTTTCTCTCATCTTCAATTAACCAATTTAAGTGTGGAAGAGAGAGAACTCAACACATGAGCAATAGGGAGAGAGGGAGAGAGTGGCGCCGGCCATAGAGAAGAGAAAGGGGAGGGAGAGTGGCGGCTAGGTCAAGAGGAAAGAGAGCAAGTCCAAATTTGCTTCTATGCACCTCCTTATATAGTGCTCCAACCCTAGGGTAGAGTTCACCAAAATTACATGCCATGCCACCCACCTACCACCCTTTCTAGGCCGGCCACAAATGGGCCTAGTAGGACTATGTGTGTTGTGTTAATTAATCCATATAATCTATTATTAAATGAACTTTTGAAGTTGCATCCAAATCGGATCCCTATTGGGCTTTAAATTTAACATTTAAATTAAAGTTTTGTAATTAAAATATGTGTTGTATAAATAATTATTAACTAATTAATAATTATTTGGTGATTAGCAAATGCACTAAAATATTTCTATATGATTCATTTGACTTAATTAATTATAACGGTCCATAACGATATAATTAATTAATCAACTCATCATATTTTCACAGAACTTACTGCTGTGAATTAACAATTAATGAACTGTGTGGTTATAACTCTATTTGTGTGACCCTTTGAGGATTTATGCTATGTTGGCCATGGAATTAAATCGCTATTTAAATCCAATAATCATAAGCAGTATCTAGCAACACGTTATGATTCCCAATTCGCATAAATAGTGTACTGCTACAATATTTCAATCCTGCATAAGAGAATAAATATGTTTCTCTATTTTGATTCTTATGTCTCACGATATCAGTATAATCCAAGATAGGAATGTGTCATTCTTGAAGATTATACGTTTCTTGATCTAGAGTTGATCGCTTAGTTACGCGCATACGATCTCGTCACTCACTAAGTGAACTAATGAGGGACATACGGTTTTCTTGATGATTAGCTTTTCCCCGCACAATTCAAGAGAACATAAATAAAGTCCGTATAGCAGCCCTTATCGGGAATCAGCGGTAGACGATATTTATTGAACCTATCCTCATGTGGACAAGGTAAACATCTCAAACTTGAAACCAAAATCATAACGAAATAAATAATGACACATAACACAATCCATTTATTTATTTCATTGGGTCAAGTCATGTACTATGTTCCATAACATACACATGTGCAATTAAGTTGGTAAGTCTTTACCTATGATTAGTAGAATTTAATTATCACTTAACTTGCATACTAATCTTATATGATAATTAATGTTCCATGTTAATTATCAAGATTATGGACCGTTTAGATTTATTATTGTCATTCTAAAGAATGATCCACAGAGATCTACAATTCAGATTCTCAACCTAAATAATCTATCAATAATAAACCTAGAAACAGATGATAAAATATCATCCATAACATAAACTAATATTTAAGTCATCAAATTATTGACTTCTAGGACACTACTCCAACATTTCCAACCTTTAACTATAACAACAACTTGTTGGTAGTCTTAATTATTTGACGATCACTCATCCAGATATTCGCCATGCAGTACACATAGTGAGTCAATTCATGTCAGCACCGTGCACTGTGCACTTTGTATCAGTTCTTCATATCCTGCAATATATCAAGGGTACCTTGCATTAGGGACTCTAGTGTCGTCCCTCTAATCTATGGTATCAAGATCCTGTGCTGAAGTTGAGTACAGAGCCCTATCTCATGCTACTTCTGAAATTGTTTCGCTTCGGTGGCTTCTCAAGGATATAGGTGTTAAATTCCTACATCCAACACCTCTACATTATGACAGCAAGAGTGTGATTCAGATTGCACATAATGATGTTATTCGCGATTAGACCAAGCACATTGAGATCGATTGTCACTTTATTTGGTATCGTCTTCAAGAGAATACAATCACTTTATCTCATATGTTTTCATCTAAACAGATAGTTGATCTTTTTACCAAAAGTCACTTACGGACTCGCTTCAGCCATCTTACTTCCAAACTTCAAATACAATCCTCTCGGACATCTTTAGTTTGAGAGGGGGCTAAAGGCATCTTTAGTTTGAGAGGGGGGCGGTGTTAGCATAATAGATAGTTGGATGTAATTAGAACTAGATTTAATTCCTTATATTTTTATTTCCTTTTTCTTATTCTCATTGTATTATAAATATGTACGTGATTCTGATTTAATATGAAATCAATCCAAAATCTAATTAAACTGTTATCAATTATAATGCAAGTAGTAACAAGTTAGCATTCAATCTTATCCAATTTCTTCCAAAAGAAAATGAAATAGCTAATCTAATTGGTGATTACTGGGACTTGAGCTAACTATCTTTATAATTAGAATTGGATAGATGCACATATATAGCTATCACTAGATCTATAATTTTCTTTTCCAAGATGAATCCTAGAAGTAAAAATTTTGTTAATGGTGCGATCATTTTTGCATGGGTCTGCTTTCTTTCGGCTTCACAGTTGTTTCTGAGAGCAGTACTTTCTGATCCTTGAATAATTTGTGATCCCAAAACTTGATGTTGCCATGGTCCAAATGATCCACCGTGTTCGTAGCTTCAAAAAATTTAAAATTCATCCCAGTACTTAGCTTCTACTTTGCCTATTATGCATTTCGATCACTTCATGTCCGTTTATACTTAAATTCCCTCATTAATTGAATAATTCTATATTTCTTTTATCGTTCTACTATGTGCCATAGCAATTTGCTGTTGATTAAATAAGGAAGATATTATTTATATCTTTTTTTCATTTTGAAACGATTTATTATGCTGTGCTGGGCGCTTTCAATTGGCTCCGTTTGGATAGGTGTGGGAAGAAGAGAAGAAGGAAAGAAGTGAAAAAAAGTACTGGGAAGTGTGTAACTTTGTGAAGAGTTTGAATTGTTTATAATTTATTTCTTCCCTTCTTCTTTCTTCCTATCTTCTTCTCAACGCATCCAAAGAGTGCCATCGTGTTGTTTCCCAAGAAGCCATACTTAGTATTAAACAAGGCCGAATGAAATTTTTGTGAAATTTAAATTATCTTTCAACAGTAAATGAGAATTATTATCGGATACAATGCATTTTTTTTTTTTTTTGAAACAAGTAGGAAGAACAATCCCTACCACTTTCCATTGAAGAGAAAGCAAGAGTTTTCATTACATCGAATACAATACATGTAATACAAGTAACGTTGAAACGAGTTTCAATTAAAATGTTTTACACAAAAATATAAAATTTAAGTTCGATTTAAACACTCAATCGATCATTCATACTTTTCACATCGACTGTCCAGACATAAAAAATTTGGATTATTATGCTCTTGAACAATGAAGAACTTATGGTTGGCGTGTATGTGAAATCTCAGCTTGACCTTGTAATTTTGGGATGCCCCTGCAACCTTTTCTACCGCAGTGTGGTCGATGATGACGTTCATTATGTGGAAGAGGGTCGTGATGGGGACCACGGCAACTGACAATACCTTTTTTTATTTCAACAATAATACATCCGCCTCCGCCTCCGCCTCCCAATCCTAATTCTCCGGACACCAACATCTGAAAACAAAAAACAAACAGCAAACAGAAAATAATAAAGGATCTTCTCATAGAAAACACCATGGTAGTGTTTTCCTAATTATTTTATGTGAGATTACAATGCTCTGTTTTGTTGGCCAGTTGTTTTTTTTTATGGGTCAAAACTCAAAAGAGTTGCTCTTATATAGCACTATAACATAGAGGAGGATTGCCTAATTCAATGTTTATAGTTGACCAGTCCGAAGATTTGCACTGAAGTAATTTAATGTTCACCAGGTCATGTAGTGTAAGGAAAAACTAGACATTACTATTTAACAATAAATAATAAGTAGGGGTTGTGTTAAATATTTAGTGCACGTAACCACCGTCGCCAGACTGGAGCACTCTACTTTCTCTGGAATTTATTTAATATATATAATATAATCATACATAGAGAGAAAATGATGCTTATAATTATAACAAAGCTTACAATCTTCACGAGCATTAACAATTATGAAATTTAAATGTTGACAAGTATATAAATTTGAATGATTAATTGATGTAAATTGTAATTTGTTTTCTGTGATAAATCAAAATTTTCCGTTGTCCATGTAATTATCTGCTCTTTTTTTTTTCTTTTTTTTAGAAAAACTAGATAGTAGTATCTAGCAAAGATAATTATAGGGACCCAATAATTTGAAAAATCCAACAAAAGTGAGCACTTATTTATTTATTTATTAAAAAAATTATTAAATGATATAAATGAATTGATCAACATCATTTTTTTGGGGATCGGATATCCTGTACAGGAAAGCAAATCCAACGGCTGATCAGATTAATTACTGGTTGAGAAAGGATCGGCCTTTGTAAAGGTGTAGTTTTCTATGTGTGATATATTCTAAAAAGACAGTCATTCTTACAAGTGCAAGATTAGCATAATTTTTATGTGAAAATTGCCACTTTGCTTTAGTCGATGAGCTCTTCAATTGTCGATGAAGTAAATGCGCATGGATTACCATTTACCCGAGATGTGATTGCTTTGCTCACTCCTCTAAAAACAGGGATTCACTCCCCACTCTTCTTAAATGACTAAAATATCCTCCTCATCCCTCCATCCTTTTTCTTCCTGGACTTTGTAAAATAATGGTATTTTAGTCATTTAAACCCAACATGGAAGTGAATCTTCAAACAATGAGTGAGCAAAGCAATTCCCCAAGATCCGACAATGTAATCAAGTCTCAACCAACCTACTGAGGTTACAATAGGTAGAGTTTATGAAATGACGGTAATTGACCATAGTAAGGGAGCAAAAAAGTCAAGTCATTTCCAGCCATGACTAGTTGACTACGGGTGTCTAACGTTGACAACGGCAACGGAATGGAGCTTTTCGTTTTCCGTACCATTCTGGTAACGGTATGTACTGGAATGATTCGTTAGTAGTTTTGTTTGGACGGAATGTGGCAGAACGACTCAATTTACATTGTATTACACACAAACGTATGCCAAAATTTGTTCCGTTTACCATTCCGTTTAAAAAACATATGTCAAAATCTATTCCGTTAATTTGGACGGAACGGACACGGAAACACGTGAATGAATGCTCCGTTGATACCCCTAGCATACTAATCTTATATGATAATTAATGTTCCTTGTTAATTATCAAGATAATATACAATTTAGATTTATTATCGTCATACTAATGAATGAACTACATAGATCTACAATTCATGTCCTCAACCTGAATGATTTGTCAATAATATATTCTAGGAACAAATGATCAAATATCATCAATAACATAAACTAATATTTAAGTTATTAAACTATTGACTTATAGGACATAACTCTAACAGTTTAGATCCATTATCACTGAATTTAACTTTCGATAGAGTCATCAGGCACTTCCATGTTCATACGATCAACTTTTGCTAGTATAGTCATACTTCTGCTCTCTATGGATGATATGATTCTCATAGGTGATGATGTGAAGGATATTTCTGAGACCAAGTAGCATCTATAGACTTGTTTCGAGATGAAAGATCTGGGACAACTAAGATATTTCTTGAGAATTGAGATTAACTAGTTACTACATCGCGTTCCGCGCGATGTAAGATTAACCTAAAACAATTAATATTATTTATTTTAGTACATTATTATCTTTTACTGCGCCATAAACTGGCATGCTTCATATGCAGATAAGGCATAATTTTGCTATAATTTGTGTTCAATAGTATCAAATAGTGATCTAGTAGCTGATCTGCAGATAAGACAATAGGAGGTGATTTCTATAATTCTTAATACCAATTTTTCGTAATAAATGATCACCACTACTAATCCATTGAATTTTTATCTCCATCCTTGCCTTGGGAAATCCACGCCAGAACATGTAGCAATACTAAATTAAATATAAATTGGCAAAAATACATAGCCTACCAGTGAAAAAAAACGTACCCTGAACAGTGAGAACTATTCTATGTATGAAACAGTTCATGTCTTGTGCATTCACACTCAAATGCATCTTGCTATCCATTTGATGTTTAAAAATATCCTCCTAGGATCCACCAGCTCTAATCATAACATAATGATAAGTAATTATTTTCATGATGAATTTAACAAAGATTTTTAATCGAGATGTGGAATAACTAAAACTGCAAAAAGAAGAGAAATGTGAAATTCTATTTGGTGAAGACAAAAAGATTGTTTATAGCTGTTTGCCTCTAAATTCTGCTGCATAAAACCCTAAACAATTTCTTATCTTATCACCAAAATTCCAAAATCATATAGCTCAAACCCCATCCATATGACCATTGACCCAATAAAATAGCCCTGATAATTGGTCATAATGTCTGAAAGGAAAATACAAAAATTCTTAAAAATGGACGGTAAATTAATTAATTACGAGGAATGCCATTATGCGCTTGTGATATCCTTATAATTAATTACCGGAGTCCTAAAAATAGAAAATTTGTGGCAGCTAAGTTCTTCATATTTTTATGAGGAACCATGCAAAATTTCATGTCAAATTGACCTATAGAAGGGCACCAAACAATTTTTCTAAGAATAAAGCAGCTTAATTATCCTCAAAATTCAGTCAAATGGACAATTCCATTTCTGAAATAAATGGAGACAAACCCTGCCGAAACAAGGTAAATGGAGGAAGTTTCGGATGGGCTTTTAAGGAAATAATAAAATTTACATTGGGCCGAAACTGAGGCCCATCCAAATGGTGTTCGAATCCGATTATCATTCTAAAATTTCCCTTGATCTGACGGCCGTGATGAAACCCTATAACATTATCTAAAATCGACGGTTGGATTTTGACCCAAGCTTAAAATACGGAACTGAATTTTCCGATTGGTCGGGAGCTATGGGTCCCACAAGCTCTGTTCAAAAGAAAAAAAGGAAGGGATGAAGCAGTACTGTCTGACACAGTCGTCGTACACCAGCGCGAGAAGTGGGTTCGTCGCCGTCCTACGCCACCTTAGCCCCAGCCACCGCTGCCACTGCACCAACGATGCCTCCACGACCCTGGCGACACCAAAATCGGCGACAAACGGAGAGGAAATCGATGGAGAGCAAGTCGACTACCTGAAGAGGAAATTCATGCAATTAAGCATGAGGAGGCGTGGAATCAAGCCATTAAACAGCTAATGAACATCAATGATGCATACATCATGTACCCAGTGAATCAATTGTGAAGAACTGAGTCGTACACTGATGAACATACTACCTCAGTAAGAGACTATAATGACAAGGGTTGCATGGGCAGAATTACTTGAAATTAATGACTAAGTGATGGAGATGGTTACCTCAAGGGACCTCCAGGAAGTTTAGAAGGGATCGCAATGTGCCAGGGGACTTCAATTCTGATAAAGGAAGGAGGGGGTATAATAAACGCAATCCCTCTTCTTTAAATTGAAGTAAATTCACATAGAAAAGGGGCACAAAGAGGCAGCATGAGATGATAGTCTAGCACAAAGTTGGATACCTCCAGTATAGCAACAGTAGAGAAAAGTGCAACAGAAGCAAATGGAGAGTGTTGCTTCCCTACAGCCTATAACCTAGAAAGGGAGGGAGTAGCCCTGCGGCAGTCCTTGGCGCCAGAAGGTGTGACATTAAGGGGTAAACTCACCACTCCAATTGGGACCGTTGGATTTAAGATGGGATTTAAACAAAAGCTGAAAAGCTCTCCATGCTTTAATCACGACAGTACAATCATTCACTCACCTATGTCGCATACAAAGGGAGTATGTTGGATAAGGGAAAGAATAGCACATCCTACCGTATGTTCACATCTCAGGATAAGATTGAATGTAGATGGACGGTCTGAGATAGAACTATGTATTCTCCAATGAACATAGGATACAGATACACCATATCATGCCTGGAGAGTAAGTGACTCATGCGTGACTCCTCTGACCAGGGGCAAATCAGTAATTAATAGGAAAAGGACAAGAGAATGGAATGAATAAAGAGAGAATTTGAAGAGCACACATACCTATACTGCCCCTGGAACATCCCTGTGTAATGATTGAAAGAAATAGGATTTACATCAAAGAAAAATTAAAATGCAATGTTCAAAATCAGAAACCAATGAAGCTTTAAAACAGTTAAACATCACAAGTTGAAATTAAAAAGGGGCAATGATGGACCAAAATTGAAACTCAAAGAAAGGATAATAAATTTCAAACACAAGAAAGAAGAAAAAACAATTCAGGAGTAAAAAATTTGATTGAAAATAGGATTGATAAAAGACAATGGTATGTAAGGGCCCCAACTGGCAGTAGTACTTAATCCTATGTACCAATACTAAGCACATCAGTGCTTACCATAGAGGATTGATGAAAAGAATGACTGGAGAAAGTGAATAGCATGATCAGACCTATACCCCTATGAGCAGCAGCTACACATCAGAAGGGATCCCCCCTCTATGCAAATCACAGCCCCTCATCAACCTATGAATAATTGGATGAGAGACAGCGCATCAGGTGGTACCAAAGTAAACATAACTCCTCCTCCAAGCATACTGTAAGAAGGAGTAAAACCCAAGTGCCAAATGTCATGCCAATATTAGCCAGTAAAAGGAAGTAAAAAAAAAGGAAGTGATGGTGGAATTGTAAAAGCATGGCGGCAACCTCACCTTACATCCGGCCCCTTCATCACAGATCCAATGCAGAAGATGCTGCCATGTGTCAAAAGGATGGAGCAAAGCCCTAGGAATTTCAGCTATAAAAGAAGACCAAGAGCAAAAGAAAAAGAAGAGAAGAAAGAGAGAAGCCAAAATTCTGTTAAAAATTTCTGTTATACTATTGTAATCAAAATCTAAAAAAAAAAAATAAGGAAAAGCAAATTTCAAAGGAAGGTAGGGATTCCATTGTATCAAGTTCAATACATAAGTTCAATTCCTGATAGCTATTTCTCTTGATTTCTTTGCTTTCAGCTTTTGAGTTTCTTCCTTTGTTTCTTTTTCACTAATTGAAGCCAAGTGTGAAACATAAAAATTTCTGATATTCTGGGGGCTCAGAAGCATAGGTGAGGGGTGCTTGCCAGAGAGCGCACACTCACCTATGTCAATGAGTCACTCAACATCCTAAAAATACCAAGAAGTGAGATAATAATAAGGTCCTATGATGAAGCACAACTTTATGTGTGAGGGGTGCTTGCCTGAGAGCGCACACTCATGCATCTAGTTGTGTTTCAACATGAATAATAGCCATCTCAAGAGTTACATATAAAACCTGCATCAAAAGGGTTCTTAAAAAGAGAGTGAAGAATCAAACTGTTAATATATATAATAAAGTCAGGAAGGAGGACATGACTCCACGCATGAGGGGTGCTTCCCTGAGAGCGCACACTCATGTATTCAGTCATGTCTCAACCTTGCTAATGGTGGCATTAAGTGCCATGCACAAAAAAAAGATCAAATAAGTGTGAAATTCACAAAAATGATGGAAAGTAAAGAACCAGGGGTATATCTGTCAAAAGGCTACATAGTGAAAGTAATAGGTGGAAGGTAGTAAATTTAATTTCGTGTCTTTCTTATTAACTAAAAAAAACTTAATGCTTGTAATCATGTTTTAAAAAAAAATGAAATAATACAGTGAACCTTTTTTAAAAAAGGGGGAGGGGGCAGCGAGGATAGTAGGTTCCAGGGTTTGTCTAATTGCCATACCTCTTTAGGATTTTGCATAAAAAAAAAGAGAACAGCTACATAGACTTGCATCCTTCAAGCCAAAGCATTAATAGCTAAAGTCCAGAGCATTTAATGATAGTAATTGTTCAAAAAAAATTAGATTTAGCAAGATGTAACAAAAAAAATAGAGAATAAGGGACATACATGCAAAAGAACAGTAGTCAATGAAGAAGGGAATTTTAAAATATAGTGACCAAAGTTTATTCTGTCAAAAGAACACTTCATTAAGGTTATAAAAGGAAACGAGGATTAGATATGTTTAAAAAAAATGCAACTATGACCGAGGATATGAAATTGAGAATGGCATATGTGACATGTATAAAAGGCGCCTCCATAGTGTGATTAAAAATTGGTATCAGTAATAACAATACTCAATAGTAAAATAGGGGGGGGGGGTTAAACTAAAAATATCATCTCATCTATTTTTTTTTTAAAAAAAAAGGGGTGAACAACATATCAGGTGGAGAAGGCAGTAAATAAGTCTAACAGTTCATATGTTCATGGGGGTATTCTGGTCTAAACCTATTAAAATGTCTTATAACATGGTAACAAAAAGGGGGGGATCTGTACCAAATGAGTCAGGGTGAAGTTCTAAATCATGGTTCAAATGAATGAGATAAAGCCTAGACATGAAGAGCCCCTGATTGCCAAAATATGTTGTAAGAATATGTCAAAAACCTAAATCGAAATCAATACTCAGTGAAATTCCAAAATTAAACCAAGATAGCTTACAGTAATGCACTAAGTCACATCAAGTAACAAGTAACAGTAGGGTATATGCATGACAAAGTGGGGATGGGTGTTACTCATTGAAGTCAAATCTTAAATATGAAACCAGACCCTAGGTTCGAGCTGCGGTTAAATTGCAATATCTACATTTCTCTCTGTCGTTGCAAGTGCCCCGGGAAAACCCCTTAATGCTCAGGAAGCACCCCTCAATTGAGAATCTTCACTTTTGATCCCTAATTTACTCCCCGAGTGTGTCGTCAGACCATGTTTGAAACATGAAGAAATATGACCAATTGGGTAGATATGGCCAAAATTGGAGGTTGGATGAAGAAAAGAGTAAGAAGACGATCTTGCAGAACCAATTCATGGTCTAAACGGTGGCCGGAATCGCCGGGTCAACCCCCGTTGCCGTCAAGTCAACAGAGACGGAGGAGGGAAGGAGGTTGAAATGGTGTAAATACTGAACGAACTCAGAACTCCGATAAGCCTCATTGACGAGTGGGACCCACGAAGCCAGTCCGATTCGAACTCAAATCCATTCGGCTCATAGGTACGAGCGAAAACCAGGCAACTCAGCCAGCTACTGCCTTCAGCGATTTAGGAGGATCCTCTACGACGCCGACAGTACAACGAATCCCTGACGAGCATAGTACGAAACAGCGAAACCTCAGCCAATCAGGAAATTCTACAAAGCAGGAAATTTCAAAAATACATTAAAAATAGCTAGATTATCAGAAAAATTTCCATAAAATATCAAAATGTCAAGAAAAATGTGAGGAATATTTTAGTATATCATGTCATGCCAAAGCACCAAAGTATAAAGCATTTTAAAATCAAAGTCTAAAAGGATGGCCATAATGGAAAATAATAGATTTGCATGATAAGTTCCCCAAAGGGAATTGAACAAAAATCATTTGAATGTTTTATGTTCTGGACAACAGGTACATTTGAACATTTTAAGTTCTGGACAACAGGTACATTTGAACATTTTATGTTCTGGACACCAGGTACACCTGACATTCCATGTTCTGAACAGCAGGTACAGTCAAACATCAAGATTCATGAACAAAATTGAAATAACAAAAAAGGGCATTCAATAAAAGTTTAGAAGTGCAAACTTTAAAGTTCGAACTCAAAAGTCCAACTGAAGATTGAAAATCTTAAACTCAAAAGTCCAACTTAAGGTCCTTAATGCCAAAATGCAAAAGTCCAAACTTTAAGCCAAGTCCGAAAATGTCAAGAACCAAAAGTCAAACTCAAAAGTTAAAATCCAAAAGTGCTAACTTAAAAGCCGAACTCCAAAGTCCAAAATCCTAAAGTGAAAATTAAAAGTCCAAACCTGAAAATGACACAAAGTCCAAAAATGACACAAAGTCTAAAAGTGACACAAAGTCTAAATGACACAAAGCCCAAAAATGACACAAAATCTAAAAGTGACACAAAGTCAAAATGGCACAAAGCCTAAAAGTGACTCAAGAGACACAAAGTCTAAAGTGACATAAAGTCTTAAAGTTCGTCCCTTCAAGACTGCATCGCGTTTCGCCTTGAAGGAGACACCCTCCTGATATTCAGATTGAGATAAAGGAAAAGTCAATTCTGAATTATCATTGAAGTTCCTGTCAAGAGAAGGCATAGCACATCTGTACTCGCGACTTGAACGAAAATCCCAAAAATCCCTAAGTTCCCCAAACGATTGAGAACTGACGTAGAATACCCTATTTTCTAGTATTGGACTCAAATCTAACAGCCTGTTTCTACAAGTTCACAGTACGTTTGACCAGAAGCGGACTGAAATCTGATGTCCAGGTGACCAGAAGAAAAGTCAACCAGCGGCCATCACCCAAGTTCCTGTCAAGAGAAGGCATAGCGCCTCTGTACTCGCGACCTGAACGAAATCCAAAAATCTCTAAATCCCCAAACGATTGAAGACTGATCTAGGATACTAAATTTCCTAGTATCAAACTCAAAAATCTCTGTGACAGCACTAAGCCTAATCCAGTAAAGTAAAAGCAATCTAAATGTCTTAAAATGTGAAACTAAAGAATTAAATTGCATCATTTATGTTTGCATGGCACTGTTCAAATGACTGCCCTTCTGCTTTGTTTTCACCCTGAAATCCTCTACCAAAACACAATCCTTTTATTAAAATGGACTTCATCCACTTACGATATTTAAACCTTGATTATCCCGATCTAGAGGTGCTCTTGGCCCAGTTCGTAACTGAGTCCGGAGGTAATTAACAGTAGGGGCTTGCGCCTACTGGAAAAAAAGGACCTACGACAAACAATCAACTCTCGAGGTACTTAGAACCGCATTAGTGCCCTTCGCTCGTTTGGAATGGGCAGTAACGACGGGTCTCAAGATGCTCGAGGGGTATCTGATCCGCATTTTCTTCGCCCCATAGAGGACTATCTGATCTTCCGTGGTTGGACTGAAAAAGTGCGAGACAATAGCAAAATAAATATGAAATATCAACTACAGTTCATAAGTGTGTATCAGCATAAGACGTTTATAGTAACTTATTGCGTCTACAATCATTAACCACTGGTTATCTAGCAACCCATTTTGATAAAATTTAGTTTCTACCTCGAAGCAAAATAATATAGAATCAAATTCAGCTCTAATTCATTCAAGCTTGCAAGATTCTCTACCATCAATTCGATCCGAATCATCCAGTCACATACCAAGATGATGTAATTACTATCTGTATGTTTCCCAAACAGTGGCCCGCCATTAAACATATGCAATTAAAATGAGAACAAAATTATATATTTAAGACTATATACCGATGAAATTTTTGTCTCTATGGTTTCACTAATAATGAGAACAACAAACACCTTTTTGAAAATGGTACAATACTAGTGTTCATTTGAATCAAATATCATTTTTAGTCTCTGACATTCAGTTTCATACTCTATCTAAAGATACCTAATATTTTTATAAAAAATATATATAAATCATGAACAAAATTAGCCTAAATGTTGCAAGTTCTTTAATCGAAGTTTGTCCTGCGACATGACATTGTAATCTGTAAAAATTCACATGCCTGACTAAATTGAAAACAAAAACACAATACCTCATGTAATCATTTGTCAGACTACCTTAAAATCACATAGAGTTATTTCTCTATTGAGTAGATTGTTCCTAGCAAATCTCCTACAGAACATGGAATGCAATTAAGAGCAAATTATGCACAGACTGTTGTACTATTTCATCATATGTCCTACAATACAATACATATAATATTGATATATCAGTATGTCAATATATTCAATGTATTATGATAGACTAAAGATTATATGAGATTATTTCTAGTTCTACCCTTGTTGACTTCTTGATGTATTCATAACTATATATGTCCTAGATACTTGTTTCACTTAATTAGCTCTTTATGTTCTATCCTAACATGCATGTACTACACTTGTTACATGAAAAAAATTATATTTTCTTATGCCTTTGATATATAAATATATCTTTGACTGCCTAACAATCACTATTAAAATTCATTTGTTAGATCATCCATTTTGGAGACAATTAATCATTTGTATCCAAAGTTTAAGGTCATTGTTTATAGCTACACGATCAACATGTTGATTACTATTAAAATAATTACTTGGATTTGAAGGACCTGTCTCAGTTGTACAGCTTGGATGAATCAAGCCATGCCCTGCATTTGATGATCAGCCTATAAGGTGAATAAAAAATAATTCATTTGTCACCATATATTGAAAAAAATAAAAGAAGAACAAATGTAATTCAAACTATGGTGTAAAAAGTGACTGGTACCAGTTTGGTACCAAATTGACCTTTAATACTGGTACAATAATGGTGTTCTATCCCATTTTTTCTTCCTGATCAATACACCTCAAAACTTATGAGGATAAATAATTTGGATGCCCTATATTAAATAAATAAAAACAAAGAAAATTTCTTGACAAAATCAATATCATCTAATCCCACGGGACCATGTCTATTTCATAAGTTTGATAGCGAAAAGGCAGCCTTATTAAATAATAAATCAAGAGAAAAATCTCACATAAAGAAAAAAGTACTGACCAAAAGCGAAGAGGGAAGGAAGAGATCACTGGCAAAAATCATCAAGGACGAACCAAATTATCCTATAGATAAAACAATAACAAATGGATTCATATAATACAAACATAAAACCTCTTCATTTTTGACGATAGAGATCGTATTTAGATAACAGAAAGAACATTAAAATGTTCAACACCATCTCTCAAATTGTTATTTTAGTCTTGCCTAAATAATATAAATATAACTACACAAATTATATTGTGAAATCTCATCATTGTATATACATAATTTTATCAGTATAGATATGTGGCCCACTCTTTGTCCTTTTTGTAGTATTACTGCTTAAGATTTTTAAGTAAATATGCAAGAACAATGGAGAGAAAATAGAAAAATTGAAAGATCGATCATTACTTAACTTTTAGATCCAAAGAGAATTCAAAATATTACAAACCCACAATGAACAGTTTGAAATTATAATTTATTATAATGACCTAAGAAAATAAGTTCTCCACGAGTTTGTTCGTTTGCTTTCTTTTCATTTTTCATTTATTTCTAAGAAACTCTAAGGCTGTAAACTTACCCTAGAATAGGGACCATGCATGTTTCTTGTAAGTTATTTCGTAATCCAGATCAGGAATGCTCTCATAAAATAGAAATGTTCGCAAGGTAAGAGTATAAATACAGGAAATTTTCTAACAGATAGAAAATCACATCAAAAAGGAATGAATCAAACCTTAGCACAACCACAATCATTAGGGCTATTCAAGGATTACCTGCAACAATTTTACCTCCGTTAATATAGGATGTAAGTCGACTATGTTAAAAAATCTTTAAACCTGCATCTCTCACTTCGTTTGACTTCACTAAAGGATCACTAAAATGGGAAGCACTTACCTTGAGGAAAAATATATCCCTTGCTAAGTGCCAGCCTTTCGTAAGAAGCAACCTAAATATTCAATTCTATCATAAATTGTGTGTATATATATATATAGCATGTACAGTGAAAAAAGTAAATTTTCTTCTTTTTCTTTTTCCTTTTTTCCATTTATTTATTTCCATAATTATACCGATTCTTTAGAGACAATATGCTGGGTTGATCCCTTGCTTGGCAAACTCCTCATCTGCATAACCATGCGATTACTTACGAAAATATGCCTAAAGGGATATTCCTTGACTATGATGTTTTCAGGTTGCAAGAAGCATAATTTATAAATAAAAAAATTTGAGTACGATCCAATGTAAGTTAAGGCAATATCTAATACCTATTTATATTATTCTACCGGGAAATCATTCTTCTATATTCCTATTCTTTGCGTTCTTTAATAATTTCCCTCTCTTTTGTTTAAATATTTCAATCCTACTCTATGAGGCACTAAATCAAACATATTATAGGTATAAAAAAATATATAGAAACATTTTTTCTGCTTCCAAGTATCAAACATGCTCACGACTCCTTCAAAATTCAGAAAATAGCTGACAAAATCTCAGGAAAATATAGTAATAAACCATTTAAAAGACAACCAAATGAATTATTTTCTTAAAATATCCTACCATGAACATTACAAATTTAAAGGGGAAAGAATAATCAATATAAAGAAAGAGAGAGCATGGAGGGACATAAAGATAACCTAGCATGCATGCTCGACACCTTTCTCACCACCTTGCCTGTCACCCTTCCTTTTTTGCTTAGCTTTCTTCTTTGTTTAATTCTTAAAAGTAGAGAGAAATAGCATTAGAACAACACCTCTTTGAAATTGACAAATAGAAAATTTTTAATATTTGTCACAACCAATGGAGAGTTCGGAGAGAGAGATCGACAACATCTCTATTTTAGTTAGTTGAGGTAGAGAGAGGAGGTGGCGACGGAGGGAGGAGGCAGTGGCGGAGAGGGCCGCTAGGGTTTTCATTATTTTTTTGGGAAGGGGAGAGAAAGAGGAACCAACGTTTCCTCTGTAAGAGAGACGAAAATGGTCAGAGGAGAGACGGAAAATTTTAAAACAGACGAAGAGTTTGGAAAAATCAGCGCCTCATCTCATTCTGGTGCATTGAAAGCGATCCAAACATGTAGACGTTCGGTGTATGAGGTCTCAATACTTCAGAGTGCAGTATATCATCCCCCCTCTCTCTATATATATATAATTAATTAATTAATTAATTAATTAATTGCTGCAAATCCAGAATTCATAACCTCCTAATCAGCATATATAAGTCCTCCACAATTTATGCAGAATGCATTCATGTCCTCAAGTTTTTTTATTTCGGTTGTGTTTTACTGTTACATTAAATTATTTTATTAAATTTCTTCAATATGCCAATCCAACTTGTTTGGGATAAAAAAAAGACTCTTGACTTTATCACGCCAAATTTATCTAAATATAACGATATGATATAAAATAACCAATAGCATTAGTACTTTTCTGATAATTGGGACCTGGTCAACCGAATTTAACTGAAAAAACCTAGCTGTTAGTCTTGACAGTTCATTTATTGGCTGCCTGAGATGTTGAAAATATAAAAATCTTTTGTCAATGTAAAGAATTACAAATCAAAAGGTTTTTATTTCCTGCAAATTAAATGTCCCTGCTCAGTCAATATGAACTTTTGTGACTTTCTAATATATTCGTTTCTGCATGATATATAGGCCCATTATTAGTGCGTCAGGTCCACATTGAGATGTCTCTCATACTTTTTTATGCAGAAGACGAGCAATATCACAAAAATAACTCCCGAGCATAATTAATTGATCATGTTCCTCAATTAATTCCAGCTGCCGAAAGCTATGCATTAATTTATAATCAATCTGCGGCTATGCATTTATTAATTGCCGCTAATAAGATCTCTGATAGAATTTTAGTTTAGAGCATAAGAATAAATAACTGTTATTTGAATTGTTTATAATTTTCAATATTATTAGATTATCTTTTAATTACAAAAAAATTAAAAAGAGTCGTCAGTTGTTCTTAAAAACAAAAAAACCAGAATGATGGAGCTTGATTGGGTCACGTCTCACTTAAATTCTTATTTCTACTTAATGACCGATTTGCTTCCTTAATAGTAATTTTGCTATCTGGGATATGTAAAATGTAAATACCACAATTCACATGCAAGCATAATCCCGATCAAAATTTCTTAAAAAGAATAGTTAAGTTGCATAGAGTTTTGCTATGGTGAGTTACAACTCACCCAATGGTCCGTGAATCGCGTTCAAAATTCAGAAATTTAGTTCAAAGTTTAGTTCAAAATTCAGAAATTTAGTTCAATTTAATATTTACAATGTCTGGTATTACAAAAATTATAAGAGAAAGATAACATATGAGATCACAATTTATGATGGATCAGAAAATTAAGACAACCGTTAAGTCGTATATGGTGGCACTAAAAAAAACAATAAAGCAACCGAATCCCTGGTGTTTAACCGTAGGTTCCGTTTGGATGCGTTGAGAATAAGGTAGGAAGAAGGAAGAAGGGAAGAAATTTATTGGGAAGGGGTAAATTTATTGGGAAGTGTGTAACTTTTGTGAAGAGTTTGGATGGTTAGAAATAAATTTATTGATAAAAAGTGATTATTCCTTATTCCTTATTCCGGGAAGAAACCATCCAAACGGAGCCGTAAAGATAATACATGAACACTCTTACAAGGTTATTAATACATTATCATGCTTGAATAATACATGTTATGAAGAACTGGATTAGTAAAGAAAGAGTGATCAGTAGGTAGTCAACGATCTTAATAATTAATTGTGCATTCGATAGAAACGCACGCTGGGGTACGACGAAGACGACGGACACAATTACTTTTGTTAGGAAGCTCCTTTCTGCAGTAGGCTTGAGTACACGTTTTCCGGCACGCCTCCATAGCTTGAGGCATGGATCTAAAAAGACCGGGATCAGCTTGGCACTCGAATCCGTAATACTTATCTGTGTAATCTTCGTCTTCGACCAATGGATCAACTAAGTGACAAGTAATAATTAGAACTAATTATAATTGCAATTAATATATAATGATGATGATAATGGTTAATGGATTATTAAATTCATGTTGTGCTAACTTTTTTTTTCTCGCTTGAATAATAACACCAATATCTTACTATTATTTAATGCCAAGATATCAATCCGCGAAAAAAGATTACTAAAACTATATATCAAAAAAAGTCATAAAATGTACAAGCTGAAGAGGCCGTAAGAAGAACGAGCAGAAGCCACGCCATAAGAGAAGCCTTCATTTTGCCTTTTGTTTCCACTCAATCAATCGAGCAATATTGGGATGAGATTGTCTTTGATTTTTTTTTTTTAAGAGGTTTGACTGAACATGACACAACAATTTATTTTTCATGATTTTCTTTTTTTCTTTTACTAATTAAAGCTTTGCAGTCGAGTGGTGGCAACTCAATTTATTAATATATATAGATATTTGCCTATTCACGGTATAACAAACAGTTAGAACAATTAAAGTATGACGTTTGATCTAATGGACAACGCATTTTGCTTGAAAGTCGTTGGATATTTAAAATTCAAAATAAATTGAAAGAGTTGTCCTGATCATATTATTTAAAAGAGAACTGTTAGTATTCAATATATGGGACGGATGGGATCCGTCTAATATGATTGTTTTTACGTTTCAAATTTCAAATGACCGATACAAATCGTTCGATATGTTCTCCATATTGAAAACTTAATATACAACCGTTCTTATATTTCAAATTGGAGTAGAATCGTAGTCTTTCTTTAGAACAAGAAGTCTAATCGTAGCCTTTCTTCGACTATATTATTATTATTATTATTAAAATATATTTTCCAATTCAAACCTGACCTTGTTGAAATTTGAAGTGAAATATCCACCACAAGAATGATATTATGTACATTGTAAAAAAAAATTTATACTTGACTACTTGAGATCCGAAATATACAATGGGTGCGTTTGGATAAGTGTGGGAAGAAGGGAAGAAGGGAAGAAGTGAGAAGAAGTATTGGAAAGTGTGTAACTTTGTGAAGAGTTTGAATTGTTTATAATTTTTTTTCTTCTTCTTCCTTCTTCTTCTTCTTTCTTCCAATGATCCAAACACACCCAATATTAAGTAAATTTCATAGTAAGGTAAAGGGCCTCTTAAAATCCGAATTGAATTGCATTAAAAGACGGCATGTTAACCCAACCTCAATGCTTTTAAAAGGTCGAAAAAATTAAAACTAACGTTACTGTTCACTCGAATTTCGATAATAACAGTTAAAAATCAAAATTTTAAAAATAACGTCGTTGGATCGTTATGCATCCGGATTGACGAAATCGCAAAATCCTTGGATCATCATTCCAATTGACAATCTAAAGGAAACGTTTATTTGTATGTTTTAATAATCAAAACATATGTATCAATCATTTATTAAAGGAAACGTTTCAGAGCATGGCTATTAGTGCATGGCTTTCTCAATCAAGGCGTATATAATAATCAGCTAGATTCTCTAATCATACTATGCATGTACATTATTCTAGAGTACTACTGACTCAACAATATTAGAACAAATGAGTTGTATGTCAGATCTTGTCTATCAATTTCAAGCTAATCTTCTAAACAATTGTTAGAAAAAATAAATGTAAGAATGTCCTTAAGATACCGTAAGGATCTAATGGAATTAACCATTGTTTTTTTTACTGGAAATGGAGAGATCCATTTCTATTAATTCAAACAACATGATTATAAATTATTTATTAAATTTTTTAACACGATTATAAATTTTTATGAAAATGAATTTATGAAGACCTCCAAGCAATCAAAAATTAAAAATAATAATTTTTTCTGAAAATTATAAAGCATACAAATATTGTGAATTTTTTTAAAAAAGAATCCAAAACAAAGTAATTCCATATCATAAGATTTATTATAAATTTTTATTGTATAAAAAATACTTTTATGCACAAATAAAGTGCATCGAGTTTAATACATATATAGATGGTAGTTGATTTGATTATTATATGACCAATAGAGGGATACTATTTATAAGAAGTAGAAGTATAAAAAATTAAAATAATGACATTATATGACCAATGGAGGGATACTAGGGTTTAAGATAATAATTATTAATGTTGATTATTTAACATAATAATTTATTATTTGAGAAGTTTAAATTTTTTATTAATATTTTTTATAAAAAATAAAATTAGATTAGAACACTATTATGATTTAAATGATGGTAAATAATATGATATAGTATTATAAATTGAAATTAAATTATTAATTTTGATTAAATAATCAATAATAATAATTAAATTTGTGTTGAGGTGTCGTGTTAATTCGTGTTCATGTCTTGTTGCGTGTTGAATAGTGTCGTGTTAAATCGTGTCAAACTTTCTAATGTCCCAACACGACACAATAACACAACAAGATTATGATACGATTTGGCACGACTAACACGACGTGTCAACACGACACGACACGATCGTGTTAGTCGTGTCGTATTAGAATGCGTGTCGTGTTACCTCTTCTCACCACTAAGCACGACACGACATGACACGATTAAAAAAGTAGTTCGTGTCAACACGACACGACACAAGACTCTAACGCGATCGTATTTGACACGACACGACACGCATAAGCGAGTAACTAATATGTCTAAATTTATAGTTGATTAAAAAGAGTACCTAATATCTATAAGGAGTAATAATATACATAAGGGAGTAACTAATATATTTTAAAAAGTAAATAAAAAATATAAGGGAGTAACTAATATGTCTAAATTTGTAATTAATTAAAATGAGTACCTAATATCTACAGAGAATAAATAATATACATAAGAGAGTAACTAATATATTTTAAGGAAGTAAATCAAAGTATAAGTGAGTACAAACAATAGAAAAAAAACGAAATAGACGTGATGGGAGGGAAAATGTGCACGAGAAGAGGGTGATGCAGGGGAGGAAGAGGTGATTCACTAGCCAGAAGGTGAGGCGGGTGGATCGTGGGCATGAGAGGAGGAAAAGAGGCTCGAGAGGAAGGAATGGCGATGCGAGTGAGAGGCAGGGAAGAGAAAGAAAGGGGAAGAGACAAAGGCAGGAAAGGAGGCATGAGAAGGAGGTGAGAGAGAAGGAGAGAGGCGAGAGAAAAAAAAAGACAGATAAGGGAAGAAACGAAAAAGAAGGGAGGGGAGGGGACGCGAGTTAGAGGAAGGGATCGAGGCGTTTTTCTTTTTTGAACAAAGCACCCTTTCCATTTTAAGTTTTGATTGCTTGATTGATCAAAAGCTTGATTGCACTTATCAGCTCCCGATTAATCAAGAAGTAGAATAAAATCAGTCACAACTGATGGATGGACCCGTTAGTCGTGATTATATCTCAATTTTTGATGCTTTAATGACTAATTTAAACCGTTCAATGTGTCCTCCATATCCAAAATTGTTTAGATTAATAATTTTGTAAAATACTAAAAAAATTCTGAAAAATATAAAATTTGGTCTCCAGCGAGAGAACACACTAAATGATTCGGATCGTCTATTAGAATTTCGAAAATTATGATTTAATCACAAATGTTAGAATTTCAATAACATATATAATAAACGAAGTGAACAGATACACCTATTGGAAATTTGGTTATTGGAAATTTGGTTAATATTGCTGATTAAGTAGATATTAGACACTATCTTGTTATAACTAAATGAACACTTATATATATTTATTAGATACTTCCTTATTATAAAGTGGACTCCAGGCATGAAAAAAATGCAATGCTGCACAAACTCTGAATTGGCCTTTTCATCAAAAGTGGACTTCAGGCCTGGTAATTTGAACCGACTTTGGGATGACGATCCAAGGTTTGGTCTTTCGTCAGTCGGAATGACGATCCAGCAAAGTTACTATTAAAATTTCTATTTTTCTGTTATTATCAAAATTAATATGAACAGTAAGGTTACTATTAATTTTTTTTCCTCGGAAGTCTATATCTGTCATTTTTGGGATATCAAAATTTGATGAAGAAGAAATACAAGATGGCTAATTCTTTCGTTAACCATATACTACACATGGGTTTTAGCAAGATACAATATCCTTGCAACCAGGCCGTATATCCGTTGCAAACGATTTCTGCAAGGAAACCTTTCATGTTGCAACAAGTAATGTAGCAAGGGTCTGTTGAAAGAAACTTTTGTATGTGGGTAAAGATTGACGAGAGTCTTGCAAAATAGCAAGACCCCTACCATGAAGTATTGCAAGAAAAATTATTATTGCTATTCTCTTTTCTTGTCTGTATGAAAAAAGTAAAAAATTAATAATTATTACTTTTATCGCAATACCGTGGGTCTTGCTAATTTTCTTGCAGAACTGAATAGAAGAATTGTCCAGAGGTTTGTGCAATACTAAATAGTCTAGCTATTTCTCTTGCCACTTTACGTTCTCTTAAAATTTTATATTTATTTTCCATTTGCATATTAATAATATAATAAACAATATGAAATCATAATAAGCTTTAATAAACGCGATATTGCGAAACAAACATAACAAGACATTAATAATTCAAATATCATTCTCATAATTACAATACGAACATTCAGTCAATAATTAACCAAAGTGTATATTCATAATATGAAATTTTGTATAATCAAAACTAAATTTCTCCCAACAGGTAGTCCTTTGAAATCCATCAGTGGTAAGCAAATCTCTTCAACTTCAACAACCATTTAAAAGTATTCAGCACTCCATCATCAGGTGGCTTAATATTTGTTCAACTAAATTCTGATCCATTATAAACCTGTACAAATAAAATCAATTTTAGAACACTGTCACTTTGAGTTCTGGTCACCTTGGTTCAATCCAGAATGAATTAAATTATCATTGCAATACAATAAACACGTCTTAAGAGTTAAGATTACCGAGTCCTTAACTACAAAAAGCTAATTGCATAAAAATTAATCACAAACAAGAACAATCAGACCATATTCTATCAAAACTGTTTTTGAATGTGCATATGCATTGAAGTTCCATTTTTTTATGTACCTTCTAACTAATCACAAAATATAATAACCCACACGACAAGTGCTCTTAAGTTATTTACTCACAAATTTACCAAAATAATAAAAAAGTGAGAAAATAAATTACCTGAGTGTCTATTGATTTCTATAATCCCCACTCATAGTCCTCTTGGAATCATATGGTAAGAGCTCAGTCTGATCGTTTAAGAATGTCTCCCATGTAGTATCTCAAAAATGAATACCATATCAACTACTGTTTTAGACCTTGAGCGGCCGGCTGCAGAGATGTTAGACTCTTTCTTCACCTTAGGGTGCGTTTGGATCGTTGGAAGAAAGAAGAAGAAGAAGGAAGAAGAAAAAAAAAATTATAAACAATCCAAACTCTTCACAAAATTACACACTTCCCAATATTTCTTCCCTTCTTCCCACACCTATCCAAACGCACCCTTAGGGAATCTGGCATGTGATAGGAGTGATAGACGGGCCCTATGAAATGGCCTAAAAATTCAATAATTATGCTCGCAATGAATATCAGTAACTGGATTAACAAGAATCAAAATTGAAAAATGTAGTGAACTTATGAACTAGTAAAAAAAAAAAAAACAAAAGTAAAGAAAGGTCTTGCACAATTTGGCTTTCAAAATAGGAGCACCAGTTGAGAGTTGGATCCAATGCAAGCAAAAAGTGAGCCAGAATCTGCCCGTTATCCAGGACTAATAACAACATCCACTATTCCTACAATTATAAACAAAGTTCATTGCAACACCACTTGACTGTACTTTAGCCATGTCACCTTCACGTGTTATTTGGCATCTGCATGTGTGTGTCTTACAGGTGGGGTTTCTACAAGATATAATAACTGACCATGTTAGCATTCCAGATTCCGACAACATGAGCTTGCGTGAACTTTGATTTTTCATCAAATTTCAGTATTATCATTTTCTACATTGAATGTTATATGAGGAATGGCTAAAGAAATTTAATTTCTTCTAAAGGACTTGTTTGTAAGAATTGTATTGTCATGTTGTAACAAACTTTATCAATATCATTACTAGAAGCAAGAGTCCTAATTATACCAAGAAGATTTTTGGAGCACATCAAAGCATTCAAAGCTCCAGAAGCAACAGCCCAAGAATTGCACTGTAAAAAGTAAAACCCACAATAATAAAACTTAAGAAAAAAATATACAAATTAAGAATAACATAATATGTACTTTTTAAAAACAAAAAGTAGCCCAACTATTCATTTCTTATTCACCATATTGTTCTGCACATGAGTAATTCACTATAGGTTCATGCTACATTAAATCTCAGTGTTTTTTCCTTCATAGTTAAATGAAGAAGCTCATGATTTAGATAATCAGATGAAAAGTAAGTTTAGATTATCTCATAAAATACGAATACAAATGCAATAAAATGCAAAATTACCAAATAAATTTGTACCATCGACCTTAATTAATACTACTTCAATCATATTGAATTCTACTTCAAACGCAATGTAATCAAATATAATAAAAAAAATGATATACTCGTTCAAGTTACTATTGTAAGTTTCAATTGGCAAATCTGATGGTACAATCGGTGCCATTTTATCCTAAAAAGGGGAAAAATAATTATGTGAGATCAGAAGATGGAACGACACAAAGCAAATCACAAGACCATAAATCACAATCTAAATTCACGTAAAATCTCAAATTTGGTTAAGTTGTTATAGTTGGAAAAATCATGTATAAATGGCTGCCCTGAGAAGAAACAGTGGACAAATAAGAACCAAGACCTTTTTTCGTTCGTGTACCGTGACGGTGCCATCAACTCACCATCCGCACTTTTGACGGGTCAGAGCAAAGCGGTCGGCCAGGGTCGAAGGCAGGGAGGCGGTAACATCAGATCACGCAAGAACGACGGAGATGCCAGGGTCGATATTTGAGAGAGCCTCACCATCGCCTTCGCCGTAGATATCACATCCGGAGGGCGGTTAGGACTTAGGCAGCGACAAACCTAGGTCTAGATGTGGGGTGCGGCCGTGCGACTGAGAGTTTGGCATTTTGTTGCATCCTTTTGTTAAAATTTCTAGGAATCACATATGATTAAATATATCAACATAGGAATCAGATAAACCACATCCGTTAAATTATATCATCAAAGAAAAGTAATTTTCAAAGAAAATTTATGTATCGGATATAATAATATTTGATAAATTATAAAATTATTATAACAGTTTTAGTAATAGTGTATCATAAATTTTATACACATACATATGTTAAGATATCATGTAGTCGTACATTAGAACATTGATATATATATTTCTATTTTCATATTTGAGGCCGGTTCGCCACCATTTGATAAACTTTGATGACTACTAAATCTATCAGTATCTAAAAAATATATATTTTTCAATATATCTACTTTAGATTTTTAAATTAAACTATGAATGGTAAACTTGTGACACCCCGTCGAATACTGTAACTGGACAGTACACGATGGAGTGCCCGCCGCGGATGCCTACTGCACCCGCAAGGCTTACTAATACTTAATTTACCAATTAATACTGATTCTGCTCAAATAATATACCGATTAATTAGAAATTTATAATTAATTACTTAAATATAAAGTAAATCCTATTAAGGCCTGGTATTTTTGGATTACTAACCACAATATCCAATGGTCCGCTACTCGTCTTGCAGTCCAGCACTTGATCTGAAACCTGGAACCCACAACCATTCGTGGAAACAATGCAAAAAGCACGGAATGAGATAAATAAAATTTATCTCAGTACGGTATTCAGTTCCAGCCACTTGAGTTTTGATTATCATGTGTTGGAACTAAATACAAGACTGAGTCAAATAAGTTCCAAATTAAATTCAATTTCTTTTTATTTCAAATAACATTAAAACTAGACCTTCGATCAAGCAATGCAATTAGACAAATAAATTCAATACTCTTAAAAATCAATTTTTCCTTTCTTTGAATTCAAAATATGACAATTAGCATTTCAATTACTTGAACAAATAATTAATAACATGTAATAACTAACGTGCAAATTAAAAGCAACCCTTACTACTTGTTTCCAATAGAATAGCAAGGTCAAAATCAATTCAATCAATGCAATATGAAATGTGAGCTCGACATCAATTCCATAACAATTCAAATATCAATGTATAGCAAAAGCCGACTCATTTGGTTGGGCAATTACCTAATATGCAAGTCTGGTTTATCACAAGTCAATCATTTCAGTCATTTCCTTCAGATACCGCGAACCACCCTATAGATGGATGCCAACGGCCAATTCAATTCATACATAATTCAATCAATTAAATCATCAAAATGTACAAGAAAGCTGGGAACACTCACACTCCGGTCCATTCCAGACTAGACCTACTGAGTCCCGGTACATAAGCGCTTATTACACGGTGCTTGGTAGGATGGGTCATGACTCCACCTCCAAACATTACGAGTGTCTATCTCAACCACACAAGTTGTACTTACCTCAATCAAATCACATTTCAATCGGATACCATTCAATATGCCATTTTCCAACATTTCAATCGGATACCATTCAATATGTCACATTCCAATCATGCATCAATATACAATTTCACAAAATGATCTCATGAACAAAATTCCAAGAATGAATCCAGAATGCATAATGATCATAATAATAACAATAATAACAACAATCAGAATACATATCACATATAATTAAAACTCAAGTGAAATCCGTACCTGATAGCAAGGCAAATCCAAAGCAAAAGCAAGCAAGAGCATAAGACAAGCCAAATAATCCAATCAATAAGTACACAAGCAGTTTCTTTGACTCTTCTCGACCTTGACACTTGATTTTCTGACTCTAATACAAATAAATTGTAACCTTAAGTTCTTACTTAATTACAAAACCGAAGTTATAATTATTTTAAGCCTTCAATTAATTCTAATCTTAATTTCAGATTATTTCTAATTTAATTTCCTCCAAATTGCAAGTTGCTCCTAAATTCCGACTCATAACAGTTTGACTCTAAAACAATATAAATTCCCCTTTTTAATTTTTATAACACTCAAAGTATGCTACTTATAATCTTTATCAATTAGGTTATAAACTATGCTACCATGCATCATGATTATGCCATGCATTAGTATCTATGTCAACATATAAGCTATACTTTTAAAACCTAAGTCAAGAGCATGCAAACTTGTTTTATTAAACTTCTCCTTTAACATTTAGATTATGCAATACAACACTTAACTAATATACATACTTTTACTTGTTAATTATTCTTTTAAACCTAAAGTGTTAAATGACCATGTCATGCCATGCAACTCAATTGGTACAATTTAATATACCTCTAATCTCACATGCAACACTTATGCAAAAGCTAATGCAACATTTAGTAAAAACTATTGTATTTAGTTTTCCAATCAATTATAATAAGTATCACTAATTCTAATATGCAAAAATGCATGCATGATATGACCAAGAATTAGGGTTTAATGTCAAAATTCTAATCCAAACCCAATATGATCTCTTTTTACCAAAATAACCCTTAAACCCAAAGAGGTCAATATTGCAACATAAGTAATAATTATCCAATAAAATGCATGTCATGCAAAACCTCATATTTACCCTTTATATACATGCATCTATTTATATCAAAACTAAATGCGATACTTAAATTAAAATAATGTCATATTCTTAACTATGCTTAACAATTCCTATTATGCATAAAATTCCCACATAATAATCATCACACACAAGTATTCAATCCATCTCAATTTCGCATTACTCAGATTGCACATATCAATCAAATTTCATAAATTTCCCGATAAACCCTAAAAATTTCATATACATTCCATCTCAATTAAAACTTGCAATTAAATCAAGAAAATAGCAAGGAATAACAATATAGAACTAATCCAAAGAGATTACTCACTCAATTTCGGTCAAAGACCGGTGACGCGAGAAAACGAGCCGAAATCGCTATTTCTCGATTTTCACCACTTATCCCCGACAAAACCTTGCAAGTTCACTTGGAAATCGATGGAGAGGACCCCAGAGTGCTCCAGGTCGAACGACGGCCAAAACCGACGAGTTCGCTCCATTTCCCTAAAAACTTCCGTCGAGAAATACGACGAGGAGAGGCCACCAATCGACGATCCGAAGGTAGATGGTGCAAGAGAACGGTGAGGCGAACGCGTGGATACTTCGATCCGGTGAAATGGCGGAGAAATGGTGGGGATTGAATTTGAGGGGAGAGGGCTCGGTTTGGGAGAGGAGAGAGGCGCAAGCCTCTCTGTTTGTTCGAAAGAAAAAATGAGAGAGACAGAGAGGAAAAAAAGGGTCGGATCCCACTTTACACATTTCCGATTTTTTTTTTTTTTTTTTTACAAAATTCAAAAATTATCCCATAAACCAAAAATCAATATTCTATGCATAAAAACAATTATGCAACAAAAGAAAAATAGCTAATCTTTTTATAATGCCAACTAAAAATTTTAAAATTTTCATATTCTTATTTTAAGAATACCAGTAAGTATAAAAATTTAATTTCCAGCACAGAAATTATTCAAAATAAAACCAACCAAGTGCACCCAATTTTTATATTAAAAATAATTTCAGAAATCGTAAAAATTTCGGGTGTCACATTCTTCCCTCCTTAAAAAAAATTTCGACCTCGAAATTTATCTAAATACATAACAATCATACAGTCAATAATACAATCAAATAGTACCAACATATTATGCAACAATTATCGATTTATGTAATGCAACTCAGCCCGACATTTTATTCAATTCAAAATTAAAATACTAATGATAATACAAGAATGTCGGCCCAATCTCGATACTTAAATGCAAGCATGACAATCATAAGTCACAATTACAGGTCAATCAATTCAAAGTCAGATATCGCGAGTCTCTTCCTCTGAGAGCAACCAGCGATTACAGATATTCGGATACCGTGAATCACCTCTAAAGAGGGTTGCCAACGGTCAATCAATTCCATTTACAATTCAGACAATTCCATATCATAACATTATAACAATTCAAATAACAGAGTACTACAAGCAGAAAATACTACCACTTATTACGTTATCATTTAAAAAAAAATAAATAAATAAATCTTTCAATTCTTGTAACTAGTAACATTTTGAAATATCCAGTTCTTTTCTTATCTTTTAGGAAGCACGGTAATATCGGAATTATTCTTGGCTGCCTTGGTGATCAGTCAAGGAAGTAAGAATAATTCTTATATTATTGAGATTCAATTAACAAGTCAGATGATCAGTCAGCTTGTTTGATCCTTGTGCCAACAAAAGATAAGAAAATCTTTACTCAAATAAGTTCCAAAAGTTTGTGCATACTATAGTAAATTCAGAAATCCTTAATATTCCAATTAGCATTAATATAACATAGAACATGCTTACTATAATAACCAAAATCCTTTAACTTGCCATACCAACTCTTTTTTTTTTTTTGTGCACTTATCAAAATCACTTTACATTTCAAACATTAGAAAATAAGCTCTATTAATTTCATCCACAAAAATTGTTACGACCTATTAAAAATAACTTTTAAAATTATAACACATATATAAAATAATCAAGCAACTATAAACAATTAATATATTAGATATATACAAATACAAAGCATATGTATCCTATAATACTTATAACTTAGCTAGACAAATATTATTTAGCTAGCACAAATAGTAAGAAATCAACTTACCTACAAAACAACCCTTTAGACGTACCCATTCTCACGCAATCTATTGGTCTGGTTTGGTTGTTAAACCATGCTCTGATACCATCTGTGACACCCCATCGAATACTGTAACTGGACAGTACACGATGGAGTGCCCGCCGCGGATGCCTACTGCACCCGCAAGGCTTACTAATACTTAATTTACCAATTAATACTGATTCTGCTCAAATAATATACCGATTAATTAGAAATTTATAATTAATTACTTAAATATAAAGTAAATCCTATAAAGGCCTGGTATTTTTGGATTACTAACCACAATATCCAATGGTCCGCTACTCGTCTTGCAGTCCAGCACTTGATCTGAAACCTGGAACCCACAACCATTCGTGGAAACAATGCAAAAAGCACGGAATGAGATAAATAAAATTTATCTCAGTACGGTATTCAGTTCCAGCCACTTGAGTTTTGATTATCATGTGTTGGAACTAAATACAAGACTGAGTCAAATAAGTTCCAAATTAAATTCAATTTCTTTTTATTTCAAATAACATTAAAACTAGACCTTCGATCAAGCAATGCAATTAGACAAATAAATTCAATACTCTTAAAAATCAATTTTTCCTTTCTTTGAATTCAAAATATGACAATTAGCATTTCAATTACTTGAACAAATAATTAATAACATGTAATAACTAACGTGCAAATTAAAAGCAACCCTTACTACTTGTTTCCAATAGAATAGCAAGGTCAAAATCAATTCAATCAATGCAATATGAAATGTGAGCTCGGCATCAATTCCATAACAATTCAAATATCAATGTATAGCAAAAGCCGACTCATTTGGTTGGGCAATTACCTAATATGCAAGTCTGGTTTATCACAAGTCAATCATTTCAGTCATTTCCTTCAGATACCGCGAACCACCCTATAGATGGATGCCAACGGCCAATTCAATTCATACATAATTCAATCAATTAAATCATCAAAATGTACAAGCAAGCTGGGAACACTCACACTCCGGTCCATTCCAGACTAGACCTACTGAGTCCCGGTACATAAGCGCTTATTACACGGTGCTTGGTAGGATGGGTCATGACTCCACCTCCAAACATTACGAGTGTCTATCTCAACCACACAAGTTGTACTTACCTCAATCAAATCACATTTCAATCGGATACCATTCAATATGCCATTTTCCAACATTTCAATCGGATACCATTCAATATGTCACATTCCAATCATGCATCAATATACAATTTCACAAAATGATCTCATGAACAAAATTCCAAGAATGAATTCAGAATGCATAATGATCATAATAATAACAATAATAACAACAATCAGAATACATATCACATATAATTAAAACTCAAGTGAAATCCGTACCTGATAGCAAGGCAAATCCAAAGCAAAAGCAAGCAAGAGCATAAGACAAGCCAAATAATCCAATCAATAAGTACACAAGCAGTTTCTTTGACTCTTCTCGACCTTGACACTTGATTTTCTGACTCTAATACAAATAAATTGTAACCTTAAGTTCTTACTTAATTACAAAACCGAAGTTATAATTATTTTAAGCCTTCAATTAATTCTAATCTTAATTTCAGATTATTTCTAATTTAATTTCCTCCAAATTGCAAGTTGCTCCTAAATTCCGACTCATAACAGTTTGACTCTAAAACAATATAAATTCCCCTTTTTAATTTTTATAACACTCAAAGTATGCTACTTATAATCTTTATCAATTAGGTTATAAACTATGCTACCATGCATCATGATTATGCCATGCATTAGTATCTATGTCAACATATAAGCTATACTTTTAAAACCTAAGTCAAGAGCATGCAAACTTGTTTTATTAAACTTCTCCTTTAACATTTAGATTATGCAATACAACACTTAACTAATATACATACTTTTACTTGTTAATTATTCTTTTAAACCTAAAGTGTTAAATGACCATGTCATGCCATGCAACTCAATTGGTACAATTTAATATACCTCTAATCTCACATGCAACACTTATGCAAAAGCTAATGCAACATTTAGTAAAAACTATTGTATTTAGTTTTCCAATCAATTATAATAAGTATCACTAATTCTAATATGCAAAAATGCATGCATGATATGACCAAAAATTAGGGTTTAATGTCAAAATTCTAATCCAAACCCAATATGATCTCTTTTTACCAAAATAACCCTTAAACCCAAAGAGGTCAATATTGCAACATAAGTAATAATTATCCAATAAAATGCATGTCATGCAAAACCTCATATTTACCCTTTATATACATGCATCTATTTATATCAAAACTAAATGCGATACTTAAATTAAAATAATGTCATATTCTTAACTATGCTTAACAATTCCTATTATGCATAAAATTCCCACATAATAATCATCACACACAAGTATTCAATCCATCTCAATTTCGCATTACTCAGATTGCACATATCAATCAAATTTCATAAATTTCCCGATAAACCCTAAAAATTTCATATACATTCCATCTCAATTAAAACTTGCAATTAAATCAAGAAAATAGCAAGGAATAACAATATAGAACTAATCCAAAGAGATTACTCACTCAATTTCGGTCAAAGACCGGTGACGCGAGAAAACGAGCCGAAATCGCTATTTCTCGATTTTCACCACTTATCCCCGACAAAACCTTGCAAGTCCACTTGGAAATCGATGGAGAGGACCCCAGAGTGCTCCAGGTCGAACGACGGCCAAAACCGACGAGTTCGCTCCATTTCCCTAAAAACTTCCGTCGAGAAATACGACGAGGAGAGGCCACCAATCGACGATCCGAAGGTAGATGGTGCAAGAGAACGGTGAGGCGAACGCGTGGATACTTCGATCCGGTGAAATGGCGGAGAAATGGTGGGGATTGAATTTGAGGGGAGAGGGCTCGGTTTGGGAGAGGAGAGAGGCGCAAGCCTCTCTGTTTGTTCGAAAGAAAAAATGAGAGAGAAAAAAAGGGTCGGATCCCACTTTACACATTTCCGATTTTTTTTTTTTTTTTTTTTTTTACAAAATTCAAAAATTATCCCATAAACCAAAAATCAATATTCTATGCATAAAAACAATTATGCAACAAAAGAAAAATAGCTAATCTTTTTATAATGCCAACTAAAAATTTTAAAATTTTCATATTCTTATTTTAAGAATACCAGTAAGTATAAAAATTTAATTTCCAGCACAGAAATTATTCAAAATAAAACCAACCAAGTGCACCCAATTTTTATATTAAAAATAATTTCAGAAATCGTAAAAATTTCGGGTGTCACAAAACTTGTAGCATATATTCAGATTGATCGATCAACGAACATTGGAGGTCTCAAATCTCATGTAGTATGAGTGGATAATTTATTTTTCTATAGATTAGACATGAACTATCTTAGACTTCCAGATATATCTACCTTAGATATCTAAATATATTTAATTTTTAAACTATTTTTAATTTATATAAATAACAGTATAAAAAATTGACACTATTTTTTACAACATTTTGAACTAATAACTGTGTCATGGGTTTTAATATATAGTATAGATATCAGCATATTTTTAATTTCAATATGAGTAAAGTCCCGGTGCCATATTTTTAACAGTGTCATTTTCAAGACGGATGATTGATAAAATTATGTAATTTTTTAAGTTTATTTGATTCTTGATCAAAAAGTCCAAAATGAAATAATCTAAAATAACTATGATAGATTAATTTTAATATGTTCATTTTATGAGATCTTGATCAAGTATTAAATTAAATTTCAAAACTTATTAAATTTTATGGCAACACATCTATCGTTAAAATGATCAAGATCAACAGATTGGATGATTATATTTTAAAATTTAAAATTAAAACATATATATATGTCATTTGTGGCACTATAAAAGTGTGCCATCAAACCTTGTTCTTATATATATATAAAGTATTATACAAATAGCTAATATATTAGAATAAATATGCAAAAAGAACATTTTTATCATATAAGACCATATTTTATATTTAGCATCAAATATGCAAGCAATATTTCAATTATACTAATGCTTTAAGAGAAATGCTAGAGTAAAATATATGGGACGGATGGAATCCGTCTAGTACGATCGTTCTCACATTTTAAATTTCAAACGACCGATCTAAATCATTCAATATGTTCTCAATATTGAGAACTAATAAAAATAAATTTTTACATTTTCTTATATTTTTTCAAAATTTTTTACTGTTTTTTTTATTTTAGAAAACGGTTATTATTGAAGGATCCATAATTTTTATATCATGAATTTTCCAAAATAAATAAATAATAAAATATTTCAAAAAATATAAAATTTTGTTTCTTATAATTTTTCATTATAAAGAACATATTGAACGGTTCTGTAATTTGAAATTTTCAAACGTGAGAAGAATCGTATTAGACAGACTCATCCGTCTAATATATTGAACACTAGTGTTTCTCATATTTTAATCCAAATTGTAAAATATATTCATACGAATTCCTATATTAGCATTACTAAATATTTTAAGTATTCTAAAAATATATAAATCACCATTCTAAATATGGTTAACTACTAAAGTTTAATGAGAAACGATAGAATCAAATTGGTATAAAAAGGTTCCGTCAAACCGTCTTTATCTAAAATTGGAAACTTCAAATGACCGATCCGAATTATTCAATTTGATATTCATATTGAAATCTCCA
The DNA here is from genome assembly GCA_028095005.1 of Rhynchospora pubera. Taxonomy (NCBI): domain Eukaryota; kingdom Viridiplantae; phylum Streptophyta; class Magnoliopsida; order Poales; family Cyperaceae; genus Rhynchospora; species Rhynchospora pubera. The sequence goes on along the minus strand of JAMFTS010000044.1, from coordinate 513,150 downwards.
TATCAATAAAATTTTATATTTTTAGAAAATCTTTTACTATCTTTGGTATTTTAGAAAATTCTCGATCTTATTAGTTCTAAACCCTCCAATAACAACATTCTCGATCTTATTGGTTATAAATAAAATTGAATTTCTTCTTTATTTCGATACGCATAAATAATTAACTAAAATAACTATATTTAATAAATCGAATTTTTTCTATATCCCTACAAATAGCACATAATATATAACTGGAAATAAAATATATACAATTGAATCACTAAATTGTACTGTACCATTTGAGCACCACATTGAAAAGCAAAGATTTAGCAAAAATAAAAAAATTATAACCAATATTAGCTATAGTTTGTTTTTATTCGGTGGATAGAAAAAATTAGGGACTGAAGTGGGAGGTTATTGGATAGTGAGTTAGTGGGTGGTTATTTGCTATTTCTTTTCTTTATTGATAATCCGTTCATTTGATAGTGGGTTAGTGGGTGGTTTTTTGCTATTTCTTTTCTTTATTGATATTCCGTTCATTTTATTCATACAGACGAAATTGAAGAAAAATTTTGGCGGAAAATTTTGGCGCCACCTCTAAAAATTAATCTGCACAAAAGTAGGGCTACATTAAAAATCGTGCGAGAAAAATTAAAGATCGGATAAATTTGGAAAAAAGTCACGAATTTTAATATATAATATAGATGTCTAATGTTTAATTATATTAATATAATTGAAATATTATTTTATAGATATCTAGATAATTATTGCAAATTTTTTTTTACAGGGTTTACTTTTTTTTTAACATTTATTCCGTAGAGTAACATTAATAAGAGGAATAAAAAAGTACTAAAAAATTGTCTTTGTGATTTCTCTCTTACAGGAAAAATATAAAAGATATAAAGAAAATAAAAAATAAATATTACAGAAATATCTATTTTGAAAAAAAAAATAATATTAGATAGAAAGAGACAGAAATGTAATTAATGACGTGTCGGAATGCTCAACAAGAAGAAGAATAATAATTGACATGAAGATGTAAAGGAAAATAATTAATGGTGTGTTGAAAAACTAGACACATATGAAAAATAAAATCTGGACACACACAGCTTTTAATTAATATAAATATGTTCTTATAATAACTCCTCTATTAACAATGTTAAATATTTTAAGTGTTCTAAAAATATAATATGTAAATCACCATTCTAAATAAAATATTATCATTGGATTGGTTAATTTAGATTTGTCGATTTGCAAAATCACCGATTAAACGGTCGTGGTGCACGGAGCGCTCTATGCATCATGGTTCACAATAGATTTACTCTATATATATATATATATATATATATATATATACATGGAATATACTTACATACGTAACATAATATACATGTGAACATAAATACCAATTATATATATTAAATGTTCAAATATACATTTAATATAATTTATTACATATTTTACAATAGTTATCATAATAATTATAATTATCATCATCATCATATAATTTAGAATCATCTGTTCTATTTTTGTAAATATGTATTGACCAAATTGAAAGAATATAGAAAATGAAGTTGGCGAGAGGAAGCAATGTTGACTTTGGAGCCAATCTTAATTAGAATGGACGAAGATCAATGGAAAAAAATGCCACACCCTCGCATGCACTAGCATCTGAAAATTATTATCGTTATTATTTTTTACTTAGTAATATTATTAATTAATATCTAACTCTTATAATTATTAATTATTAATTCAATTAAAAATCACGAAATGTGGTGGGATGAGATTTGGAGATTGATTAATTAATTATATACCGTTGCGAACCATTGTAATTAATTAATTAATAATTTTTTTCCGAAACGACTAAAATGACTATATTTATTTATTAAAAAAATTATTAAATGATATAAATGAATTGATCTACATAATTTTTTTGGGGATCGGATATCCTGTACAGGAAAGAAAATCCAACGGCTGATCTGATTATTGGTTGTGATCGCATCGGCTTTTGTGAAGGTGTAGTTTTTTGTATGTGATATTTTCTAAGAAGAAAATCAATCTTACAAGTGCAAGATTAGCATATATTTGAACTGAAAATTGCCACTTTGCATTAGTCGATGAGCTCTTCAATTGTCAATGTCTGCTAAAAATAAATGCACATGGATTACCAGCGAGATGTGGTTGCTTTGCTCACTCTAAATAGGGATTCACTCCCATACTCTTCTTAAATGACTAGAATCCTCCTCAGACATCATCCCTCCATCTTTTTTCTCCCTGCACTTTGTAAAATAATGATATTTTAGTCATTTTTAAACACAACTTGGAAGTGAATCTTCAAACAATAGTCATTTTTAATCAAGTCTCAACTAACCTACAGAGACTACAGTAGGTAGAGTTTTCGAAATGACGGTCATTGACCATATATAGTAACGGAGAGCTAAAGCCAAGTCCCAGCGGCAGCGATGACATGTCACATGTTAATGGAGTGAATCCTCCAAAAAAAGGACATGTTAATTGAGTGCTGATAGAACAACATGTAAAATTGTGTTTGAGACGAACACGGGGATGTAGGAAAAAAGAGGAATGAAACTTTTTTGATACTTGATAATTTAAATTAAAGCCAATAACTGCGCGCATATATACTGTGAGTAGGAAATTGCAGTTAAAATTTCAAATTTTCAATTATATAGTTAATTGTAATTGTAATCTGGGGGAAATGTTTAAACAGGTGTGAAGCGTTAGCTGTATTAAAATTTCATGAGAATTATGGCATGAACCACTTGTACGGATGAAACATGCAAGCTGTTCCATTTTGAATGTTGCACTTAATTAAACATAGAATTTAGGCTCTCCTAATTTTAAGGAAACAAGATATAACGAAACACCTAATACATAAAATATTTTTTGCATCGACTTCGCAAACACTCTGAAATTCAATGGATGCCTTGTACTAGAGAGCTCTGCTTGAGTACAAGGCATCGACTTCCCCCGAATGATGAATTTTCTATGGATGCCTTGTACTAGAGAGCTCTGCTTGAGCTCGCAGTTTGTTGGTGCTCCAGCAACCTTTTCCAACGCATGTTGCCGGTGGACGACGGTCGATATGCGGATTCGGGCAGATGACAACACCTGTTTTGGGGTCAACAATGCAACTCTGTGCTGTTTCTGAGTCTGCAGACGTCACCAAGAGCTGAAAACTCAGAGCAAAGAAGATACACAAAATTAGAATTGCAAAGGACCTTTTCATAAATAACACCATGGTAGTATATACTGATTAATGGGAGATTTGTTTGGTTCTTTGGGGTCGATTGGTGGTTTGTTTGTTCGGTTGGTTGTGTTTAATTATCTGGGTTCATAAGACATGAAACTCTTATATAGCACATGAGGATTGAGGTGGAGGAGGAATGCATCAATGTTTATAGTTGACCTGTCAGGAGACTTGCATTGAATTGAAGTAATTTAATGTTGACCAGGTTATCTGGCGTAGAAAAAATTTGACAGCAAATCATAAACGAAAGGTTGTCTAGAAAATGTTCAGTGCGAACCAGTACATGCACTTGTCAGACCGGAGAATTTTACCTTATGTGAAATTTATACTATATATGTTATATAAGAGGAAGGATTCAATCAAAGTGCTTTGACCGGAGTCCCGATTAAACTCCGCCAGTTTTCAATTTTGAAAGTTCAATTGACCGATCCAAATCGTCAAATATGATTTTCATATTGAAATCTCCTTGCCGACCAAATTTTTCAGTTTTTTAAAATATTTAAGTATTTTTCTAGGATTTAAAAGAACAACAATTTTTGTAGGGTTCAGAATAAATTAGATTAACGATTTTTTTAAATCCAAAATGAAAATTAAAAATTAAAAAAAAAATGAAAAATTTGGTCGGAAAGGAGATTTCAATATGGAGATCATATTTAACGGTTTGAATCGGCCATTTGAACTTTCAAAGTTGAGATCTGATGGGATTTAACCGGGACTTCGGTCAAAGCGCTTTGATTGAAGGCTTTCTCATTATATAATTACTAGCAGCAGTGCCCGTTCAATGTACGGGCAAATTTTGATTTGATATATTTTAAAAAATTAAAAACTTTTAGTATATATTCTTCTTATGTGAACTTTTTTTTTTTGTTCTTAAAGAATTTCACTACACATGATCGAATTTGTAACTTCTTGTACTATTTTTGGTTTTCAGAGAAATAAATTTGATGAAAAACAATTACTTAAAATCGAATCATTCCCAGATTAAGAATCTCATTTTCTGTAGATACCATAATAGACACCACATATTAGGGAATGATACAAGTAGTGCATAAAATTGCCACATAGTTATTCCAATGCTTGTAGATATATAGACCTTTTAAAATTATTATTCATGCCTCCAAAAACAAAACCTTCTAGATATCTTTTCAAATATATTACATTCAATGTAAAATCTATTATTTATTTAAGTAACAGCTGTATGGAAGATTGAATCGCCACAAAGAAGATTACCATTTTCAAATATATGAGCATTGATCGCATTTTAATTGGCAATATCACAACGTCAAATTATAAGCAACAATATCAAACAAATCCAGCAAGGCAACAAATTAAAGGCCAATTTATATGCAACTAAACAAACCAAAGTTTAATATTAAAATAAAACTTCTACAAAAAAAATTAAATGATCAATTGATCATCCACATATTTCAATTACATGCCTCTACAAGGGGGATTTTTCGAATTTTACACCTACATTCACGCTAGACCAAATTATAAGAAAATGTAACTTTGTTTTTTACCAGCATAACACACAAGTAATAGCTGGAACCAGGTAGGAGACATTAGGCATCCTTCAAGGGACTTTTGACATTATAGGTTAAGAATATATCTTTTATTTTCCTGCTTGAAGAAAAAAAATTGTTGATTTTTTGAAAATTAAATCACAGGATGTGAATCTACCCAAACTGCCTTTGATTCTTAATTGGGCTCTTTTTTGGGTTGAAGTTATACACTGCAAATAAAAAAGAAACAAATTATAAGTATCCAATTTGTAATTTGATGCCATCAAATTTATCAAATGAAACAAAATAGATGAATACCAATACAGCACGCTGAACCACCAAAATTTAAAAAAAAATAAAACATTTTTGCATCAAGTTAACTAAGAATTTATAAACAGTACCTTCAAGAGATGTAATCAAATCAGCACGAATTTTGTACATCTTGCATGCTAATACCCAATGAAGGAAATGAAGAAAATGTAATTCTATGATTTCCTAAAAAGAATACATAAAAAGATTCTTCAGTGGCCTTGCCTTAATACTGAAAATATCCTTCCCAAATGTTTTTCTTTCTTGTGCTCTGATTCTTCAGCTACTTGTAACAAGGAATGATGACAATTGAACAAATTAAGTCCATTAACCCACATCACAATAAATATAAATAAGCCCACTAATCATTTACCTCTTTCAATAAAAGTTGAAGGATCTCTAATATCTGAACGAAATCAGGTCTTTTGGTTGGATCCTACTGAACGGCTGAAAAGTTAATATGCAAATTATGAGTACAATATATCCAATATTATGTATTTATTGCTAAACCTTAATCATCAGTATAGTAACATCCAATCCTGTATTTAGCGCCAAACCTTAATCAGTTTCTGGATCACTTATAAAGTGATTTTTCTTTAAAAGTCTATAGAAAAATTTGAAAATCTATCCTATCCTAAATAAACATCCAGTGAGACTCAAATACAACCAAAAATATTGGGACTACGATGCCTGCTCAGTAAATAAAAAATAATTCATAATGTGGTTATTTTTTTTCAATTTTCTTCTCTAATAAAATCTACCCACCACCCCCCCCCCTTTTTTATGGTACCAATTTGCTTTACAATGACTCACTGGAATCAATACCAATACAGGCAAACTGGTACTATCATGACAAAGTGTGAAATGGAAGCCGGGTACAAGACAATACCAGTTGCAATATACTTACATGAGGTAATAAAATTAATAATCACAAGAGTAAACCAACATCAAATTTCGATTTAATATAATATGCTAACATCTAATAATGTCTTTCTATATTGCTCAATAAGAGATCAAATAAAGAAATCAGTAAAATGAACAAAAAGGCTTTTTACAAATGAGGATATTGCAGCAAATCAGAATTATTAGGGCTTAGGGTAAAAACAAACCTGAATGTGTCTTACAGCATAGCAGCTCTTCTCCCTTGTACCTTGAAAATTTGCAAGAACAAAAAATAAAAAATTTAATTGCCCACATATTATGATGAGAGGACATACTGGATAAAGATCAATATATTTCTTCTTAGCGCCTTTTCAACATATTAAAGATCAATCTAAAAATGAAAAGAAAAAAAATAGAAGAGGACATACTGGATAGAGGTTTCTCAACTTCTCTAACAATGTAGGTCATGCCAACTTTGTATCCAATGAAAGAAGTAAGGTGAGGTTTCTTGGCCTGATCATTCTTCGGGGAATGACTTAACTAAATCTCCAACATTGACGAAAAACCATATTGAGAAAATATACTGGAGTCAAAATGAAAGAAAAAAACTTGAGTAATTTTATTGGAGATTAACCTTTTCCTCTGTGACGGTGTGACACCCCGTCAAATACAGTAACTGCACGGTACATGACGGAGTGCCCGCCGCGGATGCCAGCTGCAACCGCAAGGCTTAACTAAGTCTGATTTATAAATTAAATCTAATTATATACAATTATTATACAGAAAAAAATATAAACTTATAAATATTTACTTTAATATAATATAAGTTTATATTTTTTTCTGTATAATAATTGTATATAATTAGATTTAATTTATAAATCAGACTTAGTTAAGCCTTGCGGTTGCAGCTGGCATCCGCGGCGGGCACTCCGTCATGTACCGTGCAGTTACTGTATTTGACGGGGTGTCACATGTGGTATCAGAGCATTCGTTCCTCGGACTGTGTTTGGGTCCATGTCTTTTCATTTGAAATTTGATTTCTGTTTAATTGGATTCCATTTGTTATCGTCTGTTTGAATTTCGTGGACGAAATTCTTTTGAAGGAGGGGAGAATGTAACACCTGATATTTATTTTGTTCGACTTTGACCAAGTTGACTAACTTTGACCAAAATTTTACCTTTGACTAGTCAATTTGTATTCATTGTCCTTGACCGAAAGCAAAAGAAAGAAAATTTAACCGCCCTTGACCACCTCTTTAGCCGAGTTGAAAAAAAAATAAATAATGACCAATGATAGTTTGTAACCTGCCACATGCTCCTTACCTTTCCTCTACGTGTCCTTATTTCCTTCAATCTGTTTGATATAAATTCCATTATCAGCTTCTTTCATTTTTTTTCAACCGAATCAAATGAAGAAGACCCAAATAAATATTAGAAGGTTAGTTTGAGATATTCATGAAATTGATTAGATTAGTCGATTGGAGTTTTGATTTATCAACCGTTGGAATTCTGAGTCTACGTCGCAGTCAGGATAGTCGATTTGATTTGTCTATTGATTTCTGGATCGTTTTATCAGGTAACCGGACTTCTCTGTATTTAATTTCGTATTGATTGATTGATTTGATTTATCGTTTGGTTTTGATTGAATATGTTTATTTGAATTGTGATTGGTATATTTTACGGGTTATCGAGTTCGGAATTGGATGTGGAATTGGATATGAATTTTGAGCCCTGATCCTCCTGAGTTCGGGGAGGGGCCGGTCCTGATCCTCCTGAGATCGGGGAGGGACCACTGTGACTGACTGATTGACTGTCTGGACTCGCTTATCTCCGTAAAATATATTATTTGTTCTGTGGATTAATTCGGTCTGATTGAACTTTGTTATATTAATTAAATGTAGAGAAGCTGCGTCGTTAAATAACCGGTTACTGAGGTTTGTACCTGACTCTGTTTGTTTTTCTGTTGCGACGTAGGTTGACGGACCGTCGGATGGGTGCAGAAGATACCGTTCCGCCTCGCGTCCCGCGACCCGTCGGTGCGGGACGTGACAGATGGTATCAGAGCATTCGTTCCTCGGACTGTGTTTGGGTCCATGTCTTTTCATTTGAAATTTGATTTCTGTTTAATTGGATTCCATTTGTTATCGTCTGTTTGAATTTCGTGGACGAAATTCTTTTGAAGGAGGGGAGAATGTAACACCTGATATTTATTTTGTTCGACTTTGACCAAGTTGACTAACTTTGACCAAAATTTTACCTTTGACTAGTCAATTTGTATTCATTGTCCTTGACCGAAAGCAAAAGAAAGAAAATTTAACCGCCCTTGACCACCTCTTTAGCCGAGTTGAAAAAAAAATAAATAATGTCCAATGATAGTTTGTAACCTGCCACATGCTCCTTACCTTTCCTCTACGTGTCCTTATTTCCTTCAATCTGTTTGATATAAATTCCATTATCAGCTTCTTTCATTTTTTTTCAACCGAATCAAATGAAGAAGACCCAAATAAATATTAGAAGGTTAGTTTGAGATATTCATGAAATTGATTAGATTAGTCGATTGGAGTTTTGATTCATCAACCGTTGGAATTCTGAGTCTACGTCGCAGTCAGGATAGTCGATTTGATTTGTCTATTGATTTCTGGATCGTTTTATCAGGTAACCGGACTTCTCTGTATTTAATTTCGTATTGATTGATTGATTTGATTTATCGTTTGGTTTTGATTGAATATGTTTATTTGAATTGTGATTGGTATATTTTACGGGTTATCGAGTTCGGAATTGGATGTGGAATTGGATATGAATTTTGAGTCCTGATCCTCCTGAGTTCGGGGAGGGGCCGGTCCTGATCCTCCTGAGATCGGGGAGGGACCACTGTGACTGACTGATTGACTGTCTGGACTCGCTTATCTCCGTAAAATATATTATTTGTTCTGTGGATTAATTCGGTCTGATTAAACTTTGTTATATTAATTAAATGTAGAGAAGCTGCGTCGTTAAATAACCGGTTACTGAGGTTTGTACCTGACTCTGTTTGTTTTTCTGTTGCGACGTAGGTTGACGGACCGTCGGATGGGTGCAGAAGATACCGTTCCGCCTCGCGTCCCGCGACCCGTCGGTGCGGGACGTGACAGACGGTTGGACACTTGGACTGCTTCCTTGGGAGGAAGCCAAGAGAACCATGGCATGGGTGCTCAAACTTACGATGTGACATACTGACATCTGTTATAACACAATTTTTTTATGCATATAAACAATTCAAACAAAAATAACAGATGGGAGAGAGGATATTCTACTTAGAAAAAAAAATTTTAGGTGATTATCCTTGATGTCCCTTTTTTTATTCTAACTACGATTAAAGCAAATATTGTAGAAAAACAAATTATCAGATAACCTTTTCGCTATACAAAATTTAAACTTATCTCCAAATTACAAAAACATAATTAGAATAATTTTAATGATACCAGTGGAATATCAGCGGTATAATGTCTTGGATTGGCCTTCTTGACAGTCACGCATCTCTCAATTAAACAACCATACGATGCCAGTAGCCGTGTCACAAGGTAGGAAAAAGAAACAAGGAGACTTTTTGTTAATTCATTAGATTACCAGAATGTCAGAAATTAAGATCCGTCGGTACCAATAATACTATTTTGCAAACTAAATAGAAGGTTATACAAGTACATGACATATCCAATACTGGCACAACACAAGGCACCAGTACCAACCAGTGTAGATTCAATGTCTTAATTATCAAAGATAGTTAATTTAACATGTGTATTGAACATATCTAACTGACGAACTTGAAATTTCAATGATAAACGGTCAAAGACCAGGCTAAATGAAGAAATGAGAAATAAAGAAAATTAAATGAAAACCTGATAGATGTCAGAGGTCACGTATGGAGGTCAAATACATTTCAAACCCTCTGCCTTGTGTAACGATTTTCTCTTGTCATTTGCCTATTGTAGGCTGGTCAAGAGGTCACAAATGGAGACCATCTTTCATTTGACTAATCCTGCCTCCTCGAAGAACTGTCGCAGGTTTTCATCCCCTGCTGCCATCTCCAGTTCACTTTCGAGACCATCGCCGCATTGAAGATCTTCCATGAGTGTTGCCTTCTTCAGATCTACTAAACAGCACATTCAACACGAAAACTAACAAACAAATACGACAAATGGAAAAAAATCGAAATAAAAAGTAAATATAAACATTGTATTGTAAGTAATGAAAACCTGTTTGAGTTGATTAGAAGTGGAGATCCACTCAGTTGGGGCGAGGCCGCCCAGGATGGCAATGAACGAAGAAGGAGAGAAGGGAGAAGGTGAGAGAGGCAGGGGAGGAGGAGTGATGGACTTGAAATTTGGCAGGGAAGGAGAGCCACATAGTAGAGGTGCGGCAGAGGAGAGGAAACTCTAGCTGACAGCTGCGATTGAAAAATCTTTCCAATTTAGAGGCGCCGTGCATACAAGGAAAGCAGAGCCACAAGGTATGTTTCCATACCAGATCGAGGGAAAGCAGAGAGATGAGATCTGATCGATCGCTGTGGAATTTTCAGGCGACCGGATTTGTTTCCATATCGATCGCTATGGCGGCAATGAGGAAGTGAGGAGGGGGGCGAAGGTGAGATGGCATCCGGAGGGAGAAAGTATCGTGGTTTTCCTTCTTGATTTGTTTTGGTTTCCTTCTCTGGAAAGTTTGATGGGAAAGAACAGCGGAAGGTGAAAGGGTGGAGAAGGGGCCTGCTTTTAGAAAGACATCGGAACTGAAAAGCTAAACAAATTGATAAAAAGCACGGAGAATCGAACTCTCGTATCGGCAGTTTAAAACCAGCACATAGCCGCTCTGCCAGCGAAAGTTAACACATCTATATGAAAGGTTTAATCCTTGTAACTCATTATTCAGACCACTCATCTGATTAGATAATAATCAATCTATGGTCTATATTGCATTGGGTAAACAATTGTTTGCATCTTTGAACTCAAATTTGGATAGACCTTTAGACTGGTGCTTTTATAAGTAGTAAAGATAAATAGAGAGAAATTTGTCTTAATCATAAGACTTAATAACTTCAAAATATGAGTACATAAATTAAATTGATTGATATAAATTTAAAATGTACTTTTCACTTTTCAGAAATTTATTAGAGTTTTGCGGTTGTCCCTTTAATTATCTGCTCTTAAGTATATCGGTAACTCCTGTTTTTCTTATTTGACGAATCCAAATTAAAATGAGTACTAACTTTCAGATTTATTTATGAACATTTTGAAATTTCATTCCAACTGATATTAATAAATCAATCTAAAACACTTATTTTAGATAGTATAATTTTTATAGGAGTAAATCTATTGTGAACCATGGTTAATATAAGCTCTCGTGCACAATGACCGTTTTGGTTGGTGGTTTCATAAATTGTCAAATCTAATTTAACCTATCCAATCTATATATTGAAATCTCATAGTAAACAAAATTTTACAAATTTTAGAATTTTTTTTTCTATTTTTTACGAATTTTTTAAAACTTGCCATTTTTTGCTATAAATACACTAATTTGTAAGTAAAAAATGGCAAGTTTTAAAAAATTCGAAAAAATAGTAAAAATATTTCAAAAATTATAAAATTTTGTTTTCTATGAGATTTCAATATATATATTGAATTGGTTAAATTAGATTTGTCAATTTGCAAACTCACTGATCAAACGGTCGTGGTGCACGGAACGCTCTATGTATCATGGTTCACAATAGATTTACTCTTTTTACAGAAATGAAATGTTATCCTTATTGTTGAAATCACTTTTTACTTTCGGTCAAGATCTGCGAAAGGATTCATTTTTGTTGTTTTGTATTGCTTCCTTTAATTTTCTTTAATTTTCTTTTTTTCTAATCTAAACAATTTTACAAGTGCAAGATTAGCAATCTTTTGAAGTGAAAATTGGCACCTTGCTTTGGTCAATGAGCCCGTCAATTTGTCAGTGTCTGACAGCGAAGTCAATGCACATGGATTAAAGCGTTTTTACCACCAATGGCTCCGTTTAGATAAGATAGATGTGGAAAGAAGGAAGAAGAAAAGAAGTGGGAAGAAATATTGAGAATGTGTAACTTTGTGAAGAGTTTAGATTATTTATAATTTATTTTTTTCCTTCTTCCTTCTTCCTATCTTCTTCTCAACGCATACAAACGGTGCCAATGTGAATGAAGTCTCGTCTCCTAGAAGTACAACTGTAAAAAAAACTGAAAAATCACTTTTATTACCGATGTACTAACGTCGTCTCAACCAACCTACGGTTGGTAGTGAATTGTAATCTTGTTGTATCGTGGTGTGTCGTGGCAAACACGGTCGTGTTTGGCACCGTGTCATGTCGTGTTTACACGGGTCGGATTTGAAACCGTGTCGTGTCGTGTCGTGTTAAGTAGAGAAAATGTCAATACGCTATGGAAATTGACATGCCTTGTTGACACGATACAACACACCCGTGTCGAACCATGTCAACATTTTCTTTTTCTTTTTTTTTTCTAAAAATAGTTAAATATATTTAAAAATTAGCGAAAAAAGAGAAAAAATTGTATTAAATTTTATAAATCGATTATATAATTGCCATTAAATAATATGATAATAATTCATGATGATACAATATAATAATTAATTAACTAGATAATAAAATACAAATTACATAGTATTAATTATTTGAAATTTTTAATTATAATTTCTGTAAAATATTTTTTCTCTTAAAATTCAATTCATCCTTAGTTTTTATAATATATTAATATTTTTATTATATTTTTTAAATTTTAAAATAAAATAAAAATCGTGTTGTATCGTGTTGTAACCGTGTCGTGTCGTGTTGAATTGTGTCGTGTTAAAACTTGTCAGTTTCTAAAAATGCTAGCACAACACAGTTTTAGGGCTTCGTCATTTCGTGCCTCACACAAAAGTCTTATGTTCGGAACTCAAGAATTTCGTCACTTCGTGCCTCGCCCAAAAGTCCTAAAGTAGGAGATATTTCTGAGTATGTTTTGGAAGAAAGAGCCTTGACAGACGAAGGTGAGATGCCGAGCTGAAGACATGTCGGGCGAATTTAGGAGGACAAGTGGGCTAACGACTGTCGGGTGACGCTAGCAGGCAGTTATGGAGCAGGCAGTTATAGGGTAGATCATTGACTCATTGTAGAAGGAATTGGCATTTTGATAGCGAAAGGAGCTTGTAACAAACATACTGTAAACCTTCATTAATCAATAAAATACGATCTTTCTCGTTCTGATCTCTCATGTGTTTACTTTCCCTCTTCCTTCTCCTTCCTCAACCATACGCTAAGTTTCATTGCTTCTGATTTATTACCTTCGTTTTTTTTCCTGTATTACCTCTTTTTCTTCTCTTTTCCCGTATGCAAGATCCGAGAAGTCTTCATTTGTCCTCCCTTTTCTATTCTCAAGAGGAACGAGTGAGACAGATGGAAAAGAAAAGCAAAATCCTTGGATGATCTCTCCTTAGATCCATACATTTTCGAGATGAATCTGAAGTCGGGTGATGTGGCTGCATGTGGGCCGTCCGATTTGCCGCCCTGGAGGTTCTCCCAGTTCTTTGGCGAGCGTACGGCCAGAGAAGAAGTACAGGGAGGTACATATTTCTTTCCATTTTTAGTATTATTGAGATCCGCAACATTTGTTTTCTGCTGAAATTGAAATTTTCTATAACGTTTCTTAGGTTGCTGCAACAACACTCATGTGTATAGCACGAGCGTAGAGAAGGAAGGTAGGGGTTAGCCTTATCTCTGGACGCACAAATCTCAAGGCCTCACTCCGTTTTCAGGTGACATTACTCCATCATCGGATGAGTTATTGATTTCCATTTGGGATGAATACCTTTGATCGATTTGCTTGGAATTAGGTTGCTGAATGTTGATCAGAAGATATGGGTTGAATTATTTTGCCTCTCTTTATTTGGTGATTAAATTAGATTTTTCTTAAAAAAATATTATAAGCCGAGGCATGTCGATGCTGGTTCTCAATGTTTGATCGGCAGTAGCCTGTAATGGCTGAAAATTGTCGCTTCTTCTTGCGTCATTTTCAAATCTTAATGTGACTAGCATATCAAATTAAAATAATATTAGATGGCAACATTTGTACTTTTACATATATTCATTTTTTTTCAGATGCTCTCTGAAAAAATCAAACTATTGTGTTTGGTAGGATAATATTGTACTTGATATTACAATGACCAAAAATAGCAGGGTACCATTCCTTTTACTGCTTATTCTTATTATTATTCGAAATTTAGGTATAGTTGTCCTCTTTCATTTTAAGAAAACAGTTAGCGTTTTTTTTCTATCATGCCTCAGGTATTGATCATCAAATACTTGAAATTGTATTTCGTCAGCATCTCAGCATTTATCAAATATGCCTCACTAATTATATTTTTTATAATACAATAAAATACAAGTCAACCTTGCTTGATTTGACCAAGAATCAAACAAATAGAATTAATCGATGGTAAGGTCATGTGTTGTCAGCAAAATAAGATTATATATAATTAATCATGTATTAGATCTGCTGCTGAATTTGGATTTGAAAGAAGGTAGGCTGTATTACCATTTGGAATTGAAAAATATATATTTAAATATCGAAATGAATGTAGCATGGATATAAATGGAAATGATTCTGTACTGTATCTCAATTAAATGACCAGGATAAATCATAGGATGTGAAATTGAGTCTCAATTTTTATAACAACATCAATTAATTATATGGGGTTATTTGAGTATAACAAGGTTACTTTATTTGTGTATATCAGTATATCTTATTTATGTATATTAATATTAATAATTTGATTCAAATTTATGAGAATAATTAACGGCATTAAATATTGTGAGCTTTGATTTACAGGTTGTGCACCTTCTAAGGGCATTATTTTTGGTTTAAATACATTAAAAATTATATTTATGGCAGAATGAATGTAGATATTTTATTTTCTGATATTATTATGACTATAAATATGATGGTATGTGGAAAAATATGTTGTGCACCTTTCCACGACAGATCTTTCAAAGAAATACCAGCGGTTGTGAGAAGAAAAAGGAGGGTGCATTCGAGGCTAATAAAGATGGTTACTCTGCTGTTGAGGGTTATGCCTCTGTGGCACGAGACTAGCGAATCTCAAAAAAGATCAGAAGGAATTAGAAGCACAGGTGGACCAAATGTGGCGCCGTGTCAAGGATACAGAATGATGGCCCAATCAGATGCTGTCCTTTCTGGTAAAGGTCTCTCAGGACCCGCGTGTCCTTGACCGGTCAGTGGGCGCGAGAGAGGTGCCCTGTAAGAGGCCCCGATTGTGTTACGATGATGGTAAGGAAGATGGTTTGTGTTCATGGCCATTGGAAAGCAGTTTTACTGTGACCCCAACCCCGACCTTTGATCTGGATATGAATTGGATCAATGGAGTCTGAGTATGTTTTCAAAACTAGAATCCAAGTGTCTCTTTATATGATGCATGTGTTGTATCTATTAGATTAGTATTAGTAGAGGTATGTAATTTTTAAGTTTATTAATTTAATTTGATTTACATACTATCATTTTTGCAGATGATTCTTATGATGATACTCCTCATGTTCAAGGCGCCCAAACAAATTACAAGCTATTTTCAAAACTCAAGGTAACATGCCAATTGATACTTCTCTTGGGTATGATTCACATTCATTAATGTTTATGAATTACGTTAACCCATTTTATTGTTTCTAATTATCATTTTTCTCTTGGTTTGGTATATAGAACCATACTCAAATTGACATATTCATTTAAGTCATGCTACAAGTCCATTTCAATTCTCATTATGGTTACTGGTAAATTCATATTTCAGAAAGCACCAAGTACAGTGTTGAAATCAGCACACTCTACCCTACCGTGCCAGAAAATATAAAGAGGAGGGTATGGACATGTTGGTTGATGCAGATGCTTTCTCAAGGAGTGGATTGGAGGCTCAATTGGATGCTACGAATTTTTTTTTTTTTTTAGTTTACCTTTTTGTACTTCCTTTTTTAGTGGGTATGTTTATGTATTTAACAGCATTGCTATAAATCGGATGCCTGCATGTGTTCTATAACCACATTACTTTTTACCAAACCAAATTATTTTTTAAATTGCTTTAAATATTTTTACCACGGTTCATGAGAGAATCTTGCTCACTACATTGAACTGAGAGAGGCAGGTGTTTTTCTTACATATCAGTTCCATATAGTGCCAGGTATGGATCCGCCTCCTTTTCCAACTATCTAAGTTTTAGGGAATAGGGTCTATTACGTCATGTTGGCGTCAATAAGATGAGCATTGACTTAGTTTCATATGTGTCAGACTCCGGTCTTTGATGAACCACCCGTTTGGTAAGGCTTGAGATGAGGTTGGTACATTTCATGTTCCAATAGTTGAATCAGTTCAGAGATATCTTTGTTTTTATCTTGGGATAAACGAGAATGTGTTTATACAATCAATTTGTCTATGGGGATTGTTTACGTAAAATCAATATAAATTTTCAATTTGTGCTGACAAATGTTGCATTACTGAATCATACGGACTATCAATGAGAGGTCTTTTCAGCGAGTACAAGAGTAGTTTTCGCTTTTTTACAGATTTTATTATTTTTAGGGTCTTAATTGTAATAGTTAGGGGCGTTATTGGGTACCGGTTTGCATGGAAGTCATTATTGATGTTCTTTAAACGGATTTTATGTTCACCTTTGCGGTTTCACATGGTTTATTTTTTAATAGAAGCCCAATGACGTTAAACTTAAAAAAAAAAAAATTGCTACAAAACTCAATCTGGTCACATTATGGGTCTTTTTAATTAAATATTGTAAGAATTTTTATATCGGTAAAGTAATCATTTATATGTTTTTCCATGCATTCTCAAATTACATTAATCCAATACATAAATGAGCCAATATGCAGGTGCTATAAGTTTGGGGAGTAGAACATTGGAAACTTGATACTTCAAATTATATATGCAGGCCCAACTGAAAACGTAATTGCTGGATAGGGCTGCAAACGCAACGAAACGGCTACAAAATAATTCATTTTCGTTAATCATTTTGTTTATGACACAAAACAAAAATTAATTTGCGTTAATCGTTTTGTTTCAAAAGACAATCAAAACATCAATTAACTGACGATTATGGTTTATATATGTTTTCCTATTTTGAAACGATCAAAGCGTGTAATTGTGTTCAGTTTGACAATTAAAACATTACCGTACACATACGTTAACTATAAAAATTTCCTAATTTTTCCAACACTAAATTTAAAATACATATATTTATTTTTAGTATTTTTCATATTTTTTTTCATTTTTTTATTTCAAATATTACTTCATATATCGAGCGAACGATTCGTCCCCCTAGTTCTATATAAAGTGCAAATAATATCGTAAAGATCACCTTCAGCTGTCAATTCCTAGAACATAGTAAAAGATGGGTTCATTTGAAGGGAAATTAAATCAAGAACCTCCATCTGAAAATTTCCTTTTGCGAAACTGCAGACACCATGAGTATCTTCTCCCATTCATTGCAAGCAGATAGCAAACTCATCTTTGGTGGTTAAAGTCCTATTTACCAAATATCATCTTTCAGAAGAACTACTAATAACTGATGCAACGGTGACCCCACCACCACTTGATTGAGTAATAGAATTACATCTGAATCTGATTAATGTAACTAAACCAATTTATAAAAATAGCTCATGTCATTTAAAATAATTTTTACCTCTTTCACTGGTACATACACCCAAAAAAAATACCAGAATGCGTGTACCCAGTGAAGCATTTTAAAAAGCTTTATGCATTGATGTCATTGGTCACTTTCCCAAAATTCATTTATACATTTTGTTTATCACCTATTAACCATTAAATTCAACTTTAACAATGAGTAAACAAAACCATGAAAAAGAGATGATTGATAGAAATGGGGCATGGACAAACTGTTACAGTACTAAAAATTATTAATTTCTCCCAAATGCAAAAGAAATAACCATATTAATATCATGTATTTGTTAATTAATACATGGTCAAAATCTTCCTCCCTACAAAACTCAATCACTTCTGTAGTGGTCGACATTTCATCTAACCAAAAAAAAATCAAGCCTCGTTTCATAGATTATTTGAATTTGACTTCTAAACTAAGTTAAGTTGGCACTGAAAGTAGTTGAAATTAAGAGCAAAGAAAAAACTACTTCTGAAAATTAGTCTCAGTTCTAGCCTTCGGCGCTCAATGCTCATAATTGAGTCGCACCAACAATTTACCCCAAATAATCTAGAAAATTGATAAAAATAAAAATAAAGAACAAATGCGAGTTTAAAATATTAGAAGAAATCCTAACTAAGGATGAATAGAGAAATGTCCTGGAGAGAGATTGACGTCTTTGTCGATATCCTCTTTGGATGGATAGAGAGAGCACGAAATCCTGACCTCGTATTCCTTTTTCCATGTATTGTGTGCCTTGATTTCACTGTCAATTTGGAGGTGATGAAGAGGGACAGATCGGCATCCTAGCGAGAGTGAGAAAGAGGAAATGGAGCAGTAGTGGATTTGGCCAATAAATTCCATGGATAAATCAATGGGTGCTATTCTCTTTCTCCTCCAGTAGTAGTTGCCGAAAAGATTTCCATGGAGGATTAAAAGCAACGGTGCTAGAGGCGAGAAAGACGGAGGTGGCATGAGCGATGAGGAAGAAGATGTGAGTGAGAGAGGCGGTAAGAGAAGGAGAGAGGAGGGTGAGTGGCGCAGATGGAATCGATATTGTTGGGTGACCGGTGCAGTACCGTACTGTACCTAGCCTAGCAGAACTTTTTTTCGGATTATACTTATTCATGCATTGCATTTAAACAACTGTTTGTTGAGGCGGGTCATTTTGAACACCATTATTGTTAGCAACACATTTACCAACTGAGTTCTCATGCAGAAATAGTGAACGATTAAAATCCTAACAAATAATGGCTGCCGTGTCGAGTTTTGTTGAAAATTTCGTAAGCAGAATCCCACGGTTTTTATTTATAAATAAAATACTGATGTATTCTAGGGGTGTAGATGAGCTGAGCCTGAGCGAGCCGAGGCTAACTCGAACTCAAACTCATCTCAAGTCGAGTTGGCTCAGCTCAGCATACCAAGACAATTTCGAGTTTTTTTAGCAACTCAAACTCAACTCATTAGAACTCGAGTTGACTCATGGTTTGAAAACTAACTTGTTATTAAATATCAAACATTGAGATTTCGTAATGGGCTAAACTAAAAAGCAAGCAACATAAATATTAAACAATGTTTAAAATGCACATAGAAGGCACACGAAGAGATCAGGAGAAAGATACGGCTATTTTCCCATAAAAATGAAAAGCACTTAGGGTTATAGAATAGTGATTAAAAACTGAGCCGGGTTACAAACTAAACAAACGAATTGGACTAAGTCTCACAAGTTGGGTTGAGCGAGCTGAAGGCAACTCGAACTCAGCTCATGGGCCTTCCGAGCCGATGTAGCTCGAGTTATTCCAGCTCGAGTTGCTATCGAGTATTATCCGATTCGAGTTCGAGCTAGCTCACGAGGGCCGAGTTTTTTGCTCAGTCCTAATGTATTCTGGGAAGAAATATTGCAGGACCTGCGACTCCATTTCATGACGAAGAGTCCTTCGACTTTGTTTAGGATGAGATCTGTCAATGGCTGCGGTACGGTACGGTAGAAGATATTTTTATTATCGTATCCGTTAAAATTTTTTTTATCCGTATCTGTACCCGTTAAAAATTGTTTTATCCGTACCTTACCCGTATCCGTTAAGAATTAATGGTATGGATATGGTAACGATAAAAAATAAATATAATAATAATAATAAAATTTGTACACTCTGTACAAATAAATTATATCAATAAGTATATTAATAAAGTGCAATAATGTATAGCTATATTTTATGTTTATGCTTTTTTATTTTTTCGTACACTGAAAGGAAAGAATTATAAATATTAAATAAAATCTAGTAATATTTTTTTACCAATCATGCAATATAAGATGCCATATGTATCATGTAATTGTATTTTTTTAATTGTGGCAATTACCCGTTATGAAAACGGTACGAAATAACTTTTATCCGTACCCATACCTGTTAACTTAACGAAAAAATTTTCTTACCCGTACCTGTACCCGTTAACTTAACGAAAATAAAACTTTACCAATACCCGTCTTATACGGTACGGTACGGGTTAGGTAAACGGATAAACGGGTTTCATTGACAGCCCTAATGAGATCGGTTACGAAGAGACAAGGACATTATTGTCATAAGTTTTTAGAATTTAGTTTTTTATAATTAAATTATTATTTCAATAAATGAAAAGGGTTAATATCCAAACTTAACATGATTTGATGGGTTTATATCTAAATTTGAAGATTAGAGGGTGTTATATTTAAGGGGCCGTTTGGATGGAGGCGGAATTTGGAGAATTTCTAATTTCTAGACATAAATTTATTATAAATAATTCAAACTCTTGACAAAAATACACACTTCTCAATAAATTTATGCCTACGAATAGAAAATTTTCTAAATTCTCCAAATTCCTAAGCGATCCTAATGGCTCCTAAATGAAGAAAATTTGATCTTACGATGAAGAAAATTTAATTTTCCTAATCGATCCACTTTCCCTGTTTGTTTATCTAGGGGACAAGCTTTTATTTCAAAATTTGATCTTACGATGGACCAACTTGACTCCTATTCTGGTACCTGCAAGAATGTTGGTACACCACTTTGTATATGTAGTTTCTGGCAGTTTGTTTTGTTAATCTCTTATTTACTGTTGGCATTTATGTTGATCAAGGGCAAATGGTGGCTCAGGAAGAGAGCACTGACGCCTTGTTAGGTCAAACCACATGTGGGTAGGGATGAAAACAGATCGGATACGGAACGAATATGTGTTGGTCTTTCTATATTCGCATTTATATTTTTTTTCGGATACGTATACGAATACGGATGTGTTCGGATACGTATACGAATATGGATGTGTTCGGATACGGATACGGCCCGAATATTAAAAGGATACGAATATAATTCGGATATTATCGGATCCGGAGTCGAATACGAATATATTTTGTCGGATACAGATTACATTTTAATCTTATTTATTTATAATAGTAGCTTCTCTAAATATAATGATATTCAATATATTCAATGTCTATGTTAGTAATTCGTCATAAATTTATTTGTTGGGTTCCAACTTTCAACAGATAAAATGATAAATACGTAAATTCACAACCAGAAGGAAATAAAAAGGTTAAAAGTAAAAGCAAATAAGAGACCATCTAAAATTGCAAGCACCACATAAAACATAAATCTAATAGGAATGATCAATACATTCATTCGACATTTTGAATTTCAACAATAAAGTCAACAAGTCGATGTCAAATAATATCATGTCACCTTAAATATAATCATATATTAAAATACTATATCAATTATATGTAATCATCATGATTAGAGAAGAAAAAATAATTCTAGTGTTGTAATCATATATAATCATCTCAATAATAGAAAGTAAAAATAATTTTATGTTACTAGTCTAAATGAAAATATTATTGTACGAGAATTTATCTAATAAAAATTAAGTATTGTCTAATTAAAAGTATTCTCTGATGTAGAGAAGTAATTATAGTAATCATCTTATGCCGTTAAAGATACGGATAAACGGATTAATATCTATCGAATATGGTTATGGAGCGGATGTTGATCTTCCCATATCCGCATCCATATTTTTTTGGCGAATACGAATACGGTTCAAATATTATTCGTATTTTTCGGATTTGGATACGGATTGGAGCGGATTTTATCCGCTCCGTTTTCATCCCTACATGTTGGGCTTTGCTACGTGAATTGCAGGTAAACATTATGTGTTTCTCAATTTATTATTATTTTTTTTAGTAATGTGAATAAGCTGCATGAACCTGAGACTACCAGAAATAAAGTTTTCTGAACATGAAATTAAGGACATCTTGATGACACTAAAACCTTACTGAAAGATGATAAACATAAGAGACTTAAAAGGTTGTATTATTGTACTCTTTTTTTTTTTAATTTACTGATTTAAAATGAATCCAAGTGTACGCTTTCAACCATTCTTTCTTTTTTTTTTTAATTTCTTTTGATGTTCGCCCCCGTCTTTCCTTCGTCATCCTGAACTAGCTAGCTAGCAATTAGGTGAAGAAGAAATTATAATTTTCAAGTGTGAGGATATGTGTGACACCCCGTCGAATACTGTAACTGGATAATATACGACGGAGTGCCCGCCGCGGATGCCTGCTACACCTGCAAGGTTTACTAATACTTAATTTACCAATTAATATTGATTCTACTCAAATAATATACCGATCAAATAGAAATTTATAATTAATTACTTAAATATAAAGTAAATCCTATAAAGACCTGGTATATTTGGATTACTAACCACAATATCCAATGGTCCGCTACTCGTCTTGCTATCCAGCACTTGATCTGAACCTGGAACCCACAACCAATTGTGGAAAACAATGCAAAAGCACGGAATGAGATAAATAAAATTTATCTCAGTACGGTATTCAGTTCCAGCCACTTGAGTTTTGATTATCATGTGATGGAACTAAATACAAGACTGAGTCAAATCAAATTCCATTTCTTTTTATTTCAAATAACATTGAAACTAGACTTTCGATTAAGCAATGCAATTAGACAAATAAATTCAGTACTATTCAAAATCGTTTAAACAAATTCAAAATATACCAATTGTTATTTCAATTCCTTAGAAAAACAATTAATCGTTATGTATCAATTATCGTGCAAAAACATTCACCTCTTGTTCAAAGCGGAAATAACAATGTCAAAATTAATTAAATCCATACAATATGCAATGTGAGCTCGGCAATCAATTCCATAACAATTCAAATTCCAAAGTATAACAAATGCCGACTCATTTGGTTGGGCAACTTTCTAGTATGCAAGTCTGATTTCTTTTCTCATTATCAAAGTCAATATGTCGCGAGCACCTTCTACGAGGGGCTACCCTGACCAATTCAATTCAAATAGAATACAATCAATAAATACCAAACGTACAAGCAAGCTGGGAACACTCACACTCCGGTCCATTCTAGACTAGACCTACTGAGTCCCGGTACATAAGCGCTTATTACACGGTGCTTGGTAGGATGGGTCATGACTCCACCTCCAAACATTACGAGTGTCTATCTCAACCACACAAGTTGTACTTACCTCAATCAAATCACATTTCAATCGGATACCATTCAATATGCCACTTTCCAATCATGCATCAATATACAATTTCATAAAATGATCTCATGAACAAAATTCCAATTATGAATTCAGAATGCATAATGATATTAATACTAATAATAATAATAATAATAATAATAATAATAATAATAATAACATTCAGAATATATATCACATATAATTAAAACTCAAGTGAAATCCGTACCTGATAACAAGGCAAAATCAAAAGCAAAAGCAAGCAAGAGCATAAGACAAGCCAAATAATCTAATCAATAAGCACATAAGCAGTTTCTTCGACTCTTCTCGACATTGACACTTAATTTTCTGACTCTAATACAAATAAATCGTAACCTTAAGTTCTAACTTAATTACAAAACCGAAGTTATAATTATTTTAATCCTTCAATTAATTCTAATCTTAATTTCAAATTATTTCTAATTTAATTTCCTCCAAATCCAACTTAGTAATTCGGTTTCAGAAATTCAGCCAACAAAAACAAGGAACATGGGTCATGCAGCAAACAAATCACAAAGCGCAACGGAAACTCCACACGGAAAAGAAACAGAGAGAAGCCCAAGATGGGAACAGGCTGAACGACCCAAACAGAAAATTGCGCAGCCAACACCAAAAAGGACCCAGGCGGATCCAGATCACAACGGGTTTCGGGAATCAAATTTGAAACCCAAACTGAAAATACAGTCCGACCCAATAACACAAAAACTTTTACACTAAGGACCCTGAATCAATTTTATTTACTTGAAAATTACTTACCAGACCCTAAGAACAGAAACAATTTCAGAGAAGTCCTAAAATAGTTCAAAACTAATTACAGATTAGTCCTAATTTTCGGAAAACTTTACAACCAGGTCCCTGGAACCTATTCACTTGTACCAGTGAACAAACAGAGAGGAAAAAGGGACTGGTACCGTCCTGTACCATACTAGAGATCACACACATCAGTACAAACCCAACTGGAGTGATTTTCAGTTGATAGATCCAAGATTAACCTAAATCAAGCATAACATCTAACAATTTTGATTAGACTCATAGCGGCAAAATTCCTAAGGGTGCGTTTGGATAGGTGTGGGAAGAAGGGAAGAAGGGAAGAAGGGAAGAAGTGAGAAGAAGTATTGGGAAGTGTGTAACTTTGTGAAGAGTTTGGATTGTTTATAATTTTTTTTCTTCTTTCTTCTTTCTTCCCCATTCTTCTTCTCTCATCCAAACGCCCCCTAAAAGAAACATTCGACACTTAACAGTTCAAACCAAAGCCTCAATCAAGCATCCTTAAACCCCTAACAGATCAGATCAAGCCACAAGAAAAGACACAAGTCGGAGCAGATCAAATAGAGGCATTGCACACACTCAACATTTAATCAAAAGACTCAACAGTTCAAATAGCGATTTCAGAACAGTATAACAAATTGAGTGCATGCCTCACAACATTCACATTCTTTCGATTATACATAACAATCAAATTTCAATTCTAATTTCTAAACAATTTTAGAAATTTTCAAAAAACCCTAAAAATCGGACACACAATCAGTTCCAATGAAAATTTACAAATAAACCGAGAAAATAGCAAATGATAACAATATAGCACTAATTGAAAGAGATTACTTACTCAATTTCGACCAAAAACCGATGACGCGACAAAAAGAGTCGAATTCGCCATTTCTCGATTTTTACCACTTATCCCTGACAGAACCTTGAAAGTCCGCTTGGAAATTGGTGGAGAGAACCCCAGAGTGCTCCAGGTCGAACGGCGGCCAAAACCGACGAGTTCGCTCCATTTTTCGAAAAACTTCCATCGAGAAATACGACGAGGAAAGGCCACCAATCGACGATCCGAAGATAGATGGTGCAAGAAAACGGTGAGGCGAACGCGTGGGTACCTTGATCCGGTGAAACGGCGAAGGAATTGAGGTGGATGGATTTGAGGGGGGGCTTCGGTTTTGTTTCGAAAGAGAGGTGTCTCTCTGTTTGGTTTGCGCACAGGAAGAGAGAGAGGTCACCTTTTTATTTTCCGATTTTTTTTTTTTTTAAGTTATCACAATATGTTAGTTTACTAATTGCATGGCTTGCTCGATTATGTGTGTCATGAACTCATGACATGAAGCCTTTTGGATAGGTGTGGGAAGAAGAAAAGAAGGAAAGAAGTGGGAAGAAGTATTGGAAAGTGTGTAACTTTGTGAAGAGTTTGGATTATTTATAATTTTTCTTTTGCCTTCTTCCTTCTTCCTCTTCTTCTTCTTGCATCCAAACAGAGCCTTATCTACAAAGAAATGAAACTTTGGGGGTATATTGGACAGTCTTGCAAATAGTCAGAACAGAAATAGCACTTCCTTTTTAATATTTCCAAACAGCCGTCTTACCTCTCCTTGAATTGACATATTGGATGAGCGATTTCTGTATCTAAAAAAGTTTATTTTGGATTATCTTGTTTAGGTTACTAGAGTTTGAAATTGTGATTATCTTGTATAAATTTTTTGTATATTGTATGGACAGTTTAGTATAGATCATTTGATTCTGCCGGTATATTATATTATAGATCAAATTCAATCTGGATTTTCTATTTTTCTCTTCCAACTTTTTATTTCCTTTTATCTTAAACCCTACATATTTAGTATTGTTCCTCAAAGAATTGATGATTTTGTTCTTGGCTTTTGTTTCCATATTAATCGCAGGTTTCAGGTTTCCTCGGCAATAGGCCAATTTCATTTTGAACAGCTATATTAAGGTATGTTAAGTTTCCTTTTGGTGGCATTTATTGTTCAATTTTTTTACCTTCATTTCAGTTAATAGAAAATTTGTCAGATAAAATTTAAAACAGTGATGAAGATCGTTTCTGTGTTTATGTTTATTTTCATGGTGACACCTTGATATCAGATCTAGAGAAAGAAACTGAAAGATGCAAAAAGTGCATTTTTAATATTGCAATTTTTTTAGTGTTGGTTCATCTAATTTGCGATTATTGGTGATTGAGGCACTGCTCTTTGTGTCTCTCTGCATGGTATTATCATAACCAGAGGTAAAAATACCATGAAAAATCCAGTTCTTAATGTACATGTTACACTGTGTATGTACAAACATATATATCGGACGAATTTGAGAATCCCTGAGGTTTTTTTAGTTCAGTGTTTTTTTCGGATCAGTACTTTTGAGCACTCATTACATGTTGTGCTGGACATAGACAAGTGCTTATAACTGCCCTTCTCGGTTTTTACTTTTCTGGCTGTTTTTCTTCTTTGTCCGGTTCTAATGTCGTTGTGTTTATTCCCTTTCTCAATTTCAGGATTTTTTTATTGATATTGTCGTTGTGTTTGTCAGCTATGCCTTGGTGTTGTTCTGTTGGTTTTTATTTGATTCATTAGTAAATCCACAATACATTTGTAGTTATCATGATCTCTGGTTATATTATATTTATATGCTCTTATTTAGCTATAAATTCTCTTCAATTATTCCCACCCATTTATTAGTAATGGTAATGTCATCACATCGTTTTGTTTTCCTAGGATTCTGCGTATTATTAACCTGGGACCCAAAAGAAAGTGGTCGGGAAGCTATAGCATAGCTTATCAGGTGGGATTTAATACCGAAATCAGAGTCCATAATTTTCATTTCTTGCCTGCGTATTATTTCCATGTTTTTTAGACATTTGTTATCAGCGACTCGGATGCGCTACTCTGATTTCATTCCTTTTTCCTCCGTGCCTCCTGTTCCCTTCCATCTACGGAAGTTTGCTCTCCTTCAAAATTTCGCAAAAATGGAAAAAATCACCGCCGCAATATCTAGGGTTTTACATAAATTCTCACGATCTCTCTCTCTTCGCGACTTAGCATCACCACGATCGAGCCGTCTCTCTCTCTCTCTCTGTGCGAGACTGCAACATGGTGGCGACGAATCTGAAATCGGAGACGAAATCCTTCATGACCAAAGAACAGCCTTGGAGGCGGAGATGAACAGCTTCAATTCCTTCTTAGAATACGAATAAAGAAATTGAATTGATTCCCTAATTCCTCTCCTTCCAACCCTCTCTCTTGGCAACTTAGCGAGTCTAGGGTTTTGACCGCTGCTCCCCCTTTTCTGTTTCAAAACGATCGCTCTTCCACACCTTTCAGCACACCTCTCCTCCTCCGACGACTAGACGACGCTCTCGATCAAGATGATCATCCCTTTCTGACAATTGGAAGATGTGCTTATTGGAGATAGAAGAAAACAAGCACTTGAAAATTGACATTCTATGCATTGTCAGGTACTAAATATTCTGACATATTAATTTTCTTATTTGTTGCTGCCACATATAAAGTTGTTGTGTTGCCTTTTTTCAGTTTTTTATTATGTTGGCGTTTATGATGAATTGAAGGAGAATAACAAAACTAGAAGCATAGAATAGAATAGATGGAGGGTGTTGTGTTTTTGCTGGAGTATCAGCTTTGAAACTTATTTAAATGAAGCATAATGATTTCTGGGGTAAACTATTGTATCTAGACTACAAAGGCTGTTTAGATTTGGTGAAATGCTAGAAGTCTTCCTATTTTCTTTGTACATATTACATGTTACTGTCTGATATGTATGTACTGTATTCAGAACCACAGTGAGACCATAAATCATCATTGGTTAATGTATGATTCCAAAATCTATTGACATTTTTAGAGGAAAAAGGCTATATATAGGTGTTTGATCAGTGAAATTTATGAAAACTCTAAAAAATTTTGCTCTGGCATCTCTAAGAGAGAATTTAATATATTAGAACATCAAAATTTGATGCTATATTCATTTTGATCTGGTTTGTTATAATGGCATAATTAAGTTATTAGCATACATACATTTGATTCTTCGTCTGATCATTTCTTCCTTGCTAGGCTTTTCTATTTCCATTCCCAACATAGGAAATCAAAATCAAAATAAGAGGAAGAAAATGGAAATTGGAGTATGGCAGAAAGTCATGCATGGCTCAAGCAAGTTGGTGCCACCATATGCCCTTTCTAAGCCACATTTTTCCTTGGTCAGAGTACTTCCATTTTCTTTGTCCGACTATTATATTGAAAATGCATTAGAAATATAAGACAAAGAAGGAGATTGTTTCGCTTGACTATTATACATGCTCGATTCCTTGTAAATATTGCAAACTTATTTATAAATTGATATAGATGCAATTGTGCCTGTTTCATCTTGGAGTTTCTCTTAAACATCTATGCAATCGAGCTGGCACTGAGTTGGTTGACTGTTGTGGTCTACTGTGGAATGTATCTGAGCCATCCTGCAAACTACCAGCATATCATTTGACTCCTAGGTTACAAAATATTTGTTCTCAGAAAATGACTACATATTGCTATTACAGTTTTTTAGTATTAAATGTACTGGAATATTGAATTAAGCCAGACTGAATCCAATATTGCCTCACTGGAAAGAGACAAATGAAAGAGAAAAGTTTTTGTTGTTACGAATTCATGCATTGAATTCTCTACTCATAGGTTTTTAGATAACTGAAGTACATGTGAAACATTTCCTAATTTTTAGATAACTTTGTAGTTACAATAGGAGAGAGGTATCGCCTTGCTGGGACGGCGCATGGATCAGCTCCTGACATTGCTGGGAAGGTAGTTCATAAATACTGATTTAAGACTTATTCTTTTTCTCTTTTAACTTTTTCTTTTCTTACTTAGAATCTTGGTTCTAGCAGTAGTGTTTTTTTTAATTGGTGCAGCAATTTTGAAGGAGATACTGAATGAAGAGTACCACTGAAGAAAGCCAATTTGGGAAATGTTTAATCAAAGCCTCAAGGAAGAAAGCAAGGTAAATTTCATTCGACCATAAATGTTTGATATGATCTCATCCTGAAATAATGTAAAACATTAATCAATTTTTGTTGATTATTTTTTTTTTCAGTTTCATGTAAGCTAATGGTAATAAAAAAAATGAAGGGCCTTTTTAGAAAAGAAGTTATGGATTTACCTGACAAGTGCATGCTTCCAGTGTTGTCCTTTTGAAATATTAATTTTGTTTCCCTAATCACTTGAATGATGTAAAGTACAGTTGACTCTTTCTATAAGTTTCACGTATAGGCTCAGGCAAGAGCAAAAATAGTTCACTGGGGACAACACTGCACAAATCCAGATTCTCTTATATTTAGGAATCTTGATAATAAAATAATTATATATCATATTTGTAAATGTGGGTGTCAAAGTGGACAATTCCATCATGATATATGCATCAAAATTTTCTTCAATGAATAAAATGCAACGGTACTTGCTAAAGTTTTTAATAAAAGCTGTTTAGGTTTTGCTTTGTACCTTCCATCTCTTACTTTGCCAATTTTGCACAAATTTCATGGATTTTATGTTTTCTTGCAGAGGCTTCCTTTCACGCTAGGATTTACTGGAAGCGTGGCGGCAACCTTTTATATGTTAATGGTGCTCCATAGTTACATTCTTTATGTGTTCTTCTCTATAAACTATCTACTTTGACAAAATTAAAGCATTCATGTAACCAGTATTAATAAAAGAGAATCGTGTCCAGTGATGGCAGAGGCAAATCCTTTGTTCGTGCATTCATGTAAATGTTATCGATTATCATTGATTTCATTTCTTCCTATCATGTTTAGATTTACATTCCCTTGATTATTATATTTTCCATCTTGTGTTTTTTGTTTCTCAACCAGCAATTAACGCAGAATAACCAGTATTACATTCATGTGGCATGTTAAATTGCAATTAAAATGTACTTTAATTGGGTAGAATTGACATTGCTATGTTACTTGATTGCAAATAGCATAAAAAAAATATTCCCTTTTATGGTGCAGGTGGGATACTGGTACGAGTACGACGGTTGGAGATTTTGATGGCCACTCGCGAAGGGTGCTGTGCTGTACATTTAAGCCAAGTTGGCCTTTTTGCATTGCAACATGTGGCGAAGCTTTCCTGGTCAATTTCTATGAGGGACCTTTTAAATTTGTACACTCTCTAAGGTTATTCTTATTAATTCTTTAATTGGAAGATCTTTGGGAATCATTTTCTTGTACAAACACATAATCCTGAAATTTACACTTCATAATTATTATTGCAGGGACCACACAAACTTTGTTAATAGTAATAGTAATAGTGGGGAAGGCCTCTCTGATGAGCGTTTTGCCATGTCTTTCCTTTCTGAGGTTTCTTTTTAAATTGTTGTATTTCTTTTTTGTCTGCCATGATGCATACAATGTTCAAAAGAGAAAAGAAAATGAATAAGTAAAACAAATGTGTACTAAAGATCTGAGATCTCAACTGATAGGAAGTCAGTCACACAGAAATTCAGTTTAAAGCATTCCATTTTGTCTCCAATTTTCATAGAAGATAGTTCATTGACTATTTTGTGAACCATATACATATGCTTTTGATATAAATTAAGCAGATTTGATTTATATTAACTCAGGTTAATGATTCCACGCACAAATAATTGTTTGGCATACAAGATAACTCTAACATGTGTTTCTCTTTCAATTCCATTTTTTAATTCTACATGTAACCAGTGTTAAAAATTCATCATAGTAAATTGGAAGATTTAATTTCTGTTTTTGACAGCTTGGAGAGCAGTACCGATCCAATGATAATGTTGAGACCTCTGGTACTGCTAGGAAACCAATTTACTCAGGTTAGCAATATCATAAATTGTTCACTTTTATTTTTTTAATCCCTTTTATATTTAGTAAGACGATCTCCAGTCATGCTATTGTTTAAATACATATTATATCATAAATACCTAAATTTCAAACCATTGGAGAACTGTAGAAATAATATTGCATCCCAGCCGTCCATTTTTTCGCTGCATCTGATGGATTTCATCTCGCCCCTTTCTGTCCACTATCGCTCAGCTGGCTCTGTTGCTTTCGTTTTTCTATTGTCGTTTCTTTGGGGCGTCAGTGTGCTTTTTGCTTTGTGCCTTGCGCCTTGCAGTACTTTGCATCTTTTCAAACAGATGTACAAATGATCAAATGGAAAAGCTCATAGAGGATGTATTCCCACAATAAGGTACCAATTCACGTGTTGGCCATTCCCACTTTCTTTCTTTCAGTGAGCACGGATCACTTGAACCGATAAATAAAAGAGGTGAGGATATATGGTCGGCGCACAAGCTCCATTTCTTTAGGGTTTCTGAAACTCATTCCAGATAGTTCTGCCTCTATCCAACTCCGTCCTTTCCGCTCTGCCTCTAATTCTTTACTCCCATTTTTTCTTCGAAGGCCATGGTAAAACCAGTATGACCTCGCTCTCTGCTCTTTTGCTTCCATGTAGGCTGTAGTTTGTTTTTCAGATTTTGCTTTTATTGTACCATTAATTTGTCCTTTACTCTTTTGGTTACTTTTGCAGTTTTCTGTTGTGTTATTTTGCGCAGGAAATTGAGAGAAAAAAAATATAGATCAAGTCGAGTTAGATGGATCTACAATAATTATGGTGGAGGCATTTTAATTACATTTTAATTATGGTGTAGCCATATTCTGTGAAAATAAGATGAAGTTGACTCATGATGATTGGGTCTTTGTCAGATGACTTACCAGTTAGGACCAGCACTCTATCATTGATCTCATTGATATTCTAATTTTTCTATTTTTTTTTTTTGCAAATGGATTATTTTTTATGATCTTGGTTTCAATCAAGTAGTGGTCTGGCAGCAGTTTACTAAACCAATTCCTTATCAGCCACTGCTTTATAAAGAAAGGGATGTGATACTTAAAGGTATGATCTAATAACTTCATGCCTGAATAATTCTCTTTTTAAAGTTTTTGGGTTAATTTATAAACATGGTTTTTAGATTTTCCTTCTTATGTAGTATTCATCCTGATAGAATAATCTGAGTAGAAATGAAGTTACACTTGCATCCCAATACTATGCATTCCTTTTTATTGATATGAATGACCTAAATAGTCTGCATGTTAAAAAAAGTAAAAAACTACATTTGCAGCCACAGCTTGATTTTGAAAATTTTATTACTAACTAGGGTTGAGTTAGTGACATGATAAATGAAAATCTTAAGTATAATTTTTATTGTTTATTGTGTGGGATTGCGTTACTGAGAGTTATGCTCTTTAGATGATAAATTTGGCCTGCCAATAGAATTGCTCTGGACTTTCTTCCTACATTTGTAATGGTACCATCAGAACATCTAAATTTTGTTAGTCTCCTAAAGAACTATTGAAAGTGCTTCTGTTGTGAGAATTAGAACGATTATTTTATGGTTCGTCATTGTTTAAGAACTGCATAATCAGTGTTTGATTAAATATTATAGCCAAAATTAGTCTGTTCCCACCACACCAGATAATTATGTTGACCAGAAATCATACTCTTTTTTTTCTATTATTTTTTTTGCATCCTGTTGTTTATACTTACTAGCAGCAGTGCCCGCTCAATGTGCGGGCAATTTTTCATCTAATGTCTTTCAAAAAAAAATTAGAGACTTTTTTGATATATTTTGTTTATGTCAACTTTTTTTTCCGTCAAAAATTGCACTACACATGAATAAAAATTTGTTAGATAGGTCTACAATTCAACCACCTTTGCATTAAAAGCCACCAAATTTAGTACTACATCTCTAAACTGAACAAAAACTATGAATTTTTGGAACTTTAAATACAGATCTATGAAGTGTAGTCTCCACGTGATATGGCAATTCATGGTATAGATACTGATACCACATTTTCTAGAAAGCTTACAAAGCGATCTTAAATTCAAAGTTTCATACAAAAAAAAACACTGCACAACAAATGCATAATGATCCAATTGTACCCAAATTATAATCAATTCTTTTTATTACAAAGCCATAATACTATAAAATACAGAAAATTAATTTCTCTTATGAATATACCGACATTCGATAAACGATTGACAAAGAATAGTTTCAATCAAATAGTTTTTCAGTTCTCAATAAAAGAGATGAAGAAATGCTTCCTAAAGTGCTATTTAAATATCTTCAGAATTAGAGGTGCCAAGTACTAATCATATAAAATAGAGCAAAGTTTTTTTATGTGATGAATTTAATAAGAACTCACAAATGTGACATTTAAAAGAAAGATTTAATCTAATAATTTTCATTAACACAAAAATAAAATCATGATACATATTCAATGGGCTTCGAATAATAAATTACTGTTCTACAGTTTAGTGCTAAGCGTTCAATACAAAAAGGCATCAGATATTCAGAGTTAGGCAAATTATCTTTGTTATTGTTGCGACATTTACCCCATGATTATCTTTCCATTTTTGCGTCATTAAAATGCCTTCCAGTCTCCTTAAATTTTTTCCACCTGTCATTAGAAAAAGATTAATAATTATGCAATTAGTGCTATTGTAAAAAGGAAAATAACAATTGATAATAAAGGAATAATTAAAGCATAATGTAATGCTCATTCCACTAATTGCAAACGTTGCAAACATTGTTCCTCCTAATAGTGCAATCAACTAATTTGTGTAACCTTCCATTATGAAAAGATTCCGTTTAAAATTGTGTACCAGCCACATATGTTAGTAACCAACCTGTACCTGTCAGTAACGAAACACGTTCTTGTTCCTTCATAATAGTCTCTGCATTAGTGCTGCGTGATTTCTGATCCATAATTAAAAATAAAAAACTATTATGATAATTATCTATCAAGAAATAAAAGTCTCAGATTCAATAAACAAATATGGAATAAACACAAGATTGAGAAATATGATTCTATATATAATAATTAACTGATATAAAATAACATTTTAAGTTATCTACCCATTAGCAAATAAAAGAAATATATTTACTTATAGTAGTTCATTACAAATGCATCACAAACAAATAGTAACAGCCTGACCCACTTAAAGCCTAGCAAGAAAGAGTTTTTATCATGGTAAAAAAAAAATAAATAAAAGGAAAAGCACCTCACAGACAGTCAAATTCATGGTTAATATATATCTTTTTTTTATTCCAAATTGGGGTGACCCTCTGTGTCAATTTCAAGACAACAAACTAATATATGATATGCAAAATTTGATCAAATAAAAAAAGTCAGTGGAGGAACAAAAAACTAAGTTGTGTTCTATTTCCAAAAATGCCCTTATGCAGGTTATGTGCAACTAAAAGTTCTAAGTAGTGGTAAATAATATGGACCTAAAAATTAAAGGAAAAATAAAAGAGATGTTAATCCATCAGTTCTGACGACTTTATCCAAAATTTACACATCAGCCCTAATTTTATTACAAAAGGCAATACACATCTTTTTCTTATAAGTCAATAAGTATCAAATATATCTTCAGACTTGGAGAAACAATATATTTAACGATACAAAACGTTACAGAGATGAAGTTCAGAAAATTGTCTTGATAATAATATTTGTGCTGGTAGAGCAAAAAATCCACTATAAACTTCAAAAGTATTTTTGTTTATAGATTAAGGGAATCTTGCTCAATAGATAAACTGCTAGTGTCCTTTTCTAAAAGGCTTTACTGATAAACCCCGTACATTTGAAAATTTTCAATAAAAAAATGTTCTATTAGATTGCATGAAGCATGTCAAATAATACACAATTTTATCTTCGGCTTTTTTCCACGAAAAGACAACAATACATAAAAAAAAAATTATCACCATTTTATGCAACAATGCTAAAAGAATTGATTGGTTGAGATCCAATCAACTAATGTATTAAAAAAATATTACCAGTATTAACTTCAACACCCAGAGCCAGAAATAATATTATGACAATAGAAATATAAAATCACTCACTAACAGACATCCAATCCGGTGTGCGAATGGAGCATTTGCCTTGTTTTCTAAGTGTCACGTCCCGCACCGACGGGTCGCGGGGCGCGAGCCTGAAACGGTATCTTCCGCATCCATCCGACGGCCGTCAACCTACGTCGCAACAGAAAAATAAACAGAGTCAGGTACAAACCTCAGTAACCGGTTATTTAACGACGCAGCTTCTCTACATTTAATTAATATCACAAAGTTCAATCAGACCGGATTAATCCACAGAACAAATAATATATTTTACGGAGATAATCGTGTCCGAACAGTCAGTCAGTCAATCACAGTGGTCCCTCCCCGATCTCAGGAGGATCAGGACCAGCCCCTCCCCGAACTCAGGAGGATCAGGGCTCAAATTCAAATTCAATTCCATATCCAATTCCAAACTCCGATATCCCGTAAAATATACCAATTCACAAAACAATAAACATATTCAATCAAAACCAAACGATAAATCGAATCAATCAAACAATACGAAATTAAATATAGAGAAGTCCGGTTACATCGATTCAATCAAAACCAAACGATAATCAGATCAATCAATCAATACGAAATTAAATATAGAGAAGTCCGGTTACATCGATTCAATCAAAACCAAACGATAATCAGATCAATCAATCAATACGAAATTAAATATAGAGAAGTCCGGTTACCTGATTAAACAATCCAGAAATCATAAATAGATCCAATTCGACTGCGACGTAGAATTTAGAATTCCAAACGGTCGACCGGATCAAACTTCAAATTGAATTTCAAAAGCATTTATTTGGTGATTTGGTTTCGGCCACAACTCAAGATAATCAATTGAACTTTAATTGTATGAAAATAGTAAAACTCATTTAGATTGGACATGGGTTCTGTGGAAGGTTAAAGATGCATTTCGGATTTGTAAACACAAATGAAGAAGAGGCATACGGCTTAATAAAGAAAAGGTACAAACTAATAATTAATACAAAGGAGACACGTGTATCAACAAAGCAGGAGGTGTCCATTAAATTTTCTTATTCGGCTATGCAACCTACACGAGTATGGTTCAACCGTGCATTTTTTTTTTTTTTTACCTTGGTCAAAGTTGTTCAATTTCGGTCAATAGTTAAATAGATGGTCAAATATGGTCAACTTTGGTCAAATCTGATCAAATTCGATTAAAGATAAGTCAAATGTCGGTGGGGTGTTATACTAAGAGCCACGGCAAGCCATGGAATCTTGTTATACCTTGAAATTTTATTTGGGTCGTTAAAAAATTTGTTAGGACTTTGGGTTGCTTAGATTTTATAATTGTACTTATGTTATGTGTGTCTACTTTTATTTTTTTTTCTGCACAAATTAATTTTTTTTTTGTAACACATGATGTTTGATAATATTTAAAATTTTAGTTAATAATTTCTAAAATTAAGTTAAGCTTTTTCTACGACTTTTAGAATACGAGTTCTACTCGTTTTAATATAGAAGAGAAAATTATCTTTTCTAAAAGGAAATGCAATTTTCTTTTCCAAATTGAATTTATAATGGTGCATTTTAAGACCCTTATAGTCTGAAATTTTCATGAACTCGGTTTGCACTAGTTGTTAGTTTGTCAAGGGAGGTCCACATGTAAATTACATTATATTTTCATGTATTATATGAAGCACTAATTCCACTCTAAGACCACCGAGTTTGTGCCGCTCCAATAATTCTTTCTCATGCCACCTAGCATTTGGGACCCACGTGTCACACAGACAAAACAATTTTGTTGGCATAGAATGTTTCACCCACTGAATAATCTTTCTTTTATAGCCGACTACAATATCTCGGCATTTTTTCACCATTTCTCTTGTGTGCACCCTTCTCTTCTTGGCTTGCCATGTCAATGTGAGAAAAGGGTAGCAATTAACTAGTAAAAATTCCACAAAAATATAAATGTAAATAGAATGAAGAAATAGAACATAGAACTAGTAAATTGATGCTAGTCGGTTTGAGGAGAAGGATTCAGTTGAGGGCAGCGTATAGTATCTTTTCAAACATGAATTTGGAACTTTTACATTGAAATCGAGTGGTCAAGTGTCAGAGACGGGACGACCGATACGACTTGACTGTATTTTGCTTGCTTGCTTTGCTTGTCTGACAGGTGCGGATTTCACACGAATTTTAATTTGCATTTTCAGGACTGAACTGCTTGCATTTGCACATTTGAAACTGTTGAATTAATATTCATGTGGCATATTTGCACATTTATCATTTGTTTATTATTATTATTGTTATTATATGCATATTGAATGGTTTCCAATTGATAGTCTGAAATTGAAATTGTTATATGTACTGCTTGTGCGATTGAATAGACACTCATTTCTTTTGTACGGGGGTTTGGGTCGCGCCCAGACCTGGCTGTACACCGTGAAGTAAGCGCTTATATTCCGGATCTGGTAGTGTTCTCGACTTGTAGTACTTTTGATTATCTGATTGTCTAAATTGTATCTGAAATCTGAATTTGGTCCTGATCCTCCTTAGTTTGGGGAGGGACAACTGTATGATTGATCTATGATCGTGACTTATGATTACCAGACTTGCATTAGATAGTTGTCCAGATTTGAGTCGGCTTTTGAAATATTAAATTGTATTTGAATTGCAAATTGAATAAGTAGCCGTGCTCCTCTGCATTGCATCTGTTTATAAATGATCGCATTTGATAACTGATTTTGTTTATATATTGCTTGTATATTTTATTATTATTATTATTTTAACTTGGTACGGTGGTTAGTTCCTGAACATGTATCATTGAGATTCGTGTGACTGGAACTAAAAACCGCACTGAGATAAATTATATTTATCTCATTCTTTGCTTTTGCATTGTTTCCACAATGGTTGTGGGTTCCAGGTTTGAGATCGAGTGCTGGACAGCGAGACGAGTAGTAGACCATTGGATCTATGGTTAGCAACCTTCATGAACCAGTCTGTTAACCAAATTATTATAGAATTTATATTACATTTAAATAAATATCTTTAAATTTAGATTTAATATGTTTAATAATTGTGTATAATTAGATTGAATTAGTAATCAGACTTAGTTAAGCCTTGTGGGTGCTGCTGACATCCGCGGCGGGCACTCCATCGTGTGTTGTCCAGACACGGGATGCGACGGGGTGTCACAGTTGGTATCAGAGCATGGTAACGACCTAACCAGACCGGTAGTACGTGCGAGCGGGTTTAGACTAAGGGTAAATTGGTATAACATACTAATTTTTAGTTGAACAATATAAATCAATTCAATAAATGCAATGGAACTATTTATGATTTCTACATGAAATTTCATATGATAGTATTAAGAAAATTTTATTACAATGTGTGTGTCATGCATTTATAGTTTATAATAACAAAATATCATTAGTTGTGCTTTTTATTGCTTGTAACTTTGTGTTGAGATGTTGACTTGAAATTTTATTTCTGAAATAAAAATATTGGTTGTTTGAATTTGTTTTAAATATTTACAATTACTTTTATTTGATAGAAGTACAAAGGAATTTCGAGGACGAAATTTTTTTTAAGAGGGGAGGAATGTTATACCTTGAAATTTTATTTGGGTCGTTAAAAAATTTGTTAGGACTTTGGGTTGCTTAGATTTTATAATTGTACTTATGTTATGTGTGTCTACTTTTATTTTTTTTTCTGCACAAATTAATTTTTTTTTTGTAACACATGATGTTTGATAATATTTAAAATTTTAGTTAATAATTTCTAAAATTAAGTTAAGCTTTTTCTACGACTTTTAGAATACGAGTTCTACTCGTTTTAATATAGAAGAGAAAATTATCTTTTCTAAAAGGAAATGCAATTTTCTTTTCCAAATTGAATTTATAATGGTGCATTTTAAGACCCTTATAGTCTGAAATTTTCATGAACTCGGTTTGCACTAGTTGTTAGTTTGTCAAGGGAGGTCCACATGTAAATTACATTATATTTTCATGTATTATATGAAGCACTAATTCCACTCTAAGACCACCGAGTTTGTGCCGCTCCAATAATTCTTTCTCATGCCACCTAGCATTTGGGACCCACGTGTCACACAGACAAAACAATTTTGTTGGCATAGAATGTTTCACCCACTGAATAATCTTTCTTTTATAGCCGACTACAATATCTCGGCATTTTTTCACCATTTCTCTTGTGTGCACCCTTCTCTTCTTGGCTTGCCATGTCAATGTGAGAAAAGGGTAGCAATTAACTAGTAAAAATTCCACAAAAATATAAATGTAAATAGAATGAAGAAATAGAACATAGAACTAGTAAATTGATGCTAGTCGGTTTGAGGAGAAGGATTCAGTTGAGGGCAGCGTATAGTATCTTTTCAAACATGAATTTGGAACTTTTACATTGAAATCGAGTGGTCAAGTGTCAGAGACGGGACGACCGATACGACTTGACTGTATTTTGCTTGCTTGCTTTGCTTGTCTGACAGGTGCGGATTTCACACGAATTTTAATTTGCATTTTCAGGACTGAACTGCTTGCATTTGCACATTTGAAACTGTTGAATTAATATTCATGTGGCATATTTGCACATTTATCATTTGTTTATTATTATTATTGTTATTATATGCATATTGAATGGTTTCCAATTGATAGTCTGAAATTGAAATTGTTATATGTACTGCTTGTGCGATTGAATAGACACTCATTTCTTTTGTACGGGGGTTTGGGTCGCGCCCAGACCTGGCTGTACACCGTGAAGTAAGCGCTTATAT
Organism: Rhynchospora pubera; assembly: GCA_028095005.1. Lineage (NCBI taxonomy): Eukaryota > Viridiplantae > Streptophyta > Magnoliopsida > Poales > Cyperaceae > Rhynchospora > Rhynchospora pubera. The sequence goes on along the minus strand of JAMFTS010000044.1, from coordinate 473,482 downwards.
TCCGGATCTGGTAGTGTTCTCGACTTGTAGTACTTTTGATTATCTGATTGTCTAAATTGTATCTGAAATCTGAATTTGGTCCTGATCCTCCTTAGTTTGGGGAGGGACAACTGTATGATTGATCTATGATCGTGACTTATGATTACCAGACTTGCATTAGATAGTTGTCCAGATTTGAGTCGGCTTTTGAAATATTAAATTGTATTTGAATTGCAAATTGAATAAGTAGCCGTGCTCCTCTGCATTGCATCTGTTTATAAATGATCGCATTTGATAACTGATTTTGTTTATATATTGCTTGTATATTTTATTATTATTATTATTTTAACTTGGTACGGTGGTTAGTTCCTGAACATGTATCATTGAGATTCGTGTGACTGGAACTAAAAACCGCACTGAGATAAATTATATTTATCTCATTCTTTGCTTTTGCATTGTTTCCACAATGGTTGTGGGTTCCAGGTTTGAGATCGAGTGCTGGACAGCGAGACGAGTAGTAGACCATTGGATCTATGGTTAGCAACCTTCATGAACCAGTCTGTTAACCAAATTATTATAGAATTTATATTACATTTAAATAAATATCTTTAAATTTAGATTTAATATGTTTAATAATTGTGTATAATTAGATTGAATTAGTAATCAGACTTAGTTAAGCCTTGTGGGTGCTGCTGACATCCGCGGCGGGCACTCCATCGTGTGTTGTCCAGACACGGGATGCGACGGGGTGTCACAGTTGGTATCAGAGCATGGTAACGACCTAACCAGACCGGTAGTACGTGCGAGCGGGTTTAGACTAAGGGTAAATTGGTATAACATACTAATTTTTAGTTGAACAATATAAATCAATTCAATAAATGCAATGGAACTATTTATGATTTCTACATGAAATTTCATATGATAGTATTAAGAAAATTTTATTACAATGTGTGTGTCATGCATTTATAGTTTATAATAACAAAATATCATTAGTTGTGCTTTTTATTGCTTGTAACTTTGTGTTGAGATGTTGACTTGAAATTTTATTTCTGAAATAAAAATATTGGTTGTTTGAATTTGTTTTAAATATTTACAATTACTTTTATTTGATAGAAGTACAAAGGAATTTCGAGGACGAAATTTTTTTTAAGAGGGGAGGAATGTTATACCTTGAAATTTTATTTGGGTCGTTAAAAAATTTGTTAGGACTTTGGGTTGCTTAGATTTTATAATTGTACTTATGTTATGTGTGTCTACTTTTATTTTTTTTTCTGCACAAATTAATTTTTTTTTTGTAACACATGATGTTTGATAATATTTAAAATTTTAGTTAATAATTTCTAAAATTAAGTTAAGCTTTTTCTACGACTTTTAGAATACGAGTTCTACTCGTTTTAATATAGAAGAGAAAATTATCTTTTCTAAAAGGAAATGCAATTTTCTTTTCCAAATTGAATTTATAATGGTGCATTTTAAGACCCTTATAGTCTGAAATTTTCATGAACTCGGTTTGCACTAGTTGTTAGTTTGTCAAGGGAGGTCCACATGTAAATTACATTATATTTTCATGTATTATATGAAGCACTAATTCCACTCTAAGACCACCGAGTTTGTGCCGCTCCAATAATTCTTTCTCATGCCACCTAGCATTTGGGACCCACGTGTCACACAGACAAAACAATTTTGTTGGCATAGAATGTTTCACCCACTGAATAATCTTTCTTTTATAGCCGACTACAATATCTCGGCATTTTTTCACCATTTCTCTTGTGTGCACCCTTCTCTTCTTGGCTTGCCATGTCAATGTGAGAAAAGGGTAGCAATTAACTAGTAAAAATTCCACAAAAATATAAATGTAAATAGAATGAAGAAATAGAACATAGAACTAGTAAATTGATGCTAGTCGGTTTGAGGAGAAGGATTCAGTTGAGGGCAGCGTATAGTATCTTTTCAAACATGAATTTGGAACTTTTACATTGAAATCGAGTGGTCAAGTGTCAGAGACGGGACGACCGATACGACTTGACTGTATTTTGCTTGCTTGCTTTGCTTGTCTGACAGGTGCGGATTTCACACGAATTTTAATTTGCATTTTCAGGACTGAACTGCTTGCATTTGCACATTTGAAACTGTTGAATTAATATTCATGTGGCATATTTGCACATTTATCATTTGTTTATTATTATTATTGTTATTATATGCATATTGAATGGTTTCCAATTGATAGTCTGAAATTGAAATTGTTATATGTACTGCTTGTGCGATTGAATAGACACTCATTTCTTTTGTACGGGGGTTTGGGTCGCGCCCAGACCTGGCTGTACACCGTGAAGTAAGCGCTTATATTCCGGATCTGGTAGTGTTCTCGACTTGTAGTACTTTTGATTATCTGATTGTCTAAATTGTATCTGAAATCTGAATTTGGTCCTGATCCTCCTTAGTTTGGGGAGGGACAACTGTATGATTGATCTATGATCGTGACTTATGATTACCAGACTTGCATTAGATAGTTGTCCAGATTTGAGTCGGCTTTTGAAATATTAAATTGTATTTGAATTGCAAATTGAATAAGTAGCCGTGCTCCTCTGCATTGCATCTGTTTATAAATGATCGCATTTGATAACTGATTTTGTTTATATATTGCTTGTATATTTTATTATTATTATTATTTTAACTTGGTACGGTGGTTAGTTCCTGAACATGTATCATTGAGATTCGTGTGACTGGAACTAAAAACCGCACTGAGATAAATTATATTTATCTCATTCTTTGCTTTTGCATTGTTTCCACAATGGTTGTGGGTTCCAGGTTTGAGATCGAGTGCTGGACAGCGAGACGAGTAGTAGACCATTGGATCTATGGTTAGCAACCTTCATGAACCAGTCTGTTAACCAAATTATTATAGAATTTATATTACATTTAAATAAATATCTTTAAATTTAGATTTAATATGTTTAATAATTGTGTATAATTAGATTGAATTAGTAATCAGACTTAGTTAAGCCTTGCGGGTGCTGCTGGCATCCGCGGCGGGCACTCCATCGTGTGTTGTCCAGACACGGGATGCGACGGGGTGTCACAAATCTGAGGTAGGAATGACCCAAATTCACCCTTTAAGTCATGTAACAAGTACAAAATTAGATACCGTGTGGTAAAAATGGCATTTTCACTTTCTATCCAAATAAAAGAATGTTCCAAGTCCAACTAATGGAATACTTTGTTCTGCAAAACATTCACCAGGACTCGTAAAAAATGTAATATTCATTTTCCTACTGATACTTGATACCAGCATGACTGCAGAGATAGAAGTCAAATTCTGAAGTTTAAAACAGACTAAGTTTAAATATCAACTCTTCTTCGACGGATGGATATATATTCAAATATTTCATACAAAAAATATAAAACAGAAAGTTCAAGTACCTGAGCTCTTCCCTAGGCAAATGTCAGGCTAAGAGCTTTACCACCTGCAACAACACATGTGTGAACCTAATGGACACAAAGATTGAGATTGGAAAATATTTAAATAATAATTATAATAATTAATAGAAAGCTCAAAACATGTTCAAAACCTTGTCTGCATAGAGTTGTAGCGAAGGGAAAATAATTACTTCTAAGGGACTTGTAGCGAAGGGACTCAGCTTGGGCAACAGCACAAGACCCATGTTCAAAACCTTCTCTGCATAGAGTTCCACACCATTTTCAGGGAACTTTTGAACCTCTTCTGGATAACTGGTGTCAGTTCCCTTATCCTACTCCCTTTGTCACCTAAAAAATCACACATAAGAAAATTAAATCAACTCCATTTTGAAATCAACACAACAGATCCAGTAAATTATAAAATTTAAGTAATATATATATTAATAAATTTATTTGTGTTATCAGATTACTAAAAAATGCTATTTCTGGAAGCACGGGAGGAGGAAATGACGATGAAACCTTAGCAGCCGAAAAAAAATCCAACTTATTTCTAAACACCTGTAATATATTAAAAAAACAAATTTAAATAATCAATGAAGATGTCAAAAGTAAAACACAACTTCTATGTAATATGGATGTACTCCTTACAGTATATTTAATATTTCAGCATTCATGGACACACAAAACTATGTAAAATGAAAATCTCTTAACTTTGTTTTAGCAATTTTTTCCCTACAAATAAATAAAAGGAACTGACTTCAAATTTAAAAAAAATGAGAAAATACCGATATTTAAAATGTTGTGTACAACATGCAAAAAGACAGAATATATATTTTTCATCCTCACAAAAGAATAAAAAGGCAGAAGAACACGTACAGCCGGTTCAATTCAGTTTCAGTGCTTTTAGAGAAAGGCATGTTGTCAAGAGGAGCAGAAAGCTTCACATTGTAACCTACATTTGTTAACTCATTCAGCTGCCTCCGCCCCAATAGCTGTAAGAAAAATCAAGATCACAATTTTGTACACTCTGGTGGCCAGTAATAAATCATAGAACAATGGTTCTGGTTAGTTTTGGCATTTTTTTTAATCAAAACTAATAATGAGGATCACAATTTTGGCGTTTTTTTAATCAAAACTAATAAATCAAGATCACAATTTTTTACACAGTGAACATAACCAGTAACATAATCGAACTTCAAGCTTAATTATGTAAAACATGTTTTTGATTTACAATTTCAGATTTACACAATTGCACAATTAAGATTAAGCTGCTAAGACTATTTTGTAAAAAGGTTTTTTATTTACAATTTAAATTTTTGGCACCATGGTCGCATAATTGAGACTGACTGAGGAAATTGGAAGAAAATATATTCTGAGAGAGAAATAGATATTATAAAAAATTATTAAATTTGAAATTCTGGCAACACACCGACCCACATGTTAATCTTTCAACAATGAACCAAATTCTCAAATAGATTAGGCCAAGATATCAACAATAATATAGTAAAGTTAGACAAAAACAAAAGAACCAAGAGAATACCACATCAACTACCATCCAGTCAAAACTACATCCTTACTATGTACCATAATCTAAATGTGCTTGAATTTAAATTACCTCACATTTGGGATCAATAAGTTCTGTTAGGTTCAATAATTTTCCACATATCTCACACTGGTCACCTCTGGAGGAGTCATAATTGCAGCCTGGTGTAGGACATGTTCCCTTTAGAAGCCTGTCAGTTAAAAATTTTCGACAGGTGTGTCGCAGTAGAGCTGTCACACAAAAAAATGGCTATGATGCCCTTCCTGACATAATGTAATAGAGTTTCTCAATACTTTTAAATTTATATTGTAAAATTTTGGTAAGAAGACTGCAAGCAATGTCAAGTTTATTTGTCAAGGCACATGCATTGATCTTGTACGACTCGAACTGTTATGGAGTTTAGAGATGCCAAGAAGGTTAACATGCAAAATGGATCAATAGAACTAACCATAACTGTTTTATCGCAAGATCCTAAGTATGTCAAATCTCTGTGCACTGCAGGGTAGGAAATACTATCCCCATGCTAAATCTATGAACACCTATGATTCCTTGTCTTCACATAGTTGCTCTATTTCAAAATTAAAGGTGCAAAGCAAACATCAACAAATAATAATCAATAATCAAACTTTGTAATAAAATTGTGGGATTTGCAGACTTGAGAAGAAGTAGAAAGCAAATAAATAAATAAAAGAACAAAGAATAAATTAGTTATTTTCAATCGACCTTGGTGATCGCAAGCTCATATCGATGACCATCTGGGCATTGTCGGCTAAGTCTATCTCCCTCAGCTTGCAATCGTCGACGTTGAAATAAAAAAAGCACGGTGAGAGAATGGATGACGCATAGGTTAGTTCAATGTTGGGGCGTCGGAGGAGAGAGACACAAACATACTTTGTTCCGATGAGATTATAAGCAGATCAAACCCTAGATCTGAGAAGGGAGCGGCGCAAGTAAACCCTAGAGAAGCAGTACAAACCCTGAATAAGTAGGGAATAGCGAAGAACAAAGGAAAGAGATCCAATTTTTGCAAATCCGGAATAGTGAAAAACAAAGGAAAGAAATCCAATGCTTGTGATTTGTCCAATTTGGAAGGAAATCGCGGTTGAGACTGACAGGAAGGGAGGAGCAGAAATAAACATAGAATGAACCTGGAAAGTGGTCTATGGGAGCAGCGAAAAAAAATTGGTTTATCGCAAAAGCGGAGACTCGAACCCAGGAGGTATTGCTACGCAAGAGATGGCGCTACCGCCCAGCGATTTTGACTTATTTGTGTATAGAGTCGATTCCTTTATAGAAATAGCGATCTAAACCGTACATCATATTGATCAATGATTTATAATGATGCTAACAAAATTGTTTGGACCCCTTTGTGTGAAAAATGCTGACCTTGCTAAGGGTGCTTTATAAGTAGTAGAGATTATATATATTATATTTTTTTTCAGCTTTACCCATAACACCGATCCAAGGTCTTATTGAAAATCTGTCGATATCTTCTGAGTTTGGTATGTTTCATACTTCCATGGTTTGGTCTTCAACGCATCCCAATAAAATGGATATGCCATGATTTGTTTCTTTTTTGTTAGATCTTCTGGCACTATACTTTGATTTATTTTCATTATTTTGCTGTGGTTTGTCTATCACTGTATGTTACCAACATTGCTTCGAGAGTTATGCCTCTGTTTTATATATTTTCATGTCTGGGTATTTTTATTAATTGACATATTTAATAGGAAGGCAAAACTGCATGATCATGGAATTCTCAATTGCTGATTCTGTATTAAACATACTATCTTTTCAAGCGTTATATTTAGATTTCCTGCCATGTATTTTATTTTATTTTATTTTACAGTATCCATCATTATGCTACTAATTAAAACATAACTAAATAATTAATAATTGAACGTAGGAAACTATCATCTTTTGATGTTAATAATATGCCATAGCTAATGACAAAACATACGACATAACTCATGAATGCCACTATTTACTGCATTGGCAATTAACCTCTCCAATCAAAATGCTTTCCTACCATAAATACTAATTTCGTTCACAATCAACCTTTCGCATCCATATGTATATGAAAAAAGAAATGACATCAATGAACATACTGTTTAACAGAACTCTTTGGTAACCATACTTAAATATTTGACTGCTATGTCTCTTTTATCTATTTATTTAGTCCTTGTACTCCTTTAATTTTTTCACTCAGATAGCGTATCCATTTATCCAGATCATAGCACCACACACTCATTTAAAATTATCCAAATCATAACACTACACACTCATTTAAAATTATACATATACATATCCGCTACATATTGATTTTTAAATTTCAAAAGAAAAAAAATACTATACTGAGACAAACAACATTATCACTGGAAGTTAATCTTACATCGTGCGTAGCGCGATGCATTAGCTAATTTATTTACATTTTACTTTCAGGTGAACAAGATAAACATTGGTTAACTATTTGATCAATAAACTGGTGTATCGTATCGAGGTAATGTTGCCTGACATTTTGACTAGGTTTTTTTTATATGGTTTTAATTGGTTTTGGTTTAATGTCATTCTTCTGTTATAGTCTCTAATGTTGTTTGATTGTCTGATTTGTGTTTGTTTGATTGAGCATGATAATCATGACTATTTATACTTTGAACCATACTGGTATTTCATTTTTAAATAGCTCAAGACAACAGTTACAACACTAAACAATAACAGTTAGAGCATGGTAAGCATGACTATTTTCAGTTATATTTTTATAGAAATTAAATTAGAATTGATGTTCCTTCATACATATGTTTCAAATCATTATAATAAATGAGATCGTTCAGTAAATTAAATGGATGTAGGTCTTAAGTGCCGAGAGATGCAGATGAAAAGTTAAGAGCCAAATTTAGATCATTTGATGAGCAAGTCTTAGCATGTGACATGCTATGTTGGATAGAGAAGGTTTTGGTTTTTCTTTTTTCTTTTTTTAAATATAAAACAGTCATTCTTAATGGCCTTCATATCAATAAAAATATTTTTGCTTGAAAGTGCAGGTTGCTCCTCTACTGTTACATTTTATGAAGTTAGGATTAATCAGGTTTTTGCAATGTGTAGGTTCTTCAAGGGCTAGGGGTTATTTACAAGGCAATGCCATAGTCAGGTTTAATGTGTTCTTTGGGCAATTGTTTATCACACTTGTACTGCATAATTACTATTTATGGCTCTTATGTCAATATTGAAGAAATCAAGTGTTCATTTGGATTCGGATGAATTGACTATGAATTTTTTTTTTATCGGACTTAAATGTCTTGTTCAGTTTATGTAAGGATCAATGATTTATTTTTAAGTTATATTGTCTTCTATAAAACTTCCGTGCAATTATAAAAAAATGCCCGCACATTGAGCGGGCATTACTGCTAGTAATTATTAATAATTGAAAATAGTTATAGTAATAATAATTAGTAAATAATAATAATTGTAAAATTATAATAATAACGATATTCAATAATAGTTATTATAACAATGATAATAATAATTAATAATAGTTTAATTTTATAATTTATAGTTAATAATTAATAATAACTATTATTATTATAATTTTACGAATATTATTATTTACTAATTATTATTACTATAACTATTATCAATTATTAATAATTATAAATATTACCATAATTATTAATTATTACTTCATTAACTATAATTAATTATTATTACTTAATTAACTATTATAAAGGGTAAGGAGGAGAGAGAAGCCTTCTTACCTGGTTATAAAACGGGTAAAATGGAGAGAGAATGTACCCCTTCATAATAAAGGAGGACAGAGAAGCCTTCTTACCTGGTTATAAAACGGGTAAAAAGGAGAGGGAATGTACTCCTTTATAAACCGCGTAAGAACTTTCTTCTTATTAAAAAAAATAATTAATTATTTCTATTAAAATTTTTAGGGGTGTAAATTTCTATTTAAAATAATTTCGGAATTTAATACTGAAATTGAGGGTTTCACTAATATATTTTAATTATATTGTCTGTATGTTAGCTTTTTACTGTTTACATTCTCTGGTTATGCCTTCAGTTAGAAACGTTATTGATGTATAAAGTTTTGTAGCTTTGTGAAACTATATGGAATAGGGAGGATAGTGGTTTGGATTTGAGTTTAATTAGCTCATTGATTTGTCAAAAATTGGAACAGATACAACACAAAAATGCAGGTGACTTATATCCCTAGTGATGGAATTGTTCTACCAGACAACTATATATATATAAAGAGTATTTTATCAGTTATATTATGTAGAATTATGTGGCAAAATCATAGCAGGACCTCCACTTTTTTGAGAAATACCACTTTTTTATTTGTTAAATAGGATGCGAGCTTCTTTTCCCTAATGAAATATTCTTTCCTCAGGATAGGTAGACGTAATACCACTTCATTTTGTTCATTTTCATCATTTAGTGTTCAATTTTCTTATTTGTCTTCTACTAAGATTCTGATATGAGCTATTTTTCTTATTTGGATCTTTGGAAATTATCTGGGCTGTCTTAGGAAAAAATCCGGAAATGGTCACAAAATTCTTTGACCTATTTTCCAAATATAATAGTTATTTGTTTTGCAAATTAAAACAAATTCTTTTGGTTGAACAATTGGCATGTAAGGTATTAAAGAGTTTTGCTTTCTCCATTGCAGAATTCCTTTCTTTTCTGTTGTAGTCACCTCCATTTATATAGGAGTTCTGTTAGGTACATAACTGATAGTGCTAGGCTAATATGTTGGAGTAGTTACAATTTCTTCCCTTATGATGTTGTTTGGTTACTTTGGTATGGTCTAAATTCTCTTTAATTTTTTTTTTTTTTTACAGGTCAAGAAGATGGGAATTGCTTTTTACACGGCTTCAATCAGCGACGCACGCTAAATTCTTTTATTTGACCAAAGTACCCTCACGGCCTCACGGATTAGCGATTCGCATCTGTGCCATTAGACCAGATTAGATATATTCCCTGGTCCTTGCTTGGCAGCTCCCAGCATATTTCTATGACGTCTTCTATGACAGCATATAGCCATATACCTTTTTCTCATTGCTTACACGTTGCCATTATGGATTTTTTTTTTATGAAGCGATCTTTGTAAAATAAATTGCTTTCTATAGATTGTTATAATTAATAATATTAATTATTTATTAAGTGGCCTATATAATTTAATTTGAACCAAGTTCATTTATGAAATATAATTAAAGGGTGCATTGATTTTGATGAAAAATCAATGGACCAGATTTATTCAGAATTTGATCCCTTCAATTACCTTAGTCATTATTCTGAAATTTGATAAAGAGTGGCACCTTTTCCCAATTTTCGCCCAAATAAAGAAAACAAAAAATTTCAGAAAAACGCCATTATTTTTCTATCATCATTTTGGACTAAGGGAAATTGGAGAAGATCAAATTTCCGCATCAAGATGTCTTCTCTACAAAATTGTAAGTTCTAACTTATTATTTATTTAATTTTATATGAATTACGTGATCCTTATTAAATAATTTCAGAAATATTATCATGAATTAATATTTCAAATTTCTAACATTTTGGTATTGGAGCGGTACGTAATTTCATATAAAATAACTAAATTTTTCGGATTCAATTACTGAATTTAATAGTATTTTTTGTATTTAAATCAGTAATTAATGATAATTTTCGAATCTTTATTTGATGGAATTTTACTAAATATTTCGTATTTAAATTAGTATTTAAATCAATAATTTCCTGGAATTTTCAACTTTGTGTACACGTTTGGAGTTCTGAACTATTAGTTTCTTTATTTATTACTTCCATACTTTTCTATACAAAGAGACGCATGTGCGCCAGAATTTTGTTTTGCCTTTCGGGTTGGATCGGATACAAGAGTTAAGTATAATTTTCTTATCCAAACTTCATTGAAAGGCCCGCGATTAGTGTGGACTGTACTTTATATTCCTTAATAGTAGAGAATCTCATTAATTTTCGTGTATGAATCTTTTCCTCTGGTTCCGCAATTAATGGAGAAAGGATAATTACATACTCTCTCTTCTTTCGTCTATTCACAACACACTGTATCTATTCCTATGATATAACTAGGCACATGGTCCATTAATTTTATATTTTATATTTCACGACGTATTAAAATTTTTATGGATTTAGTGTCATTCCTTTAATTTATTGATTATCACATAGGATTTAATAATTTATACAAATCATTTCTTAAACCGTATAAGAATTTTGTATGTTTTTAAAGTGTGATAATATTAAGTATATGATTTTTATATTATATATATCAAGTAACTCAACGGAACTATGTTATATATAATTTATTGTCATATTAATTTACTTTTAATATTTGGTCGTTATCAATTTTACCAACTTTAATTGTGACTGCCATTTTATTAAAAGGAACTATATTTTACATTATGTCTATTGTATTACTTATGTTTACATTTAATAAATTATAAATGTCAATTTTACCAACTTTAATTGTCAAGTATAATTTATTAGATGAAATTTTTAATTTATGTTCAATTTATTTTCTGCCCAACGGTGATATGAATTGATTTTAGTGGATCAACTATTAAACCTGAAATATTAATTGGCGTTTTATTATTTTAGATAAGTTAATTATTAGTCCCCTAATTATAGTTGATCTAATTTATTTAATTTTATATGTCTGTGGATTTTAGTTAATAGTAAGTATTTTATTTGTCATGAATTTGCAGCATTGAGCAATATTAGTAATCAAATCACTGGAATAACACCATTGAATGGAACTAATTTTTCAAATTGGAAAGAGCAAATTGAGATTGGTCTTGGTGTTCTTGAAATAGACCAAGCATTACGTTTGGATAAACTTGAAAAACCAAAGGATAATGCTGCAGATGAAGAAAAAACTGCTTATGTAAAATGGGAGCGTTCTAATCGCATGTCTCTCATGATTATCAAAAGCACCATTTCTTTGGCTATTCGGGGAGGCATTCCTGAAAAGAATGTTGCTGGTGAACTTTTTACTGCTAAAGAATTTTTAGCCTCTGTTGAGGAGCTGTTTAAGAGTACATCAAAGGCTAATGCAAGTGCTCTCATAATGAAAATGCTCACTACCAAGTATAATGGGACTAGCGGTGTACGTGAACATATCATGATGATGAATGATATGGCCGCAAAATTAAATGGCATGGACATGGCAATTTCTGAGGGATTTTTGGTTCATTTCATTATGACTTCTCTTCCTGCTCAGTTTGGTCCTTTCAAGATCAATTACAACACGTAGAAAGAGAAGTGGAAAATGAGCGAATTGATTGCCATGTGTGTTGAAGAAGAAGAAAGGCTTAAGACTGAAAAACCTGACTTTGCACATGCTGCCATTGAAAGTCCAAAACAGAAAAAGAACAATGGTAAAGGAAAGAATAAGAATGATGCTGGTCTTGGTGTTAACAAAGCAAGTACATCTGGTACAAAACGTGTTTTTAAGTGCAATCACTGCAAGAAACCTGGACACGTAAGGATGGAGTATACCAAGTTCAGAGCGTGGCTTGCCAAGAAGGGTAATGATTTTAATTATATGATTTGTGAGTCCCTTTTAATTGATGTTCCCTTAAATATGTGGTGGGTTGACACTGGTGCCTCTGTGCACATTACGAACTCATTGCAGGGATTCCTTTCCGTGAGGATGCTGGAAAAGGGAAAAAGGAAGCTTAAAGTTGCCAATGGATTAGAGGCTGAAGTGGAGGCCGTAGGAACTCTTCGTTTAGTCTTGAAGAGTGGCTTTATTCTCTATTTACATGATGTTGTTTATATTCCTAGTGTGATTAGGAATTTAATTTCCGTTTCTAGACTTGATGCGTGTTGTTTTATGTTTCAGTTTGGAAATAATGAGTTGAGACTATATAATAACTCTAAGTTTGTTGGTTCTGGATTATTATGTGACAATCTATATAAATTATGTTTGGATTCTTCCTTTTCTGATTCTTTATTATCCCTGAATGTTAATTGTGTTGATCACAAACGTGGCACAAAGAGAAATCGTGATGTTGGATATTCTTCCAAATTATGGCATCGCAGATTGGGTCATATTTCAAGAGATAGAATGCAACGTCTCATTAAAAATGAAATTCTCCCAACATTAGATTTTTCTGATTTTGAAAATTGTGTTGAATGTGTTAAGGGAAATAAGAAAGGAGCCACTCGAAGTGGGGGACTATTGGAATTAATTCACACCGATATATGCGGTCCTTTTCCCACTCCGAGTTTAAACGGACACAAATCATTCATTACTTTTATTGATGATTACTCACGCTATGCTTATGTGTTCTTAATTTCTGAAAAATCTGAGGCACTAGACAAATTTAAGATTTTTAAGGCTGAAGTTGAAAATCAACATAATCTTAAAATTCAAGTAGTGCGATCAGATAGAGGCGGTGATTATTATGGTAGGCACACTGACTTGGGTCAAAGTCCAGGTCCATTTGCTTTGTTTCTTCAAGAAAGTGGCATTGTTCATCAATTCTCTATGCCGGGTGATCCTCGGCAAAATGGAGTGGCTGAAAGGCGTAATCGTACATTAATGGATATGGTACGAAGTATGATATGCAATACCACTTTACCAGAATTTTTGTGGTCCGAGGCTTTAAAAACAGCCACACATGTTCTCAATCGAGTTCCTAGTAAATCCGTTCCAACAACACCTTATGAATTGTGGACTGGAAGAAAACCACAACTAGGATACTTACGTGTGTGGGGCTGTCCTGCTGAAGCAAAAGTCTACAATCCACAAATTAAGAAACTGGATTCCAAAACCGTTAGTTGTTCTTTTATAGGATATCCAGAGAGGTCCAAAGGTTTTAGATTTTATTGTCCCTCGCATACCACTAGAATAGTTGAGACAAGACATGCAGTATTTTTTGAAAATGGCAAAATTAGTGGGAGTAATGAAAAACGAACTATAAACCTCGATGAAGAAGATCGAATTTATGTTCCAACTTCGGTCATTTCAGAGGCTACAAGTTCTGTTTCTCCATTATTACTAAATGAAGGTACTAATGTTAATAATGTTCCTAACAATGAAGAAGTACCTTTGCTGCCACAAGAACCTTTACGCAAGTCGCAAAGAGAACGAAAATCTACAATACCTGATGATTATATTGTATACCTTACTGAAGAAGGTGGCGATATAGGTCATGGAGATGATCCTATCTCCTTCAAGGACGCCATGAAAAGTGATAAGTCATCTCAGTGGCTGGAAGCCATGAATGATGAGATGAACTCAATATAACAAAATGATGTTAGGGATCTTGTTGAGTTACCTAAAGGTGTTAAACCCGTAGGATGCAAATGGGTTTACAAAACTAAAACTGATTCCCATGGTAACATCGAAATATACAAGGCCCGATTAGTTGCTAAAGGCTTTACGCAATAAGAATGTATACATTATGATAATACTTTTTCTCCTGTCTCAAAGAAAGATTCATTACGAATTGTTTTAGCTCTTGTAGCTCATTATGATCTTGAGTTGCATCAATGGACGTGAAAACCGCATTCCTTAATGGTGACTTGCATGAAGAAATTTTCATGAAACAACCTGAAGGTTTTGTTGTTAAAGGCAAGGAACATATGGGATGCCGGTTGAAACGATCAATTTATGGGTTAAAGCAAGCTTCAAGGCAGTGGTATCTCAAGTTTGATGAGGTCATAACAGAATTTGGATTTCAAGAAAATACTTTTGCTCAATGCATATATCTCAAGGTTAGTGGGAGCAGATTTATCATTCTTGTTTTGTATGTGGATGACATTTTGTTAGCAAGAAGTGATTTAGACATGTTGTACGAGACAAAACGCTTTCTTTCAAAGAAATTTGAAATGAAGGATCTTGGTGAAGCCTCTTATGTCATAGGCATTGAAATTCACCGTGATCGGTCTCGTGGTCTCTTAGGTTTATCACAAAAGGCATATATCGAGAAAATGCTTAAGCGCTATAACATGCAAAATTGTTCTCCAAGTGTTGCTCCCATTTTCAAAGGTGACAAATTCAGCAAGGCTTAATGTCCCAAAACTGAATCAGAACGTAAGCAAATGGAAAAGAATGAGTATGCTTCGGTTGTTGGAAGCTTAATGTATGCTCAAGATTGCACACGTCCTGATATTGTGTTTGTAGTTGGCATGCTTGGCCGATATCAATCATAACCAGGACTGGATCATTGGCGAGCTGCTAAGAAAGTCTTACGCTATTTGCAAGGGACTAAAGACTACATGCTTACTTACAGAAAGTCCGATAACCTTGAGGTCATTGGTTATTCCGATTCGGATTTTGCTGGATGTGTAGACACGAAGAAATCCACATCAGGATACATATTCATGCTTGCAGGGGGACCAATTTCATGGAAGAGTTGTGACATCCCTGAATTTTAGGACCTGTTTGCAATACTTCAAATTCGAAGGTCCTATTTGAAAAATGTCCATGTTTATCCACTTTGAAAATATCTCTTTGATCTTATCCACATTTTTAGTAGCTAAGTAATAAGTATTTATATAAATAATTTCTGATAATTAATATCTTTATAAATAGGCTCAGTTATCTTTATAAATAGTATTAATATTTTCAGAAATAATAGCTAAGTAATTCCTTTCTGCTTACTTAGCTATTAAGTAATCTAGAATATTTACCATTTTAGCCTGTCCTCCACTATAAATAGACCCCAGCCTCATTTCATTTCATTCCGTATATCATTTATGTTTCTCTCTCTCCCTGTCAAGCTTTGAATACCGCCTTGGCTTTGAATAGTCGGCCATTTGGAATTCGAGTTCTACATCGCAGTTATAGTCATCCCGATTTGCTTGTGCTATTGATCGCTCAGTCAGGTTGACGGGCCGTTGGATGGATGTAGAAGATATCGTCCTACCATCCCGCCCCGTGTGTCGGTGCGTCGGCGCGGGGTGTGACAATTTGAAAAGATTTAAGTTAATCGAGAAGTCGGTTATCGGGGTCGGGTGGTCGATATGAGTGAAGATATGTAGATCGTTTGCTCGCTTGATTTTCAGGTGCGGATCCCACACAACTTGATTACATGCTAGAAATTATTTATGCATAACTGCATTGCATAATTTGAACTGATAATTGCACGCATATTTGGATTGTATCATATGACTTATATTATTTAATATTATTATTGCATGTTGAAATGGTTCCGAATTGAATGGATTGTGATAATTGTTGGTACTCTTGTACGGTGAAATGACACTGGTTGGGTTGGGCGTTGGGGTAGCTCCCTGACGTGCCAGTCTCCGTGAGTAAGCGCTTATATCCGTGGTCTGACAGTGTTCACGTAATTAGTACCATTTGCTTATCTATTTGTCTGGATTGATGATGAATGGAAAGGTACCGTAGTACGGTGCCGTATACAATATATGTTCTATTGTATACTCTGTCTCCTCTGATCAAGGAGAGATGGATCCTTTGGGATAATTCAGTTCTGTTTTGAATGATTGATATTGAACCAGCCTCAGTATTAGATAGTTGACCAAGTTGAACCGACATTTTGTGCTACCATTTGAATGTGACAGTTCAAATTGATTAATATGTCGGGTTCATTTGCATTGCATCTTCATAATATCATTTTATATTGTATTATAAGATGTATCGATATTTGATTTATACAAATTGTGTGTTTTTCTACCTCAGTCGGTAAATAGTTCCAAAGCATGTAAGATTGTTCGTGTGGCTGGAACTGAATACCGCACTGAGATAAATTATATTTATCTCATTCTTTGCTTTTTGCATTGTTTCCGCGATGGTTGTGGGTTCCAGGTTGCAGTTCGAGCGCTGGACAACAAGACGACAAATAAGCCGTTGGACTGTATGGTTAGCAACCTAAAGCATGTGAACCAGCCTACTGTAGCACATATTATTTTATGTTTCTATTTAAAAATTTATATTTGGCTTATAACTTAATTATTTTAGTAAATTTTGATTTACTATTATATTTAATTTGATAATTAGAATTAATTAAGTCTTGGTAAGCCTTGCGGGTGCGGGGGCATCCGCGGCGGGCACGCCGTCGTGTACCGTCCAGTCACGGAATGCGGCGGGGTGTCACAAGAGTGCCAAACAGTCCTTAGTTGCATCTTCCACAATGCAAGTAGAATTTGTAGCGTGTTTTGAAGCTACTGGTCAAGCAGTTTGGTTGAAGAATTTCGTACCTGAACTTCAAGTGATTGAAAGTATTGCGAGACCGCTCACGCTATTTTGTGATAATGAGGCTGCTGTTTTCTTCTCTAAAAACAACAAGTCCAGCGGTGCTACTAAATGGATTGACATCAAGTATCTTGTTGTTAGACAAAAAATTAAGGATAATGTTATTGTCATACAACACATCAATACAAGATCTATGTTAGCTGATTCTCTAACAAAAGTACTACCACCTACTCTTTTCAAAGAGCATGTAGCCGGCATGGGTTTGGTTAGTGACTTGTGATGTTGTAATGAACAATAATGTATTTATTAAGTTATGTATTGAAGCTTTATTTATGTATTGACTGAATTTATATTGTTTGCTTATTTCTTATGTTTGCGCAATAATGTAATTTATATAAGCAAATATATTTATGTGGATCGAATGAATTTAATTAACCATATGTTGGAAAGAATGTCATTTCTATAATTAATAGGGATCAAATAACAGTTTTAGTTATTTTTGATTATATTAGTTTAGTTTGGTATTTCTAACTGAACAAGGTTTATGTTTTATTGGCCAATTCTGAATTTGTGTTTCATTATGACATTTATAGGCCAAGTGGGAGAATGTTATAATTAATAATATTAATTATTTATTAAGTGGCCTATATAATTTATTTTGAACCAAGTTCATTTATGAAATATAATTAAAGGGTGCATTGATTTTGATGGAAAATCAATGGACCAAATTTATTCAGAATTTGATCCCTTCTATTACCTTAGTCATTATTCTGAAATTTGATAAAGAGTGGCACCTTTTCCCAATTTTCGCTCAAATAAAGAAAACCAAAAATTTCAGAAAAACGCCATTATTTTTCTGCCATCATTTTGGACTAAGGGAAATTGGAGAAGATCAAATTTCCGCATCAAGATGTCTTCTCTATAAAATTGTAAGTTCTAACTTATGATTTATTTAATTTTATATGAATTACGTGATCCTTATTAAATAATTTCAGAAATATTATCATGAATTAATATTTCAAATTTCTAACATAGATCTCTTTTTTGAACCCAAATGTACACAAAAGTGCACACAAGAGTAACAAAATTATACTCAACCATTACACAAATTGGCTCAAAACATATACAAAATTGCCTCTTTCATCTACGATTTCCAACAAAACAAAAATTTTTGATAAATGAGAGATTTTTAACCTGCTAAGGGGTTTGAAAATAAAGAGAATGATATATCGATTTTGCTAAGAAAATAATCCATCAGGGAGCAAATTGAAGTAGGTGATGGGTGGTTGCCTTGGCTTTGCATGACAAATAATAATAATCATAATTATAATAATAATGATAATAATAATAATAAAGAAATTCAAGTTCCCAATTAATAAAATGTTTCAATGAAAATTACACGAGGAAACAACAAATTTAATACTGCTAGCAATTTCAATTTCAATCCAACTTCAATTCGCTGAGAAATTTAGGTGGCATGAAGTTTATTTCTTTTCGGAAAAAGATGAAGTTCGTTCAATTGGAAATGAATGTACAGATTACAGAGTATAAGAAACATAATTTTTTGGACCAACGCAATGAGTAAGGGTATTTTAGTCAATTAAACAATTAAGCGTGTATAGCTAATTGAGACTGTGTAAAAAGCAATTCCCCAAGAAGATAAATGACACAGCAAGAGGCTAACATGGTAACTCAGTTTACTATAGAAATTATGCCAAAGGAATACAGGATGGTTCATGCTTCCAATTGAAGATACCAGTGCACTGCTAGAAGCAGGATATAACCTTGATTGCCAAGAGGTACTACTAGATTTGCCTACAAAATTATTTCTTACATGTTCCGCCGCGCATACTGTGTTGTTGATTAATGATTACCACTGCCTCCCCTCTTTCCCTCTAACATTGATCGCTCATATCCATTTACGGCTTAGGTACCTAATTCCAATAGAAAGGATATACCTCAGGTGGCAGAGGAAAACAAGATTCCAGACTTCATGCCGATTCATCAACCGATATATAGAAGTTGTTTATGGTTTGGAAGTTTTCAGAAGGTCAGACACTGTCCTATAACAAACTAATTTGATACATTTCGGCAATTATTTGGTAATTTCTTTTCTTACTTGATCTTGATATTTTCTTGGGTTGTCTGTTGTTCATAATTTGTAATTTTTTGCGAACGTGCATTAGACGATGACACCATCCTTTTTGGCCAACTGAATGTTTTCTTTTTTCCTTTCTAAATGTTCTTGCCTCAAATGCATGCGTAGATTCCATCTTTCTTCGAACAGTTGATATAAGTATCATACACAACACATGTATGATTAGAAAACATAAACAAATAAGCAAAAAAAACGAAAAGATACTTTCATAGAGGATTTAATATATTTAGCTTGGGCAAATTTGTTATTATTATTATTATTATTACTATTATTATTATTATTATTACTATTATTATTTTGGTGATGAGCCCGTGGGCAAATTTGTTATTGAGGTTGTACCTTAAACCTCTATTGCCAATCTCAAGACCTCTGACATCAAGGCTATTATTCAATAAAACCTGAAAAATTCACTTAATTGTGTGATTCCACAAAAAAAAATGTCGTTGGTGCATAACTTTCACATTTATCTGAATTCTGAGAAAGATTTACTTGCTTGTTTTTCATTATCGATTTTGCTTCTCTTTCTCTGATTTCATTAAGGAGCATATAATTAGTTTGTTAATCATGTTATTCCAAGCCATCTAATGGTTGAGATCAGGATTTCTAATACAAATGGTAAGTTAATTAAAACTGACTATTGAGTAATGCTAGAATCAAACATATAGGATGTCAAACACGATTCAAGTATTGACTACTAAAATTTCAAATGGCCGATCCAAACCGCTCAATATGATATATATTAAAATATCCTTGAAAATCAAATTTCATATTTTTTCAAATTTTTAACTATTTTTTTGAATTTTCAAAATTGGACGGCTCATAAGTTTTTAGATTGAGCATATTTAAAAATTTCAAAAAATTAGTAAAAAATTTTGAAAAAATATAAAATTTTTGTCTCCACGGAGATTTTATAACATAGAACAATTTGAGCGATTTGGATCGGCTATTTTGATTTTAAAAATTAAAATTTTATCATGTTGGACAAGTGTATATGTCCTATATGTTTGACACTAGCCACTGTCATTAAAACTATATATTTTTCAATTCATATAGAAAGAGCAAGAGAGAAAGAAGTCTTAACATTTATGTTCTTATTTTTCATCTTATTTTTTTTCATAATTTATATATTTCTACAATGGTTGATATATGCAATATATTTAACTATAAAAGTACAAATAAAATGTGCTATAATACTATAATTCAACAAAAAGATAAGAAAAAAATAGGTAGCGCAACGCGCCACAAACCCACTAGTTACAATCATAGTCTAAGCAATCACGCAATCAGAGGAGTCGCGGCCTCCTGTGATGCGGCTCCCCTCTCTTCCTCTCCCACCACACGCCTCCCCTCACTTTACGCTACTATCGTCACCCTCTACGACTCCATCTACTCTCTCTCTCTCTCTCTCTCTCTCTCTCTCTCTCTCCCCTCCCTCCCTCTTCTCTCTCCCCTTTCCTCTTTCCTCTCATCATTAAGCCATCTCCACTAAACAATAAAAAAAATGAGTAAATATAAGTTGAATAGTATATCAAATAAAAGGAGTATATATTATACAGTAAGGGGCATATAATATCTATTAAGGAGTGTCAATTATATTTTAATTTATGTTTTGTTATGGAATTATATATTTTGTGGTGCGGGAGTATTTATTGAGGTATAAGGGATTATATATTGTACAGATTTAAATATATAATATCTATTAAGGGAGCGTCAATTTTTTTTTCATTTATGTTTTGTTATGAAAGTATATATTTTGTGGTATGGGAGTATCTATTGCGGTATAAGGAAGAATCTAATATTTTTAAAAACGTAGTTAATTTATGGGAGTAATTAATAAGTATAAGCGAGTATATAATATGTAGCTGGGGAGTATCTAATAACTTAAAATGAGCAGTTATTTATGGGAACAATTGTTTGTAGCAAGGGAGTATCTAATCAGAATGAGAAAATGAATTATTTATTTATCTTAAGGAGAGTATTTTTTTATCATAAAGAAATACATGACAGATTATAAGGGAGTATTTATCCATGTATAAGGGAGTATTTATCCATGTATAAGGGAGTATATATTATACAGATTTAAATATATGATATCTATTAAGGAAGCGTCAATTTTTTTTTCATTTATGTTTTGTTATGAAAGTATATATTTTGTGGTATGGGAGTATCTATTAAGGTATAAGGGAGTATCTAATATGTTTAGAAACGTAGTTAATTTATGGGAGTAATTATCAAGTATAAGCGAGTATATGATATGTAGCTGGGGAGTATCTAATAACTTAAAATGAGCAGTTATTTATGCGAACAATTGTTTGTAGCAAGGGAGTATCTAATTAGAATAAGGAAAGGAATTATTTATTTATCTTAAGGGGAGTATTTTTTTTTTATCATAAAGAAGTACCTGACAAATTTATGTCATTACACATCATAAAGGAGCATTTATTTGCATTTTAAGGGAGTATTCAATATTTACTAGGGGAGCATCTATTTAGACACGCGATGGCGATGGGAGGCGATGTGCGTGACGAGAGATATAGGAGCAACGATGACGGGAGACGATGTGCACGACAAAAGAGAGAGGAGCAACAACGACGGGAGGCGATGTGATGGGAGGGGTGCGACTGGAGAGAGGCTATGTGCGCGACAGGAGGTGATGTGCCAAGGGAGAGAGGAGCGAGATGGGGAGACGTGTGAACAAAGGAAACAAAAGGTGATGGTGAGAAGGTGAAGCGAAAATAAAAACTAGCGGACAGAACTAAAATAGCGTCCTTACCCAAAATGAATTATGATTGTTTGATTGCCTGACTGCTTCATTGCGTGATAAAAGTGACTGATATTTTGAAAATAATAACCCTTTGGTTCGAGTCTTGAGTTATTCTCAGCATTTAATTATAACGACATTGTTTGCATGTTGTATGACGCCTTAATTAGGTTAATTATATGATGAGAATAAACAATTTAATATTGGAAAGTTTGTCCATAACTATACATATTTTACTTTTTAAGTTGAAACTAAATCAAACCAAACCTATATGATATTAAGCTCTCTGAATAATACAAATTAACTGTATGGTAATTGGGTGAGGGTAGTTAATGTACCCATTTTTAATGGTTGCCTTAACCTCTATTCTACTTATTGGACATCATTTGCAAAGGCCATGAAAACTGTGAGATATCACTTTTGCTAAATTGCTATAGTGTTGAATTGTTAAGGCTATGATTGTTAAGTTTTTTTTTTTCCTGAGAATCAGAAATGTATTTTTTATTTTATCAAAATCAGCTGATTAGAAACTGTTTACACATGAGAAACGATTTCAATTAATCGAGCTTTGGTGGAAAAATTTTATGGTGATGAATTCATGTGAAAAAGCATGAAATTTGATGAGAATTCATTATAGCCGTCAGATATGATAAACGAAATCATTAAGTTTCATTGCATTTGGTTATTTCGTTTCACTAAGTTCTATTCTCATGATCTTGTTATTTTATATGATTTAAGGATCCTGGTAATTGTATTATTAATTTTCAAACACGTTAATTAATGATTACGTCTATCATTTGGTATCAGAGCCAATCGTAAATTCATATTAAATACAAACTTATTTTAAATCATTATGTCGAAATTATAAGGAAACTTATATACTCATAAAATAAGTTTGTATTTAATATGAATTTATGATTGACTCTGATACCAAATGTTAGACGCTAATCATTTTGTGCGGGTTCCTGGACTTATTTTATAAAGTTTATTTCCAATCTTATTTGTAAAATTTATTACCAATCTTATTGTGCATGTTGCTATCATACCGATTGTCGGAAATGATTTCGCATTAGAATTTTCTTTTCGCGTTTGTTTGTTCATGGTTGCAAATTTCCAATGAGGGGCAGTGCAGTGTATATGACTTCCTCCCACTCAAAAAGGTCAGAAGCTTTTTTTTTTTGGACTGAAACCCGTAGGTAAAAAAGGTCATAAGCCTTAGATATGAGAACTGGCTGAGCATTAAAAATGAGAATTCACACCATAAACTCCCAAAAATTGAATGCTGAAACCACTTTAAATTGGACCATACTCGAACAATCATCTATGTACTTGAAAAATTGAATGCTGAAACCATGCACATTAAAATATAAATTGGACCATGCTCTCATCTATGTACTTGAAAAATTGAATGCCGAAACCATGCACTTTAAAATATAAATTGGACAATGCCCTCATCTATGCACTTGAAAAATTGAATGCTGAAACTACTTATATATAAATAAATCTATTTATTAGTCCGTGTGGTGCGTGGGCCCACTGAAAATATACTGAAAAATAGGCTATTAAACCTTTTTCATTTCATTGGTCCGTCTAGAATCTGCGTTATTTCTTTCTTGGGAAAATTTCTACCTATTTGTCATTTCCAAATCAAATGAAATCTATCTCTCTCCATTTGATTATTCATTATTATTTATTATTCAAATTAAAATTCAAATAAAAAAAATTCTGACTGGTGTCCGATTGTATCAGACGGAATACTCAGGAATACCAAAAACTAAAAGCCTCTAACTTGAAAAGAAACCTCGTCTTCTTTTTCTCTTCAAAGTTGAAACAAATCTATATATTTTTTTAGAAGGCAATGGACGAGAAAGAGGAGCGGCGATCAACACCGATCATCCATCTGGAGAGGACGTACTCGTGCATGTGTAGGGTTGTACAACAGACGGGTTCACTAGTTTTGTTTTTTCAATATTTCAACCCAACCCAATTATACCGGGTTAAAAATGTTCTTTAGTTGACTTCAATTTATATTACACATAAACAATTGAAAACTATTATTTTTTTGCCTTACAATTTTATATTGTACATGGTCGAAACTGGAAAATTTTCAATTTCAAAGGGATATTCAGAATATACAATTGCTAGGATGTAAGAGTTTTAAATCTTATTATATATTGTACATGGACATTTTTTATTTGGAAGGAAAATTCGGAATATACAATTGCTTGATATAAGAGTTTTAAATCTTATATCTTATATCTCCACTACTTATAAAGCATCAGTAGAACAGGCATAAACTTCGAGCTAAAAGGGAGTTACACCCCTCTAATATCAAATATGGATCATTGATTTTGTTAATCTACTATGATCTACGGTTCAGATTCAAATATCAGACTAAAAGGTCGACTTTTTATCATGAACTGTCTGCGTTGGTGTCTGCGTTGGTAAAGGCTGTTGGTTCGTTTGCTGCGGCGCGACGGTTCGATTCTACGCTACACTAATATTTTTTTTGTCTCGTGCGCAAGTCTCCTCTCAGGCAGAAAAAGAAATATTTTCTTCATCTCGTGCGCAAGGCTCCTCTCAGCCAGAAAAAGGAAGATATCGTACAGGAGGATTTGTTGTGCCAGCGCCACCTCCGGATCTTCTTCGTGATATCTTTCTATTTCTTCCCTAAGATATCTAATGCCCTAACCCTAATGCCTCGCTGTCATATTAAGCATCCTCTTAATTGAGATCCAAATTTCTCAACCTCGCCGCATCTTCCGATTCAATTTTCATTTCGAAATCCAAGTCCAAAATCGGTCCATCCGACTCCAAATCCGCACCCAAGCTTCACATTTCTGCTGAGAAGTGAGAACGAGCGCCGCCTCTACCGCCCCACTCTGTCTCAGCCTCCTCCGCCTGACGCAGCGGCGCAACCTTCCTCCGTCACATCAACATCTGGAGTCAGGAGGCGGTGGTGATGGTGTTAGAGGCGAGACAAGAGCTCAGAAGGTGAAGCGCCTTTGAAATGTCTACGGCAAAATCAGCAATATCATAGTTCTAGAGAAGTCTGACGGCGTTCGCTCCACCGGCACTGGCATCACGCTCTTGCCTAATGCTTGGTGCGTGCTTGATGCTCTTGGAGTGGCCCACAAACTCACTGATCTGTATGATCCTACGAGAAGTATGATATCTAATTTTGATTTACACCTCTTAATCTTGTGATTGATATTACTCATTACCTTTGTTGAACAAACCTTTTATTATTTGAAAATAGAATATAAATTTTTACTGAATTTGCGGCATGATCAAGATAATTTTGTTTTATGACAACAGATGGCATATTATAAATATCGAAGATGGTAGTAGATGGACATTTACCATCTGGAACATCACCAAGGTAAATAAATTGAAAGGAAATTAAAACCAGGAACCGCGCTAAGGGGGCATATAAAATTATGTATGCTTTTTTGGTAATTTAATTTAGGCGGAAGATGAAAGTCAGGGTGGTGCACAGGAAAGCCTTACTCGAAGCACTTGCCAGTGAGCTGCCACATGGCATCATTAGATTCTCTTCGAAACTCATCTCAATCAAGAGTGAAGCGATCAAGGATTTTGAAAGACTAAACTATTTGCTACTCGAGGATGGGACTACCATGAAAACAAAGGTAAGCTACTAGATTTGATAAACAACATGAACTTGCAATTTTCAATTTCGGGGTTTCTGTATCTGTCCGTTTATTTTTATGAAATTTTATGGTTACAAATATAAATTTTCCCAAGAAAGAGAATTCATACAGTTATAGATCAGTTAGCAAGTCACTTTCACAAGGGATAAAATTCTTTCTTTAATTTATATTGAATAGGCAGTGATTGGTTGTAATGGGGTCCACTCAAGAGTTGCACAGTTTCACAAGGATGAAATTCTTTCTTTAATTTATATTGAATAGGCAGTGATTGGTTGTGATGGGGTCCACTCAAGAGTTGTATAGTGGCTAGGCCTTCCTAAGCCCGTCAGTTTTGGTCGATCTGCCATAAGAGCTCTCTCTGTGTTTCCAGATGGCGATGGATTCCCAAATGAGTACAGAACATATCTTGATAATAAAGGAATAAAAGTACGATTTGTTCTCCTCAATAAAACCGAGCTCTATTGGTTTGTATTTCACAAAACATCCACATCAGGTAAATCATGACATTTTACTCTATTAATTATGTTTATTTTTATATATATATTTTTTTTCTTTGGCTGCTCTATCTAAGGAA
Organism: Rhynchospora pubera; assembly: GCA_028095005.1. Classification (NCBI taxonomy): domain Eukaryota; kingdom Viridiplantae; phylum Streptophyta; class Magnoliopsida; order Poales; family Cyperaceae; genus Rhynchospora; species Rhynchospora pubera. Next base: position 447,192 of record JAMFTS010000044.1, on the reverse strand, counting down.
ATAAAACATCAAAGTCTTAGTTAATCTAATAATGCCAGTTTTATATCAATTAACTTTAATATTGCATCTTACAGATTCACAAGATCCTGATCAGATACTCCAGGAAGTTATCGAAAACTTGCAGGCTAGAAACTTCCCAGATGACATTCTAACTGTTGTGAAACAATTCAATTCATCATCATTGACACAGACACCTCTGCTTCTACGAACTCCCTGGGAGATCTTGTTCTGTCGAGCCCACAGCTAGAATGTCACAGTTGCCGGTGATGCTTTGCACCCCATAACACCAGATATAGCCCAGGGTGGCTGAACATCGTTGGAAGATGCAGTTGCATTTGCACGCAATGTCTTTTCTGGAACTCAAATCAGTGACGGTCGGTTTGCAAGATATCTACGGGAGAGGTAGTGGCGAACTACTTGTCTCACAGGATCAGCGTACTTGGCTGGGTGGACCCTGCAAGATGAAATGCCGATTTTGAACTGGTTTATGGCGTGGTTCATCAAGAAATTATTTAACAGGTTTGTTTTTCCCAAAAATGAGAAGGTATGCTATCTGTTACGAATGTGGGGATTTGGCAACTATTATGGAGAAGAAGTCAGCATAGTTTCTGCTTGTCAGCTGATAAAAGACATTTAAAATTTGTTGTCAGATTAATCCCAATGGCATTGTTGTTAAAGCATAAAATTTATCCTAAGTGTTCTTATGAATTGGTGTAGGCATCATCATCTCTCATGGATATACCTGTTTTGATAATGTCTTCTGAGAATGTGTCTTCTCAATTGACAGGTTAGAATAGCTTTTTAATATGCTCTTCCTCTGATATTTTCTGAAAAACATTTGGGGCGTTGATTTTTGTTAGAGGGAGCATTTGCACCAAAGCACAGATGAATTGAAGTGTTGCATTACGTTTGGTTCTAAATTCTAAATTTTGGTTGGTTTCAGCATATTCATCATTGGAGTATGTTCAACATGTAACAAAAAAAAAAAGACAATTTGACATTCCATAAAATATCAAATGGAATTTTAGTTCTATAATTTTCATACAAGGTAGACCTAAGAAAATATTTGGAACAATTACATGAATATCTTTGGTTTTCAAAGGGCCAAGAAATGACGCCAACAAACTTTCTGCCTCTCTATTTGTTTGTCTCCTTTTTTTTTTACCAAAATAAACTATTGTGGAAAAGTGAAAATAGCAAATTATTTGGTGAAATATATTATCTAATCTGTTTGTTCTTCTCTGGGGAGTGGGGACATTAAATTTGATTTATAATAGAGAAAGAGGTATAAGCTCACTGGGGTTAAATATATGGTTCGTATACATATATTTCATCCATCATTTGACGGTTACTGAAGAATACTAAGCATCAAATGTAGTATCGGTGAAGACTGAATTGGAGATCTGAAGTACAATATTTTGTTTAGATCATGCTAATTCAAAGCCATGGTTAAAAATTTAATTAGTTCAATTTAGCATGAGTTGAGCCACGTTTACAGGCCTTTCCTTATGGGTAAAGAAATTTATCCTTTCCTATTTTTTTCTGATTCTTTATATATATATATATATATATATATATATATGTTGGATCAAAGGAACGTTACAAGCTAGCATGAATGGACTGATTGGAAGATTCTAGGATGGATATTCAGTTTACATTGGTTACTTTAAATTTTTGGTACATGGTCATTATTTTGTGTTTTGTATGTATATTTTTAGGAATTTTTTATGTTAAAATTGCAAAGAAATTATTTCGTAAAAATATTTATATCTTTTGGACGACTAATTTGATTAATGCAAGATTGTGGAGGCTACCAAGCTATTAAAAACGCCTAAATCTTCTGATATCATTGTTGATATCATTGCAATGAAGATGATATTCCTTGACATGGAAATGAATTTTTCCACATTAGAGAAAATTTGGAGAACCAAAATAAATGGATCTTATCGCGGAATTGTCGAGAGGGTAAATTATTATAAAACAGGGTAATTTTAGTTTTTTTTTTATCTCAATTTCTTATCTTTTGATATTATTCATAAAAACATGTGAAAAATTGAGACGGTTCTTATCAAAAGTACCATACAATTATCCTATATTAGACATTAGACAAGAATAAAAAAAGAAAGAAAGAAAAAGAAGAAAAAAAAGGAAATGACGTTTGATTTTAACTATATATATAGTATGTTGTTACGGAGGTGACTGCCTGACTGGTGCGAGTCATCAAAGATAAGAAAAGATTTTTTTTTATTTTGTGGCACATCCAGCATAGTGCCTTTAGTTTAGTTATTTATTATTTATTTACTTTTGTGTACTTTATGTTAGTTTGTTGTTAGTGTGCAGTATCACGGAAATATTTTTGCAATCCAGAGATTAAGATTACTGCTATATTTACCAGTATTGCATCAAACAAATTAATATTATTACTTACTTCAAAGTCAAGTCACTTATCTTTATTGTTTTTGTGTATTCATGAACTATTTGATTTATATTTTTCTTGCGATAAGTAAAGTTTGTAGTCATATATGTTTCAAAGAAAATAAATCTTGTTTATTTTTTTAATGAAGATAAGTGATATTCATTCTAAAAAAAATGATATAACCAGAATAGAGAAATATTTATGGAATAAATAATGAATTAAACATGGAACTGCGGAGAGGTCTTATAATTTTAAAGAAGGGAAATTTTGTTCTTTGAACTCAATTTATATGTTATTTTACAGCCTCTTTTATATTACTTGTTTTTTTAAAGACACTTATATAGGTTGAATTACTGTATAATTGTTTCGAATTTACTATGCTAAAAATTAAAATAATTTTTCATTTAAAAATTTGTCCAATGTAATTATTTTAATTATAACTTGATTTATATATATATTTTTCACATTATAACACCAATATGTTCATTGTTTGATGTCGCATCATGAATTGAGTAAGATTTTTTCTTCATTTTTTACTGATAGGACTGAAGGTATCTCACAAAAAATTATGATTTTTTTTAGTAATAAAAGTCGTTATTCGATCATGTATAGCGCAATTCTTTAAGAACGAAAAGAAGTTCACATAAAAAGAATATATACTAAAAGTCTTTTAACTTATTTAAATATATCAAACAAAAAATTGCCCGCACATTGAGCGGGCACTGCTGCTAGTTAGAATAAAGCAAGCAATAGTTTTGGAGTTAGAGTCTGGTATCGGTGAATTGAGAAGTGCACAGTCGTATTAATAATACAGGTAAGATCTAATTTTTTTTTTGAATCGAAGGTAAGATCTAATTAACTTTGAATGTTTGGTAATTACTAATACGGCTGCCACGTAACTTATATGTGCGTCCTTTAAAAAATAAAAGGAAATATCCAATACCAAACTGAAGACTCAATCAACTGAATTAAGAGCGGAAGAAGAAAAAAAGAAGAATAATAAAAAACGGCATCATTTTTCTTGGGAAAAGTAAAAAAAATAAGTGCCTATTTTGTTTATGCATTAGTTTAAATAAAATCAATTGCGTCTTTGACATTGGAATTAAGAAAAAATAAATGCTAATTATGTTCATGTGATTCATCTATAGTATATATTATTAATTAAATTCCGTCCGTGTCGTCTTCCGCTAATTAGTTCTCTTTGCGACACGGCGTGTAAATCCTCCAAATTCTTCTTACGCCCTCTTCTTCCTTCTCTGATGTCCCCTCATCCTCTGCCAACTGCACCCCACCTTCTCCTCTGATGCTCCGCCTTTTCTTCTCAGCCAAATTCGCGGCACCTCTTTTCCCTCTCCATCTCATCGCAAGAGAGGCATCGCCTCATCTTTCTCTTCGTCGCCTCCTAATAGAAACCTCTTTTCCCTCTCCGTCGCAAGACGAGGCATCCCCCTCTGACCGTCTCTGTTGTCCATGGAAAGATGCAATTCCAGGTTTCACATATTTTTCTTTACCAATTTTTTGTTCCAGATTGTTTCATTGTGACTATGGATTTGCCTCACATTGTTTATTTTTTAATTTATTTTAATTTCTAATGGGTTCAATTATTTTTTTTATAAATGACTAACATTTATCCATGTATTTGTTAGTTTCCCGTTTGTATTTTATTGATTAATTTGAAAATATGAAAGTGCAAGCCTTGCTGGGATGCTAAATTTGTTGGGGTCAGAACTCATCCTGGACATGAAAGTTAAAAGTACGAAATTAAGCATCAAACGTAAAAACTTTTGGCCTATTTTGGTGTTGTTTTGGGTTTGTCGACATAGCTGAACTATGTTCAAGCAGGTGAAATCAAGTCAAGTTAGTTTTAGTAGCTTTAATTTACTTTCTGGTGTTTATCCCTTTTAAATGTGAAGCTGAAATTTTTATGAAGGCACTTTCTCTTGATATTAATTTCATTAGTGAATGTTTGCAACAATGGAGGGGAAGAATAATTCAAAGATTTCGGACTACTGAACATACTTGGCATCAGGTACTTAAAATTATACTAAACTGTCCCTCTCTTAATTTTCATTTCATCTGTTTAAAATTATGAAATAGATTTCAACTAAATGTGCAGATGCCCTGCGATTACTTTGAAGTACTTTTGACAGTCAGGTAAACACATAGTCCGTTATCACTTACCCTTTTGAGTTCTTTACCTCTTTTTACTTTGTTTTGCTATTATACAAAGAAACTGAATAATTTATTCACCTCCATTATTTTAGAATAATTTTAACACGAATTAAAAGGATGCCAAAGTTCAACATAGCTGTACCAATCCCGAGCCAGCCAGAGATGTTGATACATTCTTAAAAGACTTGAGAAAGGCCTTTGCTCATAGCTGCTTTCTTGAATATTTGGTCGTGTTTTTATCGACATCAATTCTAAGGTATTATATTGCGTTTTCTTTACGTCAAAAAAAAAAAATTTCAATACATTAGATAATAAACTTGCTGGTAAAAGAAAACAAATGTATAGTTTTCTTAGTTAAATCAGTGACTCTTACATTAGTTGGCATTCTTTTGACTTTTTCCATTTACCTTTACGATCTATTTGGTCTTAGGATCCATTAAGTTGGATTACTCTTGATGATTTAGCATTTATAAGTTAGTTCACTTCTCAATACGATTTTGTACTCCCTGTGATTTATGTATAATTGTATATGCATAATTAGTCCCTCATTTATGTGTATAATTGTATATGCATACTCTATGATATATTTTTCTACTGGTATGGCAGTTCTTAATCTTTTAATTATTTTTTTCTATTCCAAAACTACCCCTACCACATTGATGGTAATAAATCAGCACAAAATAAATGACATGCTTTGACATATGTAAAATATTTTATTTTCTCTAGACTCTTTGTGGTACATTGTGCTTTTCCTTTTTTTTTATTCAATTTGTTCAATCAATAATCTGTTTTTAGTTTTGGTTCAGTTAAAATTGCAAGATAAAAAGTTAGTTGATGCATTGGACAAAAGCTGCTGAGACAATCATCAAGCAACTCTAAGCTAAAATCAAACAACTATGGTTGATCGACTTCTATATTTCCTAATTTCTAATGATTGTAAACTAGCAAACTGGCAAGAACATGCTTTGGTTACAGGGGCTTGATTGTAAGGCACCACTTATCTGTTTAATAAATAACAAGGTCTGATAAGCATTGCAAAATCCAGTCAAAAGAGGATTTGATTAAGATAAAATTATATAAAATTATCAAAGTTGCAAATTAATTTGAGGATAAATTGAGATAATTAGTACTGTTTGTTTATCTACATTAAATCTTTTTATTTATACTTCAATTTTATAAAAAAAATTTCATCATCTTTCTTCAGATCGTTCAATACAACTCCAAGAGAAGTTATGTATAAATTTTTGTCCAAAAATTTTTCTCCTTGACATGCAAGGTGCAATTAATTTGTTACTATTCTTATTGTGATCATTATTGTTTGGTCTGTGCAGAACATTATAGAGATTGGAAATCTGGCAGTTAGATAATATAAAAAAAATGAATGACGTACGGGATAGGTTTGATAATAACATTAATAGTAGATATTAATATAATTGTCTAAATTAATATGTGGCGAAAATATCTGAAAGCAAAGAGGTTTGAGCCCATTAATAGTAGCTAGATATTATTTGCACTGACTAATTTTATTAGTATTTAAATAGTAGATAATAACATTTTTATTATCTTCATGTCGAGAGAAGATCTGTATATTCCAATTTATTAGAAAGAATGATTTAAATTTTTTTTCGCGACACAATATTTCATCTAATTTTTGAACATATAAAATTTCCACTTGCATAGTATTATTATTATTTTTTTTTTCATTTTGTATGCTTTGTTGCTTAACTCCAATTATTACTCTTGACAATTATTGTATGATATATATATATGTTTCTTAAAATTGAAATACGAAAAAGTAACAAAGCCGCGGCGAAGGTATCAAATCATATCAATAAAAATAAAAACGGGTCGGATTTGTACCGGATTATCAAAATAAAAAAAACATGACCCGATCCAGTTATAACGGGTTACTAAAATTAAAATCCGAACCAACCCGTATCATGCTTGAACCCGTTAAAATACGGGTCGGGTTGAATGGATTGAATGGATTGGACGGATTATTAATTTTCTTGTACAACCCTATGCGTGTGTGGCAGCACGGAGATGGGAGATCATCGCCAAGAACCACGTCGCAATGAATCCCACCAACAAAAACAAAACTGTTTTTGTTTTTGGTAATTAACTCTTTTTAACTCTCTTCTTACATCTTCCCGTCGCTAGCAGTAGCTCGTGGTCCTGGTTTACATCTCTTCTCTTCTAGTTCTAGTTCTAGGTTATCTAGATGCTGTACCTTTGCACAGCATGCAATTAATTGCTTGTGAAGCATAATATAATGATTGATTGCATATTAGCATATATAGCTCCCGCATTCTATCAATTTATTAATTGCTGCTAGCTTGCTACTAAGACCATACTAATAAATAGAGTTCCTATTCATGATCAATTAATTATGCTCCGCAATTAATTGAATTGAATTGGTGTGCAAAGCAGCAAAGGTAAAGGGTATACGTACGCTCAATATAAACTGATCCATGCATGTATCCTGCATTCTACATCGTACTCTCACAAGACAAAGACAAACCAACTACGATCATCTATTTCCTTTCATACTATCAATGGCTTCTCTCTCTCCCCTACCACTTCTTACTCTGCTCGTTTTTCTATATGTTCCATTGTCAGCAGCAAAGGCATCTGCACCAATTTCATTACCCGATTGTCGCAGTAAATGCGGGAACATTACCGTTCCCTACCCCTTTGGAATTGATCCTGGCTGCTTTCGTGATGGATTCAAGCTCACCTGCAATGAATCTTACAACCCTCCTCGACTATATTCACGCGAATATTTTTTTTCATATTTACATTACAAAAGTAAAGATAACATTGTTGGTCGTACAATCACTAAAGAATTTAGAAAATTTATTACAATCAAGAACATCTCTCCAAGTGGCACGATCCACATATCAGTTATTGCCTCACGTTTTTGTTACAATTCTAGTAGTCATTATGAATTTGGCACTATGGCGGTCACAATTTTCAAATTGTACCCATATATCAATTTGTCAAGCCCATACCACCTGTCTACCAGTAACAACCTCTTTATTATTGGCTGTCCCAACCAATTAGGATACCTTACTGATGATCAGGGTTATTATGTTGCTGGTTGTACCCCAGACTGTCGAGCTTCTCAATATTCATTGGATGCCACCAACAAGTCTAGCAATGGAGTTGGATCCTGCCAGGTCTCTATTCCAAGTGGGGTTGTTGAATACTACCCTGATATTAGGGTCTTAGGAAATTTCACAACCTACCGGAAAATGTTGAATGGAACAACAATTTGTTCGTATGCTTTCGTCGCAGATTCAAATTGGTTCCATTATAACAAGTCATACCTAACAAGGACTGAAGATTTCAGTGTACAGTTAGTACTTGATTGGGCGATAAGAAATATGGGAAATTGTAGCTATGCAAGGTGCAACCTGACTGATTATGCATGTCGAAGTACAAATCATGATTGCAACAATTCCCAAAATGGTGTTGGTTATCTTTGCAGCTGCTCAAAGGGATACCAGGGTAATCCGTACATCAGTGGGGGCTGTCAAGGTACATATGATATATGGTTTTATATCATACTCATTTGAATTGTTATTTTTTAAAATTTATATAGAGATCTTTCAATATATAGAGGTCCTCGTCCCCGAGGCATCTACAAATCTCTAGCTAGCACTTTCACAAGAAAATTTGATTTGCAAAATCTGTCCAACACTCACAAAATTTGATTAGACGTCAGCTTTGCAAAAGAAATGCAATTAAGTTCTGTTCAAATTGTTGCTTCGAGAAAAATGTGTTCATATGCACTAAAAGAACTCCTTTTCCTTGTATTTTGATTTACATAGAAGGCAAACTCCATAGTAGCTAACTAATAAAATTAATTTTGTTTTAGCTCTCGTCAATTACATACATGAATAAGTACTGATTTTGTGTTTATACCTACATGATATCTTTGTTGTTATTAATTTATTTCAAAATCGGTTAATTTGTGCTTGATTGTTCTGCTTCGACTATGCAGATGTCAATGAATGTGACTTAAAAGATGAATATCCATGCTTTGGCAATTGTAAAAACACAATGGGGAGCTTTGTCTGTAGCTGCCCACGTGGAACTAAAGGAAATGCCACTATGAAGGACGGTTGTCGCAAAAAAAATATTTTCACATTCGCACTTAAAATTATCATTGGTACGCTCTTTTGAGATTTGTTTATTATTTTACTCGTATAAATAGTTGAGATATAATGAAGATGTCCCAATCTGACTGATATGTTAGAAATAAGTTATATGTTAGCAAAGGTGAGGGCTAGATATACAACAGTTCGATATTTATAATGTTTCTAAAATTTCATTAAAACACTTAATTTTATCCGCTACCATGCATGCATAATTTCATTCCTATACAAAATGAATATTTAGATCATGTAGGATAGTGAAATGAGTATTATGTAGGAGCAAGATGTTAAAAAATGGAAAAGTACTATGTTGTTGATTTATGGAAGTTAGAACTGAAGAGCAAGGTTGCACATTAGTAATTAAAAGTTATTAAAATAACTAATTAATTATTGTTTGTATGATAACTAATACTACTAATAAAATATTGAATAAAATGACAACATTTAATGTGGGAAAATTAGATATACACAAAATTTCCAACTTTAAAAATTTTATGCACACATTCTCCGAATATCTCTTTTGCACACTTTTTTTTAAATAGTGTAGAACTGTAGATACTATTTCCGAGGCTATAAGATCTACTAATTTGGTTCAAAAAAGCACTGGCGGACGTCATTGTATTAAAAAAAATGTAAAATTTTTTCTTTGTTTTCATTGAAAGAACTTGATCTTAGCCCAGTCTCTTTTAACAAGGGACCAATCTCAACTAAACCCAGTTAGTTGCAGAATATCAATTTGCTTTCAAAATGAAAATTGCTTGGCCATCTTGCTCCCGAAAATACAAATGATAACTTCGCATAGCAATTAAGAAACTATATGTTGCAATTTTCAGGGACTAGTGTTGGTGCTTTATTTGTAGTGTTGGCTTGTTTTGGGTCATACATCCTAATCCAGAAGAGGAGGCTCATCAAGACGAAGCAAAGGTTCTTTGAGCAGAATGGAGGTCGCATACTGCTACAGCAGATCAACACCACCACATTCAAAATTTATTCAATAGAAGAGCTCGAGCAGGCAACTAACAAGTTCTCAGAAGAATGCATACTTGGACGTGGTGGCCATGGTATTGTCTACAAAGGCATTTTTGAAGATGGTACTGTCACAGCAATAAAAAAATCAAAATTAATGGAAGAACATGAGACCAATGAGTTTGCGAAAGAAATTGTGATTCTGTCACAAATCAACCACAAGAATGTCGTGAAGCTCTTGGGTTGTTGTTTAGAAGTCAAAGTTCCAGTGCTTGTTTATGAATATATTTCTAATGGAACTCTCTATCACTACATCCATGACAAACAAAAAACTCTTATTTCGTCGGATGTACGACTCAGAATTGCAGTTGAGTCAGCTAATGCACTTGCCTACATGCACTCATTTGCCTCACCTCCTATCCTTCATGGTGATGTAAAATCTGCTAACATATTGCTTGATGATAATCTCATTGCATATGTTTCTGATTTTGGTGCCTCTAAACTTGTGCCTAATGATGTAGCAGAAATTGCCACATTAGTGCAGGGAACAATCGGTTACTTGGACCCTGAATACATCACAACTTGTCAGCTAACCGATAGAAGTGATGTTTATAGCTTTGCAGTCGTGTTATTGGAGCTTCTCACAAGAAAGAAGGCACTTTATCTTGAAGGACCAGAGGAGGATAGAAGTCTCACGTCAAGCTTTTGTAAAGCCAAGAAGGATGGGAGGTTCTTAGAAATTCTTGATGCTCAGGTGAGGGATGAGCTCAAACTAGAGGTGCTTGAAGAGATTGGGAATTTGGTCATGCAATGTCTAAGCAAGAATAGGGATGAGAGGCCCAAAATGACCCAAGTGGCTCAGAGGCTAGAAATGGCGAGAACATTGTAGAGGCATACCGCATACAGTGGCTTGAGATGTGCACGAAGGAACCAGAGAGCTTGCTTTGACCCATACCCAGTGCTTTTATATTTACAAACAAATGTATCTAGCAGCAAATTAGAAAATTAGTACGAATACTGTGTCAAAAATAAAGTCGGAAGTGGTACTGGTTCCATCCTATCTCTTCGGTACCAGTGCCTTTTTAATTATTATATATGTATATTGAAATTTGTCGGTTTATTTGAGAGTTCTGAGATGATAAATAATAATGTTTTGATCTTTGTCTATTTCTTTGTTGTTGCATTTACTTTTTTTTTCTATAGTATCAGTTGCAGTCCCAAAATCAGCAAAATAAAATAAAATAAAATTATATGGGTTTCATTGATATTTCGAGACAGAAATACCTCAAACGCTAAACTAGATTAGCAATTTTAAAGACTATAAATTTAACTTAACTAAACTAGAAATATATCATCCATATTCTGACTATACATTTGGCACAAATTTTATAAATGGTTATTTATATTAAAGAAAAAGAGCAAGAGAAAATAAATGCATCAAGTGTAGTTAATTCCGAATAGAAACGCCCATTGCTATTTTTGCATAAATTAAAGCCACCATATGTATAACAACAATTACTAGGAAAAAAAATTCTCAAAAAAAATTTATTATTTTTTTTTTTGAGCAAAAAATGGGGGTCAAGCCCCAGCCTTTTATTGATAATAATAAAATATTTACATACAGATTAAGTAAAAGGAAAAGTGAAAACGGTACCGGTAACAAGATGTTTGAAAAAAAAAATACAGATCAGCCAATCAGGGTGCTATTCTCAACAGAAATTGCCATTCATAGAAGATCTCACTTGCGAGGTCCAAGAAAGTTTTGTTAGAGATATGTTCTAGAAACCAATTAGTTGTGATTATTTTATTAGTTTATGTTGTTGATGATACTTGATCATTTGTTCCTAGAGTTTATTATTGACAGATCATTCAGGTTGAGGATCTGAATTGTAGATCTCTGTGGATAATTCGTTAGAATAACAATAATATCTCTAAATAGTCCATAGTCTTGATAATTAACAAGGAACATTATTTAACAGATAAGACTAGTATGCAAGTTAAGCGATGATTAAGTTCTACAAATCGTGGGTAAGGAGTTACCAACTTAATTATATATGTGTATATTACTGGAACATAGCACACGACATGAAGAGTGTGAGAAAGGGGGCTGTGTATCGAGAATTGGGTTAAGGTATTGTTCTGTAAAGATACCACTAACGATTTTCAGAGATCTTTCTTTGGAAGATACCACTTCCACAAAAGTTTGGAGAGTAGTGCCAAATTAAAGATTTTCAGATCCAAAATTCCCAACCCACCCACCTTTTTTGTGTTTGTGACAGTGGACAAAGAAACCATTGCAAAGGAAGAACTTTGCTGATTCACTCCATGCTAGAGAAAACGCCTTCTGATGTTGTCTATTTTTTTGATTAACCAAGAAGGTAATCTAAAGACAGACATGTAGAAAAGTGGCAATGAAGAAAGGCATGCATTGATAAGTACAACTCTACCCGCAATGGAGAGTAGGGCCGATGACCAGCCCTGCAATCTTCTTGAAAAACGAGAGATCAAAGGATCAAAATCAGCAGCGACGAAACGACTATCTCTGAGTGGTAAGCCCAAGTAAGACATAGGAAAATTTGTCGGCCTGCATCCAAAAATAGTCCCCAAGGTGGTTGTCTCCTCTATTTCAGAATTAACCACCGCCAAATCAGACTTTTCAGGATTCATCATCAGCCCTGATGCTATTCCAAAAGTTTTCAAAGTCAAATTAATTAGAGAAGCTTGTTGCTGAACCGGTTTAAAAAAGAACATCGCGTCATCCACGTAAAAAAGACAGCAATGTGTACCAATAAGGAGGACCTTAATTGCTCCAAGAGTGGCCAATTTGTGAAACCATCTAGATAGAAAATAAAAAACTGCAACGAATAGGTACGGAGACAAAGGGTCTCCCTGCCTAACTCCTCTCTTTAGTGTTATTGGTTTTCCAGCTAAGCCATTCACAATGACACGAGATTTGCCTTATAAGACACAGCCCATAATCCAGTTCGTTCAATGTCTCGCACGTTTTTGGTCCTGTCCACAGATGAAGATCACGGATCTCAACCATGGGGTGAAAACATACGGATCAGATAACCCTTGAGTCCCCCGAGATTCAAACACCACTATCCGTTGGTAGACGAAAGATAGCAATGCGACCTCTGGGACCTCAAGAGTTGATTGCTTGTGTGTAGGTTATTTCCTTCCAGTAGGCGCAAGCCCCTACTGTTACTTACCTCCGGTCTGGGTCGAAATCAGAATCCAGACAAGAGCACCTTCTCGGTCGGGAATGAACAAAATAAATGGGAACGGGTAGTTTGGAATTCGTTTCAACTTCATTCTCGTTTGGTGAGGAATATTTTTATATTTCTTGTGTGAAGGGGGGTTTAATTAAAGACTTTTGTACTCGATATCGTAATTTGGCAACTAGTACTGTCTTTAAATGTCTTTTTGCTTTGGTACCACACTTTGGTTGACTTCTATGTCACGTTTTTAGAATCAACTTAGTCAACGCCGGGGATTATATGTTCCAGGTCAACTTTAGCCGATTTAAAGATTTAGAATTTGAAAGTTTATTGTTCAAGTCTTGATGGTAGATGCGTTATGCCTCATCTTAACAAGAACTGGAGAGGTTGTTCTTCCCACTGACTAACGCTATGCCGTCTCAAAAGAACGTTTTGAGATTTTGAGCTCGACATTAGGCAGATAGGCGACCTAGGTCAATTCTCAACCGTTATGGGAGGTTAGAGAAATCTCAGAGTTTCGTTCAAGTCATCAGAATGAAGCGCTATGACACCTTTTGACAAGAAAGGCGAAACAAGTGCTCTTTCCACTGATTAAGCGCTATGCCGTCTCATTTGTTTTGGACTTTTAGGAGTCACATTTGTTTTGGTCAAGACTAACATCCTTTATAATTCCTTAGGGCTTTATTTTAGACAGATTTCTTAGTTCTTGCACTTTTAGTTTGATTTCATCAATGTTAAATACTGTAAGTTGGACTTTTAAGTTGCAAACTTTCCATTGAAACATCAGGCCTACACTTCAAGTGAGACTTTTACGGTCGAATGCCATAAAAGTGGGTTCTTGATTCTGGTAGTGCTGTTTTACGACTCAAGTTTCAAGCTTAAGTGAGACTTAGCAGATTTTATAAACTTTCAATCATTCTTTTGGTGCATAATTTAGATACTTGTCCTTTTGAAGTCATAAGGGTTCATGTTGGAATTTGGTCTTGGGATTTGAGTTTTCTAGGTATAATAGCCTGGGATTTTGTATTTGGGGTTTCGAATTTGTTTTCTAGGATATGGGCCTAGACTTTGTGTTTGGCATCTGGAATTTGATTTTCTAGAGATATGGGCCTAGATTTTGTATTTGGGGTTTGGAATTTGGTTTTCTAGGGATATGCGCCTAGATTTTGTATTTGTAGTTTGGAATTTGGTTTCTAGGAACTTTGAGGTAACGATAGTCTCGGCTATCGAGTCTCATTTGTACCTGCTGTCTAGAACATGAATGTTCAAATGTACCTATTGTCTAGAACATAATGTTCATGTACTTTTGCAGAAATTTCATTTTTATCTTCGATATTATCATTTTTATATTTTTGAAAATGATCATTTTGGTGTTTTTAACCTCACATATTTTTATGTTTTGGATGTGGTCCTGACAAATAATACCAAAATATTCCTCATAATTTTCTGAACATTTTGATATTTTATTTGCAATTTTCTATGCATTTTGAAGTTTTAATGCTTTCGAAACTCTCTGATTGGCTGGGGCTTGCTGTTTGCTGTTTTGGGTTGCAGTGACCCGCCATTGGCAGACGCCACAGAGGATTTTGCATGGCGCTGAGATTTCAGATTTGTGCCAAGTTCAGGCCCTGACTTGTGGGACCCACATGTCAGTGACACATTTCTGGCGCGCCGAGCGCATTTAAAGTTTTGATTTTAATCCGTTGGGGATTAAATCTATCCGTCCCTGGGGCATCAAGATTCGTGCCCAGGGACCATTTTCCTTTTTCCTTTTCCTCTTTTCTTCTTTCCCTTCTTTATTTCTCCTTCGTCGAGTTATCGATTGAGGCTGAGGTTTCGGCGAGCAAATTGAGGTGGTGGCTGGGATTATTCTACCAATTGAGATGGTTTTCGAGTACTGGACAGTGTTATCTTAACCTCCTACTACTCCTTGGTTTCAATTGATGCCCAATTCTATGATTTCATTTCTCCCTTTTCATTTGAGTGTCGGAGAGGATTTCAATTGGGTGGTTTCCGGCAAAATTGAGCCGTACATGTGGGTCCTCTGGAGCTAGAAGTCCTTTGAGAGTTCCCAGGAAGCTTCAATTGCTGAGGTAACCTTTTACTTTGTTTCAATTTGATATGTGTTTTGTATGGACTGGTTGAATTTGGTACCATCCTTTTACTTCATTTTTGAGTTGAATTGAGCACAACTGAGCGCTGACCACAAGCTATCAATCAGTACTGAGCTAGCTTTTTTACTCAATTATGTGCGAGACCATGGTTTGGTTCATGACTCAATTTCAGTTTCACTATTACTGTTCATAGTTAAAACTCATGTTTGTTCTGGGTAGTTTTGGTAACCATCAGCTGTGTAAAGGCTCTCTCATGTTGAGCTTCATGGTGTGAATAATCCCCTCAGAATTTAGGTCTGATTTGTTTATTGAATTATTCAATTCTGGTTTGTGTTTTGTTTATACAGAAAAGCATTTTTGTTTGACTGCGTTGGGCATGCCATGCAGAGAAGAATTTTGTTTTGACTGTATGTGAAAACGATGCACTGAGTAGACCCTATATGATGATCTGGACTGTGCATACTACCTATATGTCATGAGTTAATTTTGTTTATTTTTGGAATGCATGATGCAATGCTTAAGACCAGACTGACTTTGAGTTGCAAATATGATTTGCTTAACATTTGTTTTGAAAATCATGCAAGTTTTGGTTGAGCTAGCTCTGGACTGAGAGCATTGCTCACTTACTTATGATGCAAATGATTTGTTTATTCAGACAAATGAAGCCATCCCTAGACTGAGGGATAGTGCTTGTTTGACTTAAGTCAAGCATATATGCAATGAGGGACTTAGCTCTTGATTGAGAGCATGGCTCCTCTAACTATGGTGCGCACATTTTATACATAGGTTATCTCTTGACTGAGAGCATCACCTATTAACACATTTTTGAAATTGACATGCTATGATGCTTTATCATGATATGCTATGCAACACTTTACAGACCAACACTTGATGCATATGAGGTCATATTTTATCTTAGTATGATCATTATTTATCCTAAGACTTTTATCTTTTGGTCCCTGAACTTTGTTTGCTTGCATGAAGACTGGACATAACAATGCTTTATCCTACATGACTCATGAGCTTACCATGCTGGTTTAGGCTTAGACATGACTTATTCTAACCTATATGCATGAACTGGATTTGGTTTATGACTGTGTTGGGTTTTGGCTTAGCACAGTTTTATGCACTGGACAGAACATTTCATTTTAGTCCCTGGCTTTTATTTATTTTTTACTTGTCTGGTTTATTGGAGTTAGCCATGAACTGGACTATGCAACCTATAGAATTATTATGCTGGTTATGACTTAAACATGTTCTAACCTAGAATGTATATGCACTGAACTCTCTATGCAAAACCATGGACAGATGCAGTGAGTGTTTGATTTTGAAGTTTTGGACTCAGTAAAGAGATGCTCATGCACAGATGACATAAATGCTTGTTTTAAACTGACTCCTACATGCATGACCATGAACAGGTACTGAATATGTTTGCTTTATTTGAAATCATTTTGACATGACCATGAGCAGATGCTATGCTTGTTTTGTTTTGAAATCATTTTGACATGATGCAAGTTTGAAGACATGCTGTTGAGCACTTTTATTTTGTTTGTTTTGTGGTATGCAAGCCCTGCACACTGGCTAGGAACTTACACACCTAAATTTCTGAGAGGTGGCACACAAACCCTGCATAAAATCTAGGAATCCATGTGCCTTATTCACACTATAAGCTCATCACGAGAGAACCTTTACACAGCCAAATGCCAAGCTGGAGTTTCTTTAAAGCCAAATACCAGGCTTAAACCATACAAGTCAAATACCAGACTTGTTTCAAAGAAAACAAAGAAAAGAAGGAGTTGAGGAGGAGAAGAAGAAACAAAACATAAGAAAATTTTGTTTTTGGCCCCATTTATTTCATAAAAACATAGTTTTACATGTGCATTACCTTCTTTCTTTTCTTTTACAATTTTTTGAGAAATGAAAAACTATCCTAACACTTCAAAATTTCAGAAAATAGGGGGGGCTGGATTCCATCGTCTTCAGCTCCTTATATAAGCATTGGACTACGGTTTCCTCCAGGCTTCATGTGCCATGTGGAATTTCCTCCTATTTTTGAGTCTTGATCTTCTTTGGATGAAGGGCTGAGATGCTATCATGCTTCTTACCGCCTCAATTTAGGTGCTGTCTTCACATGATGTGTTTTTACTTCATTTCACCATCTCCTTGGCTGGCCTTTAGTCTCTTGACATGTGGCATTGGCATTGGGGATAGTGTATTTGGGGTATTTGGGTTTACTTCTGTTTATTAGATTGGCTTTGTGCCTATGACAGGTGGGGTATGTGCCACCTGGGCTTGGGACATGATAAGCATGAGCTATTTACTCCCTTTTACTTGGTATCAAACTTGGGGATGGGGTTTGCTTGGCGCCAGCTGCATTCTGTGGCTTGTCAGAGGGGTGTTTGAGGGATTTCATGGTTAATTGAGGTATCTCCAGTGGAATTACACGGTTTGGGGCTATTCCAACGGCTCAATTATGTTTAATTTCCCATTTCTATCTTTCTCTAGGTTTGTTTTGATGATTTGGTGTTGCTTCCTGCAGGTATTTCCCATGCAGTTGATGGCCTAGCAACGTGTGATTTGATTGTCATGCCTGTCGGTTGTTTTGTGGTTCCTTTGTGGCATGACAACACTTATCCTTGGCGCTTGGGAGAGGTGGTGCTCTTGTGCACTGGGACAGGTGTCACAATTGAGTGGCTCCCTCCTTGGCTGTTGGCTGTATGGGCTTTGGCTGTGAGCTATCTTGCTTTAGCTGTACGCTGTTGTGTCTCAGTTGAGACTTTGGTACACCCAGAGAGGTTTGTTCTTCTCCAGTGCTTGTTTCAACACAATTTTGTGTTAATTTGATATCATTGGCGCCTTGTAGACATTTTGATTGATCCACTGTGGCAGGTTGGTGGCATAGGGTTTAAGTGCTTTGAGATGTCATTTGTCACGTGTTGACATTTGGACTCACACTTAGGCCACATGGCCAGTTGGTATGACTTGATTTTAGAGTCAACTTGGCAATTGAGTTCTATTTTGAACTTAGTTGTGCATTAGTCATATTATGTAGATGACTGTGGCCTTATCACTTACAGTTAAGTGTTTGAGTTATCACTTGTCAATTTTGACATTTGTGCTCACAGTTGATCTATTTAGTGTTTATGCAGATGGCTCTTGAGATTTTAATTGTGCTTTGTTCGCAATTCAGTCCCAATTTATCTAGTCTCTTTGGCCAATGATGAAATTAATCTTGACTATTTTGTCAAATTTAATCTGAGGCCTCATTTCTACACAACACTAGTGTATTTTCACTATGACATGCTTGCTTTTGTGGCATATTTGATCCTTGGTTGCTATGAGCATGGCATGATCCCTTTATGATGCATTATGGGACAAGTCAAGGGTAAGGCTGGCATTTATGGTGTCCAATTTTTGTTTTATGGCCTATTGAGGCATTTGAATCCTTTTTCTTGTGCTATAGTGACTGATTTGCCCATGGGGATTTGTGATGTCACCTTCAGGCTTCTTTTGGCGCCTGGGGATGACTTATGAAGACTTGTGATGCTATGCAACTCCAACTGCATTTGTTGTGGAGATGGCACAACTAATTTGGGTCATTCGTTCCTCCATCTGATCTTTGACGTGTTCAGATGATTGGAGGTAGTTGTTGAGTATGGCTTTGGTGCTTCTTGCTTATGTTGAACCATATAGCATTTTGTGTAGACAAGGCACTGTTCCATCATAGCCTTTGATTTGAATTCAGTCCCTCGTCAGATGGCTCTAATCCAAAGGGAATGTGGTACCTCTGTTGCCTCATCAAAGCGTGTGTACCATTGGGACCAGGCTAGAAAGTTCTTTTTCATAATGTAGGCTGTGGGATGGTATTGTTTGTCCCCTCCATTGCACCATTTTACCTTGTCTTCTTTCCCCCTTTTTACTGGAGACATCCAGTTGTGAGAGGAGTCGATTATTGTTGCATCAAAGCTCCATGTTCCATCTGTGCATGCTCTCTAATCGAGATTAAGCACATTCGTTGCATTTAACTCACATACAGAACCTCTCTTCTCCATCTGCACATGACCGCCATTACTGGTTGCTTCCGTCTTGACTCATTTGTCTCCACAAGCATTCGACAGCGAAATTGATTGCTCTGGTATGCTACTCGTTCCTCCCACGAGCTGCATTACCATTCAATTGCGTCAATTCACCTATGTGGTGACTTAAATTTATCATCTCCCCCTCAGGCAGTGAACTCCTCCTTCGTTCAATTGGAGTCGTTCCTTCACCAATTCCTGTGGTGTTTGATCTCGTTGGGTTCGTGAGAACATCGCCTGTCGAGTGGTGAATTCATCTTGGGCTGAGGTGGTCGGAGTTGGTGGCACGGCGTTTGTTTTCGTCGAAGGAGTTGCGCTGCCATTTTTGGTAACTGCTCCTTCCTCCTTCTCTTTCCTTTCTTTTTCCTCTAACGGTACGGTGTTGAGCCAATAGGGTGACGCCACGTGTACAATCGTTTATGTGACTGAGCCGAGTCAAGTGGCTTGGTATTGGGTCCAGTTGAGATCAAACTTGGGTCTGTTTCACCTGAGCCTAGTGCTCTAAATACGTGTCGTGCCGTGTCGTGTCGTGTCAAACACGTCGTGTCTAGATCATCTCTCGTGTCGTGTTGTGTCTAAATACTTCAAGTATCGTATCGTGCTGTGTCTAAATCCTAAGAGATGGACACGACACGCCTAAGGACACGCCACGCCTCGTGTCCTCGTGTCGTACCTTCTTTAGACGTGTCGTGTCGTGATGTGTTCAGACACGTTTAACTTTTTGACATGAATGTAATTTGTTTATGAAATTTAAAAATTATGTTTGTTAAATACGTCAAAAATTAAGAAAGTAGACATGTTGTACCATTGAATTAAAATATAGATTAATTTTTAACAATCTATTATTAATATTTTGACAAATTCTGCCTCGTGTCCCATCACACAAAGCACCAAAAGACCCAAACCAGTAGGCACACACTGACACTTTCATGAATCTGCAGCCTAAACAAACCAAAACATGGTTAAAATAATAAATAAGTAATTAAACTAAATAGTGATTCAAGGAAACTCAAGGATACTTAACTTAAATACGAAATGTGGTGCCTCTGAGATGAGGACGTATAGCAGCCCATTCGAGGCAAAAATGACCCTACAATATAAAAAAGCAACAGCATCATGCTAGAATGAAGAGAATTCAAATATGCAGGTAGAGTATAAGATAAATACCAGGCCTGCATGAATTTGTAATCGAAGGATCCAACTCAGGGATTGCAGTCTCGTACTTAATCACCTGAAAAGCAAAGTAAAAGAAATCAAACCCAAGAATAATAGCATATTAAGTACCAAATCAGCTGCCACGGTTTACGTTACTTTTATTTTACTGCAAAGACAAAATGATTGCAATAATGTTTAACTCAAACTAGTACAGATGCACAAAAGCTTTTGTTGACCCCTATGTTTAACAAACCTAGAAACAAACAAAAACAAAATGATTGCAGTAATGTTTAACTTAACCAGTACAGATGCACAAAACCTTTTGTTGACCCCTATGTTTCAACAAACCTAGAAACAAACAAAACATGACTAAAGCACAAACTTATGTAAGTAAAAATTTCAAATAAGAAAGAATTCTTAATCTCCATCTTCGATGTCGTTCAAACAGATGAAGTAAACCTTTGCTGGATGTACCCACACAACAAGACAACTCGGGCCAAGATATTTTAAAAAATACCGCCATATGCACACCTGAGAAAGTAATATTTGTCAGCAACCCTAACAACTAATGATTAACAGAAGACTAACAAATGTTATTTTAAAACCAAAAGGGTTAACACAAATAATAAATTTGTCCAGAGTATGACGATTATTTTTCTAGTGTTCAGGTACAGCTACTAACATTGATGATAGCATAGATCAACAGGTCATAGTGCCAAGATATCACTGCTTAAGCCGAGAGCTAATGTGTTGACCTGTATTGGTTCATTTCAAAGGGGATACCAGTGGATCTTTCTTTTATTCATCAATAAAGTATTCACTATAACACAATAGAGCAAATAAAATTCTAGTAAAAAAATAAATTCTCTTTCATCCATGCCAAAACAAATCAAAAGACACAAACCGATAGACGCACACCGAAGCTTTCACTGACCTGTAGTATCAAAAAAACAAGAACATGTTTAAAACAAAATTGTAATTTAACAGAGTAGGCAGAAAAACTAAATTGTAATTTATGAAAAATGGAGGATTCTCAACTTAAAATTGGATGCGAATGCAATGTTGATGTCAAAACAGAGCAGAGTTTTCTTTTGTTGTTTTGGAGATTAAAAATGAGAGCAAAAGTATACATGCGTCATTATACCAAAACAACCTACATCCTTGACCAAAAAATAAATAGATGCAGACCAGAAAATCTCTTGGGATAGTTTAAGCTGACAGGGAGTTCACTTTCTTCAATATTTCATTTCTCATATGGCAGGGACACCAATTATAGAATCACTGTTGTATTTCATGCAGCTACGAAGCACTGGTAAGAGTAAGAAAAGCAGCACCACATCAAGCTCAGTATATTTCAGTTTCGCATAAATAAAAAGAGGTACTCAAACAGTAAACTCACCAAAAGAAGAAGGATAAAGAGGAGCAGAACTAACTTGGAAGTTAACGTCAAAACACCCAACCGTGCAAGCTGCAAAGAGGGCAAAAGCATAAGACCAAAATCAAGTGGAATCGCAAAATAGCATAGCGAAATTGTCCAAGTTTCTTCATATCAAGAGAACACCATTCTAATTTTTATTCCAGCTGATAATAAAATAATGAAACTGAGACAATATCACTTCCCTGCCTAGTTTTGCCAGCTCGGAATCAACACATCAGGTGTAATCTTTAAAATGCCATACCTAATAGTAGACGAAAGCTGTACAAAATTAAAAAAAAAACTAATCAAATTTCCAGAAAAGGACAAAAATTCTCAAACATAACAAAGAAAATAACGACCCGAAAGATGTAGAAACTCACAAGATAAAATTTGTGTTGGTAATTAAGTATGCCAGTATCAGTAAGATGACTAACACAGTCTGCCCATATGCTCAAGAAATTTAGTTTGTATAATTTCAGTATTTTACCCATTTGGTCAACCCAGAAAATAAAAACCACAAGATTTCATGAATGAATCATCTAACATATGATAACAATAGGCGTTGATAACACCATTCTAATTTTTATTCCAGCTGATAATAAAATAATGAAACTGAGACAATATCACCTCCCTGCCTAGTTTTGCCAGCTCGGAATCAACACATCAGGTGTAATGTTTAAAATGCCATACCTAATAGTAGACGAAAGCTGTACAAAATAAAAAAAAACTAATCAAATTTCCAGAAAAGGACAAAAATTCTCAAACATAACAAAGAAAATAACGACCCAAAAGATGTAGAAACTCGCAAGATAAAATTTGTGTTGGTAATTAAGTATGCCAGTATCAGTAAGATGACTAACGCAGTCTGCCCATATGCTCAAGAAATTTAGTTTGTATAATTTCAGTATTTTACCCATTTGGTCAACCCAGAAAATAAAAAAACCACAAGATTTCATGAATGAATCATCTAACATATGATAACAATAGGCGTTGCTTGTGAATATTGCATCATTAAAATTATCATATCTTTCTTGATGCAAAGTAGTGTGTACCCCTAAAAATATAATATCACTAAAAAGTAGCCTTTAGAGACTTAGAGAGTTAAAGAGGCACCTTAACTTGGGCTCAAATTCTTATGGCCAGACTAAATCGAGAAGAATCGGCAAAATCTCCATAACCTTGCCAAAGCATGAATTACCGGTATCCAATAAGAAAA
Source organism: Rhynchospora pubera (assembly GCA_028095005.1). Lineage (NCBI taxonomy): Eukaryota > Viridiplantae > Streptophyta > Magnoliopsida > Poales > Cyperaceae > Rhynchospora > Rhynchospora pubera. Next base: position 424,279 of record JAMFTS010000044.1, on the reverse strand, counting down.
AAGGTACATGCTTTAGTTTGCAAACAAACAAAAATGAAGAGAATTACAATCACACTATTACTGTCTGTTTTTTCTCTAAACTCATAGTTCACTTCACTTTAATCGTACTGTGACTAACAACAAAAATCCAGCATGAAAATATAGGTGTCTATTTTCTACAACCTTAAACTGATAACGGGAAAAGAAACAAAACAGGGAAAAAAAAGAAATGGGATGAATTCATCATTACTTAGCTCGCGATAAAACGCCGCTCAGCAAAAAGGAAAATAGCTGGCCTTAAAAAAATTTTAGAAAAAAAATTGCACCCTATTATGTATTACCAGATAAAGAAACTAGTATCATTGGGTGCGTTTGGATGAGAGAAGAAGAAGAGGAAGAAGGAAGATGGGAAGAAAAAAAATTATAAACAATCCAAACTCTTCACAAAGTTACACACTTCCCAATACTTCTTCCCACTTTTTCCCTTCTTCCCTTCTTCTCACACCTATCCAAACGCACCCTTTATTTATAATTTGTTTGAATGCTTAGGAAGAAGCTATTCTTCTTTATTCCTAAGCAATCCAAACGGGGCCATTGGTAACAAATAGAAAGCAAAATCAGATTTTTTGAACTAAAACAAAACAGTTCCAGAACATATAAATGTAATTCTTTGAGAGCAGTTGAAATAGATAAAATATGCAGTTACCACCAACACAAGGCGACAGAAGGACGCTCTTTGAAAAACGATACATAATCTACCCCAAATTGAATTCAAGTAATAAGATGAATTAGCCAAGTCAACATTTGTGCTATAGTCGAAAACAACAGCACCTCGATTTCTAAGCAAATAGTTCACTATTTTTAAGAAAGATGATTTTTAAAATTCTTAACCTAGATACCAAATAGCAAAAAGAAATAAGTACGGTGGACATCAGCATTCAATTTACAAGTTTAGTATAAGAGATCAAACCTCAGTGACTCTGTAATCGAAGTAATGGTCGTACTCAGGCATCACACTGGGAACAAAGTGAAACGAATCAAACGAAAGGATAATTGGCTTATTAAGAGCAAGCTAAATCAGCTCCCACAGTTCACTTCACCAATATTTTACTGCAAAAATGAAAAAAGTCGGATTAGTATCTAAACTAAAGAAGTAGATATGCAATGATGATTTCATTCACCCAATGTCTCAATAAACCGAGAAACAAACAAAGGATTGATAATATAACAATTATGACAATATAGAACATGTACAGATACTACTAACAATTTTTCAAATAGATAATAAATATATTTGTGCATAGTACCAGAAAACCTAAACCAATATTATTACATTGTACAAAGATAAACACTAACTACTAACATTTACAACAAAGAGCCCAAAACATAGCGTTCCTCATAGGTCCCATAATCTGCTAATTCTAAAATTTTCTTTCCAATGTTCGAGAATTTTCTAAATAGATTCATGAATTTGAGATTATTAGCGGATGCAAATAAATAAGTTATTGACTAAATATAGAATTGAAGATATTTAGTCTCGTACATGGTTAGATTTGGAGAACTTCAATAACTGATTATAAATTGAGTCCCTTTCTAAAATTTCTGAAGCGTTTTGTCATTTTGAAGAGCTTCATGGAGCCGAGATTTTTGGAGAAGGAAATCAAGACATTTCAAACCAGAAAGTGTGTTCAGACAAAAGGGTTAACTTGTCATTTTCAAAATACAAAGGTGCTCGAACCAAACGGTGGGGGTGTCCGAATCAATTCCCTAACTACATGCACTATGCAGAGATTCCAGTCAAGATTCCTCTAACGACCGTTGACTTGATCATAGTTAATGCATTTCTTTTTAAGGCAATAATAAATTACTAAAATCAGTAACAATATTTTTTAATTAAATCCGAAGTATTACATCTGAGTATCTGACCCTAGCTGGTCACGCGAGTGTGATATCTAAATTTTACGAGACAGAACGGTTCAGATACAAATCAAGCATTCTTTCAATGGCCGTATTCGTACTTTTCGTAATATCGATCAACAGCCGCATTAGTATTTTTCCAGGCTCCGTTTGGATGGCTTCTTCCCGAAATAAGGAATAAGGAATAACCACTTTTTACCAATAAATTTATTTCTAACCATCCAAACTCTTCACAAAAGTTACACACTTCCCAATAAATTTAGTACCCCTTCCCAATAAATTTATTCCCTTCTTTCTTCTTCCTACCTTATTCTCAACGCATCCAAACGGAGCCCCAATGAATAAAGTTCCGATGATACATTTTGTGGTGACACAAATGCCACACTTTATTTTTTAATTTTAAATTTCAAAATTTTAAAATATAATCGTCCGATCCAAACCGTTAATCTTGTTCATTTTAACGACGAATGCGTTGTCATAAAATTTCATAATTTTAAAATTTTATTTGATATTTCATCAAGAGGTTGAAAAATGAACATATTTTTTAGCACCGTTTTGCTGCCACAGATTTTTTGTGCCACAAGTTGCCACAATTTTATATTTTATCAATATTTTAAAATTTTAAAATTCAAACGTCAAATTCAAATCGTTGATCTTGTTCTATTTAACTAGCGATGCGTTTCTATATAAATTTTATAAAATTTGGATCGACTGATCCTTACTTACAGTGCTAATGTTATGTGGCGTCCCGTGTGATGTCCCGTGAACGGTACATTAAAATACCATTATTGTCAAATTAATATCGTATCGTTCCATTAGTGTGCTGTGAGTCTGTGACCAATCACCGAACATAAATTAAAAATCTGCTCCGTTTTCATCCCTAGCTGTGACCAATCACCGAACATAAATTTGAAAATACTTACCAGCTGTAGGTTGGGTGAGACGACATTAGGTACATCGGTAATAAAAACTGATTTTTAAGTTTTTGTACTGTTGTACTTGTACTTCAGTACTTTTAGCTAGGAGACGAGACTTCATTCACATTGGTGGTAAAAACGCTTTAATGATCCATGTGCATTGACGTCGTTGTCAGACACTGACAAATTGACGGGCTCATTGACCAAAGCAAGGTGCCAATTTTTTTTTTTTTTGAGTAAACGTCCGTAGGCAAAATTTCATTAAAAAGCTGAAGTACATGAAATGGACCCGTACCAGTAAGCCCAAGGCAACACTGGCAAGCAGTGGCGGATCTAGAAAAAATATTTAGGTGGGGCTGAGTGCTTTAATTAATAATTTGATCAAACGGTTCTTCTTTTTCTGTTTTTCAGCCCCACCTTTGTGTGCTCCAATGATAAAAAAAATTCTCTGAGACTAAAGAGGGACTCCAAGGGCTCGACGACAGTAGGTGGGGCTCTAGCCCCACCCGCCCCAGTGGTGTATCCGCCCCTGCTGGCAAGAAAGAAAACTTAAAAGAGCAGACGCCACATCCTAAAACAACACACTACAACTTAAATAAAAGTAAAATAAAACTACCTAACCAACCAAATTCATAAGTAAAATGCTGACAAACTAAACAATCAAAAAGAAATTCTGGTCCACTTCAATCTGAATGTCAAACTTCATGAGAATGCTCCCAAGTTGGTTGTACGTCCCAAGCTGTCATTCCAGTATTACTTGCACAATTTTCACTTCAAAAGATTGCTAATCTTGCACTTGTAAAATTATTTAGATTAGAAAAAAAAAAGAAAATGAAAGAAAAAGGAAGCAAAACAAAATAACAAAAATGAATCCTTTTGCAGATCTCGGCCGAAAGTAAAAACTAAAAAGTGGTTTCAACCATAAGGAATAAGATTTCTTTTCTGTAAAAATTATACTATCTAAAATAAGTGTTTTACATTGATTTATTAATATCAGTTGGAATGAAATTTCAAAATGTTCATAAATAAATCTGAAAGTTACTACTCATTTTAATTTGGATTTTTCAAATAAGAAAAACAGGAGTTACCGATATACTCAAGAGAAGATAATTAAAGGGACGGACAACGGCAAAACTCTGATAAATTTCTGAAAAGTGAAAAAGTGCATTTGAAACTTTACATCAATCAATTTAATTTATGTACTCAAATCTTGAAGTTGTTAAGTCTTATGATTAGGACCATTTTCTCTCTATTAATAATTATATAGTATAAATTTCACATAAGGTAAAATTCTCCGGTCTGACAAGTGTACTGGTTCGCACTGAACATTTTCTAGACAACTTTGGTTTATGATTTGCTGTCAAATATTTTCTACGCCAGATAACCTGGTCAACATTAAATTACTTCAATGCAAGTCTCCTGACAGGTCAACTAGACCTGGTTAACGTTCGAAACGGCAACGGAATGGGCCATTCCGTTTGCCGTTCCGTTCCAGAAACGGTATGCACTGAAACGATTCGTTATTCGTTCCGTTTGCAACGGAATGGACGGAACGTAGCGGAACGACTCAATTTACACTGTATTTCATACCAACGTATGCCGAAATCCGTTCCGTTTACCGTTCCGTTTAAAAAACGAATACCGAAATCTGTTCCGCCACTCGTTCCGTTTGGACGGAACGTGCACGGAACGAGTAGGACGGTATACCGTCGGCAGGCCTAAGGTCAACTATAAACATTGATGCATTCCTCCTCAACCTCAATCCTCATGTGCTATATAAGAGTTTCATATCTTATGAACCCAGATAATTAAACACAACCAACCGAACAAACAAACCACCTATCGACCCCAAAGAACCAAACAAATCTCCCATCAATCAGTATGGCTCCGTTTGGATGTGTTGAGAATAAGATAGGAAGAAGGAATAAGGGAAGAAATTTATTGGGAAGGGGTAAATTTATTGGGAAGTGTGTAACTTTTGTGAAGAGTTTGGATGATTAGGAATAAATTTATTGAAAAAAATTTCTTATTCCTTATTCCTTCTTCCCACTTCCCACCATCCAAACACAGCCTATATATACTACCATGGTGTTACCAATTTCATGTGACATGTTAATGTTTACCATTTATCATGTCACTCTTCTCCATCTATCATCTGCTATTTTCGTGTGAATTCAACCAATCAGACACCAATTTCGTGCCATCGGATCTTGGCTCTACCCGCACTTCTTCTTGTTGCTATGAAGGTATAGAGCCGGGCTAGTTCTTTCGTGATGTAGTAGAAGAGGAGAGGCCAATTAGTTCACCGTCTGGTCATAGATAAAGAATTGTGGGTCCAGAGAGGTTGTAATGGGATTGCGGAGCTGAGGGAGGTCTGCAATAGGCCCACTCCACTCACGTTGGGTAATGCGGGCATGGTTGGCAAGGAGGTGAGCTGGTCTGACTACATCTCGCAGTGCAAATTGCAATTGGGGGTATCTCTGGAGGGTCAATAGGTGTGATCGAAGGGCATGAAATGGCCGATTAGAGTGCCAACAAGGTAGATCGACTGCTCCTTTTTCTTGTAGTGCATCAATTAGATTTTTGCAGTCAGAAATGAAAATGAAATCATGAGGGTGCGTTCTTTGGATGGGGCAAAATTTTTTTGAGGGCTAGCAAAAGCTAGCAATTTTCATTAAAAACAGAACGAAAGTTTACAAAAAGACTCAACTCATACCTTAATATTGGTATGAACGAAAATAAACCAAGATAAACTGCTAACAAGTTTATAAACTAGCGTAAACCACCAACAAGTCTACGACCTAGTCGGTACCAAGACCGTACCAATAATACCTCTAACCCAGTCTAAACCAAACCGACACCTCCTAGTGACCCTCAACAACCAACCGAACACCGCTACTGCAACCCATTCATGGCTACACCCAAACACATGGCTACCGCAACATAGCTGACCACAACCAAACTCCTAGCTGCCGAAATACAGCCATGACCAAACCATGTTTGTCGATCGCACCATTCAGGGCCACACCCAAAAACATGGTTGTCGCAACACAACCGACCAAATCCAAACAAATGGCTGCCGCAACATAGCCGACCACATCCAAACACCTGGAGCCGACCACATCCAAACACCTGGTTGCTGCAACATACCTGACCACACCCAAACACCTAGCTGTCGAAACACAGCCATGGCCAAACCGCACGACATCGCTTACACCTGACTGTCGCTCCACACCACGACTGGATCGCCAACTGCATCATAACAACGGCTACACTGTTGTACACGCCGACAACCGCACCAAAGTCGCACACACGACCACACCGCAATTGCGGGCCCGACATACAAAGCCGGCACCGGTCACCAAGTCGCCGGAGAAAAAGACGGAAGGAAAAACAATAGAAAAAGAAAGAAAGGAGGAAGGGGCGGCGGGGGAGGCCAGTGGCGGTGTTTCGGCACCGGTCATACAAAATTTGTGAACTGTTGCTGATAGTGCGAGGGTTTCTCTTGGAATGATGATTCTGAGATGCAGTATTCCGCATGGAAGGATATAAGAGTACCGGTGTGGTCATAAAGCACATAGGCTAATCCTGAGTGTTTTTGGGCATCCCCGGAAGCATCAACCAAAACCAGGAAGGTGTGTAAAGGTATGTGAATTTTGGTATAGTGCTCTTCCTTCTTTGATAGTGGCTGCTGGGTTGAGTAAGTTGAAAGCAGGATTTGATTATGTAGAAAAATTTGTTGGGGGTTTGATGATTTTGTTTAAAAAACATGATTGTTCCTGGCTTTCCAAATACACCACAACAGGGTGCAAAAATAGGAAAAATGTTTGTTATCTAAGCCAGCTATTAAGGTTAAAAAGTTAGTATGAAAATCTGGGGATAATTGGTCACTTCTAATAGGTAATTGGGAGGAGAACCACACAATCCTTGGGAGATGACATTGAAACAGTATATGTGTAAGGGTTTCCATAGTGTTTCCACAAATGGGGCAATCTGCTGATATGGTGTTTATTATTTGATGAATTTTGTAACATGTTAGGAGCCCATCATGTAACGCCCTCCAAATAAAAGTTTTAATTTTTGGAAGTAAAGTTTTTGAGGCCCATAATTGTTTCCAAATGCGGGGAGGGGTAAAGTTGGTGTGAACTATAGGTGTGGATTGAGCAGAAGTGAGGAACTGGTAGCCTAGTTTTGCCGTGTAAATTCCAGATTTTGAGAAATTCCAAATAAGCTTATCTGGCAGCTCAGAGGTAACCTCAGGTTTTTGTGCATGTGCTATAATGTTTTGGCAATGAGTGGAACTGAGGATTTGTTGCAAAGCTGAAAGGCTCCAAGTAGCAGAGGATTCAAGATAGACATCATAAATCATGGGGTTCTGAGTGAAACTCTTCCTATTTGGTGTCTCCCATCCTGGATACCATGGTTGAAATTTCACAGGTACAGATTTATCATTATTTATTTGCCAACAAATTGATTGTTGAATGTGTACCTTGAGAGATTGAATATCTTTCCATAGTTTACTGGTGCCTTTCTTTGTTGTTGTTCCCCATAGTCCTCTGTTGGAGCAGTACTTGGCTAGCACTAGTTGGACCCACAGTTTGTCCTTGTTGGATGCCACATCCCACACAGATTTGAGCATTAAAGCTTGGTTAAAGGTAGATAGATCCTTAACTGCTAAGCCACCTTGTGTCCAATCCTTTGTAATTTTATGCCATGCAACTGGCATGATAGATTTGGTTTGTTGCTTGCCCCAGAAAAATCTTCTTAGAGTGGAATTTAAAGCATTGATGGTTGTTTTATTAAGCAGGGAAATTGACATGGCATAAACTAGAATGAAGGTTAGAGTTCCTTTGAGGAGTGTCAGCCTTCCTGCATGGGACAAGAGTATGCTTTTCCAACCCCCAATTTTTTGAGTAATTGTATGTAATAATTTTTCATGGGTAATTTGATTGTATAACGGGGGTTGGGAGATACATATGCCAAGATATAATTCTTTACCATCACCTTCTTTTGCTTGCCAAACTGATGTGATATTGTTCTTGATAATAGGTGATACTGCATTACTGTACCAAATAATAGACTTGGTGGGATTAATTTGAAGTCCAGAGATTCCAGAGAAAGAGCTTAGAGTATCCTTCAAGCTACGAGCTTGTAGAGTGCAACAGTTTCCAAATAAAATCACATCATCAGCGTAAAAAGAGTGAGTGAGTTCAGGAGCGTTAGGTGCTAGTTTAATCCCTGTGAATAATGTATTTTGCTGTTGGTGTTTAATGAGTCTAGACAAACCTTCCATAGCCGTCACAAATAATAGAGGAGATAGAGGGCATCCCTGACGAAGACCTCTGGTTGGAGTTAGGAAACCTCCCCCTGTAAAATCACCATTAATTTCAATGTAGATAGCTCCCTGGCTTAGACAGTTTAGAATGAGTTCACACAGTGGCGTCGGTATTCCCAGAAGATGCATCATCCGAGTAATGTAGGGCCATCGTAGTACATCGAAGGCTTTCCTTATATCAGCTTTAAGGAGGTATACTTCTTTAGAAAATGCTGCTGATGTAAAGGAATGCATGACTTCCTTGACTAAGTGAATACTATCTATGATACTTCGTCCTTTTAGGAAGGCAGCCTGGGAATGATCAATTAGGTACTGCATGTGCAGCCTCAAACGGTTGGCAATGAGTTTCATGAGGAGACGGTATAGGATATTCCCAACGCTTATGGGGCGGTAGTCAGCAGGGCTTTGGGCATTTTCTATTTTTTTAATTAGGACAAGTCGACATTGCAGCCATTGTTTTGGGGCCGTCCTCATTCGAAAACAGTTTTGGATTTCATAGGTTAGGTCGTCCCCCATAGATGTCCACGTGTGTTGGAAAAACCGAGCAGTTAGCCCATCAGGACCAGGCGCACTGTCAGGTTTCATATCAAATAGGGCTCTTTTAATTTCCATTTTGTTGGGCAGAGTGCGAAGATTGGATGCATCAAGTGGAGTGATGCAGGGACCACAAGATTGAATGATATTATCAAAAGAGTCATATTGTAAATTTATTTCATTGATACAATCATTTGATACATGGGGGTCGGAGTTCAGAGTTTTAAAAAAAGAGATAAATTCTTGTTTGACTTGTTCTTCTTTAGTAACTTTTTCCCCCGATGGAGTGATAACCTGTGAAATGAGGTTAGATTTACGCCTGACTGTCACTTTGAGATGGAAAAATTTGGTGTTCCGATCCCCATCTTGTGCCCATTGTACTCTTGAGCGTTGTTTCCAGTATTCAGATGCCATAGTTTCGGCCTCATTTCTTTGCATCATCAGGTCAAGTTCTTATTGTCTGTGTTTGGTTGAGTGGGTGAAGCATTTGTAATGAGAGAATTTTTTTGTCTATATCAGCAATGATGTGGTGTGGAGATTTGTTTTTGCGGGCCCAGGTCTAGATATCTTTTTGGAGTGTAGACAGTCGATCTTGCCAAGGCAGTTGTTGATGTGAGGTCCATGAGTGATCACATATCTGTTGAAAGTCAGGCTTGACATACCACATGTGCTCAAGTCGAAACTTCTGTCTCCTGGGCTTGAAACCGTCTGTCTTGAGCAGTATAGGGCAGTGATCACTTTTGATTCTTGGTAAATGTTTGACTGCAGAGTCAGGGTGCATTGCTAGCCAAGAATGTGTCACTAGGAATAGGTCTAGTCTCTGATGGATGGGTTGCAAGGTGTTTTGCCTTCCTATCCAGGTGTAGGCGGGTCCGGAGAAACCCATATCCATAAGGCCTGTATCGGAGATGAACTGATGGAATAGTCTATTATCACAACCCAGGCTGGATGAACCACCATGTTTTTCTTCTGATGAAGCGATGGCATTAAAGTCACCAAGTAGGCAGACTGGATGGTTGAGGTTGATAATTTCCTTCATTGTTGCCCAGATTTGCTGGTTTGTTCTTCTTGATGGGTCACCATAGATACCAACTAGGTACCATTCCTGCATCAGAGTGGTTATTTTTGCCCAAGTATAATGTTTGGTGACTTCGAGTACTGTAAGATTTACCTCATTAGACCACATTATTGCCGTCCCTCTAGAGAGGCCGTTAGCAGGAAAAAACACATGGTTCGGGAGTGGCATTGTTGGCAGAGCCTTCTCCATTTTTTCCCGAGACGCTTTAGTTTCAGAAATGAATGCTACAGTTGTCCGGGTGGAGATAAGGAGGTCTTTAAGGAACTGAACTTTCCGTGGCCCTCCTAAACCACGGCAGTTCCAGCCAAAGATTCTCATATAGATTGAGGAGAAGAATCCCTGTTCGCCTCCTTGACTTTTTTTAGAAGAGGGGGGATGAAAGTGAGAGTGATGGTGCAGAGTCAGAAAGGATTTGTTCATTCAACATGGCCAAGCTCTATAAGGGCCTCTTGTTGGGTCGAGTCCTACTAGTAAGTGGTGTCGGCTTAAGCCAGTCTGTTGCAGGTTTTTTGGAAATCATGAGATTTTTTCCTTTCGATGGACAAACGGGGGAGTTATTTATAGGGATAAGTAGGTGGTTAGGTATGTCGGGTAAGTGAGGTTCCATGGGATCTGTTTGAGGGAGAGGAAAATTGAGGTCTATAGTTGGGGTTGAATTCATTCAGGGGTCTCTCCATTGTTAGACTGAATTGTCGAATTATCCTACCTTCGGACCATATGATGTGGCGGGTTGATGGAGGAGACCATGATCGTGCGATCAAATTCATCACGGATGTTGTCAAAGATCGGTGAAGCGGTGATGGTTGCTCTAGTTGTGTGTGGCCGATAATTTCGGTAAGGGTACGGGGTATTCATCGGTGGCAGAGTTGTTCTGGTGATTAGTTTTTCTGGTTTAGTGTACTTTGTCAAAGGAGCCATGGCCGGTATATATGGGGATTTATCGGAAGGTGATCAGGTTGTAAAACGGATGGAGTAAAAACTTACTTATTGCTGTATTTTGTAACTGTACTGTAGTGGGAAGGAAGTTATTAGGTAATATTGCGTTTCAGTTTTGGAAGAGATAGAAAGGCAGGGTAGCAGAAGGGGTTTGGGAGGGAGTAAGAGAGAAACGAGGAGTAAGAAGAAGAAGCTACAGACTTGTTTTTGGACCGCAAAAATAAATTAGGCCACAATGAGTCTCTCAACGTTAAGTTTCAAGTTTTTCCTTACACTACATGACTTGGTGAACATTAAATTACTTCAGTGAAAAACTGCTTTCTGAGGGACTTTTCTTTCAAAAGGACCGAAATTTTCTTCTCAAGTATCATATAGCTAAGGCTGCGCATTCCAAATATTTTCCAAAAGGGGCCTTAGTTAGTTGGATTTTGCACCTTAATTTTGTGCGCCGGTGCCCTTTGCTCTTTGGCTCTGTTTGGATGAGGTGTGGGAAGAAGAGAAAAAGTGAATAAATTTATTATAAATAATTTAAACTCTTCACAAAGTTACACACTTCCCAATACTTTTTTTCTTCTTCTCACACCTCATCCAAACGGAGCCTTAAATATTAGGGTATGTTTGGTATCATGTTTGAATAAGTCTTATTCCGAATAAGACTTATTCGGGATGAAACCAAACGCGTCCGGAATAAACCTTATTCGGAATAAGATGAAATTATAATAAGGGATTGAATAAGCCCTTATTCGGAATAAGGTTTATTCAACATGATACCAAACACACCCTAAATCTGAATTTTATTTTGACCAGTTACATATTGTTATACATGTTTTTTTTTTTTTTTTTTTGACGGCCGTAGCCTCACACTCACACACACTCAACCAGCTTAAAGCTGGGATCCAACTCGTGCCCTCTTATTTGATAAGCACATGCCACTACCAACTGTTCTAGACAGCGATGGCGCTATGCATATTCTTTTTATATTCATGTATTAGGCGATGAAATTGTAACTAAAAGAAAATTTGTAGAAGTTGCCAGATTGAAAAATTACCAACCATTTGCCAAAATGACGAGTAAAACTTATTTTATGTAATATAACCAAACAATTATTACTAATTATTGCCACCAACACTTTGATTATTAATTTCTGAAATAAAAAGGTCCTGAATTATTAGGGGTGATTATATACTTTTAATTGACCGAATGTTAGACTATTATATGGAAATCAAAATAGGTCTTCATGATTCCATTGAATGTTTTTTTAGAAAAAATAATATATTATATGTTAACTTAATTAATCGCATTAAATTAAACAATAAAAATTGGCACATGTCTAACATCGTGGTTTTGTGTCAGATTAAACTTTTATCTGATATATTTTCCATTCTTCATATTATATTATTCATCCGTTAAACATAAAGTGGCCTAATTAAAGTAATAGTTTTCCAAACTATTTTTTCCTTCATAATATGCCATTTTGGATAATTTTAGAAGGGCTAAGCCCTAACGGAAATTTCAAAAATAATTTTAGTCGTTTCGGAAAAAAGTCCCTTTGTGAGTGAGTCGTCTCGCTTGCTGTGGCCTGTGGGTCCCACAGAGCGGAAGGCGACCAATGGAGAGGTGCTTTGGGCAACGGTTTTATTTCTAGGAGCAACATAATTTTCTTTGAGCTGGCCAAAGTGCCCTTTTAAAATTTAACAAATTTATTTTTATTTTGCCAATGGATCAATTTCTTTTCTATTTTGGAAAATGTTAGAGCTGTAGAGCAAACAAAGGAAAGAGTTGCACTATTGATTTGTTGATGCGAACTTAACATATTTGTTCATATTTTGTTCATATTGCGCATGATTATATGTGATTTATATGCACTATTAGTTTGTTGATGCAGATTTAACATATTTGTTCATATTGTCCAATTAATAAATTATTAAAAACGATTGATTTTCTTTTAGCATCGTTAATTTAGTCAAGTGTGAATTTTTTCAATGAATAATCTACAAGTTAACAGAAATTTGCGTGCATGATTATATGTAATTTTCGTTTAAAAGATTGATTTTCTTTTGACATAGAATCTAAAATAGAAAGGAATTACAGATAAGAAAATAAATTAGGTAATAAATTTTGATTGGTTCTGAGGATCAATGTTTGGATCAAATTAATCGCTCTCCCACAGTATTTAAGGAAACAATGTTTTGAATTATTTTTCTTTTGTTCTTAAATTAGTTTCTACAAACAATGGACTTCATGTTAGTGACACTACAGCATGGTACGTTTTATTCTGTCCTATAATAATTAAATTTAATTATTGTTTGATTAAAAATCATAGTAAAAATGAATAGGATATTGCTGGTGACGCCGAAACAAATAAATTTTCAAATTACCAGAAACCATCGCTGACGTTGAATTTTGCTAGTGATCCAATGCATGGTAGCAACATTTTGAGGACTAACGTTTTTTGTGCTTTATACCTAGAGGTGAATTTAAACTTTACTGGGCTGATAACGCATGAGTTTGTTAGAGCCAATATTTTGAAAACCGAACCGACAATCAAACCGATAGAGCTATCGGGTCCATGATCTAACCGGCCTGTTGAATGGTTATAAAAACTGGATAATATAATTTATATAAATAATTTCATAAGTAGAACACAAAGCCCATATAGACTGTAATATGGAGCACATTGTTGGTACCTTGGAGAACCAGGTTTGATTCTTGGTGTTGCTACTTTATTTTTCACAATTTCTTCAAAGCACAAAACTAAAAACAAAAAAACAGATTGAAAAAAATAAACCGGGAGGTCCTGTTCACCGGTTCTATTAAAAATCGGACAAGACAAGCCGGTTCGTTGTGGGTCACAAATAAGCTAAAATAGGCTCAGTTTGGATTGTAATTGACCCGGTTAGCAGTTGAACCGGTCGAACCTGCAGGTCCGGTCCGGTTTTCAAAACATTTGTTAGAGCATTGAGGTTAAATTAACATGCTATCTTTCCATACCAAAAAAATAAAAAATAATATTAAAATATTCAAGAATTTTGAAAATATTACTAAAATAATCAAAATTATATAAATAATATCACAATATTGTTTTTCGGAATAACAAGACAAATATCATTCTTTCAAAGAACGATACTCTTTGAATGAAAAGGGTAATTTAGTTTAATTAATTTTTAAATAAATTTTAATGTATTTTACTATTTTATTAATGAAAAAGGTAATATATATATATAGAGAGAAAACCTATGGTGCATACTAATGTACAGAAGTTTCGGTGCATACTGATCTGACCTCTTGGATCTGCTTCAAAATGACTGATCCAAATCGTCTAATATGATTTTCCTATTATAATCTCTTTACCGACCAAATTTTATATTTTTTCGAAAATTTTAAGTATTTTTTTTCAAATTTTAAAAAATCGCTAATCTAATTTTTTATGAACTGTTCAAAAATAGCAGTTTTTAAAAATCCGAAAAAAATACTTAAAAATATCGAAAAATGTAAAATTTGGTCGGCAAGAAAATTTCAATAGGGAGATCATATTGGACGGTTTGGATCGGTCATTTTGAAACAGATCCAAGAGTTCGGATCAGTATGCATCGAAACTTCCGTACATTAGTATGCACCATAGTTTCTCTCTCTCTCTCTCTCTCTCTCTCTCTGTTTATATATATAAACAGAGAGAGAGAGAGAGATTGGCTAAAGTATACTCTAGCATACAGATCGTCCGTATGCTGTAGTCATTTTCCAAAATCTAAAATTCATACAGTCGATCCGAACCATTCAAATTGTTGTCTATATTGAAATCTCCTAGGAAACCAAAATTTATATTTTTTCGAATGATTTTGCTATATATTATGCTATTTTCAAAAACCAGTGTAAATGAGAATTTCTGACTCTTGAATTTGAAAATAGCATAATATATAGCAAAAATATTTGAAAAAAATGTAAAATTTGGTCTTGAAGGATATTTTTTTTTTGGAGAACAACTTGAACTGTTTGGATCAACTGTTTGAATTTTAGATTTTGAGAAACGACTCCAGCATATGGGTTTGATCCGTATGCTGAAGTATACTTTAGAATTAATTATTAACTCATTAATAATTATTTTAGAATTAGTTAATGCATTAATTTATTTCTATATGATCCATTGACTTAATTAATTACAATGGTTCGCAACGGTATATAATTAATTAATCAATCTTATCATATGTCCACAGTACTTACTGCTGTGAATAAATAAATAATGCATTGTGTGATTAAAGTCCTATTTGTGTGACCCTTTGAGGATTTATGCTATGTTGGACATGAAAAATAAATCGCTATTTATATCCAATAATCATAAGCGGTATTTAGCAACACGTTATGATTCAAAATTCGCATAAATAGTGTACTGCTACAATATCTCAATCCTGCATAAGAAATGAAAGTATTTCCTTGTCTGATTCTTATGCCACATGATATCATTGTATAGTCCAAGATAGAATGTGTCATTCTTGCAGACTGTACATTTCTTGATCTAGAGTTGATTGTATAAATTGGCCAAATAATCCAACTCCATCAAGGGACCCAAACAGATATTATCACTCACTTGGTATACTAATGAGGGACATACAGTTTTCTTGATGAACAACTCTTCCCCGTACAATTCAAGAGAACATAAATAAAGTCCGTATAGCAGCCCTTATCGGGAATCAGCGGTAGACTAAATTTATAGAACCTATCCTCATGTGAAAAGATTGAACCATCTCAAACTTAGAATCAAACTCATATGAAATAAACAATGACACATAACACAATCCATATGTTTATTTCATTGGGTTAAGTCCTGTGCTATGTTCCAATAACATATACATATGCAATTAAGTTGGTAATTCTTTACCTATGATTTGTAGAACTTAATCATCACTTAATTTGCATACTAATCTTATATTCATGTTCTTTGTTAATTATCAAGATTATGGACCGTTTAGATTTATTATTGTCATTTTAAGAATGATCCACAGAGATCCACAATTCAGATCCTCAACCTGATTGATCTGTCAATAATAAACCTAGGAACAAATGATTAAATATCATTCATAACATAAACTAATATTTAAGTCATTTAACTTATTGACTTCTAGAATATAACTCCAACAGTTCAGTCATTTCTAATCCATCATAATACATTCTGAATCAAACCATATGTCATGTAAAGTTCTATCAAAGTAGAGATAAATACATATACGCATCAAACACATGATGTTTTAAATAAACAATTAACAAATCACACTATTGCTAATTAAGCTTATGTAGAGATAAATACATATACGCATCAAACACATGATTTCAAAATCATGCAAGTTATCTTTTCAAAACAATTATCCATGCAATACTTTTTCTAATCTAAAAAATATCAAATCCGAAAGGCATCCACACAAGTCATAAAAAGACAATTCACACCTGGAAAAATCAGAGACGGAGCGACTACTCCTCAGGATGGTTGATGGAGTTCCGACCAGCTCCTGCAGTCTCGTGCTCGGGATAGAAGTCATCTATCGATCGAGAAAAGTCTTGTGGTACACCTGATGAGCGAAACTCACACGTTAAAACCTATTCTAACGATTTACTTTAGGAATCCCCATTTTTGTTATTGGTCTAATGAACCGTACCTAGAAATTAGACATTTACTTTAGGAATTTAGACTTTGACTTAAAGAAAGTTGGACTTAGAATTTCTGATAGGGATTCTGTTTAAAAAATATATTAACTTAGATGATTACTTCCTAGAAATAATTTGACATAATTCTGTTTGAAACTAGTTGTGCAGAAACGTTGAATTAATAAACATTTTTAGAAATATTTTTCAATAGTTTATTTTATAAAATTAGTGCGTAGAGATGTTTAGTTTAATAGTGTTATGAATATTTTTAGAATTAATTTACTAGATTTTAGTTTATAAATTTTGTGTGTAGATAGACGTATATGACGAATCCTACAAGTCTTAACTATGACGATTATAGACGTGTCACATTAGTTTAATTTTGGAATAACAATTAACAAATTTAATTAATTTCTACAGTATTTTTATTAAGTATGAAATTTCTTTATTAATCCTTCTAAAATAATTAAACTTTATTTAAAAGACTTTAACTAAATAATAAAGAAAAGAAAACTTAGTTTAATTGATTTTGTCTTAGGATCATATATTGTCCGAATATATCATAGTATCTCTAAAGAATAATTTTACGGATATTCTAATCATCTCCCATTTAAAAGCCAACAACTATAATTTCAAATCCAACATAATCATTTCTCGGCCAAAACCTCATACTTTACTATTCAAACTATTTATTCAAGCAATCAAATAGTTCTAGTTTTATTTTCCAAGTTCTAGTTTTAATTATCTAAAATCCATAATTATCTTAATTAACAGAAACATACCTTTGGGCCACGTAAAAACATCACAACAGAGCCCAACAGAAACAAAAGCACACGGATCGAAACAGAGGAATAAGCCCAGAAAGGAAACAGGCCTGACGGTCCAGAAAATACACATAGCCCACAACGAAAAGAAAACAGGATCCAGTACGAAACCCAACATCAGATAAATACAATCGGACCCATTAACACTCTACTTTTACACTAAAATCCCTAAATTAACTTATTTACTTAAAAATTAACTAACAGACCCTAACAACAGTTTTTCTTACAAGCAGATCCTAATATAGTGATCGAGGTATAAACCTAGGTCAAACAAAAATAACCTTGTTTACTCGACTAGACGTTCGTAGTAAAGCAAAGGTGTCGATCCCACAGAGATGGTGATGAATACTAGTCCTATTTGTTCGCTAAAGCTAGACAATAAAAGTTTAGAAAAGGATTGGTGCTACAAACTAAAAGGTGAAATGAAAAAGATGCAAGTGCAAGAATGAAAGTGATGCAAAACAGTTTAAAAGAATATTTTTGGGATTTTTAAGGGTTTAAAATATGATAAGAAAAGTGCCTTAGGGGTCGATTTCACCTAAATTTGGTCACATAGTCACAAGACTTAGCACTGTCGTATTCAGCCTTGCTAATTCGGTCCGAATTTCGGACCGAATTACACTGCGTAAATGCTGTGGTTTACTCTTTTGTTGATTTATTCAAGCCAAAGGTCCATCTAACCAAACCTAACTAGATCCTTAACCCTCCGCTTTCGCCTATTGGGTACGGTATTTGGAATGGGATCTAGTGCTGAATAACCTTCATCGAGTGCATTACACCCCCAACTTTCGTTGTTCGGTGGACTTACTCGAGTTTATCAATGATTTTCTGCGAGATAT
Organism: Rhynchospora pubera; assembly: GCA_028095005.1. NCBI lineage: Eukaryota > Viridiplantae > Streptophyta > Magnoliopsida > Poales > Cyperaceae > Rhynchospora > Rhynchospora pubera. The sequence goes on along the minus strand of JAMFTS010000044.1, from coordinate 406,286 downwards.
CTAACCTAGACTTTCGCCTAACTAGAAGTGTTTACTTTTGGTTACTAACTGGTCGACTTTCGCCCTTGACCTACCTCGAAGTACTTGTGAAAGGTTCAGTTATTATAATGGGTTGAAATTCCCAACAAATGCGGCCGTACAAATGCCGAGCAACACAAGTAATAAAAGACTCAAACACAAGCAAATCAATAAAAAATTTCAAAGGTAATTGGCTTCGTCCAATAACAAGACAAGCAAACCAAATTCTAGGCTACATCTATCCCTAAAGCAACAAAGATCTAACCTATCATGCTAATAAAACAAGATACAAACTCCATGACAAGAATAAATAAGAGAAAAGGAAGAAATACAACAATATCCAGGTTTACTCCTATTTGAATCAAGTCCGAAGCCGTGGTTGGGTTGAATCTAACGCTGTCGCGCCTAGAACTGCTCCCAAATCGCTGCCATGGTCGAGTGACGGTGGAGAGGTGGTGGAAATCCCACGGCTTTCGGCGTGAGAATGGTGCTGAGAGGTGGAAGATTGGTGGCTGCTGATGGATAATGGTGGATTCTGGTCGATTCCCCTTCCTCAAGCAAGAATAAACCTAATATAGACTCCTCTCTGGCCCCTTGACAGGTTGGGAACGTTTTCCCCTGATTTAGGTCGAAATTGGGGCCATTCCATAAGAGAACACGCCTCAGGAATACAGCTAGAAACCTTCCCTGTATAGCAATTCGGACCGAATTCCAGACAATTCGGTTTGAATTAGCTTCTCTGTAATTTTCTGTGACGCAATTCGGTCCGAATTGATGCCAATTCGTTCCGGATTCCTGTGCCAGCATTGCGCACCAATAGTATTTTGAGCATAATTTCTTCATCCGGGCTCCGATTGAAGTGATTCAAAGATCGTCGGAAAGCTTACGATGAGCTCTACAATACTATTACTTCCATTTAGCCATTTGATTCTCTTAAATCTACCATTTTATGCAATGATTATGTGTGATCCACCAAATTCCTACATGACAAGTCAAATTCCACGGCAGTATCCAATCTTGCCAAACAAACAGAAAAATAAGATAATATCACGGTTTTAGTCACAATTTCGATGTGAAGTCTAGCCAAAATATCAGTATAAATATGAGATATCATATAGTTCAATGAAAGAAAGACCCGTCACAGCTCCATGAACATGAAAAGAGCTCCTCAAAGGCCTCAAAATCATGTGCCCGGAAAGCTTTCACGAGGCACTAAATCCGAAAGACCCGTCACAGCTCCATGAACATGAAAAACGAGGTATATCCAAGGCAATGAAAGAAACCTCCCAAGAAAAAGGCTTGGAAGAGGGAGAAGTGACTCTGATTCAAACTCTCCTAAAGTTGGTGAAGAACCTTGGATATATCAACACCGCATGTACATGAAAGCCATGCGTGCCCGCAATCCAAGTACCCCGAAATATCCTCCAGGGTTCGGCCCTCAAGAATCATCAAATCAAATAACCATTTGTCAGCCAAGCACGCCGTTACGGCCGGCTGATGAAGGACAAAGTGAGCATGAGAGACTGCTCGACTGTTATGTCTCACACCTCAGAAATTTGAGGAAAGAAAATCCCAAAGCTTTCAAAAGAGCTTTAAAACCCAAAAGCACCGAGGGGATTGAGGAGTTTGTAAAAAGATGCAATCTCCATAGTTACCCATGAAATGAGAAAGGGTAAAGCTCCTAAACATTCATCTGATTCCTCCTATAGCTGCCGTCACTTATCTAGTAGTGAAAGTAGGGAGTCAGAAGAAGAAGAAGATGAAGATGACTCACAGCAGGCCTCAACAAGTGATGGCCTTCAAGGGAATCATGTCTTCTTAGGGGATCCAAACGACCCTAGAAGCATGACCGAAATCACAAGCAGTTGCGAGGGCCTCACTATACCTGAGATAGTTGCTCTCTTTGCTCAAACGGAACAAGCTAGGCGAGATCCACAGTTCTTTGCCTTCATGCAAGAAACCATGTCAATCTGGTCATGAGATTCTCCCGAAGCATACCATTGGAGAGTTGAAAGATTTGCAAAATACTTCATGCACAATCAACACATGCAAGCTCGAGCCGATGAATATATCCGTCGGTTGTATCAGATTGTCTCTAATAGCCGTCCTCACAACAACAATGCCAACCGAGGAAATAACAGCCGTGGCCGGGATCGAGGAAGAAGACCCAGGGGTCGAGGCCGTGGTGGAAGTTCCAGGACTAGTTCCTCAGGCACATGTTGCCACATCCATGTCACCGAATCGGACGATTCTGAAGATAAACAAGAAGACTCCCAGCCAAATCAGGAGCCTCCTATCAAGAATCAGTCCACCCAAACAAACCCAAGGAGCGGAGAAACATCGTCTCACTCAGAGAGGCAATGGTAAGAGGGTAATTATGAAATACTCCTCGACCCCTCCGTGCAAATGGATCTGTCAGAACTCGGAGGCCAAGAGCCCAAAAGAGTCAACATTGACATCCATATACCTTGTCTCCCAGGATAAGAAAATCTCACGCTCAATGAGCTAAGAGAAATCGTGCGCTAGATAGTCAATCAGGTACATGAATCTCTAACCTCGAGAGAAGAAAGCGAGGAGCATGAGCCCGAGCCTGTTTGGATCTGGTTCGATGGGCAGGCCCATCGAACCAGATCCAAACAGGCCTTACCAAATGAGGCCCATAAACCCAAACAACCAACTCCCAGTGAAGAAAGGAGAAATACGCCCACACTTGCTGAAATGTTGGCTCGGCAGAATGAAATGAATCTATGCACGGATTCAGTGAGACTCTTGATACAACAAAACGTGTGATCATCAGAAAGAAAGGTCAACCAACCGAGCAAAGGGAAAGAAAGGTCGCACAAAGACCAAAAGAAACAAACGTGTGATCATCAGAAAGAACACCACTGTCCCCGTCCAAACAGGGGACAAGGAGTGATCATAAGAGAAGGTCACAGGCCAGAACAACGGCCACAACATCCTGAAGGAAAAGGAAAAAGAAAAGCTCTTCAGGGAAATGCTAAGAGGAAGACCAAGCTTCCGTCATACCCAAGACACCCCTACATAAGTTGTTGGGAAAGAGGCAAGGGATCATAGAAAAAGAACCTTCGCCAAACAAAACAACAAAGCAAAAGGAGTAACAAGGAAAATCGCTCCAACCAAAACATAGGTAAATCTCTCGTTCCACATGCTCAACGCACAAAAGGGCCCAAATACAAAATGGAAATGAAGCTTGTCAGGATTGATGAGCCCGTTCCAAAAGGCAATGACAATCGTGCTAGTCAATGGACTAAGAAATTTTCAAATCCAAGGAGAAGTGGGTAAACAAACAAAAAGAAAAGAAAATCCAACTCCCAAAGCACTGCCAGAAAATATGCTGCAGTCGAGGCACCGCCCTTCTGAACAGTCGCGTAGATTCCGACTAAGTGAAGAGGTCCGATGAAAATCACAGTATTGTCGCTACCATCAAGTCTGGGGACATTCGAGAGCCGAATGCCTAGAAGAAGCCTTGAGAGGTGATGACACATCCGAGGAAGAAACAGAAAAGGAAGTGTGCAACGCCGTGACCAGGTACATAGGCTCGGACACTTCAGAAGGGGAAAGTTCTGACAATGAGCAACATGGTTATAGCTCAGAGGAAGAACCCTTCATTCTGAGGGTCAAACCCGAACTAATAAGACCGTTTGGGAGTGACTCAGAAGAAAGTGAAGATGAAGGGAAAATGGGAGTACAACCGAGGGTTTACAAGTCATACAAGCCCCCTTACTCTCCAAAGCCAAAACCAAAACCACATATAAAACAGGGTCAAACCAAACCAAACCAAAGAAACCAATGCCATGTCAGTCTGAGATCAGGGACCAGGATACCCGAAAGGCAACCTCCAAGGGATCTGTCTGACAACAGGCCAAAAAACCAAAGAGAAAATCTAAGGGAAGACCAAACGGCAGGCCCAGAATGTCCGTAGGCGATTACAATGTGGTAGCTCACCTACGAAAAATCCCTTCACTTCTCAGTGTCTTTGATGCCCTGATGGTATCCAAGGAACTATGTGAGGCTCTCATATATGCCTTGCAGAACCCCAATAGTTTCCAAGCATACTTTGCCCAAGAAGCCCGAGAGGAAGTGGCGAACGTGGAACAAGAGCCGTCCATCACCTTCACAGACGAAGATCTGATGACTGGCACCGCTGACCATAATAGACCCTTGTACACAACAGGGACTATATATGGAAAGAAGATCAACAAAATTCTTGTGGATCCTGGGTCATCAATTAGCACCATGCCCTTAAAAATACTGGTGCAACTCTCACTCAGTATAAGGGAGACCCGAAAAGACAAAATCAAGATCCATGGGTTCAATCATCAATATCAAAGAGCCTTAGGATCAACGGTGATCGAGGTCACCTTTGGGGATTTGGTCACCCCTTTCAAGTTCTTCATCATTGAGGCTGACACCACGTACAAGGCGTTATTGGGTAGACATTGGTTACATGCTAGCTCATGGCTTGGTACCTTCAACCCTACACCAATGTGTCAAATACATTCGAGATGGCAAACAATGTGTCATTAAAGGTGACGAACGTCCATTCGAAACGCATGAAGCTGAATTGGACGACGCCAAATACTACAAACCCAAAACCAAGAAAGGAGCGGGGATAGAAAGAGAAATGCCCACCTCCGAAATGATAACTGTAGCTGTAAAAAAGGCGGCACTCAAAGCGGCCATCAAAGCTCAAATGCCGTGGGGAGCTGATACCAATTCAGACTCTTCTGCTAGCACAGAAGAAGATGCTAGTATGCCCGTCCGGGCGCATGTCTTTTCCTCTAGCGAGAACGAGGAGCAAAATGCTTTGTCCATCGAGATCATGCCTTTGGAGCATTGCAAAGATTTGACATCTCGGGAACAAGAACAGGTTTGTGGACTTGAAACCTTCACAGTCCCACCTAAAGCCGAGGAAACCATGGAAACAGGGATAGTCGTTCACCCCGCCATAAAATTCATAAAAATGGGCGAAGTCGATCCTGAAAATGACACGCCTTGTCCAGAAAGCTGGGCACAATGGCTAGTTGAAAAAACGAAGGAGCCGGGAGTTCCTCCACAAGTCCAACGCACCACCTGTGCCAAACTCAAAGAACTGTTCCACAAAGCACATTGCTTGGAACCAATCCCATAAAAGAGGGCCAAAATATTCCGTGACATGTGGAAAGGCTACTCAAACGAAGTCCAAAGGTTGGATGGCAAAATAGTCTGCACACAAGGGCTGGGCTTTGACTCAAATTGCGGGATGTCGCAAACCAACGTCCCACCAACCGTTGAACACCACTCATATCACCATGTGACTATAGTGGAGATGGAGGATGATGAAGAATAAACCATGGAGACAGAAAATAGTCCCACCGAAGGCGAACAATTCATCCTCGCAGTGAAAAATGCTCCAAAGGAATTGGAGGAAGGTGGCCAAAATACCATCAATGAACTAAAGGAAGTAGACTTGGGTATTCAAGGAGACCCCAGGCCCACTTTCTTCAGCACATCAGTCCCACCTGAAATGCAAAACAAGCTGGTGGAATTGTTGAAAGAGTACATAGACTGCTTTGCTTGGAGCTATAGTGAAATGCCCGGGCTAGATCCAACTGCCGCTGTTCACAAACTGAAAATTGACAAAGAATGAAACCAGTTAAACAGGGCCCTTGCAGAATGAGAGTCGAACTGGAAGAAAAGGTCACCGCTGAAGTCAGAAAACTCATTGAAGTCGGCTTCATAAGGGAAGAAGAAACTCCAGACTGGGTCGCCAATATTGTCCCAGTCAAGAAGAAAAATGGGCAAATCAGGGTCTACGTCGATTTTCGCGACCCAAACAAAGCATGTCCCAAGGACGATTTCCCCTTGCCAGTCACGAAAATTATAATAGACCATTCATCCTATTATAGGGTCTACTCCTTCATGGATGGTTCCTCAGGATACAATCAAATTCAAATGGATGAAAGCGATCAAAAGCACACTGCTTTTCGCACTCCCATCGGCATTTACTGCTACAAAGTCATGCCCTTTGGTCTCAAGATCTTTGACCAAAGATCCTTGACCAAGATCTTTGGTGACATGATCCACAAAAAGGTGGAGTGTTACGTGGACGATCTGGTGGTAAAATCCCATCACTACGAACAACATCTCAAAGATCTGAGATTCATGTTCGATAGGTTAAGAATGCATACTCTAAAACTTAACCCCTTGAGGTATGCATTCATGGTCTCTTCAGGCAAATTTATAGGTTTCGTTGTCCGACACAGAGGCATAGAGATCGACCCAAGCAAGATCAAAGCAATTCGAGAGTTACCCCCTACTCTCAAAGAGCTCAGGTCTCTTCAAGGATGCCTGGCCTATATCTCTCTGGCAAGATCAAACCTTTCACGAGACTCACCAAAAAGGATGTTCATTTTAAATGGGATAATGAGTGCCAGAAGCCTTGGAAGATATCAAGCAATATTTGCTAAACCCTCCTGTACTGGCGGCACCCATCCCCGGAAAGCCTCTTATCCTCTATACCACAGCGTTAGATGGATCACTGGGGGCAATCCTTGCTCAAGAAAATGAAGAAGGAATATAGAACGCTCTCTACTACCTCAACAGAATGTTAGTAGCGGCGGAACACTCATACACCCCAATCGAGAAGAATTGTCTAGCACTCGTCTTCGCAGTAAAAAAGCTCAAACACTACATGTTATCTCACAAAGTCATGTTGATCTCCAAAACGGATCCACTAAAATACCTGATGACCCGACCTATTCTCACAGGAAGGTCAGCCAGGTGGGCCGTGGCGCTAATGAAATTCGATATAACCTATGCGCCCCAAAAAGCCATCAAAGGGCAAGCTCTGGCTGATTTCTTAGCCGCCCATCTAGTCCCAGATGACTCTCCGCTAGCATGCGAATTCCCAGATGAAGAAGTCATGCATGTGGACGAAAAGGAACGCTGCTGGAAATTATATTTTAATGGATCGTCGTCCATTCAACTAGCAATCAAACCAAATCTCCCAAAACGACAAGCCTGTGTAGGCCTGGTGTTTGTCACACCACATAAAGGCATCCTCAGATATGCCTTAAGTCTCACTGAACCTTGCACCAACAATGAAGCCGAATATGAAGCCTTCATAGCGGGGCTCGAAATGGCGATCCAGATGGGAATTGAGGAACTCAAGGTCTATGGAGACTCACAACTCATTCTCAACCAAGTCGGAGGCCAGTTCAAAATAAGAAAACTAGAATTGGTCAAATATCATGAAAAAGCTCTGGAGTTGATGGCTAAGTTTACCAGCATCACTCTCGAGAAGGTTCCAAGGTCAATGAATGGTAAAGCCGATGCCCTGGCTAGGCTAGCCAACAAACTCAGTGACCCGACACAAGATGAAATCCAAATCCTAGTTCATCGACGAAGGGTGTTAGCACCCTGCTTCCCAAAAATGGAGGATGAAGAAGAACTAGATGAAACAAATGAAACCATGTTCATGGACATTCTATCCCTAGAAAAAGAAACCGAAGAAGAATGGGGAGAGATTGCACAAATCATGACAACAGAAGGAATTGAGCAGGAAGATTGGAGACAACCCTTCTTTGATTATTCCCAACAAGGAAAGTTACCTGACAACAAATCTATCCAGGAACAAATCAGAAAAAGAGCTCTAAGGTTTGTGTACGTCAACAACACACTCTATTGGAGATCTTATGAAGGAGCGTGGCTAAGGTGTATATCAAAGACTGAAGCACACCAAATCATGCAAGAAATTCACTCGGAAGTATGTGGAGCCCACCAATCGGGTCCCAGAATGCGAGTGCAAATCAAGTCGATGGGCTATTATTGGCCCACCATGATCAACGACTGCGAAAACTTCTCCAGGCAATGCCATATGTGCCAAATCCATGGAGACTTCATCCACCAACACCCAAATGTGTTGCACCCAACAGTGGTGTCTTGGCCCTTTGAAATTTGGAGAACGGACATCATAGGTCCTATCGACCCACCAGCCTCAAATGGACACCGCTTCATATTGGCCGCTACAGATTACTTCTTTGAGTGGGCCGAAGCCAAATCATACCGAGAAATTAAAGCCTCTAACGTGGTCAAATTCTTCACCACCCAAGTGCTTTATAGGTATGGAAATCCAAGAAAAATCATTTCAGACAATGGTTGCAGCTTTCAAAAATGCGAAACTCGACACCTTTGCCGAGAAACACAAAATTGAATGGAGATACTCCTCGGTCTACAACCCAAGAGCGAATAGATTAGCGAAAGTCTTCAATAAGGTGTTGATCAAAATCCTCCGCAAGACTGTCGGAGACAACCAAAGGAATTGGCATGAGAAGCGGCATGAAACACTGTGGGCATATAGAATCACTCACAGAACAGCGACCCAAGCAACGCCCTACTCATTAGTGTATGGAACAGAAGCAGTACTGCCGATCGAGGTAGAACTCCCCTCACTAAGAGTAGCCATGGCATCAGAAATTCCTTTCTCCAAGCAAATGCAACTGAGATTGCAAGAATTGGATGTAATGGATGAAAAGAGACTAGCAGCCCAATAAAATTTGGAGCTATATCAAGCCAGGATGACACGGGCCTACGAGAAACTGTCAAGGCCCAAAACATTCAAGAAAGGCGAGTTAGTGTTGATCATACGGCAACCGATCATCGGACGACATCATGGACCCAAATTCACACCAAACTGGGAGGGACCTTATGCTATAGAAAAGGTCTACGAAAGTGGAGCCTATCTACTAGCCGATGCTGAAGAAAAACACCCAATCTCCCCCATAAATGGAAGATACCTGAAGAAGTATTATGGCCAGAACTACCCTAATGCTTCTCGAGGATACCAAAAGCCAAAGAAAGGAAGACCACAAACTGACTGGATAGAAAGTTGTGATTCAGTAAGTCTCCTTTTCAAGTAGGGAACAAAACTCCCTCGAGTCCCATCGGGCCTATGTTCACCGGGGTATTTCGTTCTTCGGAACATTATAGAATATCCCTGAACAAAAGCCCTAAATAAAAATAAAATTAATATGCATATCCTAAAGAAAAAGCCCCTATATAACAAAAAAACTCTAAACCAAAACTACAATAATGGGGATATATAAAACCCCACAAATAAACCCCTAAATCAAATCAAAATCCCATATCCATAAATAAACCAAAAGGCCAATAAAACTTTAAAGCCTCAAAACCAAAAATCTTTAAATCCACAAACAAATACCTAAATCAAATACCCAAAACCAATGGGCCTAAAATAAAGGGATGTTTCGTCCTTTGGGACAGCTATGGAACATTTCCCCAAACAAAGGCCTACATTTCAAAAAAAAAAAAATAGAAGCCTGACCCTAAAAGGTCTTGTGATTTGTTCCTTAAACAAGGTACTAGGTGCATGTTTATCTCACCGGATTAAAGGATAAACAAAAGTTTAGTGCCTTGAACTATAAAGTAAGGCGCAACACAGTGAGTCAGCCATCACACCAGCCAAAAAGGATGGTCAATGTCTTGTGTTTTGTCCCTTAAACAAGGTACTAGGTGCCTGTTTATCTCAATAAACTAAAGGATAAACAAAGTTCCGTGTTTTGAACTTAAAATTAAGACACGATGCGGTGAGCTGATCATCACACCAACCGAAAAAAGATGGTCATGATCTTGTGCTTTGTTCCTTAAACAAGGTACTAGGTGTCTGTTTATCTCACCAAATTAAAGGATAAACAAAACTTTAGTGTCTTGAACTATAAATTAAGGCATACATGGTGAAACTTACCGATAGGATTAGCATATACCGAAAGACCTATCCTAAAACAAACAACCCCAAACGAACCCTCTGAAAGCGGAGACCTAGGTGATGTCTACCATAGCAACAAAATAAGCCTGTCTTAAATCCCGAAGGGCCCATGGTCGTGTTGGGCCTTAAACCATTGACCACGGTACAATCCTAGTTGCCGTATGAAAGAGCTTGGAAACAAAACAATAGGTCAAATGCTAAGCGAAACCACGCTGACAGACCTCAGACAAATGCCCGTTGAAACCAAAGGAAAGCGAGTTAAAATGCCCTCTACAAAAAGAGGGCCCATAGTCGTGTTGGGCCTTAAACCGTCGACCATGGTATGATCTTAGCTACCGTATGAAAGAGCTTAGAAAAGAAATGGCGTACTACCTAATCAAAGAAGAACCCAAAACAAGAGATAGGAAATCAAAATAGAACCTGTCCCGCCGGTAAGATCCTTGCTGCCGTAACCAAGAGCCTGGAAAAGGTTGCTAGCCTCTGTTCATGCTGGACAGGAGGCAACAGACCCTAAGAGCTAGTTATCCCATCAATTTTGTCCCGCCTGCGACCTTATGGGAATAGAATCTCGTCTTTCAAGCCTCTGTTGAAAATTTAAAGCATGTATAAAACCATTCAAAGACAACACGAATGTATTAAGTCCCTAACGAATATTGGGGGCAGCATACATAACAAACCAGTGTTCAAAGTCGTAAACCATACAAATCAAACTCCACATAAACGACAACCAAAACAAATTAAAACAATCCTAAAACAACCAATAGCAGTCAAGATGACTATGGCCTCTTCATGTTGGAGGTCCTGGAAATGTCGGAGCCGCTGCTCCCACCAAGGTCTGCAAAGTGTTATGAATCGATTGGAGTGCCGCCTCCAAGTCCCCCTAGCGCTGGCACATCTCCTCAAATCCTTGCTCCACAAGCTCATGGATAGGCAAAGGATTATCAACAGCAGTGCCATCTGGGGAGGAAGGAGGAGAAGTCTCTCTCACCGGACTGTACTGATTAGCAACCGCAAACCGATGCAGAATGTAGTTGTTCAGTGGATAATATGGGTCCGGAATCAAATGGCCACGAGGTGATACTACCCACCCAAAGGATGTGAGGCTCGACAACAAATTACGGGGATGCTCAATTGGTCTGTCAGAAATCTGATGCCCCCAAAACAACTCGGGCATAGGAATCTGAGCCCTCTGCATCAGGCACTCAATCAAATGGCCGTAAGGCATGTATCCCTTGGGAAATAGCGTTACTTGCTGCATGTTCTGCAAAATGAGGCTAGGAAGGTTGAGTCTCCTGTGTTTAAGTAAAAGCAAACAAAGATAAAACAAGCCGCCAAGGCGCGTCATGTCTGAAAGCTTTCCTTGGGGAAAGAGGATGTAGTTCAAAACCAAGAAAAGAAACCTGGAAAAGCACATGTGAGCCCATGGCTAAAGTTATTCCCTAAAAACATACAAGAAGGGAATGTCAAGAAAGGTTACCTATGGAGAGCCGACAGACGTGCGGTAGATACCAACTCCGCATGTTCCTCACCCCTTGGTATCTTAAACCATTCGCAATGACTGCGAAAGGACCCATATCAGGTGGCCAGCGCATATGAGCGTCAACAGAAAGGCCAGACAGGGTATCTTCTGCACCAATCATGGCTGCAAGATCATCTACCCCTATGTGGAAAAGTCTCCCAAAAAGATAAGAAGAAGCAGAAGGGGTACCATTGCGGTCAAAAGTGACACGAATATTGGCATAAAATAACTTCGTGATATCCGAATGAAATGGAGTATCAATCCCAGCCAACCCATGAAGACTCCAAACATCCAACCACCCTTTAATTAAATTCAAGTAAGGGGTGGCAAAGCGGTTCTGTGGATGGAAGAAGAAACACGAAGCGGCTTCACGGTTACCTCTACTAATGTTCTCGTCATGAATCGCAAAAGCCTTGTCATCTCGGAACAAATAGTGGTTCCCTGGCTTGAAAGACCAGTTAGGTCTTGGTTGAAGTGCACACCTGACAGAGGAACTACCTTCATCTCTAGGGCGTTTGGAATGCCTTGGGTTCATAATGCCTACCCTGGGATAAGCAAAGAGATATGAAAAATGGGGATATCGAAACATGCAACCGGAGTCCTCTATTTATAAGGAAGCAGCAAGAGAGGTATTCATCCTTTTGAGTGCCCCCGTAAAGAAAGAGATCAAAAGTCATGGCGGTTTAGAGCGTCTAAAGGAAAAGAAATCGCTTTGCGATTTAAAAGACATTAAGACACCGATTCCATGCAAGACGTGGCTAGAAAGAAGGTGGTGGACATGAGAACCATGATTCCATAACAGTCGCGAAAGCCAGATAAAACAATCCAAAATATACAAATCCCAATGAGCCCAACAAAGAGACCCAGCGAAATAAAACCCGATAAACCAAAGCCTACAAAACATCAAATGTAGCAAATGCAAGGAAGCCCAAGAAGAAATATTTGGCTTCTGAAAACATGGAAGCGCCAAAACAACACCTGTACTGCCTCCATCAGTATTTGTCCCACCGACACTCCATACATACACAAAATCCATGGTCTCATAAGTGGCTGCCTGAGGCAGCATTGTGTCAGGAGACCAAGGGAAATCTGCCGCATTCGTGGAAGGCAAGGCGACAGAAAGGGGAGTAACATCCATACAAGGTATCTCCCACTCAGGAAGCTCCAAAGATGTCTCCTCAAAAGAAACATGATACACGTCGGGGCCTGTCAAGAAAATTGAAGAAATCTGATTAACTGTCAGAAACTTTCAATTAGAAACCCATACAGAACACAAAATGCTATAGAAAAAAGGCATACCTGTGATGGTCAAAGGAGATGGAGAGACATCAGCCCCAACCTCCGGCTCCACAGAAGAAAAGGAAGCCTGCAGTCCAGAAGCCCATGACTCCATGTCGAGCGTCACCATAGCAAAAGGAAGCTGACCTAAAATAAAACAAACTCAAAACCGAACAAATATGGTATGGATGCACAAAATAAAGAAGTGATACATACCCAAACTGCGAAGGACAACTGGGACAAAAGGCGGTGGAGCCATCTCACAACCTAGCACTATCACAAGAATGATAGCTAACGAATCATCCTAGACCCACAGATCATCATCTGTAAGAAAAGGTGCAAGAGAGATAGGGCGGGGACGCAAAATCTCCTCGAAAGGGACATTAATGGTCTCAATCTCAATATCCTCCATCTCCATCTCCTCTACAACTGGCTGAGGCTCAGGATATAGAGGACAGCCCCATCCCCAACCACGAGAACGGGGAGCAGCTGAAATCAAATCAAAGTCAACCAAATTGAAATAAAGCCAATATAAAGGCAAAAGGCAGATGAATACCTGTGGAAGGAACAGAAATGAGAGGCTCCATAGAGAAGTCAGCGACTAACATGCTCCCATCCACCCTCCTCCGCAGGATATACTCATATACCGCTCTGAGCCCTCTGGTGAAGTAGGCTCCTCACGACGCCTCTTCCTTAGTTCAGAAGGCAACTCCTCGTCTGAACCCTCCAGATACTTAGGGGAAGGACAATGAAAGGAGTCTGAGTCTGAATCAGACTTACTCTCTACGATGATTGGCTCGGGCACACCTGCAAGAGGCTAGGTCAACAAAATTGAAATACTAAGAAGATAGAGAAAGAAGCAAGTTGAAAATGGTACCTATGTGTATCGCCCAACGACGATATGCCTCAGTCTCTACAGCAATGGAAGTCTCCTCCTCAACAGGAGGCTCACCCTCAAGCAAGAAATAGAAATGACCAAAGTCGAATCCGCCCAAATCTGTTACAAACAAACATAGATGATAGGCAAGGAAAGCTATCAAAGTCAAAAGAGAGAAATGCAGGGAAAGCAAAGAAAGCATACCTGGAAACTCACCATCTGAAGGTAAAGGAGGACCTCGGTACCTCGTTGGGCCGTGAGAAGAAACCACGTGTCCATCAGCACCAAAAGAAGTCCTAAGTGGTCTGAAATCTCCAGACTTCACCCCACTAGGCCTGGAAGCGGCCTTGGAAGGGTACAACCTCTTCCTGATAACTGCAAGACGGGGACCATGAGCTGCTCTAGCCCAACCCCTGAACCAGTGATCATGTCTCCCAAGTAACCTAGCCTCCCTAGAAACAGAAGGCACGGTACAACTAGTCCTAGTACCAAGGCGAAGAGCAAGGGCCGCACGATCGGCACAAGACTCTAGAGTCGCCTCAAGAGCAATCGGAAAAGTGAAGACTGAAGGTATGTCCTGATCGTACCCAAACTGCCAGGCACACTTCTGAGGACTATAAACCTCATGAATTACTCTGCTACCAAGCCTCAACGGTAAACTCCCAGGCCTAGAACTGATCACAAAGTCCCTCTCAATCCTGAAGCGGTGAGCACCCAAACGAGGACGAGAGTCAGAATCAAAGGGAGCTGCATCCAAGATAATCCAATCCTCATCAACACCTGTAGGCCAACCCCTCAAAAAGGCCACAGGACGGTACTTAGAAATATGCCGAGTGCTGGAGCAAAAGTATGAATGAGCCGTAGTCGGATCCGGGTCAAATACGGTACAACCAGCAATGTACACCAAAGTTGGCAGAGACTGCCTCATCCCAACTGAAGTCAATGGCGTGTAACATCTCTCCCAATAGATGTAAAACCTACCATGAAGAATATGCGAAGGTATCACAGTAATGGCCAAAGATGGGTCCCTCAATGAAGTGAACTCGCGCATAGACCTATAAAGGTTCGCCAAAGCTGGGATGGCCAAGGCAAAACTATGACCACGCACCAACGCGTTGGCCACAATGAAGACACCAGGCTGGATGCGTCCAACCGGCTCACAAACAACCAAGAAGTAACATAGCCACCAAGCTATGAAAGCAGTCAAAAGGGTCTCATCATCCAAAGAAAGAAAAGAGATATCAGAAAACTCTACCTGTCTGGTAGAGATATAGGTCATGTCTGAGCCTCTGATGATCGGCTCCAAAGGACTAGCAAAGCTAGAAGCCTCATGAACGGGGACTTGATCCATGAAACACCCGATCTAATCCCTGAAAGGCACGTCCCTATCCAAACCCTGATAGGAACGAGACATGGCAATCTCATAGTAAATCCGGAAGACCTGGTGCAAAGCATCTGAATGTAAAGGAACTCCGTCCCGGTCAAAACCATAGAGCTCTATCTCAGGTGGAACTTTCTCCTCGTAGAACAAACCCTCTATAGGAACACCCAAAAGGCATCGCATCTGCCAAAGATCGATCGTGATATCGCGATCCTCCAAGACAAAGGTGTTGTACACATAGTTCCAATTGCTTGCCATCGCCTTAAGCAAGTTGGAACCCCAAGTGTACCCAAATAGTGACAAAGAAACACCTCCAAACAAGTGCACTCTGTGCAAAAGGTCTCCTAAACGGCACAAGATATACCTGGTCCACTCAATCTGACCAGGACTCCACTCCAAACCGCCCTAAACCCTCAACGGACCAGGGATCCAAGGAGAAACATGACCCTCCATCATTTCCACAGTCAACAGATGGAAGTTAGCGGAGAAAGTGCTACGACCAACAGGGCTAAGAAAAAGGCCCTGAAAATCACATGTGGGCCTATCCAGTCTCTCATGAAGGATAGAGCAGTGAGTAGTGTAGGATAATCCTCTACCACTCACAGTCCGAGAAGTAGGATCAATAACCATGCACCGATGACTATACCGAGGTGGCAAAGGCAATGGATCATGCCTAGCTAACAAACCATGAAAGTTATCCCTGCCCTCAAGGATCTTCTTCTTCCACTTGGCATGCAAATGCTTGTGAACCTTGCTAGGGTCCAAGTAATGCTCAATATATGAAGAAATAGCCTCATCTGAAGGACCATAATAGCCGGTCCTGGCTATGGCAAAGCGAGGGGTAGTGCTATAGATCTCCTCGACAGGTCCCACGGTCGACATGTCTGCAGACTGATCAAGAACAAATGAGAATGAAAATGAGTCGCCTAAACCAAAACCGAAGGCCTAAAAGCAAAACATAAACCTAAACCTGCCAAGACTGTTGGTGGGGGATATTTGTTTGCCTCTAAATTTTGTTGCATGCAACCATACAATAAACCAAAATCAAAATACAAAATCATACAATCAACCAAAAAACGCCTTGACGCATCGTCATGAAATGTGAAAGAAAAAATGTAAAGTTTCCTAAATATGGACTGTAATGCAATTATGGGAATATCGTATTGAGCCCTAGATATCCCTACAATTGATTACACTCACGTCCCACATAACGGAGAATTTGCCACAAATTTTCATGTTGAAATGGCCTACTGATGGGCACCAAAACCATAGAAATAAAACCATGCAATATACAAGTCAAAACCAAATCAACAATCATACAAAATAGCCTTGACAAACAGTAATGAAAGTATGAGAGAAAAAATACAGAAATTCCTAAACAGTGGACGGTAATTTAATTATGGGAATGCCATATGGAGCCTTTGATATCCCTACGATTAATTACATCTGTGTCCTATATAACGAAAAATCTGGAGCAGTCATAGTTCTCGCATCCATATAGAGGACCCTGCAAAATCTCGTGCCAAACTAACCAATGAATAGGTGCCAAAATAATTTTACAAAACCAAGCTGCAAAATTAACCTCAAAACATAAATATCAAATTAAATAAGCTAGGGATGAAAACGGAGCGGATAAAATCCGCTCCGATCCGTATCCGAATCCGAAAAATACGCGTAATATCCGAACCGTATCCGTATCCGAACATATCCGTATTCGTATCCGTATCCGTCAAAAAAATATGGATGCGGATATGGGAAGACCAATATCCGCTCTTTATCCGTATCCGACATGGATATTATCCGTATCCGATAAATATTAATCCGTTTATCCGTATCTTTAACGTCCTAAGATGATTAATATAATATAATTACTTCTCTATATTAGAGAATACTTTTAATTAGATAATACTTAATTTTTATTAAATAAATTTTCTTATAATAAATATTTTTATTTGGACTATTAACATAAAATTATTTTTACTTTCTATTAATTAAGACGATTATAAATGATAACAATACTGAAATTAATTTTTTTCTCTAATATTGGCAAAATACTAACATAGACATGAGTATATTGAATATCATTATATTTATAGAAACTACTATTATAAATAAATAATAAAGATTAAAATGAAATCCGTATCCGACCAAATATATTCGTATTCGACTCTGTATCCGATAATATCCGAACCGTATTCGTATCCGTTTAATATCCGAACCGTATCCGTATCCGAATGCATTCGTATTCGTATTCGTATCCGGAAAAAAATGCGGATGCGGATATGGGAAGACCAACATCCGCTCCGTATCCGATCCGTTTTCATCCCTAAAATAAGCACATTCTTATTTCCTATTTCCTGGCGGCCCGAACTATAATGAAAGCCCACAACAACCAATGGCCCAAAATACATATGAGGCCCCATATCAAATTTAAATGAAATCGGGTTCAGACCAGACAAACGGATCCAGATCCGATATCAAAATCGAATCCGCTGAGCGGAACGCGACCCATGCGCACAGACCAAACCTTACCTTTGGACTCAACTTGATCAGGTCAGGGGGTGTACACGTGTCACCTCCCCATTGGCTGGGACCATTACCGTTAATAGCAAAAAAGAAAAAAAGAAAAGGAGGATGGAACAATACCTCATTGTCAGACGCGAAGCCCCGACGAAGACAAACCCCGTGCCACCTGTTGAAGTTATGTCCTATAAGCCAATAATTTAATGACTTAAATATTAGTTTATGTTATGGATGATATTTTATCATCTGTTCCTAGGTTTATTATTGACAGATCATTCAGATTGAGGATCTGAATTGTAGATCTCTGTGGATCATTCTTTAGAATGACAATAATAAATCTAAACGGTCCATAATCTTGATAATTAACAAGGAACATTAATTATCTTATAAGATTAGTATGCAAGTTAAGTGATGATTAAGTTCTACTAATCATAGGTAAAGAGTTACCAACTTAATTGCATATGTGTATGTTATTGGAACATAGCACAAGACTTGACCCATCGAAATAAACATATGGATTGTGTTAAGTGTCATTGTTTATTTCGTTATGATTTTGGTTCTAAGTTTGAGATGTTTATCTTTTCCACATGAGGATAGGTTCAATAAATATAGTCTACTGCTGATTCCCGATAAGGGCTGCTATACAGACTTTATTTATGTTCTCTTGAATTGTGCCGGGAAAAAGTTAATCATCAAGAAAACTGTATGTCCCTCATTAATTCACTTAGTGAGTGACGATATCTGTTTGGGCCCCTTGATGGAGATTGATTGTTTGCATGCAACTTTATACAATTATCTCTAGATCAAGAAACGTATAATCTGCAAGAATGACAGATTCCTATCTTGGATTATACGATGATATCGTGTGACATAAGAATCAAAATAGGAAAATATATTTATTCTCTTATGTAGGATTTAAATACTGTAGCAGTACACTATTTATGCGAATTGGGAATCATAACGTGTTGCTAGATACCGCTTATGATTATTGGAATTAAATAACGATTTAATTCCATGTCCAACATAGCATAAATCCTCAAAGGGTCACACAAAATAGAGTTTTAACCAAGACAGTGCATTAGTTATTTATTCGCAATAGTGCGTATTGCGGAAATATGATAAGTTGATTAATTAATTATATACCGTTATAATTAATTAAGTCAAATGGATCATATAGAAATAAATTAATGTATTAGCTAATCCTAGAATAATTATTAATTAGTTAATAATTATTTTAGTTCAACTCAATTTAATATAAATAGTTATATTAATTTATTGGGCCAATATATGTGCATTAAACATATAGCCCGATTAAATAGCATTTGGAGTAGCTTTTAATTAAATGAATTAGAGGCTTGCTTGAGTGAGTTAAGAGGCTCATTTGAGCCCATTTTATGGCCGGCGCTAGTGGTAGGTGGGAGTGGCATTATTGTAAATAGATGGTTGGTGGTAGGTAGGGATCATGCACTATATATAGAGATGTATAGATGCAAATTTGAGACTTCTCTCTTCCCTAACCCTAGCCGCCACCATTCTCCCCCCTCTTTGGCCGCCGGCCTCATCTCTCTCTCCCCTCCATTAGCTCATGAGTTGAGCATATTCTCTCCACCTATTAAAGTGTTAATTAAGGAAGAAGATAGAATACCTTGGATTAGCTTTGTTCTCTTTGATTCGCTAGCACAAATCAACTAGACCTTGGTTAATCTCTAGGTGGACTCGAGGCGTTCGACTTGGAGGTGCTTGGAGGGCTCGCCATCGACATCTAAGCCATTGGAACGAGCCTCTTGGTTGCTATACCAAGAGAGATAAATTTCACCCCTTTCTCTTTGCGTAAACTTGCTTAAGTGCAAGATCCATTTGTATGTGTTGTTTCATTGGATTAATTAGGTGTAATTAGTCACTAAAATGAAAATTAACACTTTCCTAACACCACCTGCTCTGGCCGCCTCAGCCCAAACCAACTTCATCAATGGATAGGCGATGCATCAACAATCTCAGCGACACCAAGCTCGTAGAGAAATGGAGAAAGAATGGTCCGATTGGGAGGATGGAGAGGCTGACTGTCAGAGAGGGAATGCCAAAAATTGAACAAAATGAGAAGTGCAATTCTGCATTTAAAGCATTGTACACCTTCTCAAGGAGTATAGCAATACACCTGACAAAGCAATTCCGAGTGAAGAATCTGACAGAGGAGGTTGAGCTACCTCAGTTCCGAGCAGCAATGGCGATGTTGTGCAAATGAAGAAGAAAGGATCAAATGTGCCGTGGGAGGCAATAATTGAGCTTCATTTTGGTAAGTGTGCATGCACAGATGCAGCATGAGGCTTCCAATGCTACCATAGTCGATATGGCTTCTGACTGGACATCTCCAGTGAAATTGGAAGGAAAAGACGAAGGAAATTGAAGGACTGGAGGGGACAGTCACTGCCTCTCATCAGCCTACACCCTGAAAAGAAGGTTCTAGCATGGTCCCTGTGTACCAAAACACCTAGAGACAACAGAAAGGTTGATGTAACCTTCTGTTCAATAGAGAGCCGTTTCATGAAAGAAAAACTCAAAATCAATGGTTCTGATGGATGCTTACCTCGTGTGATGAAGATGTCATGTGACTAGGACACAAGTGGAAGCATGAGGGAACATGTGTAACAATCATATCTGGCCATTCATCTGCAGGGTTGATTGAATGGAGGGTTAGATGCGAATGCAAATCACACTGCCCCAAAGGCAGGATGCAACCAAGGATGCAAAACATCACATGGTGTCTCAAAGCAGCACAATACGCTTGAAAATGACATCACAAAATAACCAGGGGCATATATGTTAATTGGAGCATGAGACAAAGCAATGGGAGCATGATTCAATAGGGAATAAACATGGAATTCCCACTGTACCCCTCTTGACCCAGTTACAAACCCCAAATTATCAATAATTGGTGACAGAATTGGGATTAGGAATGCATAGTGCACACCTAGTTACATGGCAGCCACCAACAAAAGCCAAATAACTTAGGAAAAACGCTTGGCAAAAGCTAAAGTTGACTGTGGTCAAAATGCAGTTAACCAAATACAAATCAATGCATAGAACTGTCTAATGACTTCAAAATAGGAGAATTAGCTCAGTTGATTATGCAATTCCCTCCAAATCCACTGCTAACTGGATCACATAACATCCAACAGCAAAAGCAACAAACCAGAATAGGTCACATATGCCTATGCGTGATTGATGATTTAAACCATGGTAAAAACATAAAGTTACCAAGCAAGTACACCGCCTCAAAACCAGTAAAAGCGCTAGGCAATGTAATTTTGCACCCAGGCCCCTGAGAAGTCCAGAAATGACACTCAGGAAAATATAAAGTAGCTGTTTACTTACCCAAAACCATATGATGAAATGTGGCACATGTTTGGCCACACCAACAATACCAAATTCCCAAATGCATGTAGCCCGGCGCCACAAAGCACCATATGCACAAAGGCACTATGAAACCTGGTCACATGATATCTCAAATTTGAGAGGAAATGCACCACCCCAAAAGCAAAGTCAGATGACATATGGCTCATCTGAGGGAGGCTTATTCTCACCATCAAACCTAAACCATCTAATGCCCATGAACCATTGGATGAATGCCACATCACATCACATCCTGGCACTTGGAAGAGGCCATGCAACATGCTAAATGTCATGCCTCAACAACCAACACCTGTAACAGCTACTCAAATCAAGCTAAGTCAGCAAATACATGGAGGCAACTGCCTCAAAGCAACATTAAATCATCAATTGAAACCCTGTGAAGGATAAGAAGGGAAATAGAAACAAAGTTAACCGTTGAAGACCATCCCAGGCCATGTAAATCACACTGGAGATGTACCAACAACCATAGAAAGCCACAAATACCCCTCTGACATACCTCAAAAGGCAGCTGGCGCCAAGTAAACCCCATCCCCAAGCATCCTGCCAAGTGGGAAGAAGTAGAAAACTCATGCTTATCCTCTCTCCAAGCCTAAGTGGCACATACCCCACCTGTCACAGACCCAATGCCAAGTCTGTAGAAAGAAGTAAATCCCAAAACCCCATATGCACTGCCCCAAATGCAGATGCCACATGTCAAATGCTCACTGGATAGTGTGTGAAGATGTAGAAGCATCCAAGTGAAGATAGCAAGTGAAGATTGAGGCGGTGGAAACCAGAAGACATCCCAACCCTTCATCAAGCATCACCAAATCCCAAAATTCCTAGAAAATGCCACATGGCACATGAAGTCCTGGAGAAACCCTAGTCCCAGCTTATAAAAGGAGCTCAAGACAAGGAATCCAGGCCCCCATTCTATTAATTTTCAAGTGTTAGGTTAGATTTTGATTTTCAGAAAACTGTAAAAGAAAGAAACAAGGTAATTTACATGTAAAATCGTGTTTTTCATGAAATAAAGGGGGGCAAAAATCGTTTTGAAATTACTTTTCTGTTCTTGTTCTCCTCCTCTTAGCCTACCCCAACTTGTTTGGGACAAAAGGCTTAGTTGTTGTTTGTTCTCCTCCTCTTCTCCCTTTCTTTTATTTTCTGGTTCTAATAAGCCTGGTATTTGGCTTGTGCATGGTATTTGGCACTGGTTGAGTCTGGTATTTGACTCTAAATAATCACCAGCCTGGTATTTGGCTGTGTAAACACCCTCTCGTGAGGAGAAATCTTTGAGATATACACATAAAGACATGTAAACTCTATTCCCAGTGCTATTGTTTGCATGCCACCCCAACTTAAAAGTGAAATAAGGTTAAACAGACTCTATGCCCAGTGCTATTGTCTGTTGAACCACTTAAAAAGTACTAAAACAACAAAAAAGTTAGTTGAAGTGCTGCATTCTTCATATTTTAAAATCAAAAGTCACATTTCTGTTTAGGGATCCTGCATGTAGAAAGTAAACAAGAGGGTTTCAAACAACATCAGTCAGTTCATGGTCTCATGTTTAGGTCATGTAGATAAATTAACTTGATTGCAGGTTATGCATAAGGGTCATTAAACCAGTTTAAATTCACATATACATGCCATCATGGTCAGCACAGTTAGCATATCCCTGGGTGTCATTCTAGTTAGCATGAGTTCCATGGTCAAAAGCATATAATCTGTCCAAGTCTATAAGTCGACATACAATGCCATTAGATAGGTTAAGCATCATGTCATCCAAAATATCAATACTAAAAATAGTCAGTTTCATATTCAAGTCAGTACCCTCATAAAAATAAATAAAATTAGGGGACTAAAAGAAAAGTAAGGATCTGCATGAGTTCTAGGTTAAATACAAGTCACATATAGGATGCATATAGGGGTTAGGTTCAAAAAATGATAAATTCTAAGTTTGTCTCAAAGTCAAATGAAAAGATAAATAAATTAAAACCAAACACATCCAAATCTGTAAAAACAAAGGTTCAAATGCATAATGTAGGAACATCAAAACTACATATTGCATCCATGTCTGTAAAGAGTTAGTAGCATGTGCACACATCTGCATCTCTCAAATTCAAAATAAGTCCAGAAAAGTGTATTTAGATATAAGTTCATAAGCATGGATTTAAAACAACTAAAAAGAGAAGTCTGAAATAGGTCAAAAGTCTGCATCATAAGTAATAGGCCTAGAAATCATCATGCACATCCTCATGAATTGCATAAAAATCCCTTTCTGAAAGAAGCTAAAATCAAAACATCAAAATATATAAACACAAAAACAAAATAAACACAACAGAAACTCAAAACTGGGTTGTGTATATCTCAAGGATTTCCTCATGAGAAGATGTTTACATGGCTATGTGAACCAAAATGGTACAATGGTTCCTCAAAATAACCATCAAAGATACACCAATTCACTCAAACTGAGTGGTGACAACAGACCCAATCATGGTTTAAAGTCAAAGTTGAACCAAAATATTGCCTCAGTGTTGCCTGATAGCTCGTGGTCAACACTCAGATAAGCTCAATTCAACTCAAAATCAAGATAAAGGGATGGTACAAAACTCACCAGACCACATGAAACAAAACTCAAAATTAAAGTGAAATGAAAGGTTACCTGTTCAATTGAAGACACCAGGAACCTCTACGAACCACCAAAACCCCATGGGACTCACCAAGGAAACCCAATTGATGCTTAAGTGGCTCAAATGAAAATGGTAGGTCAGACCCAAGAAAAGAGGGAAAATGGAAAGTCAAAATTGCAAAAAAATTGGTAAATTGAGACAGGGAGTAAGAAGGAGAAACTCACTGTGAGTCAGAAAACGACCTCAATTTGAAGAATAGCGGTGACTATCGCCGTGATTACTCTTCCGACGAAAAAGGCTCTCCCTCGACAGTCGAAGGAAGGAAGAAGGAAGAAAAGAAAAAAAAAGGAAAGAAAAGGAAAACGAAAGGGTCCCTGGGCACGAATCTTGACGCCCCAGGGACGGACAAATGCAATTTCTAACGGATCAAAGGAAATGTTAGAATGAACTCGGTGCATCAAAATTGTAACGCTGACAGTGGGTCTCAATCAACGGTCTAAAAACCCAGCGCAAACCAAAACATCAGCGCCATGAAAAATCCTCTGTGTCGTCTGTCGTGTGGCGGGTCACTACAAACCCAGAACAGCAAACAACAAACCTCCAGCCAATCAGAGAATTTCGAAAGCATTAAAAAGTTCAAAAATGCATAGAAAATAGCATAAAACTCAGAAAATTGCAAATTAAATATCAAAATGTTCAGAAAAATGAGAAGAATATTTTGGTATCATTTTTTAGACCCACATCCAAAACATAAAAATATGTGAGGTTAAAAACACAAAATGATCATTTTTAAAGATACAAAAATGATAATATCAAAGATAAAAATGAAATTTCTGCAAAAATACACGTGCATCATGCTCTGGACAGCATTTACAAATGAGACTCGATAGCCGAGACTACCGCCACCTCAAAGCTCCAATAAATCAAATCCCAAATCCCAAATACAAAATCCAGAACCAAATCCTTATAAAATCAAATCCCAAATCCCAAATACAAAATCTAGGCCCAAATTCTTAGAAAATAAAATCTCAAATCCCAAATACAACATCTAGGCCCAAATCCCTAGAAAATCAAATCCTAAATCCCAAATACAACATCTAGGCCCAAATTCCTAGAGAATCAAATCCCAAATGTTTTCGCCCCATGGGCCATGGTTGAGATCCGTATGTTTTCGCCCCATGGTTGAGATCGGTGATCTTCATCTGTGGTGGACCGCAAAAACATGCGAGACAGAGGGATGACTTAAAAGGGATGAAAATGGAGAGGAGTCGAGCTGCTGAGGTGCCAGAGGGAGAGAGGGCAGAGGGACGGTGCTAGTGTTTGGGTCAAAAAAAACAGGGGTGCCAGGTGTCGTGCTTCCATTAGGCTTGGGGAAGCTGTAAGCGGAAATCCAGAGTTTTAAGGGGATACTGTGGGGTTCGAGTGATTTGAGGAGAGGAGAGAAGATGGGGTTGGGCGCTGATTGGAGAGAGGGAAAAAGGGAGGAAGCCACTCCAATCGAGGAGATAGGCAAGTGACGTCGGATTAGAGGAGACAAGGATAGAGGAGAGGATGGGGTCGATGGCTATGATAGGCGTGAGAGAGCAGTTTACGTTTGACCAACATAGTGTGACTAATTTTCAGAGTATTTTAATGTATTTGACCATCTCTGGGTACGTTTGAACAACATATGACCATCTCTGGGTACGTTTGAACAACGAATTCAGATCTGGTGCCGCGCGGCACACCGTGCAGTGCGGCATTCTAGCCGTCTGATCAAGATTCAATGGACAAGAAAGTCCCGTGCATGTAACCTAGATTGATAGGCCCGTAAAAAATGAACCGTCCGATTCAGATCAGACGGCTCGTACGCGCGCTGCACGGTGTTCCGCGCGGCACCAGATTCGGGTCCTTGAACAACATAGTGTGACTAATTTTTTAACGTGATTAAAGGCCCAAAATACTTGCGGCACTTGGGAAGCCAACGTGGCAAAAAACTTACTGCCTTCACCCACTCCACTCTATATATACATGTATATAAAACGTTGGACTGCACTTGTGGGACTAAGGAAACTTTCAAAACCGGACAATCAAGCATCCCCAAATTCAGTATAATCTCCATTGCTTAAATAATGGACATATCCATTTCCCATTTTTAATGAATAGTTTTTTAGTATTTTAATTATTTTGGAGCCCTCTAAAACTCACGTTGGCATAAAAATTTATATGAATTCTTGCAAAAATATAAGTAATCTGATAGTATAAAATTTTCATTTTTGTACAGATCTAAAATATTTTAAATAATTTATTTAATTAGGTAATATTTGTTTATGATTAAATTTATTTAGGCCTTAATTGATATATCTTGCAATTTTTATCTCACACACACACATATATATAAATATATATATATATATATATATATATATATATAGAGAGAGAGAGAATGGCTAACGCGCCATCAATGGCACGTGCCATCAATTTTCTATCGGCTCGTTTTTTCGAAATTCAAAAGTCAAACGATCGATCCAAACCGTTCAAGTTGATCAAAATATTGAAATACCTTTGAAGACCAAATTTTACATTTTTTCGAATTTTTTTGCTATTTATTATGATATTTTCAAATTAGAGGGCCTGAAATACTCTAATCATAATGTTTTTAAAAATATCATAATAAATAGCAAAAAATTCAAAAAAAATATAAAATTTTGTCTCCAAAGATATTTCAATATGGAGAACAATTTGAACGGTTTGGATTGACCGTTTGAATTTTGGATCTTGAAAAATAACTTGATGGCACGGGACCCTCCGTGCCATCGATGACACGTTAGCCATATATATATATATATATATATATATATATATATATATATATATATAGAGATTGGCTAAAGTATACTCCAGCATACGGATCAAACCCGTATGCTAGAGTCGTTTCTGAAAATCTAAAATTCAAACAGTCGATCCAAACCGTTCAAGTTGTTCTCCATGTAAAAATATCCTTCAAGACCAAATTTTACATTTTTTCGAATTTTTTTGCTATATATTATACTATTTTCAAATTGAAGGGCCAGAAATACTCCTTTACAACTCCTTTACAATGTTTTTTTAAAATAGCATAATATATAGTGAAAAAATTCGAAAAAATATAAATTTTAGTTTCCTAGGAGATTTCAATATGGAGAACAATTTGAAAGTTTCGGATCGACTGTATGCACTTTAGATTGTGAGAAACGACTCCAGCATACGGGCTATCTATATGCTGGAGTATACTTTAGCCAATCTCTCTCTCTCTCTCTCTATATATATATATATATATAGAGGATTGCTAAAATGCTATGCATAGCACGGATGATCTTCGTGCTACGGATTCGTTCTTGCATTTCATGTTTCAAACAACCGATCCAAACCGTTCATTATCTTCTTCATATTGAAATCTCATTACAAACGAAATTTTACATTTTTTTGGATTTTTTTACTATTTTTCTCAGATTTTTGAAAATACTTAATCTAATAAATTCTGGACCCTTCAATAACAGTGATTTTCAAAAATCTGAAAAAAATAGTAAAAAAATTCAAAAAAATGTAAAATTTGGTTTTTAATGACATTTCAATATGTAGAAGATAATGAACGGTTTGGATTGGTTGTTTGAAGCATGAAATGCAAGAACGAATCAGTAGCACGAAGGCCATCCGTACTATGCATAGCATTTTAGCAATCCTCTATATATATATATATATATATATATATATATATATATATATATATATATATCGCCGTACCCGTACTGGAGATTTTTGAAAATTTTCGTACCGACGTATCCGAATCGTACCGGGTATGATACTCGTTACCCATGCAACATAGGTGAAACATGAGAGAAGGAGCAGAAAAGAGGGAAAGGAGGTGGGGACAAAAGTCTATCGGAGAAGAGAGAAAGAGAGGAGATAAAGAAGAGAAGAGTGAGGTTAATCAGACGGCTGAGAATCTGAAATTAATTAGGATTTTCTAAACTCAATCCAACGGTGCAGATCAAAAGGGATTTTACCAAATGGGATTGATCAAACAGCTGGGATAAATTCAGGACTTAGAAACATGATCCTATGATCCTGATTAAAGGAATTTTAGGAATCAACTCAAACCACAGTAAAAATCAGATTTCTAACACAAATTCAACTCATACTAATTTTATAAAATTGTTATTTGAGTTCCTATAATATAAACCGCATGTTTGAGTAATTATTTTTCATGAAAATTTTGTACATGGCCGAAATTTAATCTTTAAATCGGATTCGGAACGAAATCGCTTCTAAATTAATGGGAGTTGATAGTCCGATAATTAATCTGAGTGTGATTCTTAATATTATTTATTTATATTTATTATATTTATTTGTTTGCTTGAAGATTTTTAATTAATTACATTAACTCATAATTAATATTTTTTTCGGGTTTTCACAATACAAACACTAAAATTACATAGAAAAAATCATTTAAAATATTAAAAAAATAAAAATATATTAATAAAATATTCAAAAAAAAAGGCTAGTAGAAATCCTAAATATTTTAATATTTTGAAGTTTTTCGGCTTTCCATGCAACTCAATTCGTTTTTTAACAGGCCTTTTACCTTATATATTTCTAGTGGTGGAGGGTTTACTTCAAATTTTAACAAGATCTGGTTTGAATTTGAAATAGACTTGTAACTAAAAACAAACTCTCGTTCCATTAAAGGTAATATAAGAATTTTTCGACCCTCATATGAGGACAAATAAATAAATAAAATAATATTACATAATAAAAATATTTTGTTCAATTTACTAAATATAAATGTCGACATGTTGTTCAATTTGTTTCATTATTAGATAAAAAATTAAAATATATTATTTATTCTTCTAGCGATTGATATCTAACCACAGATCAAATCGATCGAACAGTACAAACATGTGTTTACACGGTAAATCTAGGATGTAACATCTTTTAGATCCTTGCGTTTATAAGGAGTAGAGATAAAGGCCACTAAACGACCGTCAGCTAGAGTTTTTTGTTTTCATGGTTAACGAAAGAATTAGCCATCTTGTATTTCTTCTTCATCAAATATTGATATCCCAAAAATGACAGATATGGGACTTCTGAGCGTACCCTAATTGAGACCGGAAAGTCGGTTTAAGTTACCAGGCCTGAAGTCCACTTTTGATGAAAAGGCCAATTCAGAGTTTGTGCAGCATTGCATTTTTTTCATGCCTGGAGTCCACTTTATAACAAGAAAGTATCTATTAAATGCAAGTGTTCATTTAGTTATAACAAGATAGTACCTAATATCTACTTAATCAACAATATTAACCAAATTTCCAATAGGCGTATTTGTTCACTTCGTTTATTATATATGTTAATGAAATTCTAACAGTTGTAATTAAATCATAATTTTCGAAATTCTAATAGTCGTTCCGAACCAATTTAGTATGTTCTCCATATTGAAATCTCGCTGGAAACCAAATTTTATATTTTTCTGAATTTTTTTAGTATTTTACAAAATTATTAATCTAAACGATTTTGGATATGGAGGACATATTGAACGGTTTAGATTAGTCATTAGAGCCTCAAAAATTGAGATATAATCACGACTAATGGGTCCATCCATCAGTCGTGACTGATTTTATTCTACTTCTTGATTAATCGGGAGCTGATAAGTGCAATCAAGCTTTTGAGCAATCAACCTTAAAATGGAAAGAGTGCTTTGTCCAGAAAAGAAAAATGCCTCCCTTCTTCTAACTCGCGTCCCCTCCCCTACCCTCCCCTCCCTTCTTTTTCGTCTCTTCCCTTATCTGTCTTTTTTTTTCTCTCGCCTCTCTCCTTCTCTCTCACCTCCTTCTCATGCCTCCCTTCCAGCCTCTGTCTCTTCCCCTTCCTTTCTCTTCCCTGCCTCTAACTCACATCGCCCAGGAAATTACAGTATCTGCAACGGGATTTGTGATTTTCCAGCAAAAAATATTTATTGCATCAGCCAAAAATACTTATTTGCATCCATATTTAATTTTTCAGCATTTTGCATCGACCTGTATTTGTCTGCATCAGTTTGGTGATGTAAATAATAGCCAGTTGTATAAGAAACACTGATGTAACTATTTTTGTTTATCTTCATCGGATTTAGTAATGTAACTAATTGAATATTTGCTTCTGTCCAATGGATGCAGTTAATGTATATACTCTTGCATCAGCTACGTCAATGAAAACTATATATTTAATTGCATGAGATAAATTGATGTAACAATTCTCAGTCGACTGCATCCATTTGAGTGATGCACTCAATAGATTATTGCATTGCTCACAGCAGATGCAACAAATCTACAGCTTATGCATCAGCTATGTCTATGTAAATAACATAACTAATTACATGGTAAACACTGATTTAACTAATTCGTGCTATTGCATAGGATTCACTGATGTAATTAGACTAATTATTGCATTTGTCCAGCGAATGCACAAAATTTGGAGTTTATGCATTGGCTAGTTAATACAAACAAGATCGATAGTTTGGATCGAACATTTTATTTTTAAAAATTTAAAATAAAAAAAAATAAAAAAGAGAAATGTGACATTTGTGGCGCTAGGACACTCTTTTTTTTTCAATACGATAAGTTCCTAATAACTAATTAATCAATCTTACCCATTAGCGTGATTATGTGAATTTTATAATATATGTATTGAGTGAATTTTTGTTGATGCTTTTAAAGGAGAAATTTTAATACTACATAGTTTTGTACAAAAATTTTAATACTTCATAAATTTATTCTTTTTCTAAATCAGATGAGCATTGATGAAATGGTTATAAAGATATATCTAGAATTAAATTTGCGGTAATATAAAATTTATGGACGGAATGAAATTTATTCTTTTAATACTACATAGCTTTGTACAAAAATTTCAATACTTCATAAATTTATTATTTTCCTAAATCAGATGAGTGTTGATGAAATGGTTATACAGATATATCTAGAATGAAATTTACAGTAAAATAAAATTTATGGACGGAATGAAATTTATTCTTTTGACAAATGCTTTTGCTTATAAGTTGTAGAATTTCTGCTTAGAAAAACTCATGTCGGCACTCGCGTCAAATTATGATCAGGATATGGAAATTAAGACATATGCAAAATCATCTCAATTTATGTAAAATTATCTCTTTAATCTTAATTTCCTGCCATCTTCAAGGATTAGCAAATAAGCAACATATTTATTTGGACCCCACTTAGATACATATTAAATTATTGGAAAATCAAGAGTGTACATGGGGAAAACCTCGCACAGCACTAGAAAAGATGCCAAATTTAACGGAAAAATTTAAATAATTTTTTTTATTCGATATTCGTAAAAGTACATAAACATAATGACCTTCATAATAATAATAATAATAATAATAACAACAACAACAACAACAACAACAACAACAACAACAACAACAACAACAGTAGTAATAATAATATAAGCTAAATTTTTTTTAATAATAACTAGCAGGGTTTCGCGCGTTGCACGATCTATATATTTTTTTCTACCGTTTATTTGTGCAAATATTTATCGTAATTTGTAAGCATTATAAAATAATATTGTACTATAAAATAATAATAATTGTGGTAATATATAAGCATCGTGAAAACCAATAAAATATTTTGAAGACCCAAAAGATAGAAGGGAATCACCTAATTTATAAAAAAATATATTAAGCAATTGTATAAAGATCGATCGAAAGCAAAATTTAGAAAAAGCTCTCCAATAGTTAAAAACTAAAATGCAATATTTTGGGTATCTAATCCAAAATGGAAAAACGCCGTAAATTTTGTAAATCTGAAAAAAAAATTGATATCAATGAACTCGTTATAATATTGTGAGAATACACATAAAACTTCATGGATAAAGGAATTCAGAAAGGCCTTCAAACAATAAAAAACTATTAACTTTTCTTAAATTTCCTAAACTTAAAAAATTATGTTAAGTATTTACAAAGTCCAACGCAAAAAAGTTCATTATTAGATTTTTTTAAATTTTTTTAGTACTTAAACAAAAATCCGTGGCAAAATAAATTTGATGAATTCCCCTTAAACAATTAAAAATCTGAACACATTTATGAAATAAAAAAAATAAGATATTATAATATCTGAAAAGTATTTTCAAACCCAAAAAAATGAAAAAAAAAAAAATCACAGTCGAAGATTCGTTATAGTTTGTTCTACATTCATATGAGTTTTAAAGTCCAAATGAAATTTTAGAGGCCTTGAAATAATAAAAAAACTGAAGCATATTTTTCAAATACCTAAGAAATGAAGACGTCCATTCATTAAAGAAATGGAGCGAATAATTATTGAGAGGGCTAAATTTGAATCCGGTTTGTTTGTGAAGCACATGGTTATTTTCACAATTTATATCGATCTCCAACGTCAGGAGAGGAGTTTCGTTTTGTGAGCCGAGGTGGGGCCTAACCTGGGTACACGCGTGACGAGCCACGTGAGCGTCCATCAGAAGGCTGGATTTGGAGATCGGATCTCGTGTAACAATTATTCTTTAGCTGCGTCTAAGTTTTGTCCAGATTATCACAGAAAATTCAGAGAAACTATCATGTATAGGCAGCGTTGAATTTTAAATATTTTTCTGTAGAGCGGATCCCACATGTCAGCCACACTATTAACCAACAGTGCTTAGCTACCGTGTTCGGATTCGGATCATATACTCAGGATTAATATATGTATTGATATCTTATTCATATCTTTTTAAAAATATGAGCACAAAAATATTATGTTTGTTAAACAATAAATATTAAAATTTTAAATTATTTTAGTACTAAAATATTTGAAATGTATTATTGATGCAATTGCTTTTGAAATTTTACTTAGTTCCGTATTAAGATTACTATTTAATTATTTATCCTATTAGATGTTGATTATATGGGCATATTAACAATTTACGGCCTCTAAATTCTTAATCTAGCTCTTGACTTCTATTGAAATAGACTGGAGAATTGTTTACTTAATTATTCATTATTAATTAGTCTAATGGATTTGTTACAGGATACGTTGCTAAAATCTACCAACTTAAAAGGAATTAAGATGCTAGCATGGTATTCAGTGATGCAACTACATAATAAAAAAAAAGGAAAAATTGGATATAACCCCCTCTAATTTTCTCCAATTGGATATAACGCCCTACAATCATTAAAATTGGATATAACCCCCTCTAATCATCTTTACTAAGGATATAACCCCTTTCCATTGATTTTAGTATTTTTTTAATTAAAAAAAATCAACAGCATAATATTATGACCAAATTGTCCTCCCTCCAAATGAATATTTCATCTTCCTTGTGCTTCTAATTGTTGGTCTTTCTCTACCAAACAAGTATTTAGATAAAAAAAAAGCAAATAACGGTTATTATTCAACAAGTTTTCAAAAGAAATTTCCATCCACAAGTGGAAAACCTCATCAAAATTTAAAGTCGAGAAGCAATGGAAAAAAAAAATCACGAAGGTTTGGAGAACCGTTATGTTTAGGATTTAGGAAACTATATCATTTCTTTGCAAGAAGGCTAAATATTGAATTTAATCTTATTAATGGTTCTTAACCTTCTTTTTTTTTCAGTCCGAGAACGAACATATAATTTGAGTTCAAATGTTTAATAAGCAGTCCCCTTGGCTCACTGAATATATAAGTTCTTTTTTGTCTCGTTTGTCCTCATCGATAATTAAGGTTGCATGAAACAATGAGAATTTACTTGTTGAATAGTCAAGGATGCAGAAGGACCCTCATTTGATTTCTTTGTCTGCACCTTTTTTTTGGTAGAGAGAGAACATAGAGTAAGAAGAGGAAGATGAAAAGCCTTTTGAGACAGGGCAATTTGGTCATAAAATTATGTTATTGATTTCTTTCTGATTAAAAAAAATTAAAATCAGTGAAAAGGGGTTATATCCTTAGTGAAGATGATTAGAGGGGGTTATATCCAATTTTAATGATTGTAGGGGGTTATATCCAATTGGAGAAGATTAGAGGGGGTTATATCCAATTTTTCCTAAAAAAAAAACCAATTTCTAAATAATATCAAGTTCATGTGACCAAGAATAATTTACTCGTTTAAAAATAGACAATTATCTCAATAATCTCAATTTCATACAGTACATATAAGTCTACAAGCGATAACAAATTGGCAATATATTAATTTGGACTTCTTTTAAATACATATATCAATTCTGCTTTATCTATATTTATTTTGGATATCCAAGTGCAATTATAGTATTAAAATATTATGTTTGTTGTTATAAAATAAATACTAAAATCTTATTATAGTGATTTTGTATCCTTATTATTTACTTTATTTATAACATATAATTAAGATACATATTCAGCGGAAGATATTTGTACTTATAACGCATGAAATTGAAAAAAATGGGAAATTATCTAATTTTATGGAAAATGCGATTTATATAGGATAACAAATCAGTAGTATATTTATCTGGATAAAATTCATGGATTGTACTTTTGGATTACGAAATATATACAGTACTAAAAAATTATGTTTGCTATTATATTTTTCAATTACTTTGGAGCTGATAATAAAAAGATGTATTAATTTAATGAGATGCAATTGGGAATTGTATTATTTTGTTACATTGTTACTAATAATTAAGGAACATATTAATAATGTATTGATCAAGAAAAGCATGATGTCTATTATCAAAACTTTGATGTCTAAAATTTTAAAATTCACATTTACATCATGAATTAATTATGGAACTTTAATTTTCAAACAATTAACTTTTATTATAAATAGACTAACTAGATCATGGTCTTTTATGTATGTAATTATCCCTATATATTGATTATCACGTTAATATTATTTCTTTATATTTTAATATTATTAATTGCTTATTTAAAATAAAATATTATGGAATATGGTAATATATTTTAATTCATAAAATAAAAAATTAATCATATAATATTAAGTGGAATAATGATACAAATATAATAGTAAATAAATATATGTTTCAGAATCAAAATATTACTATTGCAATTAAACTTGTTACTACATTTCATATTAATAGATTATGGCTCAATTTATGAAATCTAATATTGATGTAGAATAATTCATACATGTGTTCATCAAAATCGATCGAATAAAAAAACATATTTCTAGTATCTTTTAATTGTAATATTTTAAAATTAATCAGATAATACGAGCTGAAATATGATCCAGTTTTAATAATAAATAAATAGTCGTGAATAAATAAGGATTATGACTCTAATATATAAATTTTAAACTTTTTAAAATTAAATTTTATGAATAAAATCTAAATTTGAAAAGAAATTAGACATGAAATTTAAAAAAATATTATTAATTTATTTTTTTTGTCTTTCTAACACTCAGATTTGGTTTTGGTATCCAATTTTAATAATAAATAAATATTGGTGAATATATAAGGATTAGACTCTACTATATAAATTATAAATTTAAAAAAATTAAATTTTATGAATGAACTCTAAATATGAAACGAAATTAGACATGAAATAAAAAATAATATTAATTTACTTTTTGTTTGTCTTTCTAACACTCAGATTTGGTTCCGGTATCCAATTTTAATAATGAATAAATATTGGTGAATATATAAGAATTATGACTCTACTGTATAAATTTTAAACTTTAAAAAATTAAATTTTATGAATAAACAGTGAATATGAAAATAAATTAGACATGAAATTAAAATAATAATATTAATTTACTTTTTGTTTGTCTTTCTAACACTCAGATGGTTCCGGTATCGAATTTTAATAATAAATAATATTGGTGAATATATAAGAATTATGACTCTACTATATAAATTTTAAACTTTAAAAAATTAAATTTTATGAATAAACACTGAATATGAAAATAAATTAGACATGAAATTAAAAAAAAATATTAATTTACTTTTTGTTTGTCTTTCTAACACTCAGATTTGGTTATGGTATCCAATTTTAATAATAAATAAATATTGGTGAATATATATTAATTATGACTCTACTATATAAATTTTAAACTTTAAAAAATTAAATTTTATGAATAAACACTGAATATGAAAATAAATTAGACAAGAAATTAAAATAATGATATTAACTTACTTTTTGTTTGTCCTTCTAATACTCAGATTTGGTTCCGGTAGGTTTTGATATATATTTTTTTGATATCTAACAATATTACAATTTATATGCTTCAATTAATATTCATATTCAATAATATATGAAATCTAATTTATTATTTGAAATATGCAAACTAACTATCACGATTGAAAATAAACTCTAAAATTTACAAAACTTATATAAAATCACATCACTCGTTAAATTAAATAAGATCAATAATTTGGACTTGACGTTTGAATTTTTAATTTTTGAAAAAATTACTAAATATTGAAATGTTGTTATTTAGGGACATCCAAAATGTTGAAATTAGAATCCTTTTCATAAACAATTATGTTTCAAAATATAAATTTTAAATTTTAATCAGCGGAATTAGTCTATATAAGTTCGCAATATGAACAATTAGGACCTAACTTTTCAAATACTTCACTTCTACCAAAATAGATTCAAGACATCATGATCTTCTATTTTTGTGATTATCACATCAAGCAGATTGTCAAATCTATTCTATTTCTTCTTATATTAATTGCTTATTATTATTATTACAATAATAATTATTATTGTTATTATTATTGTTGTTGTTGTTGTTGTTGTTGTTGTTATCTATCAAATCCATTGATTCTAAAATTATTGCAAATGTGTTGCGTCATATTGTGTCACATCAAATATGTGTGTTGGACTTCAATTTTTGACGTGTTGACGCGAGTTTATATTTTAAATATATCATCTTATATCATGTTGAGTGAAAAAAATGGACTAATACAAAACACATTATGTTACAGCGCATCGTGTCAACATGACACTACATGATGTGTTAAATGTTGGTTCAATACTTCAATTAGAAATTATTT
The DNA here is from genome assembly GCA_028095005.1 of Rhynchospora pubera. Lineage (NCBI taxonomy): Eukaryota > Viridiplantae > Streptophyta > Magnoliopsida > Poales > Cyperaceae > Rhynchospora > Rhynchospora pubera. The sequence continues at coordinate 369,907 of JAMFTS010000044.1, read as the reverse complement.
TAATTTTTTTGTTTAAAATTCATTAAAAATAAAAAAATTAAATGAAAAATATAGCAAATCGTTGGAATTTATTTTTAATTGATATGCTATAATAAAAATAATGTTAAATAAAAATTATAAATCAGTATTAATAAATTTATTTTAATGTAATAAATGATAAATAACATTCTAAAATATAAATAATATTAATTCTCGATCTGCACATGTTCATGATGTGTCTTGTCATGTTATTTCGTGTCACATGTCAATTCGTATCGTGTTAAAACATATCAATATTAAAAAAAGTTTAAACATTGCATAACTTTGACATTACACGTCCACACAGTCATGTCGTATTATATCTGAACATGTAGTATCTTGTCATGTCTTACTAACATGCCTACATGTTGTGCCAATGTGATAGTGTTATGTCATTTTAGAGAATCCTATTGTGCCAATGTGATGGTGTCACGTCATTTTGGAAACTCATATGTAAAGGAGATAGTTATGAAATATCCTAAAATTATCAAAGCAAAAAGTTTTTCTAATAATTTTTTATAACCATGCTTACATTCCTTTGCTTTCGTGTGGTATGTAAGTTTTATTTTATATCATACTAAGCTATTATATTTCACCTCATTCTGACCTTGCTATGATTAAACATTTTTGTGTAAAATTGCTTGACTAATGCATTTAAACTTGCGCACGTTGACTCACCAAATAAAATGATCATTAAGCTTTTTAAAGCGGCATGCATTTCCTATATATCTTCTTTTCTTTCATATCTTTTTGAGAATGGCCGAAGAAAAAAAAAATACAACGAAATTAAGGTGCTGACTTGGTGCCATATTTCTTACCATTTCATTCCATAACATTCTCCCTAATTTCCTTTCATCGATTGGCAAAAAAGGTAGAAAATATAATAATTTAAGAGAGGATGACCAGGCGTCATTACTCATTTCCTATTCTTTATTATGACCTCCAATCTATAATCTCTTCAATCTTTCATTTTTTGTTACTCTTCTCTCACCTACTTTATTTTCAGAATTCTTCTCATGTTCATCTACTCATGTTTTCGAATATCTTCGGTGTTCCATCTATATGCTTCTTTGTTTCTCCTTAATTAGAGAAAAGCAAGACGCGAAGGATATGATTTCATCCGCTGAATTTCTTCTCTTTTTATTCCGGTAATAAATTTTTTACTATTTGTAATTTGGCAAATGATCGAATCTTCTTAGTTCAGAAGTTCCGTAAATTTAACATCAAAGTCTATTTTACAAAATTGATTATCCTTATTATTAAAGTTTGAATTTTATTGACTAAAAGTTCATTTAAGCAACTTATTATTTTATTGCATATAAACTATAAAAGGTTGCATTTCTTTTAAGCAAAAAAAAAAAAAAGTGCATACGTGATTATAGATTTTTGCTGCCTATGATTTTTTTTTTTCTATATCTAATTTACATTTGATGGTTTTCTGTAGCAGGTCATCCAGCATAAGAGGTGGTGTTTTTCACTTATAATTGCAACGATAATGAAGATGGTGATGAGGAGGCACCCAGATCTAATATTTGCATTGACATTTATCAGTTAATCCAAACTTATAATTTGCATCAGAAATTAGTTATGTTAGGAAGTCTAAAATTGATTTTTGTATCTATATTTATGTTTATTATTTTCTGAAATTAAGTAAAGTGTCTGAATTTACATTGACTCGAAATCAATTTGCTTAGCTAAAGAAGCTATTCAATATTAGTTTAGTTGTTTTATATTTTATATAAAAATGATAATGTTGGGTGTTAATTCCACATGAGCAGTTAAGGGTTTCGAAAAATAATTAGGACATACAAGTTGTTTTTATATTTTATCATCTCTTTATTTTATTAATTATAATTTCATTTCCATGACATTCAGGTTTGGAAAAAAAGTGTCGTTTACTGAGCATACTTGTCGGTGAAGTCTGAATTCATTAGAACTCCGAGCAGTGAATATCAAATTTGAAGAAGAAGAAGAAGAAGGAGAAAAAGAAGAGTCAAAATAATTATATTTGAGATGATTTTAACTTAGTTGTATAATAGCTGAATATTTGTTGAAATCGAAGAAGAAAAAGAACAATTTTAAATGGTGTAAAATAGTCAAATGAAATTTTAGTTGAAAATTCATTTTGAATTTTTTATTGTTTTTATTGTGATAATTATTTTTTTAATTTAATTTAAATTAAAATTAATAATTCAATTTCTGCAATGGATTTAATTTGTGTTATAGATTAATTAATTTAAATTAAAATTAATGATGCAGCTGATATCATGTGCATCAAGAAGTTACATGCAGTTGCATCAGCTTTTTCGATGCAGCTGAGTGAGTGTCGTGCACGAGTAAATAGATGCAAATAATAATCACATGCATCGAAAATTTTCATTCAAAAGAGTACAAGTTGCATCGATTTGTTCATACAGTTGACAATTTATCTTGCATGAGTAAATGGATGTAATTAAAAATCACATGCATCGGGTATCCTCATGTGGAAGAGTATAAGTTGCATCGGCTTGTGGATGAATTCATCACTTATCTTGCATGCGTAAGTTGATGCAACTATAAATCACATGCATCAGGAATTTCCATGCAAAAGAATATAAGTTGCATTAGTTTCCGGATGCAGTTTATCGTTTATCTTGCATGCGTTAGTTGATGAAAATAAAAAAAACACATGCATCAAGAACTACCATGCAAAAGAGAACAAGTTTCATTGGCTTGTTGTTGAAGTTTATTGTTAATTCTGCATGTGTAAGCCGATACTATGATAATTAAATTCATCGGGACGACCAATGCAAACGGTAAAAAGTTGCATTAGCATGATGATGCACTAGATAATTTATTTTTCATCCGAACATTGATGCATTTGAGAATATATTTTTAGCATCAGTTATCTAATGAAATTGAATGAGTCGATGCATTTGATATCATCACCATCACCACTTTCTGCATCACCTTTGTTGCATCAGTAAGCTGATGCAGATCACTTACTTCATCGATTTTGTGGATGTAGAAAAGTGATGCAGATAGTGTCTTTTCCTGTAGTGGCGCCCTTCCTTCCTCTCGAGCCTCTCTCCCTCCTCTCGTGCCCACGATCCACCCGCCTAACCTTCTGGTTAGTGAATCACCTCTTCCTCCCCTGCATCACCCTCTTCTCGTGCACATTTTCCCTCCCAACACGTCTATTTCGTTTTTTTCTATAATTTGTACTCACTTATACTTCGATTTACTTCGTTAAAATATATTAGTTACTCCCTTATGTATATTATTTATTCTCTGTAGATATTAGGTACTCATTTTAATCAATTACAAATTTAGACATATTAGTTACTTCCTTATACCTTCTATTTACTGATTTAAAATATATTAGTTACTCCCTTATGTATATTATTATATTACTCCTTATAGATATTAGGTACTCTTTTTAATCAACTACAAATTTAGACATATTAGTTACTTCCTTAGACTTTTATTTACTTTTTTAAAATATATTAATTTCTCCTTATGTATATTATTTACTTCCTGTAGATATTAATTACTCCTTTTATAAGTTACATATGACAACTTATTAGTTACCTGTAATTATTAGTTACTCCCTTATACATTTTATTTACTTCCTTTATACTTCTTATTTACTCCCTTAAATTATATTAGTTATTCTCTTATGTATATTATTTTAATCAATTACAAATTTAGACATATTAGTTACTCCTTTATACTTCATATTTACTCTCTTAAAATATATTAGTTACTCTCTTATGTATATTATATACTCCCTTAGATATTAGGTACTCATTTTAATCAACTACAAATTTAAACATATTAGTTACTCCCTTGTAATTCTTATTTACTCTCTTGCTACATATTATATACTCCTTTTATCCGATATTGTACTCATTTTTGTTTTATTGTTCAGAGCAGAGGAAGAGGAAGGGGGAGCGAAAGAGGGGCGATGAGAGAGAGAAGAGGTGGAGTCGTAGAGGGTGAGGAAAGGAAGAGGAGAATAGAGACGGAGGAGAGCGAGATGTGGAGTAAAGGTGGAGGAGAGGGAAAGCCGAATGAGAGGAAGAGGAGAGTAGAGACAGAGGACAGGGGAGGGGAGAAGTGACAGGAGGCGCGTGGGGGGAGGGGAGTCGCGTCGCAGGAATAGTCGAGTGAGGAGAGTCACAAGAAGAGAGAGCATGAATAGAGGGTTAGAGTTAGGGGATAGGGAGCACGAATAGAGAGAGGAGGAAAAAGAAAGGTAGAAACGGACGCTTGATTGCATGATTGCACAAGAGTATGATTATACAGAGTAATTTCCTTGATTAATTAGACGGATTAGATGAAAAATTGTTTGAGGGTGTATATCACATCTAATTTGAGAACATTTCACCTTTACCTAGAGCTGAATTTAAACTTTACTCGGCCCATAACGCATGAGCCTTTTAAAAGCATTGAGGTCGGGTTAAATGCAATTCAATTCGGATTTTAAGAGGCCCTTTACCTTACTATGAAATTTACTTAATAATGTATATTTCGGATCTCAAGTAGTCAAGTATAAAAAAATTTTACAATGTACATAATATCATTCTTGTGGTGGATATCAAAAAAAAAAAATACTCCATTTCTGGGTATTTTCTATGACGTCAGCATTGCGTCATCTAATCAATTCAGGCCGTTGGATCTTTCCATTTTTACTCTTCGATTTTTCCGTCCTTTCTGATCAGTATGCACAAGCACAAAGCTCTTCTCTCTCTCTTCAATCACAAAGCTCTTCGGTTTCTATGAATATTCAAGGCACCTCTCTCTCGCGATCTTCGTCGCCCCCCCTCCTCTTTACATCAACAAGTCTCTCCTCCTTTACATCTCACATCTCCTCCTCCTCAATGTCTCTCCTCTTTTCCTCCACTAAAACAAAAGGAAAACAGAAGAGTTATTGAGGGAGAGAGAGAGATCCAATTCATTGTTTTCTCCGCTATCCGATTTTGCTCCGCCGTCGATGTGCTCAGAAGAAATTATTTCTGAATTCTTTCTCAAAGCCTTGGTTCTACCGTTGGCCTGATCGTGTCTTTCCTTTTCTTACTCCGGCGCACTTCCAATTTGACAGCACGAATCTGACGGCAGGATGCGAGAAGCTTGAAGACAAGGTTGGCTCAGATTGTACCAATTTCCTGATCGTCTCTATCCTTTTCAGGCAAGTACTATTTTTTTTACGGTCTAATTTGTGGTTGAAGATCCCACAACAGACTACGCTGGCAAGGAAAAAGTTGTGCTTTGTCTCTCCTTTCCTCTCAAAATATCTGCCCATGAGGTAAATTTTGATTTTTTTTCTTCTCTTTTTCCTGATCTGTTGTGGGTATCTTCGATTTGTAGGTACCTTTGCTCACCCCTCACATCTTTGGACCCTAGCCATATCTCTATCTCATGTTTGATGTGATTTATGAGGCCGCTACCCCCCTCTTCCTAACTTAAATGTGTTAATTTTACAGCTCACATGAAATTTCCAGTTTTTTTTTTTTTTTTTTTTTAACAATGTCTATATATTTGTTAGATCCGAGTTATTCTTAAAAAGTGACATTTCAAGAGATTAACCAAATTGATTCGATTTCATCTTGAACTAGATTGGCGACTGTCATTGAAAGTGGATCAAACGAGAAGCGAGTAAAGAGATGCGAGAGGCTGCATTGAAGAACGAATGAACCTCACAGGAGCGGTAGACCATATTTATTTTTAATTTCCTTTTCTTTCCTCAGCTTCAAATCATTTTAGTTTTAAGATTGACAACGTCATTGATAAGAGTTTTTTTTTTTTCAAATTTCATTACAGTAATTTTTGGGAGAAGCCTGCAAAGCAAGAGATGGTAAAGAATGATAAGAGTTTTCATTTTTTAAGCTGAACAAAGAAGCTGCAAATGTCATAACACACCTTAGGTTTGTTTTATTTTTTCATCCTTTTGAATTTGCATCATAATATTGGAACTCAAATTATCATCGCTGTGCATAATTCTTTCATGTTTAGAAATGAGATGGAAAAGATAGACACTTTTTTTATATGCTTACCATGGAGCATGTGCACAATTCTCTCTGGTTTAGAAGTTGGATAGAATGTGCACAATTTGGTACCAAACTGATTTTCTGATTGTAGTATCCAATGCTTAAATTTCCTAATATATATTATGAGAGATAGGAAAAAGATATGCCTTCTCTTAATTGTTGATCCTTTAAAATTATTTTCACATCAACTATATGTTTATCGTGGTTACTGTCAAATCACTTTGCTTAACTAGATGAAGAAAGCTACCAATTCGTTACTCTAAAGGTAATTCATTTATCTTGGATGCTTGGATTCTGATGATGTGTTTGGGGAGATAAGCCATGCCAACCAAGTGCAACGGGATAAATTTCACCCAATTTAAAAGAAAAACACATGCAATAGGTTAGTTTCTCCATTTTAAGGAGCTCGGTAAATTACCATATATAGCATGTTGGGGTCATGATTGTTTATAAATTTGGTTGCTAATAGGTTTTCGTTAGTTATTCTTCAACAAAAATATGAAGCATTTAATCCATACAGCATTGGCTTTTGTCTTTTGAATGTGTAGGCTAGCATGGGACCTCTATGATTTCTATTATACAGACCAATAGACCATATTAGAGGTTTAACATTCATTGATAAAACTAACAAGGATGTATTCAAAATCTCCATGGGAAGGGTACACCGATGGTAAAAAAGAAAAAAAAAGACTTCGATTAGTGCATTATCATAAGGAGACATACCAGTATTTAAAGGAGGCTCAAGGGCATAGTTGTCAGTTTGGTCAATTATTATTTTATTTCTTTCACATTATTATCTTCAAAGGTATCTAACTTCTTTCATCTGATCTCTATCTCTAGGAACTTAGGTTTACAATAAGGCCGTGTTGTATTCGAGTTAGATTTACCTGTGCTTCTGTTGGTGCAAAGAAGGGAAAAGACGAAGAAACCATTCAAGTGGAATCATCAAATTACAGAATAGAGATTCATGAAAAGTATGATACTTAGAAAATTTGTAAATAGATGCCAAGTAACCTATCTTTTACTCTAGGAATGTGAAACTTTGATATAAAGTAGTATTGTGCCTAATTTTGCAATGACGGTACTTGAGGTCTCCTAATTTTGTTCTTAGCTTTTATGTTTGACATTTGTAGATGAGATTAGATTTTTTCTTTCTTATTTTTTTCTGATTCTTTTTTCTGTATTTGCAGAGGCTTAGGTGTCTATTGATGGTGTCCAATGGCATCAATTGCATGTGGCTATATGTTAAGCAATCTTCTTTTTTACTTGATTCTCTAAAAGTTGGTAATTTCTAATTGATTTGAGCATTTTTTTAATTATGTTTCGAGCCTATCTATGATGTCTTAGTTCTAATATCATTTCAGAATTTGTATGGTATGCGCTTAGATTTTGACAAACAAGAAGTTATTGCAAATACTCTTTCTTTTGCTTAATATGTGATAAGGAGTAATTCTTCTCTATTTTGAAGGGGTTCCAGTTCAATACCTTCCTCAGCTCCCTACTGGTACAATCTAATAACTTGGTTGTTTAATGGAAAAGGCTTGCTAATTTGCATTAATGGTATGAATGTCTGATTTATTATGAAAGTACAATTTATTAAACAATATGCATTACAAGTTCTATCGTATGAGAAAGTCATGACAGTTGCACTTAATGAAAAAAAACTGGTGAAATATTTAATTTTCTGTGTAAACTAGACAAGGGATTTCAAATTCAAAAGGTAGAGATTATTCGGAACGGAACATGAGTTGATTTCTATGTTGGAGAAAGTAAATGTAACACCCCAAGCTAGGGTGGCACATTCCGCCGTGCATATTTTATTGAAAAATAGACACAATACGGTGAAAACAAATATGCTAGCCAATAACATAATTAAAAACATTTGCCATCATAATATTTATAAAATAATACATATGAATTAACCCACATAATATCCCGCCAAATCAAATCGGATACCATTTGAAGTAAAGTGAATGGTGTTTAATTATAACAACACTTTACTCCATCTAGCATTTAACCAAAATTTTCAACCCCAGATGGCAAACCAGCTGATGAAATTTTCTTCACATAGCACTTCTTGCTTTTGTCACTTTAATACATGGATTCCACAACCATCGTGGAAACAAAGCAAAAGCAGAGAGTGAGAAATAAATTTCTCAGTGCGATTTTTAGTTCCAGTCACATGAACATTAACTTTCACCTTTAGAATTAAAATACACACGAAGAAAATAGATATAATAGTAATTAAAGTTCAAACATGCCATAAGAAATGATGAGCCGACTAATAAACCAATTAAGGCAACCAACGAACAGAATGATGGCAAAAGTCGGCTGTTATTGGTTTTCTAAATAAAAACTAAGTCTGGTACTACAAAGAATAGATGACTCACCAAGCTACGAACGGCCCACCATAACCCACGTCCGTCTCACCACAATCCACATCTGTCTGTGTTGGCTTACACCAATCCTTACAAGTCATATGCAATATACCAATGGTCTGGTTACAACGACCATGGGCCACACACAATCACATTATCACAATCAAATATAAAATCACATACAACATAAGATCATACTTGTCACACAGACTTGACCCACCCATACCCCGTCTAGATTCAGGCATACTGGGCCCTGTGCAAGAGCGCTACACTACGCAGCGATCTGGCAGCACGGTAGCTAACCGGCCCCAGACGAAACCTTGTCAATCTGATACTCTGGACAAGTAGTAACAAAATCCACATGCACATCAATTACAACAATCAATCGAAATACCACACAACATGTTCACAATTCATATGCAAATAATAATATGATAAACATAATATAAATATAAGATCAACTTCATGCTCAAATAAATGCATTCAAGAAACAACAACATGCACAATTTATGTATTAAATTTCTAATAATGAAAATCAAGGTTCATGTGAAATCCGCACCTGTCAAAAGTAGAAGAAACTCGTGACCTATCGTGGTTCGATCGTCTCAGCAACTCTATACTAGTCTTCTCGCTATCAAAGTCTAAGGTTAACTAAATTTCCAAAATTAAACCTTTAAACTCCCTAATTTTAATAAAAATTTCAGATTTGAAAAATAACACAATTTTCTTCGTAACTTCCATGTTAGCTAGTAAAACAATGAATTATAATGTCCAAAATGCATCTACAATATAACCATATTAAGTAGCACTATATTATGTCATTCTATTATATTTTTCATGTCAAAATTCATAAATAATGAAATATTTGTTTGCTGTCCAAATTTTTATCATAAGGTATTTTATGTATGCAAGCCATTTAAATATACAAATTTATTTCCTAAGCTATAAATTCATGCATTTATAAACATGAAGTACCATGATGTAATTAGATGCAAAATTTCCTCAAAGTTCACACCTTTTTCAAATAGGCCAGATTTTAAAAGATCCAAAAGAAGTATTTATGCAAAAGGTTAAGTGCTTAACAACACAAAATCATGCATGCATTTTCACCAAGTTAACACTTGCATTAATATTCTTAAAATCTTCATAAAATTTATAAAATTTCAAAATTTAGTAGAAATAACTATACATAGCATATATAACCATGGGAACACCAAAATTTTATCATGCACAACCAAAAACTTCAAAAATTATCAATAAATCGAAATATTCATACTCTTTAATTCAAAATCAGCATTTTTACTTAAAAATCTGAAATAAATATTTTTCTTAACTCAAATAAATTCTAGTTCTTGCATTTTAGTTGCATGCAAGGTTTGTAAGTTGTCATGACCTCTAAATATCATACTAAAATCAAATGATTAGTTTATAAATACTTTAATGTAACAACTTTGACAAAATCCATAACAAATTCGGATAAATTCAACAAATATTTAAAGACATTAGTCATTTCTCACAATAACTTAGGATTCAACAATAAATTACTATTTTCCAACCATGCAAACTTTAAAACCGAGATAAATAATAGAAAAAAAAACTTACATGAATATGGCTCAAAATCGAAAATAAATTACTTGCATGTTCATCTCTTGACTTCTACTATCCATTTTCCATTTTTCTCGTATTTTTCAGATTTTTCTACTAATTTTTGTAGTTAGATTTTTTTGTTAGCCGAATTTGGAAAGAAATGGAAATAATGGGGGTGGGTTTTGATTTTCTTCCGTTTCCTTTGGGCTTGTACGGTTGGGAGAGAAGGAAAAGAGAGAGAAATAGATGGGTTTGTATTAATTAAAGTTGGAGAGAGAGAGTGAGTGGAAGTAAAAGATATGTGCATCCCAAAATGAACCCCACATGCTATTGATGGGATGATTAATTTGTGCAGAAATTATTTTCATGGCATTACTATGCTAATTAATATGATATGAATGCATTATGTAAGAATTTATTTAACATGCATGAAATATTAATTTAAATATATTATTTTTATTTATTTATTTATTTAAAAAAAATAAAGCTAAATTTTAGAAATGTTACATCCCTCCCCCCTAAAAGTAACGTTCAGTCCTCTGAACAAAAATGCGCATGTAATTGTGAACTACTATGCTTTTGTTACGTCACCCAAATTTTGAAGTACAGTTAACTTTTATTGTCTAAAATTTTGTTAAGATCATTCTTTAATCCAATTCATTAAAATTCCACTTGAGTTGCTAGTACCAAAATATCAGAGTATGCTTTGCTTCTTTGATAGCCAGTCAAAGAAGGAAAGAAATACTCTACATATTCTTAAGATTAATATCAAGATTGGTGGCTAGGTAGCATTGATATAAATCTTGTACTTCAGCAATAGATCCTGATTGTAGTTTCAACTTTATTATGTTCTATTGGTTTTACTCTATTGCTAACATATTATAGTATATGATTTTAAATTTAGTTAACATTACTATGTGTGATTAGTATATAATCTATTTTAGATTTTTTTTTACGTTAATTACATGAAATACAAGAACTAAATATATATAGACAAGTGATGAAAAAGATCACTTAGTATGCATGTGTTGTGTAATTATGCACCTTACATGAGCAATTATGCAATACTACATGCAACTACTTAATTAACTTTAAAGACAGAATATGTTGATAATTTTATTAATATTCAGGCTTACTTCATTTTAACTTGATCTAAATAAAAGTATATAAAATTTTAGAAAAACTATTTTAATGTATATAATATATATATTTAGTTTAACTATTGGTGCAATCATTCTAGGTATATGAAAAAAAAACAAGTGCACCAATATAATTAATAATATATATATATATATTGTGTACAGTTCATTTATTAGGTTAAAGAAACAACTTATTATTACAATGTTTTATTTTATTATTATTATTATGTTTTTTAAATACCATGGCCTTTGCTATATCTTAAGTAATTATGAATCATGACAATACTTGCATGTCATTGTTAACAATTCTATTATAACATGGTGATGCTAAAAAATTTAATTTAAATAATACAAGGCAATTACAATTTAAAACTACTACTACATAATTTAATACAAGATTACAATGCATAAATTAGAACTTGATATTTATTGTATATCAAATATAACACGAACACTAATTGAATATTTATATATAACACAAGAACACATATACACATAAAAAAAAATTGTAAATATAACTAATATGTACTTCTCACTTAAAAGAAAACTAATTTACATTCTAAAACTTAAGTTAGTCATTTGATACTATACTTAACATAATACTTCTTTTCGAATTATACATAACTTAAATTATGGAAGCATGATATAAATAAAAAAAATTAAATACATAGTATACTATTGTTACATTGACCTAGTTCATGCACATAATATTTCATCTATATAACATAAATGTTATAGATTATTCTAAATTTTTGTCATCATATTGAAACCACAACTAGATACAAAAGATACAATTTATTTAAAACCCCTTTTCATAATCACAAGTAAATTAATTATACTATTAATTATTTTTTTTACTAGCAAAATATTTGTTGTTTTGATTCTATTCACCTATTATCTGTCTATCATTTTTGCAACAAAATTGATTAGTTAAGAACTAATACATGCAATTATTAATGTAGTTATATCAATGAAGGAGAAGAAATACAATTTTGTGTAAAAAGAAACATCTTACTTATTTTGTCTCTGATTAACTACTAAAAATATAATGAGATTTAATGTCAATTTAAAAATCTACATAGATACATGCTTTGAATGAAAAAGAAAGATAGAAGAACAAAAGAAAATTTGCATTAAATTTAGAAAAATAATAATAACAACAACAACAATAATATTAAATGAAAAAAAAAACTATGATTAGTAACTCAACATTACATATCACCACTACACTTTATGCATTCCTTTGTATCATACCATGACATTTATTAATCTTGTGTCCATGATATGTTATATGTTATGCATATTTTAACCTTAATAGCTATATAGAAAAATAATAATAATAATGAAGCAGCATGTTGTTAAAATTTAAATATGCACATCTATTATTATTATTATTTTTTTTAAATTATCCTACATTGCTACAACTTGTAGATATGTATTTAATATTGCAGAAATGTCGTCCATGTGCATTGTGCAAAAGTAACTTGCAACTTACTTACCTTTTTATTTCAAAATAAATATATAAATTGAATTTAATTTATAAAGAGTCAGTCATACAAGCAAAATTTTCATAAATAAAATTTGACTACATCTTAGTTCAACTGTTGTATTTCATATTTGCAAAATCCGTACTTATAAATTAATTTATAATTACACATTTACAAAACTACTATTATATCTTCATAAAGTTCAAGCTTAGTACTATAAAATAAAATCAAAACACTCAACATGAAACTAATGACTAATTAATATCCAATAACTTATAATAAAAATATCATTTAATAATTTCATTCTACATGTCAATTATCATAATAATCCTAAAAGCTACATTGCTATTAATGGTCTGTTTGTCCTAGATTATACTATGTTGCCCTAAAATGCTACTTTTATCTAAAAATAATTTGATAATATTATTTATAAATTTGGTTAATTATACTTAAAGTTTAAAAATGTAGAATTCCAAACAAGCCACTCGACGAGAAAAGTCCTTCAAGAACAACGTAAAAAGATTAGGAGACGTTTCTCAACGACGCTAAGTACGAAATACGTATTATTCTAACGTTCTATCAAATAAGCATATTATGTTATTGGTGTGCATATCCTAGCTCTGATACCACTTTAACTGTAACACCCCAAGCTAGGGTGGCACATCCCGCCGTGCATATTTTATTGAAAAATAGACACAATACGGTGAAAACAAATATGCTAGCCAATAACATAATTAAAAACATTTGCCATCATAATATTTATAAAATAATACATATGAATTAACCCACATAATATCCCGCCAAATCAAATCGGATACCATTTGAAGTAAAGTGAATGGTGTTTAATTATAACAACACTTTACTCCATCTAGCATTTAACCAAAATTTTCAACCCCAGATGGCAAACCAGCTGATGAAATTTCCTTCACATAGCACTTCTTGCTTTTGTCACTTTAATACATGGATCCCACAACCATCGTGGAAACAAAGCAAAAGCAGAGAGTGAGAAATAAATTTCTCAGTGCGATTTTTAGTTCCAGTCACATGAACATTAACTTTCACCTTTAGAATTAAAATACACACGAAGAAAATAGATATAATAGTAATTAAAGTTTGATATCACATTTATATATATGGTAATTGGCCGGACTTAATCCCAAAATCACAATCTAAACTCTTGAAATTGTGTGTTTTTCAGTTTATATTCGTGGATTTGGTACTGCTTTTGGTTTGTTTTTGAATTTCAGTGATTTGAGGCGAAACCAACGCAAATCGGCACCTTTTCGGCGAGTTACAAGTGATCTGGTGCGGCCTACATCAATCCTGTGCGGCATACACCTCACATCTCTCTTCTCTGGATGCCTCCTGTGCGACTAACAACTTCCCTGTGCGGCCAACGCTTGTCTGGTGCGACCAACAACCCTCTGGTGCCACCAAGACCTCTCTGGTGCGGCCAACAGTTGCCTGGTGCGGTCAACAACCCTATGGTGCGGCCAACAGCTCTCCAGTGCGGCCTACAATGCATACAACATACCCTGGACATCTCCAGTGCGGAGTACAACCCAGCTGTGCGGCCAACAACTTGGGCTGGATGACTCATTCCCAGCCCAGCACGCTGTTGTACTCCGAACTGGGCCCTGCTGTAGCCCGCACAGCCCAAATTGTATCCCGCACCGACCTAACTGTACTCCGCACCAAACCCTAAACCTAACCCACACCCTATATAAAGCGCTTCTCATGGCGAAAAATGGGTCCTTCTCTCTCCATTCCACCTCCTGGCGGCGCCTCCATCTTTCCATCTCGATTCCACCACTTTTCACCATTGTTCCCCGCACAACCACCATTGTTCTCCGCACAGCCACCTCTGTTGGCCGCACAGGAACCCCTGTAGGCCATCCACCACTGTCACCCGCACAACCACCTCTGTTGGCCGCACAGGACCCCCTGTAGGCCAACCAACACTTCATCCCGCCTTGGAGATCGCCGTTTCAGCCACCGTAGCTTGGTCTTTTGCTCAGATCTGCTCCATTCGACTTGCAGAAGAAGAAAGGCTTGACCAGGGGTTTATCCTCCCTTTTCTTCTCATTTTAGTTTAATGGAGATTGTATCACTTTACTTTGTCATTTGTGTTTGTTCTTCTATCATGTTAGGCTAGTTTACCTTTGTTCTAGGGTAAGGTAAAAACTGAGGTTAGGATTGATGTGTTGATTGGATGCTTTAGTTTCTAGTGTGTACTACTTGTTTGATTGCTTATTGTTATGCTTGTTTGTGCTTGATTGATGAACTGAACCTCCTATTGGGTGAATGCGCACACCTAATTTTGGCTAAAGGTGTAGGTTAGTTAATTGGTCGAACAAGTGACTTGAGGTAGGACCTAGGCCGAAAGGTAGTCCAATTGGTACCCGATAGGGGAAAGTTTCTGCTGTAGCGAAAGTTAAGTAGATACCTTTAGTAGATCAACAAGTGGACTTAGGATAGTTAAGCCAACAAGCGAAAGCTGAGGGTTAATCAACCTAATGGGGGTGTTAGACTAGGTTCCGGTCCCGATACCATGACCAACAAGCGACAGTTGAGGTCTAGGGAGTCCAAGTCCGGCTAGATCTGTCCCACACGACTTAGAAACTAAAGTACCAAGCCAAAACATCACTAACCGAGGGTCTATGCGGCTGACAATTGCCCCTGTGCGGCCTGCAATTGGGCCTGTGCGGCCAACAATTGCTTCTGTGCGGGTGACAATTGTCCCAGCACGCATATTGGAAGGGGTAAGGCGCGAAAGTGACCTGCACCGACCGCCCGAGGCCTAACCAAAGTAAAACCGAACCCTTAGGACACTTTTATACTTGAATTTACAACCGTTTTAACCAAGAAAATTGTTACTTTCTATTTTTATTGTTGTTTAGTTTATCTTTAGTTAATTGCTTGTTATTGTCTTGTTTAAAAACCCAATTTGAATTGCTAGACCTAGACTTTGTGAAAGTGTAAGACCAGTACTTGTTTCACCGTCTCTGTGGTTCGACCCCTAACCAATTCCAACGATTTATCGTACGCTTGCGGTATTTTTAGGACCAATTAGGGTATTATTAGCTACACATCAAGCTTTTTGGCGCCGTTGCCGGGGACGGTGTTGATATTAAAACTTACTTGAGTAGCAAGAGACTAGACCTTGTATCATTTTTCTTATTTTTCTTCATAAAAATAGAAAAAAAAATTCACTTGCATCACCATGTTCCATTCTTTTCAGAGATTTGAGCACGAAACGGAGGATAATTGGAGTGATGAAGAAGATCCTTTGGCCCAACTCAATGAGAGAGTCAACCGCTTGATGAGACAAGCTCAAATTGAAGAAATGAAAAGAAGAGTGAGTCGATTGGAGAACCAATTCACAAACAAGCAAAACATGAGAAGGGAAGGATCCAAGGAAGGATGGAGTCCACATCAAGATTCATACACCCACTACTCGAGCCATTCAACACACAACATGGTGGTACCTAATTCGGGCCAAATACAGGCAGCGGTGTACTCCGCACAGGCAGGAGTGTGTCCCGCACAGTCAAGGATGCAAGCAAGAGTGCAGCCAACACAAGGCTCATTGTACCCCGCACAGTCAAGGTTGTACTCCGCACAGGCAGGAGTGTGTCCCGCACAGTCAAGGGTGCAGGCAAGAGTGCAGCCAACACAAGGCTCAGTGTACCCCGCACAGTCAAGGATGTACCCTGCACAGACAAGGGTGTACCCCGCACAGTCAACAGTGAAGGCAAAGGCTCACTCCACACAATGTCTGGTGCACTCTGCACACCCAAGAGTGTATCCCGCACAGACTTATATGTATCTCCCACAGACAAGGGTGCACTCCACACAAGACCATGTGTACCCCGCACAGTCAGATGTGTACCCTGCACAACCACCAGTCTGGACTGCACAACCACCAATTTGGCCCAAACATCAACAAGTTCAGTGCACCCAGGACCCAGTGTACCCCGCACAGGAAGGAGTGTACCCCGCATTGTACACCAACAGGGAAGAATTCGACTATGGTTTTAATTATAACTCTTGTTTTTCTTTGGATAATGAAGGTTCAACGTCTCAACTAGACCCTAGATTTACTTTCTTTACTGAAACTTATGATTCTCAATCACCTTTGCAAATGCCAAGTTATGAATCATTGTTTGAAGATTTCATGGCTAGTCAAAGAAAGAAACGTGAGGAAATTCTTGGAAGATTGGATTCTTTGTCATCCAAGTTTGATACTTATACCACATTACTAGAAAAAATGACAAAGACTTTAATTTTCCAAGAAATGTGTCCTTCACAAAGTCTACATGCTGAACAAAATGCCAAAATGACATTGCAAAGTGATAGAGAATTAGAAGGTTTTAGTTCTCCCGTGTTGATTGGAGTTTGTTATGAGACGGATAGTGATGAAAGCACACAACTTGAAACAAATGAAGAACAAGAGAAAGTAGAAAAACCAAAATTTGTTGCACCTCCACCTAATATCCTTCCAAATTTCATTCCACTTAGATTACCATGCATTGTCAAATCTAATGATTTGGAATTGAAGCATCCTCCAACAGATTCTATCATTAAAGAACTCGAGAAGAAAGAAGATGGTGGTATCACTCTCAAAGTCGAGGCATCCGACATGAAGAATTGCAATTTCACCAAAATCAACTTGAGCCCTCAACTTATAGAATGCTTGGAGAGTCTCAATGCGATGAAGGACAACAAACAACACATCGAATATCGCATCACAATCGAACCAACCATGAAGACAACCGAGAAGGAGCACACCAAGCATGTCTCAAGAGTCTTGCTCAACCATTTTTGGGTGAACTATGATGCATTAACAGGGCGTAAAGTGAAGATAAGATGAGGAGAAAGGTGGTCAAGCTAGTGACCTAAAACAAGCGCTTCTTGGGAGGCAACCCAAGACTCTAAAACTCTTCTCTTTATTTTAAATTTCAGTTTTGAAAATTTTAAAAAAACCAATAAAAATCTGAAAATGAAAAAAAAAACACAAAAAGTTTAGGTTTGTTTTAATTTAGTTTTCTGTTTTTTAAAGAAGTAGAAAAGAAAAGAAAAACCGGGCATAATCGATGGATTCGAAATTTCAACTTGTTTCTCAAGGTGGGGAATTATCAATGACATAGGGTTATTTTTGTGTGTAAATTTCAGGTTTGATTAATTGTGGATGTTCCCGGACAACTCGTACTAGAGCACCATGAGGCAAGAAGCGATGAAAACCTGCCTCGGCACGACCTCACACGAGTTGTCCGCTGCAATTTATTCAACCAACACGATTTGAGCGTTGAATTGCCACATTAAACCAAGAAATCAACACTGTGCGGCTTACACAACTCCAATTGTGCGGGTTGCAGAGCATTCACAAGCCACGGGTTCAACATGCCGCATCAAAATCCAGCACTGTGCGAGCAACAGATTCCATTGTGTGGGTGACAGACACTCCTATGCGGGCAACATCCTACCTCTGTACCCCGCACAGCTTGTAAAAAGCTACACTAGAGAGCAATTTCCACCCAGTGTACTCCGCACAAGCCAAAATTGTTGCCCGCACAATGCTCATTTTTACCCAACCGGAGAGCAACTCAAGCCTGTGTACTCCGCACAGGCCAAAATTGTTGCCCGCACAATGGTCATTTTGACTCAATCCGAGAGCAACTAAGTCCAGTGCACTCCTCGCAACACACACCTTAGTCCAGTGCACTCCGCACAACACACCTTGTAGCCCGCACAGGTCTCATTTTGACACAATCCGAAGGCAATTTAGACCATTGTAGCCCGCACAACTGACCTTTGTATCCCGTGCACTGCCAAAATCACTGCTCCACTTGCCGCTGCTCCACCGAATCCTGAAAACTTACAGTGCTGCACACATCCAATTGCCGCAAGCCACTACTACTTAGTGCCTATCCCCACACCGATCGCCAATTTGGTATGTTTTCAATTGCCTTCTCTTTATTTTATTTGTGGTGATGTGTAGCATTGAGGACAATGCTTTGTTCAAGCTTGGGGGAGGCTACAAACTTGTTTGTAAGAGTGCATCATGTCATATTTTTGAACTGTCAAAGAGCTTTTGCGGGTTACACATTGTCCCTGTGCGGAGTACATTAGTCCTCTGGAAGTACTGTGCCACTGAAATTATCAGGTGTACCCCGCACAAAAATGGGTGTACCCCGCACAACACCTCTGGCACGTGGTTTGCGCCATGTAGTTGCATGTAAATGATTGGAAATCAATTGAATGTGCTTGTTTGTCCTTTGATTTTAAATGACAAGTGGTAGTTAACACGTTTATTTTGTCAAGGTATTGAATGATTAAGTGTTTTTTGGATTAGTTTGCGTGCCAATGGACCAAATGGTATGGATTTTGAAATTGATAGGACTTGAAACTTGGTTGCTTGAAATTGTTAAATGCTATTAGACAAGGTCATAACCTTTTGCCGAGTGAACGGACATGCATTATACATGGACTTGTTCAAAAAGAGTATCATTAATGTGTGTAAACTTAAATTGAGTCTTGTTTGATGTTGCTTTTAAAATGCTTGGGACACCAACAAGCAACTTAATGGGACCATTCAAATAGTGTGAAAATGAGGGTGCTTTTGACATTAAGTGATAAAAATGAGCAGTTTAACCAAATTATTATTATTTACTTTATGCAATTCAATTTCTGTTCTTATTTATTTACTTTATGCAAAAAAAAAAAACAAAAAAAAACAAAAAAAAAACAAAAAAAAAAACAAAAAAAAAACAAAAAAAAAAACAAAAACAAAAACCCAAAAATAAATCTATCTTAATTAAACCCCACTGCTCAGAAAGTCTTGATACGATGTGAGAGCATCGGAAAAGGAATTCGCTGGGATCAATGGCTCGATGATACCGGTGGCCATAGGCGAGCGAATTCCGATTCAAGTCTTTCCGCTTAAGTCTCTTGCATAAAACCCTAAGGTGTGTAATCACCCACACTCGACTTGCACATAAATTGGTGAAAATTCAGTTTTTGGAAGACTCTAAACTAGTTGACACATTAATGAAATTGTTTACAAGACCTTGGAAGGTGTGGGAATGAACGGGCAATTAATTTTGACTTTGCATGATTTTTTAATGAAGATAAGCTAGAGTCCTTGAGGTCGAAAATTGAAGTCATTAGGTCTAAGTGTTGCACAAACTAATCGAAAAAATACTTAATCCTTTAATACCTTTTCAAAATAAATTGAGACGACCACTTGCATTCATTTCAAAAATGTGAATTTCTTGCTTGCACAATCAATTGACATTTCAACTTGTAGGAATTCGAGATGTTTTGGTTCAGATTTGGGTATTGGTACACCACTAAGTTTAGGGTTTTGCTTGAGGACAAGCAAGGTTTAAGCTTGGGGGGATTTGATATCACATTTATATATATGGTAATTGGCCGGACTTAATCCCAAAATCACAATCTAAACTCTTGAAATTGTGTGTTTTTCAGTTTATATTCGTGGATTTGGTACTGCTTTTGGTTTGTTTTTGAATTTCAGTGATTTGAGGCGAAACCAACGCAAATCGGCACCTTTTCGGCGAGTTACAAGTGATCTGGTGCGGCCTACATCAATCCTGTGCGGCATACACCTCACATCTCTCTTCTCTGGATGCCTCCTGTGCGACTAACAACTTCCCTGTGCGGCCAACGCTTGTCTGGTGCGACCAACAACCCTCTGGTGCCACCAAGACCTCTCTGGTGCGGCCAACAGTTGCCTGGTGCGGTCAACAACCCTATGGTGCGGCCAACAGCTCTCCAGTGCGGCCTACAATGCATACAACATACCCTGGACATCTCCAGTGCGGAGTACAACCCAGCTGTGCGGCCAACAACTTGGGCTGGATGACTCATTCCCAGCCCAGCACGCTGTTGTACTCCGAACTGGGCCCTGCTGTAGCCCGCACAGCCCAAATTGTATCCCGCACCGACCTAACTGTACTCCGCACCAAACCCTAAACCTAACCCACACCCTATATAAAGCGCTTCTCATGGCGAAAAATGGGTCCTTCTCTCTCCATTCCACCTCCTGGCGGCGCCTCCATCTTTCCATCTCGATTCCACCACTTTTCACCATTGTTCCCCGCACAACCACCATTGTTCTCCGCACAGCCACCTCTGTTGGCCGCACAGGAACCCCTGTAGGCCATCCACCACTGTCACCCGCACAACCACCTCTGTTGGCCGCACAGGACCCCCTGTAGGCCAACCAACACTTCATCCCGCCTTGGAGATCGCCGTTTCAGCCACCGTAGCTTGGTCTTTTGCTCAGATCTGCTCCATTCGACTTGCAGAAGAAGAAAGGCTTGACCAGGGGTTTATCCTCCCTTTTCTTCTCATTTTAGTTTAATGGAGATTGTATCACTTTACTTTGTCATTTGTGTTTGTTCTTCTATCATGTTAGGCTAGTTTACCTTTGTTCTAGGGTAAGGTAAAAACTGAGGTTAGGATTGATGTGTTGATTGGATGCTTTAGTTTCTAGTGTGTACTACTTGTTTGATTGCTTATTGTTATGCTTGTTTGTGCTTGATTGATGAACTGAACCTCCTATTGGGTGAATGCGCACACCTAATTTTGGCTAAAGGTGTAGGTTAGTTAATTGGTCGAACAAGTGACTTGAGGTAGGACCTAGGCCGAAAGGTAGTCCAATTGGTACCCGATAGGGGAAAGTTTCTGCTGTAGCGAAAGTTAAGTAGATACCTTTAGTAGATCAACAAGTGGACTTAGGATAGTTAAGCCAACAAGCGAAAGCTGAGGGTTAATCAACCTAATGGGGGTGTTAGACTAGGTTCCGGTCCCGATACCATGACCAACAAGCGACAGTTGAGGTCTAGGGAGTCCAAGTCCGGCTAGATCTGTCCCACACGACTTAGAAACTAAAGTACCAAGCCAAAACATCACTAACCGAGGGTCTATGCGGCTGACAATTGCCCCTGTGCGGCCTGCAATTGGGCCTGTGCGGCCAACAATTGCTTCTGTGCGGGTGACAATTGTCCCAGCACGCATATTGGAAGGGGTAAGGCGCGAAAGTGACCTGCACCGACCGCCCGAGGCCTAACCAAAGTAAAACCGAACCCTTAGGACACTTTTATACTTGAATTTACAACCGTTTTAACCAAGAAAATTGTTACTTTCTATTTTTATTGTTGTTTAGTTTATCTTTAGTTAATTGCTTGTTATTGTCTTGTTTAAAAACCCAATTTGAATTGCTAGACCTAGACTTTGTGAAAGTGTAAGACCAGTACTTGTTTCACCGTCTCTGTGGTTCGACCCCTAACCAATTCCAACGATTTATCGTACGCTTGCGGTATTTTTAGGACCAATTAGGGTATTATTAGCTACACATCAAAGTTCAAACATGCCATAAGAAATGATGAGCCGACTAATAAACCAATTAAGGCAACCAACGAACAGAATGATGGCAAAAGTCGGCTGTTATTGGTTTTCTAAATAAAAACTAAGTCTGGTACTACAAAGAATAGATGACTCACCAAGCTACGAACGACCCACCATAACCCACGTCCGTCTCACCACAATCCACATCTGTCTGTGTTGGCTTACACCAATCCTTACAAGTCATATGCAATATACCAATGGTCTGGTTACAACGACCATGGGCCACACACAATCACATTATCACAATCAAATATAAAATCACATACAACATAAGATCATACTTGTCACACAGACTTGACCCACCCATACCCCGTCTAGATTCGGGCATACTGGGCCCTGTGCAAGAGCGCTACACTACACAGCGATCTGGCAGCACGGTAGCTAACCGGCCCCAGACGAAACCTTGTCAATCTGATACTCTGGACAAGTAGTAACAAAATCCACATGCACATCAATTACAACAATCAATCGAAATACCACACAACATGTTCACAATTCATATGCAAATAATAATATGATAACCATAATATAAATATAAGATCAACTTCATGCTCAAATAAATGCATTCAAGAAACAACAACATGCACAATTCATGTATTAAATTTCTAATAATGAAAATCAAGGTTCATGTGAAATCCGCACCTGACAAAAGTAGAAGAAACTCGTGACCTATCGTGGTTCGATCGTCTCAGCAACTCTATACTAGTCTTCTCGCTCTCAAAGTCTAAGGTTAACCAAATTTCCAAAATTAAACCTTTAAACTCCCTAATTTTAATAAAAATTTCAGATTTGAAAAATAACACAATTTTCTTCGTAACTTCCATGTTAGCTTGTAAAACAATGAATTATAATGTCCAAAATGCATCTACAATATAACCATATTAAGTAGCACTATATTATGTCATTCTATTATATTTTTCATGTCAAAATTCATAAATAATGAAATATTTGTTTGCTGTCCAAATTTTTATCATAAGGTATTTTATGTATGCAAGCCATTTAAATATACAAATTTATTTCCTAAGCTATAAATTCATGCATTTATAAACATGAAGTACCATGATTCAATTAGATGCAAAATTTCCTCAAAGTTCACACCTTTTTCAAATAGGCCAGATTTTAAAAGATCCAAAAGAAGTATTTATGCAAAAGGTTAAGTGCTTAACAACACAAAATCATGCATGCATTTTCACCGAGTTAACACTTGCATTAATATTCTTAAAATCTTCATAAAATTTATAAAATTTTAAAATTTAGTAGAAATAACTATACATAGCATATATAACCATGGGAACACTAAAATTTTATCATGCACAACCAAAAACTTCAAAAATTATCAATAAATCGAAATATTCATACTCTTTAATTCAAAATCAGCATTTTTACTTAAAAATCCGAAATAAATATTTTTCTTAACTCAAATAAATTCTAGTTCTTGCATTTTAGTTGCATGCAAGGTTTGTAAGTTGTCATGACCTCTAAATATCATACAAACATCAAATGATTAGTTTATAAATACTTTAATGTAACTATCCATTTATTGATAATGTAAATACTTTAATGTAAATTCGACAAATATTTAAAGACATTAGTCATTTCTCACAATAACTAAGGATTCAACAATAAATTACTATTTTCCAACCATGCAAACTTTAAAACCGAGATAAATAATAGAAAAAGAAAAACTTAAATGAATATGGCTCAAAACCGAAAATAAATTACTTGCATGTTCATCTCTTGACTTCTACTATCCATTTTCCATTTTTCTCGTATTTTTCAGATTTTTCTACTAATTTTTGTAGTTAGATTTTTTTGTTGGCCGAATTTGGAAAGAAATGGAAATAATGGGGGTGGGTTTTGATTTTCTTCCATTTCCTTTGGGCTTGTACGGTTGGGAGAGAAGGAAAAGAGAGAGAAATAGATGGGTTTGTATTAATTAAAGTTGGAGAGAGAGAGTGAGTGAAAGTAAAAGATATGTGCATCCCAAAATGAACCCCATATGCTATTGATGGCATGATTAATTTGTGCAGAAATTATTTTCATGGCATTACTATGCTAATTAATATGATATGAATGCATTATGTAAGAATTTATTTAACATGCATGAAATATTAATTTAAATATATTATTTTTATTTATTTATTTATTTAAAAAAAATAAAGCTAAATTTTAGAAATGTTACAGTAAATTTAGCAAGTGGTCCTAGATCTTTATCGGTAATTGGCTGTAAAGATGCCGATATGAGCCATAATGGTAATCTTTGTATGATGCAGTGAGAAATTAAAACACTGACCAAAGAATTATTGCAAATGAAGAAATAGATCACCTCTTCGCTCATATAAGTATTGTTTTTTTCATTACCACTTTATACTTTCCTGTTTTACTTACTCTGAACTTAGGTTCGGTCAATGCAATGTTGTTGGTTGATATGTCTTGAGGAGAAATATAATGTCCTTTGAAGTATGCAAACCAGCAATTCGGCTGCATTATGTATATGCTTTTGTGTGTTCAGTCTATTTAACTTTAAAATTGATTTTTCTTACATCTTTGGGTAAGCTGGAGGACCAAAATTGTGGTAGATGTGAAAAGTCAGCCTATGAATGGTGATATGGAGATGGTACATGATGCAAGGTCAAAGTAAACCATTTTTTTACCTCTTCTGGTTTAACTTAATGCTATCTATGTATTTGATGAAATGCACTATTCTTAATGCACTTTAATCTCAACCATCTTTTTACTGAAATGAACAATCTAAATTGTGTGTGAGGTTCAGGCTATTTCAACCTCATCTATTTCTTTCTTCTTCTAAATTGCATGCCTTCATCATTTTTTTTCATGAATTTTCTATGGATGTTCTTAAAAGATCTGTAAATTACATAAAAATTCAAGTGATATATTTTTTCTATTTTCAACTCTATATTTTTATTTTTATAAAATATAAAAAAATATAACTTAATCGCGCAAAGCGCGATATTACAGCTAGTTTCACTTCAAATTTCAACAAGGTCAGGTTTGAATTGGAAAATATATTTTAATAATAATAATATAGTCGAAGAAAGACTACGATTAGACTTCTTGTTCTAAAGATTAGACTTCTTGTTCTAAGATAAGACTTCTTGTTCTAAAGAAAGACTACGATTCTACTCCAATTTGAAATATAAGAACGGTTGTATATTTAAGTTTTCAATATGAAGAACATATCGAATGATTTGTATCGGTCGTTTGAAATTTGAAACGTAAAAACAATCATATTAGACGGACTCCATCCGTCCCATATATTGAATACTAGCATTTCTCTTTTAAATAATATGATCAGGACAACTCTTTCAATTTATTTTGAATTTTAAATATCCAACGACTTTCAAGCAAAATGCGTTGTCCATTAGATCAAAGGTCGTACTTTAATTGTTCTAACTGTCTTGTTATACCGTGAATAGGCAAATATCTATATATATTAATAAATTGAGGTGCCACCACTCGACTGCAAAGCTTTATTTAGTAAAAAAAAAAGAAAATCATGAAAAATAATATATAAATTGTTGTGTCATGTTCAGTCAAACCTCTTAAAAAAAAAAATCAAAGACAATCTCATCCCAATATTGCTCGATTGATTGAGTGGAAACAAAAGGCAAAATGAAGGCTTCTCTTATGGCGTGGCTTCTGCTCGTTCTTCTTACGGCCTCTTCAGCTTGTACATTTTATGACTTCTTTTGATATATAGTTTTAGTAATCTTTTTTCGCGGATTGATATCTTGGCATTAAATAATAGAAAGATATTGGTGTTATTATTCAAGCGAGAGAAAAAAAAGTTAGCACAACATGAATTTAATAATTCATTAACCATTATCATCATCATTAATTATATATTAATTGCATTTATAATTAGTTCGAATTATTACTTGTCACTTAGTTGATCCATTGGTCGAAGACGGAGATTACACAGACTAGCATACACGCCCACCCAATGTGTGGGCAAATTTTGATGAAATTATAAAAAAAATTTTATTATTTTCAACTCATATTTAGATTAGTACGTAAAGGGCAAGATAATGTTGTTTGCCATTTTTTTCATCAAATTCTTTTTTCTTTTCTTAAAAAAAGACAAGATAACGATCGACCGTGGGCAGTCATTATAATGCATTACACCAAAATTTAATTCTCTTTTAAACAAAATATAGCAAAGCAGTAATTAATTACCTTTCATTTTAGTTGGATATGGTGACTATTTTAGTTTTAAGTAAAAACTAAAAAGTTAAACCGTATCCATCCAATTGAAGAAATATTTCTCATTTTACTTTACACATTTTGAAATCTAATCTTAGATCCTAAAGCAATTCCATTGGAGATTGGAAATAAGATTATTTTCTAGTCGAGCAAGATTCAAGTGCCACACTTTTTTGGTGCCACAAATTCCACATTTTTTTTAATTTAAAATATAATAGTCTGAACAAAACCGTTGATCTTGTTCATTTTAGCGACAAATGCATTGCCATAAAATTTTATAATTTTGAAGTTTATTTTATTGCTTGATCAAAATGTCAAAAATGAATGGATCAAAATAACTAAAATAGATTAATTCTAATATTTTTATTTTTCAACCTCTTGAGGAAGTATCAAATAAACTTTACAAATTACGAAATTTTAGGACAACACATCCGTCGTTAAAATGAACAAAATCAATAGTTTGGATCGGATGATTATATTTAAAAATTTTTATTTTTAAATTTAAAATAAAAATAGTAAGATGTGACATTTGTGGCACTAAAAAAATATGGCACCAGAACCTTGCTCTTTCTAGTTTTGTTGCTTTTCAAAATCTATGGTACAATTTTTCTCTCCATCTTTATTGGTGATTTGTTATCATTCATATGTAAATATGATAGTAAAAATAGAAGAAAGCTGGAAATTTTTAAGCTTATCTGGAAACAAAAGAAATATGGAATAGAGTAAAAACAAAATAATTCCACAATTGATTTGCGCAAATTAATAGACCATAATTGTATTTTCTATAAGACAATGATTACGTGTATCAAATCAAACCTATATTATATAATTATACAAAAGGGAAAATTATGTACTCCGGGTCTTGAAAATTAGATAATTTCTCAACCTTGAAAGAAAAGTTTCTTTCAATGGGCATAAATGAATACGTCAAACAAAAAGGGCATATGCAGAAAATCATCATTTCATACATAAAGAAGATTTTACAAACAAAATACTGTCATGAAGGCCCCTCACTTTTATTATATTATCAAATGTCATTTAAATGCAACAAAAACCCAATTTATCAAATAGTCGAAGGAAATCTAAAGATACAATATATATATCGACAGAAAAAGTGTTAAAATAGAATCACTAAAAGTAATACGCCATTCTTAGTCGATAAGAGCAAAATAGTACGCTTGTTCCAGATCAGCTGCCTGGTATTACAGATAAAGTTGACTGCATTACGTAGAGGTTCGAGTAAAATTTACAAATGTCATGTTGGCTCATTTTGGTCTTGTTGATTGCACAATCAAATCAATTGCCACTTGATTATGTCTTCTCCATGGGATTATAATATCTGTATATTTCTTTGTAGGTGCTATGAAAGTTTATTATCCTGGCTTCACAAAATTTGAGTACTGCAAAGAAATAGAAAACTATAGCATGTTAAGCACGAGTTTTGAAAATTCAAATCAACTAAATATCATTTGACACTTTTTGACAACAACATCATTTAAATTAACTTATTCAGGCATAGATAAGCAAGGATTAGCATATGAATAAACTAAAGCATCTTCTCCATTTAGGTTTACAGGACAGTTCGCATTCTGTTGGAACCATAAAACATATCTCATGAATGAACTAAATAAAATTTATATCAATGAGAGAATAGCACATTTCTATGTACTTTTTTTTTTGGGAAAAAAACCTACTCTTGGCACTCGCAACCTAACAATGTATAGCATTTCACAGATTCCCAATTTGCACACCCAATCAACCATATAATTTGGCCCCATTATAATCATTTGTATAATTACAGATTCAAGAATTATGTAAGCAGTGTTATCTATGCCAAATATATACTAAATTAAAATTTATAAAAACATGCTCGATAACCTGTTCTAGAACAGTAGGATATCTCGACCCTTTTCAACTGTATCCCGGTAAATTTTGTGCACAAGCCTCACATCAGCATCTACAGAAATGTTACAAAGTTACATAAGAAATACTATATATCAAATTAATTTGATTTAAAAAAATATACAAAATTGAAATCGTCATCTAGCAGGGTAAAAAACTAAGTTAACATTATTGGAGTTGTATCGGCATTGATGATAACATATGTACCAGTGCATGGTACAATAATTATTTATTATGTACCTGTATCAACAAATAATTTCACATTCATGAGCTCTCTAATGCATGGATCATGAAATACCAAGATACCCTCCAAAACAATAACATCTGATGGGCTCACCTGAAATGTGTTCATTTCATTAGAATCAAAATTTGAAAGCTACAACCAAACTTGCACGATTTTGACGTACCTTTCGTTCAGGAAATACATTCTTATGTGTTTTGAAGTCATAATTAGGTATGCTGACTTCATTTCTACATAATAAAAAAAAGAAATACCTGATGCTACCATGAGAAGGGCAAAAACAAGGACACAAGATAATTTGGCCATCTTTTTGTACTAAAACTTGTGTTTCTTTTCTTCTTTCTTGATAATTAGTGTACAAAGGTTATGACCTGCATACAATTGGGTTTAAAAGGTTTTTATAGTGGGATTGTACTTTAATTCTTTTCAACAAATTTGATCATTAATGAAAATTTACTGCTATTTGGAGACTGAAAGATATGTAAACCGGTATCTAACTGTCTCGCACTTTTTCACGGCCCTCGGATCAACAGAAAAAAATCCGGTCTCGGATTGAGGGGCAAAAAAAATGCGGATCAGATACCCCTCGCGAGCCTCAAGAGCCCGATACCGATACCACCCCGAAGCGCGGTAACTTTACGGTCTTGAGTTCTCACGAGGGTTTATTATTTGAAGGGGTCCTTTCTTTCCAGTAGGCGCAAGCCCCTACTGTTAATTACCTCCGACATGGTCAGGAGCACATCTAGATCGGGAAAATCAAAGGATTGTGTGTCATGAGCTGTTAGGGAATTGTAAATATGCAATTAGCGGTCCTATCATGCATTTATAATTTTTTTGTTTCTTTTTTTTATTAATATTACTACTATAATGCAATATTAATATATCATATTATTATATATATTTTTTTGTGGACTTTGGATTGCAGGGGACAGCAGTCTCTAGAGTTCTAAGTTTGTAAAGGTTTCGGGTGACTGCCGTCGCTGGACGCTTGTGTTGAACCCTAAAATATTCTCATAAATACCGGGAAACGGTAAAGGGAAATTAGATATTTTATACATAAGTCAGATACGGGAGGCGCCCGATAATCTGAAATTATCTTGGATAAATTGGGAAGGAGTATTCGTGAGGATTTAATGTCGTGACAAAACAAATGGTGCTAAATCCCAAAGGCTATATTGGTGTCCGTATTAATGGAAAAAATAAAATCACGATAATTTGGCATGCGATATATATTCGTGGAACTCACGAAAAACGCCAGATCATACCTTGAGGTGCAACAAGAAAATAATTATATAATTTCATGAGTGGAGTTATATGATTAGAAGGAAAATATATGTATAAAAAAAAAATCAAGGCATCGAGATTCGTGCAAAGAGATATCCCATGATCAAATAAACAATTAAATTTCTCTGGCCCATTTTTTTCGGCCCAACTCATATCAGTCCAAAGCAAAAAAAAGAAGGCCCATACTAAAAATGGGGATGCAGCAGCCCAATCCACATTGGTTCAAAAAAAAAAAGAGAACGGAAGGCCCATAAACGCTCTCGGCCCATCACAGTATCTCTCCGTCTCCTTCGTTCGGACTGCTCCTGTTCCTGACGAAAGCCATGACGCAGAGAAGCGTCTGACGAACGCCGTGACGCAGGAGAGGACCCCTCTCCCTCCCACGCCTGTTGAAATTCGATGCCAAGCAATGATGACGAGGATCGAATCTCGTTGTCTCCTCTCCTTCTCGCGCTGGGCACAGGAGCTCGCTCATTGTTGTCTCCTCTTCCTTTCTCACGCAATTGGGAAACGTAATGATTTCGCTGGCACACTTCAATTCACCTCTTCACCATGCCATCATGTCGGGGCATTTAATTGTGAGAGAATGGAATCCCAATGCCGATGGATAAACTCAATTACACGCCCTCCAGTAGATTTGAGATGGGAGAGGCTCAATCCTTTGAGGCCTGAAATTTTGAGACTTGCTCAATTGATGGAAATAAAACTCAATTGATCCAATTTCATGGTTAGGCAACCATCAGGGAGTGTTAATTGAAGGGATTATGGAATTAAATCACCAAAAACATGGAGCAGCCGTGTGCAAACCCATCACCAAATTTCAGGAAATGAGCAACATGTGATGGATGATTGTGTTGATTCCAATATCTAATAAAACATGCACATGAGAAGTCAGTAAAGTAAGAGAAGAAAGAAATCACAAATTGGCATAAGCTCGGTTTACAAATACAGATGAAAATCAGTATAAGTTGTTCTTGGGCTAAGATCAGGACCTGTAGCATTCAAAGAAGACTTGTAATTGATAAATCAAGAAACAATTCACATAGAAAATGCTGGTTCTTATTAAATCAAGGTGAAACTGGAAGTGATAAGTTGAAAAGAAAATTGGCAACAAGGAGATTCATTACAGCATGAGGAGAGGAATTAATGCTTGCTAAAATGAATAATGTCTCACTATTGGCATGGTCAGTAGGAACAAAGAAATGAAGAAGATTTCTTAGGTGCAGTAGTGGGGCTCTATGAGACACACCAGGGGTAAAACTGTCCAGCTACCTCAGAATTTGGATGATTGGTGCCATCTACAGTACCCTCTGAATCCCCTATAAAAGGGGCACCTCAAAAGCCATGCAGAGAGAGGTGATACAACAAGAGACACCCACACCCCAGCAATCAAGCTCACAACCTAGAAACACAAGCGCTAGAGACACAACACACAACCATAAGATATCCTGGAGAGGTTAGGCATAAGGCTACCACTTTGAGATTTGAGAAGAGTATTTTTTGTGCAAATTAGGATAGCTACTCTATATAAAATAAAAAAAAAACAAAAAGAGGAATGAAGTAGTAGAAGTAATAGCCTTGTATTTTCAGCAGTAGTAGAACCTACTTTCTTTTTTTTTGGGTGTAATCTGGTGGTAAATTAAGAAGGTTTATTCCTTTTCTTTGCAACTTTCATTTTCCTTATTTTCCTTCTGGTTGCACACATGCCTGTAAACAATGTAAGGAATAACTAGTAAAACGTTTTATGTAAGTATGTACATAAGTTCATTTAACTAATATAAGCATTAGTAACAATGTAAGGGAACAACTAGAAATCATTCTCATTTTTATATCATGCTTTTATGTTATGTACTCATGAGGACAACAACATAAGGAAATCATATTTACATTCACTACAGTACAAGGGATCATGAAGGCTATGTTTATATCTAAGCACGCATACTTAATATCAAGCATACTATCATGAAAAAAAAAGATAAAAAGTGGACAACAACAAGGACAACAAACATGGACAGCAGATTAAAAAAAAAAAACAAAGGACAGCAGGTTTCTTTGGAGCTTCATGGAGTATTGCACATCTCATTTTGCCAATGTATGTAAGAGGAAGGTAACCATCTCAGCATAGAAGATGTTCTGGCGTCAGCCTGATGGTTTACAAAACATCATGTCTTCACATCTCCTCTTCAATCAATACAAGGACGTCTCACCATCACCACCATGGTCAGATCCAAATCAAGAAGGAGCCTCATACTGCCATGGTCTTGTGATGAGCTGCACATCTTCGGGACCATGCCAACATGCTCCCCAGCGTCCCATTGCACTCTCTATATCGCCGAGCAGTGGCAACAGCAGAGAAGCTGATGGCTTGTCATCACAACCGTGGCCAGGCTGCGATGGAGCTCTTAGTTAGGACCAGCCTTCGGTCAAATTGAAGATACATATCTCTTCAGGAGCATGTCACCATACCCTCAAAGTCATCACCA
Source organism: Rhynchospora pubera (assembly GCA_028095005.1). NCBI lineage: Eukaryota > Viridiplantae > Streptophyta > Magnoliopsida > Poales > Cyperaceae > Rhynchospora > Rhynchospora pubera. Next base: position 337,703 of record JAMFTS010000044.1, on the reverse strand, counting down.
AGTTGCAGTGGCCCCCAGAAAGTCTCAGTCGCCATCTCATCGTCATGACTGGACATGGACTGAGGCGAAGCACCATACCAGAGGAGCTCGGCAGTCCAATTGGGGCTACACCAAGCTTTATGGATCCTTCAAGATGCTCTCAGGCGTGCCACTTTGGTTCAACACCCACCAGAGGCCTCGAATCGCCGTCAAGCCTCACTAAACCCTAGCCGATTAGGAAGGAGACGATTACAGCGAAGAAGACAGAGATAAGCACGATTGGTGGACCCCACGATGTCAGGAGAGTCAGGCGATCTCTCACGACCCTACATCGATGTCTGACAGCAACCTAGTGTAGCCAATCGCGTAGCCATGGCGGTTTCTCCATCGATGGTTCGACGAAAAAAAAAGGAAGAAGGGAGAGAAGAAGGGGGATTATTCCCTAACTTGCATAAACATGGCGCAAACAATAACGGCCAGAGCCATATCCACTGACAGTGGGACCACAGACGAAGGTATTAGTGTTTCCATTAAGCGCCAGGCGTATGGAGACAACCAAACGATTTAAATAGAAATCTTCCCAACTTTGGCGATCTTCTGTGACCCTTCCTGTATGGCGAGTCAACATGGTGTAATGAGTTATTGACAACCAACCAGAAAATGCCACGTCTCACATCTCCTCAACTAAAGTCGCTGCTGACCTCCTCTTTTCTTCTGCTGGCGTGGACCAACCAGGATCTGCCATGTGGCACCTATGCTGATGTGGCATCATTTTATTGCTGGAAACTTCAAAAATTCATAGAAATTCAACCGTAACTCAGAAAAATCCAAACAAAATTTCTACAGGACCAGAAAAATAGGGAGAATACAGTCATGCCAAAACCATAACCAAAATACAAACAAAATATTTTAAATCCATATTCCCAGTTCTGGCCAATCACAAATTGCACCTCAGCCTTATATTTATTTTAAAATCCAAAAACCCATTAATTCATGAAAAATCATATGAGGGTCAGAAAAATATGAGGAAAAATCCTGAAAGCTCAGAAAAATAAGGGGAATCTATTTGGCTAATCATCATCACTGAAAACTACACCAAATACACCCCTACCATTATTCTTATTGAAATACCATGGAGATAAGCCGTTTCGGCAAAAGCTCAAAGGCTCATAGCGAGAAGGCATGGATAATATTTCTAAAAGTCATATTGGCACACTAGCACGACCGAGTCTAGTGTTTCATTCATGACTTGAATAATAAAACTCATCGCAAACCCAATGATCAAAACCACCAGACGGTCATCGTCATGACGGGTGTGGATCAAAATGGAGACACTAAGTACTGTTGCTAACAAACAAGAGTACTGGTGAAGTATCAAGCTCAATGATCTGGTTAAATTGAGACTCGCTAGCCTCAAAATGATGGATAGTGAGATCTACCACGGTGTTACGGGACTCTATCAAGAGACCCGAAATAATATACAAAATAGATGAAGACCAAATCAATATTCCAGCAAACTGATAAAATCCCAAAGAGAAGGCAAATTACACCGCAAGATATTATCGGTGAAGAATATGGATCCAACCACATACGAGCAGAACTCTTTGCAGTCTGAGAAAAACTCACAATGTTGTCCCAAGCCTGCTGAGACGATGGAAGCCACGATTATCAAAGGCACCCGCTCTCTCGAGAAGGCAGGAGGTCCTATCTTGAGTGTATGCAATCTACCCGCCAGAGATAACATCTGCCGACACCGCCGACACAGGCACACAGCATTATGAGCCTATCAAAGAAATGCAAACATTGTCACTATGGACAAACTCCACATCATTATACCCGTACCTTGGGGAAAGATCACACTTTTATTTCAGGAGTCTACGATTATCTAAGGCACCCGCTCTCTCGAGAAGGTAGGAGGTCCTAACTTGAGTGTTTGCAATCTAACCTCCAAGGATATATCGAGGTCAATACTGTTGCTGTAAACGACTCCCTCATATTATATTAAAGACCTTATCCCATATCACACCACTATATCAGATGGATCCATAATCCTTACCCAAATAATATCCTCATTCAGAAACTTTCAACATGTTCCTTAGTCACATTACTTATGCCTCAAACAGCTCAGTAATGTTGACTCGATCTATCTTTTAAATCAACAACCAGATCCCACACAACAAAACTTACCTCTTTCGGTGCTGGAGGGAAATTACAATGTTCCGGTCGGAAGCCGGGCATAACCTGAACACTCGCAAAGATTGCCGAGCGTCACCCTATTGACTTTCCTTGGCTAAATGCCAAGCATTATGTCGCATTGACGCTTGATCAGGAATCAAGCGAAGCTTCAACAGCTGGTCAGAGACTGAGTGTCAGAGGAACACTCCCATGATCGAGAACCAACTGTTCATGACGTACCGGTCGGCAGCCGGACGTTACTTGAACGCTTAGCGTCATTTGAGTGACTTGTCTTGCCTAGATGACAAGCATTACGTCACATTGAACGATTGGTCAGAGACTGAGCGTCAGAGGTACGCTCCTATGATCGAGAACCAATTGTCACCCGCACCTGGGAAGCCAAGGGGCAGCTGACTTAGGTAGCACCTGCGCGCATAAGTTTTTGGACGCCCACAAACCCAAGGGTTTGGCGAAGGATAGTTTCAATGCTTCGGGTGAGAGCCGAACTGTTGAAACCTTGGATATTTCAGTTGGCAGCTGAACTATCCACTGAACGTTTGAATAGCAATCAGGGTTCCTTGCGAGGTTTCGAGTAACACTTGGACTATCTGCATGATATCTCGGCTGGCTACCAAGTATCATCAGAGTATTCCAAAGGAGGATCGAACTTTCTGCTCAGTACTCGATTGGCGAACAAACGTCACTTTAACATCTGACTGGCATCCAGATGAAATTCGGACACTTCAGGTGGCAACTAAACTGTCCATTGAACGGCCGATTAGCAATAAGACTCCTTTCAACATTTCGAATAACAGTCAGACTATTGTTTGATACCTCGGCTGGCTACCAGGTATCACCTCAATACTCTGAGTGAAGATCGAATTGTTATTTATCTGATTGGCGAGTGGACGTCACTTCAACGCTTCGAAGAATAATCGAGTCATCTGTCCGATAAGCTGGCTGGCTACCAGATATCACTTCAGAGTCTCAATTATGATCGAATCAGAAGGGAACATCTGATTGGCACCCAGATGTCACTTCTAAACGATTCGAATAGCAATCGGACCAATTGTTTGGTACCTTGGCTGGATACCAGGTATCATCTCAATACTCCGAATGATAATCGAATTGGCACTTAACACTTGGCTGGCAACCAAGCGTCTTCGATTCAGGTGGCAGCTGAATCGATTCCTAGATATTTGACATGCGACCAGATGCACTTTCGACACCTCAAGCAACAATCGGATAACATGTGGGATATCTTGGCTGGATACCAGATATCACCTCAGTATCTCGAATGATGATTGAACCGTCTACTCAATGTCTGAATAGCAACCAAATGTCTCCTGAACGCTCTGAACAACAATCGGATTATCTGTTTGATATTCTGGCTGGCTACCAGATATCACCTCAGTACTTCGAATGGAGATCGGAACGTCACTTAACGTCTGATTGGCAACCAGATGTCTTAACGATTCAAGTGGCAGTTGAATCGTTCCCCTGATACCTTGGACGAAAACTAGATACCACTTCAACGCTTCAAATGGCAACTGGATCGTCTACTTGATATCATGGCTGGAAACCATGTATCAACGCAACGCTTCAAGTGACAAGAGAACCGTTTATTTGATATCTTGGCTGGAAACTGAGTATCACCCCAAGGAAAAGAAACCGAACATTGCCAAATGTCACTTCAACGCTTCGGGAGCAAACCGATTCGTCACTTTGAACATCGCCAAATGTCACTTTTAACAGAAGCCACTCCGTCTATTGAACGTCTTGGTCAGGTACCAGATGTCACTTAACGCTCTATGCCCATCGAACGAGCGTCACCCCGCCTCCCGGGAAAGGTCAAGGGGCAACCGACTCGGGTCGCACCCGCGCGCATAAGATTTTAACGCCCATAAACCCAGGGGTCCGGCGTCTTTAACATCCACAAGCCCAGGGGCCTGATGTTCACTCAAAAAAAAAAGAAGAAAACAACCTCAAGCACCGCATCAACCAAATTTAACAATCTGATCAGGAATCAGATGTCACTTTCAGACAACCTCAACAAAGATCAATAGGGATTCTAAGAAACCCGCTTCGGGAAATCCATGCCTTATAAATACAAAATTCATACCAGAAGAGCCTAAACCTTAATTCCTCACATTACAAAGAGAACTCGGAAAACGAGAAGATTACAAGCGTCCAGCTACGGCAGTCAACTGAAACCTCTACAAGCTAAGAACTCCAAAGACTGCTGTCCCCTGCAATCCAAAGTCCAAAAAAAAATATATATAATAATATGATATATTAATATTGCATTGTAGTAGTAATATTAATAATAAAAAAAAAATAAAAAAAAATAATAAAAATGCATGATAGGACCGCTAATTGCATATTTACAATTCCCTAACAGCTCACGACACACAATCCTTTGATTTTCCCGATCTAGAGGTGATCCTGACCATGTCGGAGGTAATTAACAGTAAGGGCTTGCGCCTACTGGAAAGAAAGGACCCCTTCAAATAATAAACCCTCGTGAGAACTCAAGACCGTACAGTTACCGCGCTTCGGGGTGGTATCGGTATCGGCCTCTTGAGGCTCGCGAGGGGTATCTGATCCGCATTCTTTTTTGCCCCTCAATCCGAGACCGGATTTTCCTCTGTTGATCCGAGGGCCGTGAAAAAGTGCGAGACAGGTTCTGGCACGCCCGGTGGGACATCTTTTTCCTCTCATCAGGCGAAAATCAAAGGATATAGTGTATGAGTTAGGGAATTGTTAAATATTTAACCCATCACTAACAGTAATTTTAAGTTACTATTTTTGCAGAAAGTGGCATACGCGAACAACAAGCAGGATGTGGGACCTGCTCCAGGCATGCTCATGGTTGGGTCCATACCGATTACCTTTCCAATGGTGCAGGTGGCCTCAGACACTCCTTTCACCTCTTATGATGTTGCCACAATAGACACGAAATACGCCAATGCCATTTCGACAACTATCTTTGGGGCAAATGAATGCTTCAAGGAATCTCAAGATGAAGGAATCAACGTTGTCACCAAACCAACACTCAAATCCGCGACAGAGGAAGACACTTCCCACGCCAAAGACCTACAACTACGAGCATATCAAGATGAATTGGCGATTCAGGCGAACATGCAAATGAGAAGCTATTCTGCTCCACTTGAAATTGTGAAGGAGAAATCGCTTGAGATACAGAACTCACCTCCTCATTGCAAGACGGCATCAGTTCCAGTGCGTGCCCAGACAAAGAATATTATAGCTGCCGAAATCAATCAAAAATCATGCCAAATGATTAATGATAAGAAAAATAAAAAGGCAGCCCACTTAACTACTCCCGTGCCTGCGCGTATTTCAGAAACAAACAGAAGGCAAATGGGGGCACAAGATCAAAAACTTCATGACCATGAGGGGATGGAGGCGGGAAACCAAAAGAAAAATACATCGAAAGACGAAACAATCATGGTCAAAGAAGGAGAGAAAATAATCGAGGAATACATTCCATTGTCCTCAAACGATTCACAAGTTAAGCCGGAGACTATTTACGCATTAAACAAAGGTGTCAAAAGATTTCATCAGTCAATACGGCAAAATGGAGGATGTGGAAACCATGCCATGAAAGTGGGCACGAAATTGAAGGATGTTGCAACTGTTTGTGCAACTAGTGATGAAACATATAGCCCTGGAAGGCCCAAGCAAAATTCAGAAGAATCTTATACGCATCGAACGGTTGAAGAAACCATCGATGATAATTTTTCATCGATTACCTTTACGAAGAACGATCTCCCCGATGGAGCAACGTATCATAATAAACCATTGTACATCACGGGAGTATCAAATGGAGTTAAAATCAACCGAATACTAGTCGATCAAGGGTCAGCAGTTAATATCCTTCCATTGGATTCATTGAGATACTTCTTGCTCGATAGTAATACCTTGACTCAAAGTCGATCAAAGATCTATGGGTTCAATTTACACTCTCAGAGAGCACTTGGAGTAGTCACTCTGAAGTTCCGTTTTGGAAAACTCGAAACTCAAGCAAAGCTCTATGTCATGGATGCCAGTGTATCTTATAAGGTGTTATTAGGTCGCCCTTGGTTGCATACATATCAGTTGGTACCTTCCACCTTGCATCGATGCATAAAGTATGTCAAAAATGGAACCCATGGAATGATAAAAGGGGAAGAGCATCCTTTCTCTATCTATGAAATGAGACTTCCAGATGCAAAGTACTTCACACCCAGGCCACCTCTGGGGGCAAACTCTCAACAAAGACCATTGGATGCCAATGACAAATCCCTAAACCAAAAATTGGGCCCTACACAAGCCGATAACAACGATAAGGCCGTAAACGAAGAAATACCTGATACATGTGACAGGCCTCGCTCAGAAGCATTTGAAGAACGTCTTGACCGACGTGAGATAACAATTCAGCCTCCGAAGAAAAGGCAACTAAGAAGAGAATCTATTTTCGATAAATTCTTCGGAGAAATTGCAACTGAAGGGATGAACCAAGCTGCTCAGACAGAGGCCTCATTTGCACCAACAGACCTAGCTAGCACCAAAATCATGCAAGATAGCCATTTGACACATTCAGAGAACAATGAGTCATGTTGCATGATTCATGTGAGTGATTCTGATGCTGAAGGCGAAGATGATGAAACACAAATTTATGCCTCAAAAGTGATTCGGTCAATCCAAAACAAAAATGGTGCAAGTCCCTTGCTCGAAAAGTTCGGCCCTTCAAACGCACATCTAAATCTCGAGGCAAGAGAAACATCATTTTTGTGCCATTACCAGAAAATGGGGGCAAATGAAACACCGTACTTTTCATATCGCTCTAACAAGACAACAAGGTCCACGTACGAGATTTCAGATGGTAAGGAAGCGGGGGACCATTCCATCAGAACTCAAAGGGGTAGCGACAAGCATGCTAACACAAAAGCACTACAAATTCCGCTCCGAGGCCCACCCCTAGTAAGATTCGTACCAGAGCGAATTATGGATATAAATCAATACATGCCCGAAAGATGCCACGAGAATTTAGTTGATGCTTCAAGGATAAAGTCGGGCTATTTGAAAAGCTCATCAATGCCAAAATCTTTCGAAAAACTCGAAACCTCTCCCAGCACTTCCCTTGAAACACAAGGACTAATGGGTCAAGAGTTGCAAACAGTAGGAATGTCGCACTCCATCCAACATGCAAGGTGGAACAGGAGACCATATCCCGAGAAATATGATTTGGTACCTTACCCTAAGGGGTATATTAGACCAAAATTCCAATTATTCGATGGGAGAACTAAGAAATGTCCCGAGCAACACGTGTTCAAATTTATGATCGCATGTGGTGATACAGAGCACAATGAAGCCTTATTAATGCGACAATTCCCTTTAAGCCTAACAGGAGCAGCATTTGACTGGTACATCTCATTGGAGAAAAATAGTGTTAAAACATGGGATGAAATGACAGATATGTTCTGTTCGAGATTTGCAATATTTTCTCCAAAAATTACAATGGATGATATGGTGAGAGAAAAGCCAGGAAAAGGGGAATCTGTCAGTGACTACATTACTCGATGGAGGAACATGAGCTTTCGTTGCCAACCCCGAATTCCCGATCATGAGGCGGTAAAAATGATAATAGATAATATATATGGACCGATTAAGCCGTTCCTAGTAACAAGAGATATCACCAGATTTGATAGCCTACTCACTGCAGTATCAAATTATGAGAGCTTAGGTCCAGAATCATGGCCGTATCATCCTAAAAGGAAAGGGAAGAAGGAAAAATCCAAGAGGACTCGAGTATCGAGAATGCCATCCTCATATGAAGCTGGCAGTAGCTCAAGAGTCTCGAACAACAGGAAAATTGGTTGTTCATATGAACGTCCTAATAACAACCCTAAAAGGCTCTTGTCCGTGGCAGAATTATCTAGCAAGCCCTATTCATTCAGAAAAGAAATGGTTCCTAAATTATTTCGATGGGCCATGGAAAATAATCTTCAGTTGCCACCAAGCAAGCGTCCACATGAAATGGAACAATTCAACAATCCAAACTTTTGTCCGTACCATAGGGTATTGGGACACAAGATTGAAAATTGTTGGGTGTTCAAAGACTGGATAGAAGAGCAAGTCAAATCAGGCGAAATATCATTGTCAGAAAGTGAAAGGCAAGAACCTACACCACATGAGCGTTCTGACACTGATTCAGATGAAGAATCTTTCACAGTGCATGCATTCGGAATAAACGATAAGGTTGAGGAAGAAATACAAAACCTGAGCGGTGAAGCTAAACATATTTTACCTGTGATAATGGAATCTGACACAAGGAGAAACCCATTCAGAGAAAGCCCGATAAATACCATCGGGGTGAGCAATGGAATTCAAAGAGAAGAAAACCCGATGTATATCAGCGGGAGAGATAATTATGCCCAAGGAGAGAATGCACAAACTAAGGATAACGAGTCATGCTACATGATCCATATGAACGACCCTGATTCTGAAGATGAAATACTTTGGGTAGCTCACAGCAACAGTTATGGAAGCCCGGTATATATTGTCGGGACTGACAATGATACCCAGGAAGGAAATGCACAAAGTTGGAGTAATAATACTGAAGAAATCTGCCCAGTAATTGAGGAAGCTACCTTTGAAGAGAAGGAGAATCCATCTCAAGAAAACCCAGCGTATGGAATAGATAACGACATTCAAGAAGAAAATACACAAAATCGGAGTAACGATACTGGAGATGTCGTATTCGTGATGGAAGAATTTGAGAAAATTACTCTTAAAGAGGAGAAAGATCAATCTCAAGAAGACCTGGTACATGGGATAAATAATAAAACTCTAGAAGGGAATATACAGAGTTGGAACAGTGAGACTGAAGAGATCGCATTCGTAACGATAGGGTCTGATAGCATCCTCTCCGAAGAAAGCAAAGTGCAAGAAGCCTCAACTGCCATCACATGTGACAAACGACAAACTATGGAGAGCCTTGTTGCGCATTTACAAGAACAAGAATAACAGATCATGATGCTCCACCAAAGGAACACTGAGATATGCCGAGAGATGGACGTGCTCTTGAAGAAGAATATTGAGATCCGAAGATTGCTAGAAGATTTGCAGGGGGCAGGTGACAACACCCTAGCCATGTCTAAAAAGCAGTTCGAGAAATTAAATACCAAAAAGGGCAAGAACAAAATGAAGGATGTTCAGATTTTCCAAGGAAAAGAAACATCAATGACAAAGGAGCCTGAAGGTGCTAAAAAATGCGAAGACCGGAAGAAAGGTGTGTCACTAAGAGAGCGAAAGAATAAGCCGTATTCTTTTCGAAAAAGCAAAACTACTGAGATCTTCAATATAGCCATGCAGCATGATTTACAATTACCAGAGTGTAAACGTCCAGAAGAAGAGCATCAACATTGCGAACCTAACTTTTGTCTATATCACCGAATCCTCGGACATACAATCAAGGATTGCTACATATTTAAGGATTGGGTTGAAGATAGACTCATAAAAGGAGAATTGCTTCTCCCCGAGCACATTCTACAAGATCCAGCACCCCATAAATGATGCCAAGCAATTTAATCAGGGGGCAAAAAAAAAAAAAACTACAAAATCTTCTACCCCAAGTGAAGGATGCCTATTGAAAATAAGAGAAACACTACAATGAAGCCTGTGACGGTTATGTGAAGCCGGTAAATCGGCATAGAGAGGGCCAATAACTCTATGATGACAAAGGGGTCGATGATCCGCCAAGATACACAAACCCTAGCAAATGGCTCAAGATCGATGAGGGCGCATACATTCATTCTCCAACATCCCAAGAAGGTAGAAATGAAGATAGCCAGCCACAAAGCATTCTCTGAGACCCATGGTAGTATTGCAATGCTCGAAAGTCTCTTCATTTCAAGAAGAATGACAACCATGGGAGCCATGAGACTAACCAAAAGACGCCAGAGCATGTTTGCAGTTTGGTGTAAGAATTGGGAATTGATGAAGGAAAGTGATGAAAAAGTCCTCCATATATATATAGGCAAAATAAGACATTCAAGCCCCAAGAACATAACCCGGAAAAATCGGGTATGTCACATGCGCATCAAGTATAGTAGCAGACAAGGAAGTGACGGGAGTCTCCCGGATGAATGATATGTCGAATACAAACAAAGACCGACAGAAAGTAATGATGGTTCGACATAGGGTGGACCAGTGCTTAGCAAGGAATTGATTCATAGATAAAAAGAGGGTGACTAATGCTAAGAAATCCTGCTGGGCCAAGATTTCATGGGCCTTTGTCAAGAAAATGTTCCACGAAGAAACCGATATCTCGGAAGAATTTTAAAAGGGCATTCCACGAGGACCACAAAAAGTTGACTACAGATGCTGTTAAAAATCATGTCTTATATTAAAGGGATGGCTTGCCGCGAGGCAACATGAGATATCTCTTCCACAACAAAAATTTTTCGAAACTCCAGAAAATTCCACAGCCAAGTCTCTACAAAATAAAAGGGCCTATTGATAGTGCCGGCCTTAAACCTACTATCACCGGTGAACGTTCATCCTACCGGTTTCGAAAACGATGAACGAGGGTTTTGGCATTTTGTCCCTTAAACAAAATAAATAACATATTCCCATTTCTTATTATATTTTGCAGGTACATGGAGCAGCTGAAGCTTTATGTCCCTAACGGAAAATAAGGAGCGTCTTGCATTATAGCGACATAAGACGTTTCCTCCACCAAATATATATCCTAAGCACCACAAAATCTACAAGCCTAAATTTCACTTTCAAAATGGTCAATTGTTGGAGTGAGCCATAATTCAACCAACACCGGTAAGTTCATTATACCGTCACTAAATAATGAACAGGGTTTTATGTATTTTGTCCCTAAAACAAAATAAAGGCATGAAAAAAGTAAGGGGAGATGAACAAATCAATCACCAATCGCGGCATAGCATTCATAAAATTGAAAAATACATGCTACCTACTCCAATCGATTCTTTCTCCCGAAAAATACAAATGTAAGGCTGTTATACCAAGAGCTACAAGAACAGGGAGCCAGAAAAAATAAAAGCAAGAAGGCCGCTTGTATTCTGGGAGTTCAGGCGGAGCAGAATTAACACCCCAATTGTAGGAAGGAAGTGGCCTCCAGTAAGCATGAATCTCTTGGTCATATGGGTTTCCCCAGTTGTCACCAAGAGCGCGCACGATTTCCGACGCCGCATCCTCTTCAAGTTCCTCGATCTCCTCCGTGGTACGGCCTGGATGGTCGTTAAACTCGTCAGTAGAAGAGGGAAAACGCTCATCAGCCATTTGATAATATTAATGAAGAGGTGGCGAAAAGATAAAGTGGCGAAGTCGGGTTAAAAAAAAAGAGGGGAAGAGACGCTATAAAAAAGAATGGGAAGAGAAAGAGGCAAGTAAAGGGGGACCGCAACTATGGTGAATGCACACGCGTGACCACACTACAACACCACGTTCCCTAGACGAAAAGGCATTACATGATATGTTGGCCCACGGTCGTAAAGAGACAAATATTGGAATCAGCAAAACACGAGGCGAATAAAGAAACACATATATTACAACATCACAAAGCCTGCCATCACAAGTTTTAACGCATATGCTGAGATCAATACTTATAAACGTGTCATACATGTGTCTACACGGCCTTACCCAACACACATACAACAACAGAGTGCCCATGATAATACACAGAAAAACCACCATACAAAATGACTGTCATGATGACAACACAGTTCTATCATAATAGAGCTAGCCAGATCTGTATGGAGAAATTGCGAAACTCAGAGGCCAGTGACACGTCGAAGCAGCAACATCACCCAAGGCCAAAATATGAGACACTCCTGATTAAAGCAGCATACAAGAGCAAGGAAATGGTAGGCGTGTAATTCTTTTCATGAACGGGTCCTTTCGCAGTAGAGATTTTGCAAAAGAAGTGCGCCATGAGGAGGATAAGCTCAACACACCTTCTGAAGAGACCTCAACTTCTACATGTGAAATGTTTGAGCAAAACGTATAAGATGTCTTATGACATCTTGTCTCCTACCTCAGACATTAAAGAAGAGATGCTAGAATCAGTGATGCGAAGATATTATGGGTGAAACGGGAGAGTCCCGGAAAGACCCAGAGGTTACATAAGGCATCACAAAGATCTGAAAACTTTATAGGCCACTCAAGAGATATTGAAGTATTTTTTTAGGCATTCATGGATTGAGGTGGAAGTTATAAGATGAGAGTTTAAAAGAGATGGTGACAAAAGAGAAAAAGAACTCCCATATATAAACTCGGAAAAGGCCTCACTGTGCGTAACCGAACCAAAAGAGGAATCTATCCGAACCTGGATCCGAACCTCTAAGGCCACAGGCAAAGATGTGACACAAAGGCAGTGACGCATCGAGAATTGGCGAAAATTAGATGCGGGGCTTAGTACGGAATTGCCATCCAACGAAGAAAAAGACAACAACTTTACCAGGCATGCGCATAACCGAGTAGCAGCGTCATATTTATCATCAAAAGGGGGCGTCATATTTAAGTTGAGAAGCCATAAAAGACAAACGCGAAAATAGTGACTCATGACAGGGCACCATAGCAGGTCACTCGAAGATAATTCTCCCAACCCGCTCTGGTGGGGGGCATTTGTTGAACCCTAAAATATTCTCATAAATACCGGGAAACGGTAAAGGGAAATTAGATATTTTATACATAAGTCAGATACGGGAGGCGCCCGATAATCTGAAATTATCTTGGATAAATTGGGAAGGAGTATTCGTGAGGATTTAATGTCGTGACAAAACAAATGGTGCTAAATCCCAAAGGCTATATTGGTGTCCGTATTAATGGGAAAAATAAAATCACGATAATTTGGCATGCGATATATATTCGTGGAACTCACGAAAAACGCCAGATCATACCTTGAGGTGCAACAAGAAAATAATTATATAATTTCATGAGTGGAGTTATATGATTATACGGAAAATATATGTATAAAAAAAAATCAAGGCATCGAGATTCGTGCAAAGAGATATCCCATGATCAAATAAACAATTAAATTTCTCTGGCCCATTTTTTTCGGCCCAACTCATATCAGTCCAAAGCAAAAAAAAAGAAGGCCCATACTAAAAATGGGGATGCAGCAGCCCAATCCACATTGGTTCAAAAAAAAAAAAATAGAACGGAAGGCCCATAAACGCTCTCGGCCCATCACAATATCTCTCCGTCTCCTTCGTTCCGACTGCTCCTGTTCCTGACGAAAGCCATGACGCAAAGAAGCGTCTGACGAACGCCGTGACGCAGGAGAGGACCCCTCTCCCTCCCACGCCTGTTGAAATTCGATGCCAAGCAATGATGACGAGGATCGATTCTCGTTGTCTCCTCTCCTTCTCGCGCTGGGCACAGGAGCTCGCTCATTGTTGTCTCCTCTTCCTTTCTCACGCAATTGGGAAACGTAATGATTTCGCTGGCACACTTCAATTCACCTCTTCACCATGCCATCATGTCGGGGCATTTAATTGTGAGAGAATGGAATCCCAATGCCGATGGATAAACTCAATTACACGCCCTCCAGTAGATTTGAGATGGGAGAGGCTCAATCCTTTGAGGCCTGAAATTTTGAGACTTGCTCAATTGATGAAAATAAAACTCAATTGATCCAATTTCATGGTTAGACAACCATCAGGGAGTGTTAATTGAAGGGATTATGGAATTAAATCACCAAAAATATGGAGCAGCCGTGTGCAAACCCATCACCAAATTTCAGGAAATGAGCAACATGTGATGGATGATTGTGTTGATTCCAATATCTAATAAAACATGCACATGAGAAGTCAGTAAAGTAAGAGAAGAAAGAAATCACAAATTGGCATAAGCTCGGTTTACAAATACAGATGAAAATCAGTATAAGTTGTTCTTGGGCTAAGATCAGGACCTGTAGCATTCAAAGAAGACTTGTAATTGATAAATCAAGAAACAATTCACATAGAAAATGCTGGTTCTTATTAAATCAAGGTGAAACTGGAAGTGATAAGTTGAAAAGAAAATTGGCAACAAGGAGATTCATTACAGCATGAGGAGAGGAATTAATGCTTGCTAAAATGAATAATGTCTCACTATTGGCATGGTCAGTAGGAACAAAGAAATGAAGAAGATTTCTTAGGTGCAGTAGTGGGGCTCTGTGAGACACACCAGGGGTAAAACTGTCCAGCTACCTCAGAATTTGGATGATTGGTGCCATCCACAGTACCCTCTAAATCCCCTATAAAAGGGGCACCTCAGAAGCCATGCAGAGAGAGGTGATACAACAAGAGACACCCACACCCCAGCAATCAAGCTCACAACCTAGAAACACAAGCGCTAGAGACACAACACACAACCAGAAGATATCCAGGAGAGGTTAGGCATAAGGCTACCACTTTGAGATTTGAGAAGAGTATTTTTTGTGCAAATTAGGATAGCTACTCTATATAAAATAAAAAAAAACAAAAAGAGGAATGAAGTAGTAGAAGTAATAGCCTTGTATTTTCAGCAGTAGTAGAACCTACTTTCTTTTTTTTTGGGTGTAATCTGGTGGTAAATTAAGAAGGTTTATTCCTTTTCTTTGCAACTTTCATTTTCCTTATTTTCCTTCTGGTTGCACACATACCTGTAAACAATGTAAGGAATAACTAGTAAAACGTTTTATGTAAGTATGTACATAAGTTCATTTAACTAATATAAGCATTAGTAACAATGTAAGGGAACAACTAGAAATCATTCTCATTTTTATATCATGCTTTTATGTTATGTACTCATGAGGACAACAACATAAGGAAATCATATTTACATTCACTACAGTACAAGGGATCATGAAGGCTATGTTTATATCTAAGCACGCATACTTAATATCAAGCATACTATCATGAAAAAAAAAAGATAAAAAGTGGACAACAACAAGGACAACAAACATGGACAGCAGATTAAAAAAAAAAAAAAACAAAGGATAGCAGGTTTCTTTGGAGCTTCATGGAGTATTGCACATCTCATTTTGCCAATGTATGTAAGAGGAAGGTAACCATCTCAGCCTAGAAGATGTTCTGGCGTCAGCCTGATGGTTTACAAAACATCATGTCTTCACATCTCCTCTTCAATCAATACAAGGACGTCTCACCATCACCACCATGGTCAGATCCAAATCAAGAAGGAGCCTCATACTGCCATGGTCTTGTGATGAGCTGCACATCTTCGGGACCATGCCAACATGCTCCCCAGCGTCCCATTGCACTCTCTATATCGCCGAGCAGTGGCAACAGCAGAGAAGCTGATGGCTTGTCATCACAACCGTGGCCAGGCTGCGATGGAGCTCTTAGTTAGGACCAGCCTTCGGTCAAATTGAAGATACATATCTCTTCAGGAGCATGTCACCATACCCTCAAAGTCATCACCAAGTTGCAGTGGCCCCCAGAAAGTCTCAGTCGCCATCTCATCGTCATGACTGGACATGGGCTGAGGCGAAGCACCATACCAGAGGAGCTCGACAGTCCAATTGGGGCTACACCAAGCTTTATGGATCCTTCAAGATGCTCTCAGGCGTGCCACTTTGGTTCAACACCCACCAGAGGCCTCGAATCGCCGTCAAGCCTCACTAAACCCTAGCCGATTAGGGAGGAGACGATTACAGCGAAGAAGACAGAGATAAGCACGATTGGTGGACCCCACAATGTCAGGAGAGTCAGGCGATCTCTCACGACCCTACATCGATGTCTGACAGCAACCTAGTGTAGCCAATCGCGCAGCCATGGCGGTTTCTCCATCGATGGTTCGACGAAAGAAAAAGGAAGAAGGGAGAGAAGAAGGGGGATTATTCCCTAACTTGCATAAACATGGCGCAAACGATAACGGCCAGAGCCATATCCACTGACAGTGGGACCCACAGACGAAGGTATTAGTGTTTCCATTAAGCGCCAGGCATATGGAGACAACCAAACGATTTAAATAGAAATCGTCCCAACTTTGGCGATCTTCTGTGACCCTTCCTGTATGGCGAGTCAACATGGTGTAATGAGTTATTGACAACCAACCAGAAAATGCCACGTCTCACATCTCCTCAACTAAAGTCGCTGCTGACCTCCTCTTTTCCTCTGCTGGCGTGGACCAACCAGGATCTGCCACGTGGCACCTCTGCTGATGTGGCATCATTTTATTGCTGGAAACTTCAAAAATTCATAGAAATTCAACCGTAACTCAGAAAAATCCAAACAAAATTTCTACAGGACCAGAAAAATAGGGAGAATATAGTCATGCCAAAACCATAACCAAAATACAAACAAAATATTTTAAATCCATATTCCCAGTTCTGGCCAATCACAAATTGCCCCCTCAAATTTATATTTATTTTAAAATCCAAAAACCCATTAATTCATGAAAAATCATATGAGGGTCAGAAAAATATGAGGAAAAATCCTGGAAGCTCAGAAAAATAAGGGGAATCTATTTGGCTAATCATCATCACTAAAAACTACACCAAATACACCCCTACCATTATTCTTATTGAAATACCATGGAGATAAGCCGTTTCGGCAAAAGCTCAAAGGCTCATAGCGAGAAGGCATGGATAATATTTCTAAAAGTCATATTGGCACACTAGCACGACCGAGTCTAGTGTTTCATTCATGACTTGAATAATAAAACTCATCGCAAACCACCAGACGGTCATCGTCATGACGGGTGTGGATCAAAATGGAGACACTAAGTACTGTTGCTAACAAACAAGAGTACTAGTGAAGTATCAAGCTCAATGATCTGGTTAAATTGAGACTCGCTAGCCTCAAAATGATGGATAGTGAGATCTACCACGGTGTCACGGGACTCTATCAAGAGACCCGAAATAATATACAAAATAGATGAAGACCAAATCAATATTCCAGCAAACTGATAAAATCCCAAAGAGAAGGCAAATTACACCGAAAGATATTATCGGTGAAGAATATGGATCCAACCACATACGAGCAGAACTCTTTGCAGTCTGAGAAAAGCTCACAATGTTGTCCCAAGCCTGCTGAGATGATGGAAGCCACGATTATCAAAGGCACCCGCTCTCTCGAGAAGGCAGGAGGTCCTATCTTGAGTGTATGCAATCTACCCGCCAGAGATAACATCTGCCGACACCGCCGACACAGGCACACAGCATTATGAGCCTATCAAAGAAATGCAAACATTGTCACTATGGACAAACTCCACATCATTATACCCGTACCTTGGGGAAAGATCACACTTTTATTTCAGGAGTCTACGATTATCTAAGGCACCCGCTCTCTCGAGAAGGTAGGAGGTCCTAACTTGAGTGTTTGCAATCTAACCTCCAAGGATATATCGAGGTCAATACTGTTGCTGTAAACGACTCCCTCATATTATATTAAAGACCTTATCCCATATCACACCACTATATCAGATGGATCCATAATCCTTACCCAAATAATATCCTCATTCAGAAACTTTCAACATGTTCCTTAGTCACATTACTTATGCCTCAAACAGCTCAGTAATGTTGACTCGATCTATCTTTTAAATCAACAACCAGAACCCACACAACAAAACTTACCTCTTTCGGTGCTGGAGGGAAATTACAATGTTCTGGTCGGAAGCCGGGCATTACCTGAACACTCGCAAAGATTGTCGAGCGTCACCCTATTGACTTTCCTTGGCTAAATGCCAAGCATTATGTCGCATTGACGCTTGATCAGGAATCAAGCGAAGCTTCAACAGCTGGTCAGAGACTGAGTGTCAGAGAAACACTCCCATGATCGAGAACCAACTGTTCATGATGTACCGGTCGGCAGCCGGACGTTACTTGAACGCTTAGCGTCATTTGAGTGACTTGTCTTGCCTAGATGACAAGCATTACGTCACATTGAACGATTGGTCAGAGACTGAGCGTCAGAGGTGCGCTCCTATGATCGAGAACCAATTGACACCCGCACCTGGGGAAGCCAAGGGGCAGCTGACTTAGGTAGCACCTGCGCGCATAAGATTTTTGGACGCCCACAAACCCAAGGGTCTGGCGAAGGATAGTTTCAATGCTTCGGGTGGGAGCCGAACTATTGAAACCTTGGATATTTCAGTTGGCAGCTGAACTATCCACTGAACGTTTGAATAGCAATCAGGGTTCCTTGCGAGGTTTCGAGTAACACTTGGACTATCTGCATGATATCTCGGCTGGCTACCAAGTATCATGAGAGTATTCCAAAGGAGGATTGAACTTTCTGCTCAGTACTCGATTGGCGAACAAACGTCACTTTAACATCTGACTGGCATCCAGATGAAATTCGGACACTTCAGGTGGCAGCTGAACTGTCCATTGAACGGCCGACTAGCAATTAGACTCCTTTCAACATTTCGAATAACAGTCAAGACTATTGTTTGATACCTCGGCTGGCTACCAGGTATCACCTCAATACTCTGAGTGAAGATCGAATTGTTATTTATCTGATTGGCGAGTGGACGTCACTTCAACGCTTCGAAGAATAATCGAGTCATCTGTCCGATAAGCTGGCTGGCTACCAGATATCACTTCAGAGTCTCAATTATGATCGAATCGGAAGGGAACATCTGATTGGCACCCAGATGTCACTTCTAAACGATTCGAATAGCAATCAGACCAATTGTTTGGTACCTTGGCTGGATACCAGGTATCACCTCAATACTCCGAATGATAATCGAATTGGCACTTAACACTTGGCTGGCAACCAAGCGTCTTCGGTTCAGGTGGCAGCTGAATCGATTCCTAGATATTTGACCTGCGACCAGATGCACTGTCGACACCTCAAGCAACAATCGGATAACATGTGGGATATCTTGGCTGGATACCAGATATCACCTCAGTATCTCGAATGATGATTGAACCGTCTACTCAATGTCTGAATAGCAACCAAATGTCTCCTGAACGCTCTGAACAACAATCGGATTATCTGTTTGATATTCTGGTTGGCTACCAGATATCACCTCAGTACTTCGAATGGAGATCGGAACATCACTTAACGTCTGATTGGCAACCAGATGTCTTAACGATTCAAGTGGCAGTTGAACCGTTCCCCTGATACCTTGGACGAAAACTAGATACCACTTCAACGCTTCAAATGGCAACTGGATCGTCTACTTGATATCATGGCTGGAAACCATGTATCAACGCAACGCTTCAAGTGACAAGAGAACCGTTTATTTGATATCTTGGCTGGAAATCGAGTATCACCCCAAGGAAAAGAAACCGAACATTGCCAAATGTCACTTCAACGCTTCGGGAGCAAACCGATTCGTCACTTTGAACATCGCCAAATGTCACTTTTAACGGAAGCCACTCCGTCTATTGAACGTCTTGGTCAGGTACCAGATGTCACTTAACACTCTACGCCCATCGAACGAGCGTCACCCCGCCTCCCGGGAAAGGTCAAGGGGCAACCGACTCGGGTCGCACCCGCGCGCATAAGATTTTAACGCCCATAAACCCAGGGGTCCGGCGTCTTTAACATCCACAAGCCCAGGGGCCTGATGTTCACTAAAAAAAAAAAAGAAGAAAACAACCTCAAGCACCGCATCAACCAAATTTAACAATCTGATCAGGAATCAGATGTCACTTTCAGACAACCTCAACAAAGATCAATAGGGAGTCTAAGAAACCCGCTTCGGGAAATCCATGCCTTATAAATACAAAATTCATACCAGAAGAGCCTAAACCTTAATTCCTCACATTACAAAGAGAACTCGGAAAACGAGAAGATTACAAGCGTCCAGCTACGGCAGTCAACTGAAACCTCTACAAGCTAAGAACTCCAAAGACTGCTGTCCCCTGCAATCCAAAGTCCAAAAAAAAATATATAATAATATGATATATTAATATTGCATTGTAGTAGTAATATTAATAATAAAAAAAATAAAAAAAATAATAAAAATGCATGATAGGACCGCTAATTGCATATTTACAATTCCCTAACAGCTCACGACACACAATCCTTTGATTTTCCCGATCTAGAGGTGCTCCTGACCATGTCGGAGGTAATTAACAGTAGGGGCTTGCGCCTACTGGAAAGAAAGGACCCCTTCAAATAATAAACCCTCGTGAGAACTCAAGACCGTACAGTTACCGCGCTTCGGGGTGGTATCGGTATCGGCCTCTTGAGGCTCGCGAGGGGTATCTGATCCGCATTCTTTTTTGCCCCTCAATCCGAGACCGGATTTTCCTCTGTTGATCCGAGGGCCGTGAAAAAGTGCGAGACAGCTTGTAATCTTCTCGTTTTCCGAGTTCTCTCTGTAATGCGCTGAATCAAGATTTAGGCTCTTATGGTTTGCATTTTTGTTTTTATAAGGCATGGACTTCCCGAAGCGGGTTTCTTAGACTTCCTGTTGATCTTTGTCGAGGTTGTCTGAAAGTGACATATGATTCCTGATCAGATCGTTAAATTTGGTTGATGCGGTGCTTGAGGTTGTTTTCTTCTTCTTTTTTTTTAGTTAACATCAGGCCCCTGGGCTTGTGGATGTTAAAGATGCCGGACCCCTGGGTTTATGGGCGTTAAAATCTTATGCGCGCGGGTGCGACCCGAGTCGGTTGCCCCTTGACCTTTCCCGAGAAGCTGGGTAACGCTCGTTCGATGGACATAGAGCGTTAAGTGACACCTGGTACCTGACCAAGATGTTTAATAGACGGAGTGGCTTCCGTTAAAAGTGACACTTGGCGATGTTCAAAATGACGATTCGGTTTGCTCCCGAAGCGTTGAAGTGACATTTGGCAATGTTCGGTTTCTTTTTCTTGGGATGATACTCGGTCTCCAGCCAAGATATCCAATAAACGGTTCTCTTGTCACTTGAAGCGTTGCGTTGATACAAGGTTTCCAGCCATGATATCAAGTAGACGATCCAGTTGCCATTTGAAGCGTTGAAGTGGTATATGGTTTTCATCCAAGGTATCAGGGGAACGATTTGACTGCCAATCAGACGTTAAGTGACGTTCCGATCTCCATCCGAAGTACTGAGGTGACATCTGGTAGCCAGCCAGACTATCAAACAGATGCTCCGATTGTTGTCCAGAGCATTTTGGAGACATTTGGTTGCTATTCAGATATTGAGTAGACGGTTCAATCATCGTTCGAGATACTGAGGTGATATCTGGTATCCAGCCAAGATATCCCGCATGTTATCCGATTGTTGCTTTAGGTGTCGACAGTGCATCTAGTCGCAAGTCAAATATCTAGGAATCGATTCAGCTGCCACCTGAACCGAAGACGCTTGGTTGCCAGCCAAGTGTTAAGTGCCAATTCGATTATCATCCGGAGTATTGAGGTGATACCTGGTATCCAGCCAAGGTACCAAACAATTGGTCCGATTGCTATTCGAATTGTTTAGAAGTGACATCTGGGTGCCAGTCAGATGTTCCCTTCTGATTCGATCATAATTGAGACTCTGAAGTGATATCTGGTAGCCAGCCAGCTTATCGGACAGATGACTCGATTATTCTTCGAAGCGTTGAAGTGACGTCCACTAGCCAATTAGATAAGTAACAATTCGATCCTCACTCAGAGTATTGAGGTGATACCTGGTAGCCAGCCGAGGTATCAAACAATAGTCTGACTGTTATTCGAAATGTTGAAAGGAATCTGATTGCTAGTCGGTCGTTCAATGGACAGTTCAGCTGCCACCTGAAGTGTCCGAATTTCATCTGGATGCCAGTGAGATGTTGAAGTGACGTTTGTTCGCCAATCGGGTATTGAGCAGACGGTCCGATCCTCCTTTGGAATACTCTGATGATACTTGGTAGCCAGCCGAGATATCATACAGATAGTCCAAGTGTTACTCGAAACCTCGCAAGGAACCCTGATTGCTATTCAAACGTTCAGTAGATAGTTCAGCTGCCACCTGAAATATCCAAGGTTTCAACAGTTCGGCTCTCGCCTGAAGCATTGAAACTATCCTTCGCCAGACCCTTCGATTTGTGGGCATCCAAAAAATCTTATGCGCGCGGGTGCTACCTAAGTCAGCTGCCCCTTGGCTTCCCCAGGTGCGGGTGACAATTGGTTCTCGATCATAGGAGCGTTCCTCTGACGCTCAGTCTCTGACCAATCGTTCAATGTGACATAATGCTTGACATCTAGGCAAGACAAGTCACTCAAATGACGCTAAGCGTTCAAGTAACGTCCGGCTGCCGACCGGTACGTCATAAACAGTTGGTTCTCGATCATGGGAGCGTTCCTCTGACACTCGGTCTCTGACCAGCTGTTGAAGCTTCGCTTGATTCCTGATCAAGCGTCAATGTGACATAATGCTTGACATTTAGCCAAGGAAAGTCAATAGGGTGACGCTCGGCAATCTTTGCGAGTGTTCAAGTAATGTCCGGCTTCCGACCGGAACATTGTAATTTCCCTCCAGCACCGAAAGAGGTAAGTTTTGTTGTATGAGATCTGGTTGTTGATTTAAAAGATAGACCAAGTCGACATTACTGAGCTGTTTGAGGCATAAGTAATGTGACTAAGGAACATGTTGAAGGTTTTTGAATGAGGATATTATTTGGGTAAGGATTATGGATCCATCTGATGTAGTGGTATGATGTGGGATAAGGTCTTTAATATAATCTGAGGGAGTCGTTTACAGCAACAGTGTTGGCCTCGATATATCATTGGCGGTTAGATTGCAAACACTCAAGTTAGGACCTCCTGCCTTCTTGAGAGAGCGGGTGCCTTAGATAACCGTAGACTCCTGAAATAAAAGTGTGATCTTTTCCCGAGGTACGGGTATGATGATGTGGAATTTGTCCATAATGACAATATTTGCATATCTCTGATAGGATCATAATGTTGCGTGCCTGTGTCGGCGATGTAAGCAGACGTTTATCTCTGGCGGGTAGATTGCATACACTCAAGATAGGACCTCCTGCCTTCTCGAGAGAGCGGGTGCCTTTGATAATCGTGGCTTCCATCGTCTCAGCAGGCTTGGGACAAGATTGTGAGCTTTTCTCAGACTGCAAAGAGTTCTGCTCGTATGTGGTTGGATCCATATTCTTCACCGGTAATATCTTGCGGTGTAATCTGCCTTCTCTTTGGAATTTTTCCAATTTGTCTTATTATTGATTTGGTCTTCACTTGTTTTGCATATTATTTTGGGTCTCTTGATAGAGTCCCGTGACACCGTGGTAGATCTCACTATCCATCATTTTGAGGCTAGCGAGTCTCAATTTAACCAGATCATCGAGCTTGATACTTCACCAGTACTCTTGTTTGTTAGCAACAGTACTTAGTGTCTCCATTTTTATCCACCCTCGTCGTGATGATGAACGTCTGGTGGTTTTAATCACTTAGGGTTATGACGAGCTTTATCTCAAGTCATAAACAGAGCACTAGACTCGGTCGTGCTAGTATTCCGTTATGACTTTCTGAATTTTATAATATTATCCATGCCTTCAGTGATTTGATCATGAGCCTTTGAGCCTTTGCCGAAACGGCTTTTCTCCATAATATCCAGGAGAGAATAATGGTAGGAATATATTTGGTAGGGTTTTTTAGTGGTGATGATTAGCCAAGTAGATTCCTCTTATTTTTCTGAGCTTCCAGGATTTTTCCTCATATTTTTCTGAACCTCATGTGATTTTTCTTGAATTTTTTAATGTTTTTGGATTTTAAAATAAATATAAGGCTGAAGTGGCGATTTGTGATTGGCCAGAGCTTGAAATATGGGTTTAAAATATTTTGTTCGTATTTTGGTTATGGTTTTGGCATGACTGTATTCTCCATATTTTTCTGGATCAATAGAAATTTTGTTTGGATTTTTCTGAGTTACAGTTGAATTTCTACGAATTTTTGAACTTTCCATCAATAACACGATGCCACTTCAGTGGTAGTGACACGTGGCAGGTCCTGGTTGGTCCACGTCGGTAGAAAGATGAGAGAGTCGTCAGCGACCTCAGCCGTAAGGAGGGACACATGGCTCCTTCTGATTGGACTGAGTGAGCTTCTGGCGGGTTATCACACGGATATGACTCAGCACAACTAAACTGCCACAGAGAATCACAAAATTTGGGACGCCCCTTAGTAAGACCCTCCATACTCCCGGTGTTTCGTGGAATAACTGACCCCTTCAGGTGCGGGGCCCGCTGTCGGTGAGTATGGATTAATCGTTATGCTGTGAGCAGCGTTCAGACGAACCGCTGGACTTAATCCTCCATCCCTATCTCTCCTTCCTCAACCTGGCTACGAAGCAGTCCGCCATGGTTGTCTGTTCGAGCTCGTCAAGTGATTACCAAACTCCAGGAATAGATTGACCATCCTCGTGGAGTTTTCCCAGGATGGTAGGGCCTTTTTATCGGGTGTATGAGTCGCTCCTCTGCTATAATCATTTCTCTCCCAGTCGGCTAGGGTTTCGAGAAGGAGTGATGGTGGGTAAGGATTTCTAGTGATTTTTGAGTCAAAGTGACTTGTCAGAGAGCTTCACGATGGGTCCCTGACTCTTGGTATGGCCTCAATTTGATTGCCGAAACACTCCGGCATGGTGCCTCGCCTCAGCCTGAATCTGTCATGGCGAGGAATTGGTGTACACGACTGTCTAATGGTTATGGAAGTTCAATAACGAGCCCCAGAGCATGATTATGCATCCAGAGAGAGATTTACACCATCGATTGAAAAGGTGAGACCTTTCGGCATGGTGAATTGCCTTGGCCTAGGTCTGCCATGGAAATGAATTGGCGATTGAGACTCTCTATTGACCAGAGAAGATAATGATTAGATTGAGGGAATGATGGCATGTGTTCTGAAGGGCACACACAATCAATTTAGTGTTTGTTAGTCCCCATCTGAAGATACCATCTAGATTTAGAATCAACCATGATGGCATGCTATTGGTCATCCTTCCTTTTACTGTTGCAACTTATTGGTGATGCAGGGAACATTGAAATCGCTTTCTTAGCATGTTGGCATCTCCTTGAGTGTGTATGAACCTCCAATTTCTTCATGGCAGCCTTGTAACATGCTCTCAGCTGAGGTTGAGCCATGGTTGTCCTGATTGCATCCATGTTGCTGACTGAAGGTGGCATGGCAACTTCTGAAGCAAAGTGCTCCATCAGATTGACATGTGAGGTTCTCCAATGCAAGGCTTCTCCTGGCATGATTGAGGTTGTGGTGGTGACTGCCTCTTCCTTTAATGCATTGGTGAGGTGAAGTGTGTGTGACTCCATGAAGCTCCAAAGAAACCTGATGTCCATTTTTGACCTGCTGTCCTTGTTGTTCATGTTTATTGTCCACTTTTTTATTTTTGTTTAGTGTTAAAGGTGTGTACTTAAGTCACAAATACAGCCTGCCTTGGCTTTACTCCTCAAAGGGTTTCTTATGAGTGTAGAATGTAAAGGCAAAATATAAAAAGAGAATAAGTTTTTAGTTTTTCCTTACATTATTTGCTAGATGCCCTTGTTAACTAAATGCATTTATGTACATATTTACATAAACATTTTTCTGTTAATTCCTTACATTTCTGCTATGTGTGTGTGCAACCAATAAAATATAGAAAGAAAAAGAGAGTTGCAAGGAGAACAAATAAACCTTTTACTTCACCAAAGCTGATTACAAGGAAATAAAACGAGTAGTTGCTTACAACTGCAACTGTGAAGCTAATGCTTCTACTAACACACTTTTTTTTAGCTATCCTAACTTAAACAGATTACTCTCTAAACTCACACAGCAAGTATATCACTTATGCCTCTTCTAATTGTTATTGCTATCTTTCTCTCGTATCTTTCTGGTGTATGTTGAGGATGTGAGCTTGATTGCTGGGGGTGTGGGTGTGATTCTCGTTGTATCACTGGTCTTTTTTTCTGCATGGCCACCTAGCATCATATTTATAGAGAGAATGGATCAATCACTGTAGATGGCACCAACTACTCGTTTCATTACTTCTACACAGTGCCTTACTGTGCCCAATTTATTCATCTTCGGGGAATATTTTATAATCAAGTACCAGTCTCTCTTTGTTCCTTTCTATTGTCGCAGCATCTCCTTTTATTGTTGTCATTAGTGAGGCAGTGTTTATCTTGCAGAAATTAATCCTCTCGATTTTCTAATCAGCTTATTATCTCCAGTTTCAGTTTAGAACAAATACCTTCTATGTGAACTGCTCCTTGATTTATCAATTATAAATCTTCTTTGAACTCTACGGCTTCTCTCATCATATATATATTTTTCATTTTTGAGGAATAGTTGCCTGACTTTACCCCAAGAACAGCTCATACTAATTTTTATCAGTATTTGCAAACCGAGCTAGGCCAATTTACGATTTTTTTCTCCTCTTATTCTACTGGCTTCTCATATGCATGCTTTATTAAATATTGGCATCCATCACGTGTCGCTCATCTTCTGAAATCTGGTGTTGAGTTTGCACACGGCTGTTCCATGGTTCTGATGATTTTATTCCATAATTCCTTCAATTGTCATATCACACATCTCTATTAATACTCCCTGATTGTTGCTTAATCATGAAATTGGATCAATTGGGTTTTATTCTCATCAATTGAGCAAGTCTCAAAATTTCAGGTCTCAAGGGATTGAGCCTCTTCCATCTCAGCTCGACTGCAGGGCATGGAATTGAGCTTATCCATCGGCATTGGGATTCCATCCTCTCACAATTAAATGCCCCGACATCATGGCATGGTGGAGAGGTGAATTGAGGTGTCTAAGCTGTATCTGGCTTCATGTCTCAGCAAGTGTGTGAGAGGGAGAGCCGTGCTTTCCTGTGTATAGCGTAATGATGAGAGGAGACAATGAGATTCCTCTCTCTGTTGCTGGTGTCAGCGGGAATAAAGGGAGGGACTGTCTGGTCATTGAATGCGGGGAGAGAGGTGGTTGCTTCCTTGCGTCAAGGTGCTTGTCAGAGGAAGTTGTCGGAAGAGAGGAGATGAAGGAAATGAACAGCTGGGCCGACATGATATGTGGGCCGTATACTTCCTTTCTTTTTTTTTTTTGATCGGAATGGGCCTTTAGTTCTCCCTTTCTTTTTTGCATATGGGCCGACATGTTTTAGCAAAAAAAGTTGCTTTGGTTGATCCCTGTTGCACAAATCTTAATGCAGTGTTTTCATTCTTTTTCTTTGCCGCAATTTGATGTATAGTCGTACATTTTATGTATAAATATACATAAAGTTATACTACTATTTTGTTTGCATCTCAAAGTGCACTTTCATGGATCCAAAGTATATTGTATGCTAAATTAATATGATTTTATTTTTCACATTAATATTAGAACCAATATAGACATTGGAATTTAGGACTGCTTGGTTTGGCATAACATTGAAATTTTTCTTGGTCATATCCACGAATGTATCCTTCCGATTTATCCGGGGTAATATTTAGGCTAGTCTTAAAATTTATTTATTAATCATGAACCCCTCATTCGATTGCTTATAGTAGCCTCAGAAATTCTTGTATCGTTGTCCGGTAACTATGACGATATTTTAGGGTTCAACACTAACAATATCTTTGTTATTCAATAGAAGGAAGCTAATATCTTACAAGATTTTTACAAGCTAACTGTAAGCTCACAAATTAATTTTTTTCAATAGACTTCCTTATCTGTGAGCTTACAGTTAGCTTGTAAAAATCTTGTAAGATATTAGCTTCCTTCTATTGAATAACAAAGATATTGTTAGATACCCGTTTACATATCTTTCGGTCTCCAGCTAGCAGTAAATTTTCGTTAATTACAACCAATCATCTATATTCAAAATCCTATTTGGAGATTTGCCTCCTACATTCCATGTAGAAACAAAAATCCTACAGATAAGCACATTAAGAAGAATTAGTAGTATTAGATTTTCTTTTTAATAAGAAATAGAAAATCAAATTGCATTTTAAATAGGTACCTATAATTTTGCACATCAGTTACGTGAGCTGTGTTTAAAATGTTATTCATAGTCACTTCTACCCCAATTGTACTTTCTAAAAGATTATTCTATCATCAAAACTGAAAAGCCAGTAAAATATAGATATGTTTTAGATAAATGTTTAAAATGTTAGAAAAATTGAGTACTTTTTAGATAAATGTGGTTGGGAGGACTTTTAGGAAATCACTTTTTTTTTCACTGACATAGCACACATGAAATTCCCCACATTATAATCTAGTAAATTCCCCTTTAATTATGATTTATGAATACTTACAGGAGCTAAATGATCATATTGTAAGGTTAATTAAGTTGTTTTCTCAAATTGTGAGTGCCCCTGTCAATTAATTATCGTCACTTTCCAACCCTCCTTTTACGCAAATCCAAGGAAGAAAAATAAGGAGAAATTAAACGGAAATGCCGGAGAAAAGATTCCAAAATTAGAAAAAAATACGTCCAAATTAGAAGATGAAATACCTTGCACCAGAGGGGTTGCTGGAATGGGCGAGAAAGAATCTAAAGCTAAGATAGCAAATGGGTACACCACAAGGCACTATGTAAATGAAGCAAATCAGTAGGGAACCAAAAAAAACTCCTCCAGACGCTGACGCTCACCCCCCAGTTCTCAATGTACCAGAAATTTGCTTTATACCTTGAGAAATAATTTGTAATTCTATAAGGACTCAAAGTTCACTATTTTACCACATCCAGATAATTAGAACAAATTAACAATATTCCTGCTACAATTTCTTGATGGAATGACAAAAATAAAAGGGAAAAGAATGCTAAACGAAAGACTGACAAAAATTTCTTGATGGAATGACAAATCAGCTTCCTCCACGGTCTCAATGTATTTCTCTACATATACACCAACATGGTCTCCAGTTTCGTAACTGAAAAAGAAAGAAAATTTTGAATGAGATGTACTAACCCTAGCCGCTGCAGCCTTGATTTGTTGTGGAATGTTTCTTATCTGGCCGCGATGGGAAAGTGAGGAGGGGGAGCGAAGGTGAGATGGGAACGGAGCGAAGTTGGGGGCAGCGAAGGTGAGACCGGGTTTCTTTTCTGAGATTTGTTTCCATTTCCGAGCAGCGAAGGCAGGGATACCGCGAGGGGAAAATGAGGAGGGGGAGCGTGTTTCCTTTTGTGAGAAGAGAGACGGGCAAAAAAATGTTGACAAAAAATTAAAACACGAAGCAAGGGATCGAACAAGCGTGTTTTAGAAGCGAAATCACAGGGGCATACCATCCAGCAACTTGACTTATTTGTGTGTAAAGTCGACTCCTTTATAAAAATAGCAATCCAAACCGTACACCATATTGATCAATGGTTTATTATGATGCTAACAAAATTGTTTGGACCCCTTTGTGTGAAAAAATACTGACCTTGCTAAGGGTGCTTTATAAGTAGTAGAGATAAGTATTACGGATTCGAGTGCCAAGCTCTTGGTAAGACTGGTTCTGGTCTTGCAAGATCCATACCTCAAGCTATGGATGCGTGCCGAAAAACGTGTACTCAAGCCTACTGCAGAAAGGAGCTTCCTAACAAAAGTAATTGTGTCCGTTGTCTTCGTCGTACCCCAGCGTGCGTTTCTATCGAATGCACAATTAATTATTAAGATCGTTGACTACCTACTGATCACTCTTTCTTTACTAATCCAGTTCTTTATAACATGTATTATTCAAGCATGATAATGTATTAATCACCTTGTAAGAGTGTTCGTGTATTATCTTTACGGTTAAACACCAGGGATTGGGTTGCTTTATTGTTTTCCTTAGTGCCACCATATACGACTTAATGGTGTTCTTAATTTTCTGATCCATCATAAATTGTTATCTCATGTTATCTTTCTCTTATAATTTTTGTAATACCAGACATTGTAAATATTAAATATATATATATATATATATTTTTGCTATATGGTGAGTTGCAACTCACCAAATCCGTGAGTCGTGCTTAAAATTTCAAAATTTATTTCAAAAAATGACCGATTCAAACCATCTAATACAACATCCCTATTGAAATCTCCATGCACACAAAATTTTATATATTTTTTATTTTGTAAGTATTTATTTCGGATTTTTAAAAACTGCTGTTTTTGAACGGTTCAGAACTAATTAGATTAATGATTTTCTAAAATTTTGAAAAAAAAACCTAAAAATTTTGAAAAAATATAAAATTTGGTCTGCATGAAGATTTCAATAGGGAGATCGTATTAGACGGTTTGGATCGGTCATTTTGAACTAAATTTCTGAATTTTAAACGCAACTCACGGACCCTTTAGTGAGTTTTTACTCACCATAGCAAAACTCTATGCTACTTAACTATTCTTTTTAAGAAATTTTCATCGGGATTATGCTTGCATGTGAATTGCATGGTTTTCAATACCCTACCGGCATCCATACCGGTCAGTGATCGAAACCCAGTATTTTCCCGAAATTTTCCGGTATTTTCTCTCTAAATATCGGATACCGCCATTTCGGCCACAGTTCCGGTATCCAATATTATCGGAATTTTTCGGTAAGCAGTAGGGTATTGAAAAACACTGGTGAATTGTGGTATTTACATTTTACATATCCCAGATAGCAAAATTACTATTAAGGAAGCAAATCGGTCATTAAGTAGAAATAAGAATTTAAGTGAGACGTGACCCAATCAAGCTCCATCATTCTGGTTTTTTTTTTGTTTTTAAGAATAACTGACGACTCTTTTTAATTTTTTTGTAATTAAAAGATAATCTAATAATATTGAAAATTATAAACAATTCAAATAACAGTTATTTATTCTTATGCTCTAAACTAAAATTCTATCAGATCTTAGATCTTAGTAGCGGCAATTAATAAATGCATAGCCGCAGATTGATTATAAATTAATGCATAGCTTTCGGCAGCTGGAATTAATTGAGGAACATGATCAATTAATTATGCTCGGGAGTTATTTTTGTGATATTGCTCGTCTGCTCGGGAGTTATTCTCAATGTGGACCTGATGCACTAATAATGGGCCTATATATCATGCAGAATCGAATATATTAGAAAGTCACAAAAGTTCATATTGACTGAGCAGGGACATTTAATTTGCAAGAAATAAAAACCTTTTGATTTGTAATTCTTTACATTGACAAAAGATTTTTATATTTTCAACATCTCAGGCAGCCGATAAATGAACTGTCAAGACTAACAGCTAGGTTTTTTCAGTTAAATTCGGTTGACCAGGTCCCAATTATCAGAAAAGTACTAATGCTATTGGTTATTTTATATCATATCATTATATTTAGATAAATTTGGTGAGATAAAGTCAAGAGTCTTTTTTTTTTATCCCAAACAAGTTGGATAGGCATATTGAAGAAATTTAATAAAATAATTTAACGTAACAGTAAAATACAACAGAAATAAAAAAAAAAATTGAGGACATGAATACATTTTGCATAAATTGTGGAGGATTTATATATGCTGATTAGGAGGTTATAAATTCTGGATTTGCAGCAATTATATACCTCTATCTCTATCTCTATCTCTATCTCTACTATATTAAAAGCACCAATGGAAGGGTGTAAACCTTCAAATCAAGGGTGTATCCAACTCTTCAATTTTTAATCTGAACTATTTATAATTTAATCTATGCACCAGATGTCTTCAAATGAAGGGCTAAATTTGTCCATTGACCTTTCGTTTGGAGCGGAAAATATTTAGCGCAGATAGAACCAGCGGCTCTCACTCGCACCTCGGTTCGAATCCTCTATGTACACTTTATTTTTTTTTAATTATTATATCTGATAATTTTGCTCCGTCAAAACTCCGACCCCATACCCCACACACAAATAGTGAAACAGAGAACCAAAAATCGCCATCGATGAAGTCGTCATTTCTCTTGCCGATCTACCTTCTAAATAGTGGGACCCACCACTTCCGTCCCCTAATCCTAATCCTCTACTGCACCGGAAAAAGGCCACCAGGCGCAAAGCCGCCAACTACAAGCCTATTATCCACCGCCGCTCTCTCGCTCCAATCTGATCCGAACAGATGCCACGTATAGTGCTGATAACTGTACGGGGTGTGGAACAGAAGCCGTCAGATGAAAAGGCGCTGATGATCTTCCTTCGCGGCAATAAATTTTGAAATTTTGTCCACACCGTTTCAGTTTTAATTTTGAAATTAGAATCTCCTCCTTCACCCTTTCGCTCGAAGAAAATTTTCGCTTCCCTATTTAAACTAAAATGTGACAACCCAAACGAAGGAAGTGAAGGAGAACAAGACCCAACATAATTACTTGCGGTGGCCAGTAGATTGAGGTACTCTTTTCCTATCTTTGTACTTCTCGATTGACAAATTCTATGGTGAAGGAGACATTAGTATTTGATCATTTTTTGTGGGTTTCAGATTTTATTTATTGATTTTAATACATAATCCTGCTCTCCTCTCTCCAAACCCTAAGTACCGCTTCAAGCCTTTCTGTATTCCATTATTAATAGTTTTCTTCAAATTCATTGGTTTCATAATCTTTCCTACATATATATATTTACATTAGAAATGCATGGATAGAGAGTTTAAAATAATAAGTTGATAGTTACAAGAACAGGTGAAATATAAACCATTAATAGGCATAGTATTGTATTGTACTGGTAAATATGTTTAGAAATTAAATTTAATCTTCTGATGTTTAGTATTTGCAATTATGTGTTGCTTTTTAAAGAGGGAATTTTTTTTATTTTTCAATTTTGTGGTAGTCTGTTGCGGCTTTGGGTTAAGGGAATTTGGATAGTGGTTTACGAGTTAGGGTTACTTTGTTTAAAAAAAATTAATTTAATCTTCTCAAATCTGTGATATATATTCCTCTTTAATTGGGAAGTGATATCTCGACCACCTGGATATGGTTTTTTTAAAGGTTGTTGACTTGTTGCTTTGTTGCTTTTGCAAAGAAAAGTATAACAGATGATTATAACAAAAAACAAAAATTCTGATTTTTTTTATCGGATTATGTTTCAGAGACTACAAGTGATATACAAATCTTCAATTTGGCGATATCATCAGGAATTTCGATACCTAAGTGAATTTTCTTGTTTGTTTAAATCTATCAATTACCGATTAAGAGTACAAGACCTTGGTAGAACATTCTTGAATACTGTACTAGAGTTACCCTTCTATTAACTCAAAATCTCATGTATGTCCATCAGTTAATTATACAATTAAAAACAAATTATTTATGAAAATAACTCTTTTACCTTGCAGTAAACAACAGCGTCCATGCGGTAAATAGTTCAATAGATAGACATGAATTGTTATTTAGACTAAAATACTATTTTTTTTACACATGATGTTTTTGGCGGGAGGAAGACGAATAAGTCTCTTTATTCATCCAGCCAAGAAGAGGCAGCTTAGCAAACACATGAATATCAATTGTTTTGTTATTTGTTGCTGCTGCTTTTCAAGTCACACATACAGCTACATTTAGGTTTTTACTAAATTTGTAAATATCAGTTGAATTCAAGCAATTGGGAGCATTGAATAACTCTTTTAGTTGCTATTTTAATTCTTTTCCCTATTATTTTCAGATCAATTGGGAGCATTAAAGGAGAACAATAATGGATAAGAAACCTCTTATATATAGCTTTGTCGCCAAGGGGACAGTGGTGTTAGCTGAGCACACCTGGTTTTTTGGAAATATCAGAACAATTGCGATTCAATGTTTGTTCCTTGTAATGTAAAAGCAATACAGTACCGTACTTTCATATGAAAAGAAGTTCATTTTGCATTTATATTTCTAATGATATAGTGTTTCTCATGGTGGCCAACATGGCATTGGGATTGAGTGCACCATTTCTTTTTCTAGAGAGAGTTAAGGAAGATTTTGTGCAGCAGTATGGGTCAGATATAAATGACGAGGGGCACGACTCACACCTTTTCAGTATCTCTTATAGTCTTGACTGTAATTTTGGGTACTATATGTGACTCAAAACTTCTTAATTATTTTTTTTCAGATATGAAACCAATTTAATAGGCCACATTAAAGAGAAAAATATAGGCTTATATATGAGTTATTTTAGAAAAAAAATAATGGTAATGATGTGAAATGTTACCTCACAAATGACTAGGCCATGACTGAAAGAGCATATGCAGTATTGCATAAACGACCTAGAGGAAATGAGCAAGCTAACATATCTTACAAAGATGAAGGGTATCATGATGGATAACATTGAAATGGTTCTAGATCGAGGTGAAAAGATTGAACTTATTGTTGACAAGACTGAAATCTTACATTTTCAGGTGCACATTAGTCATAGTTTCTGTTCTACTTTTTTTTTTTTAATTTGGTCAATTTCAACTACATGTAGAGATTAAATTTCAAGAAGAACCTCTTTAAAAAAATACTAAAGAACATGTCATAATTCTAAGTGTATCTTGTACCAATTTTAAGTTAGTTGTTCGAGCTATGTTATGATTGACTGTTTCTCGAATATAGCAGGCACCTACATCCAAACTCAGCAGCCGCATGTATGCAATTAGGGACATGCAAGCTCCAACGAACATGGATTCTCCCATGCTTTTCTTGGTAATTACCTATTTCATATTTCATATGTCATAAAAATACAATTATTCCTTTCTCAGAGTAATATATACCCATCTCTTATTGTTTAGCACTTAACTTGATACTTATTTATACTTATTAACTACTAGATGCAACCACTTCATCAGTTGAACACAATAGATGCTGTAGATGGACGAGGGGGTCAAACCTTGCATCCCAATGGAGTTGTGAGGGACGTTCAAGTCTCTCCAAGGTAAATTTTTAGTAACAAGAGTAAGCACTTTGTTTTCCCATTTAATCAATAATATTCGTATTAAGTTGAAATGCTTCAATAGCTTTCATATGGCATAGGTTAATCCAGGAAAGAATCCTGATCCAACTGTAGGTGGTCAGTGGTCACTATTAAGTTACTAATTATAGTATTAAGTATTGAATAAAATGAAAAATATTGAGTATCGAGCATCGAATAAAATGGAAAACTGGAAAGTGCATGGCATTGCACATTTCTAGGAAGATCTAATGATAAAAATTATGTAGAGAGGTATATATGGAATTGCAAGAATAATTGCATAAAGGTTTTCCTCTGAAGTGTATAAATGAGTTCGTTTAAGCATTCTGACTTGGAAATATGTTCTCTAATAGTATCACTCAAAATAGAAGCATATGTGATATAATGGATGTTTTTTCATGAATTTTAGACCAAATAGGAATGAGTTAAAATTCGAGCATGTGGCACAGAAATTCTCACTACCAATCAAAGAAGCAGCCAAAGATCTCAAGGTATCCATGTCAACACTGAAATTTAGGTGCAGAGAGCTAGGCATCCCGAAGTGGCCATATAGAAAAATTCAGAGTTTGGAAACTCTAATAGAAACTATGCTAGAATTAGAGCCTTTTGGATTTCATCATATGATCAGCAAGGTTCGAGAAGAAATAGAAGCCATCAAGTTAAATCCCACATTAGAAATAAAGTATGAAACCGAGAGGCTTAGGCAAGAGATTTTTTACTCCAAATACAAGCGACGAAGGACATCTGAATTAACTTCATAGATATGTACACGTTGTGTCTCAAATGATATTATACTAAGAGGAATTATATATCTTGAATTATTTCTTGGATTAATTTGTGTCGTTCAAATTAGCATTGTGTGATTGTGTTAATTGTAATGAATTTCTGTGTGAAGCTGGTTGTATATGAAACTTAAGGGGGCCCCACAGATTTAGATTTATAATATGCTAGAATTGAAATACACTGCATACAAGTTTGCATGCAAGTTTGCTAACAGTGACAACTTGTTTACTAAAATGCCCTGGACTAAAATGTAGAAATGTAGTCTCTTCAAGAATATTGATTTGAGAACTGTCCAAAGGTTGACAACGTAGTATAATTAATTTCTTAAGGAGATGGTGACAGTGATGTAGTATGATAATTGAAATTTTCTGGAGCCTGTTGACCAATTGAGTAGATGTTTCTTGTACAAATTGAGCTGACGCATTAACTAAAGGACTGTATAAAAGCAAGTTAGATTTGACATGATATTAAGGTCTGTTATGTATAGTCCTTATAAGGTAAGCCCTATCTGATTCTCTTGGCAGCAAGGAAGTAATTGTAAAAAAAGAAAAGATAAGGATTTATGTGAATTTTCTAATTATTGCTAAACTAACAATATTACTTTCCTGCCTATTATCTTTTGAAGATAACTTCTCTTACCATTTTACAATGATAGTGTTAACCGAGATAATAAAAAATGTAGGGTCTGTTTGTAAATTGAAATCACTAGAAACTAATAAGAATTGTAATATAGAGCAAGTGCAGGGATACCATTTTACGGCACTTTACTTTTACTTTTGTTTGAAAAGATGGATACTTATAATAAAAAGTAATGTCAGCAGGCTACTTAGATTGAGTAGTTCATATTAAGGTGCTAATCCAACATTTCCTGCCCTTTGTTAATAATACCCTTGCAGTAATATAAAATATGTGGATTTGTTCGTAAAATAATTTAAATGGTCAGATGTCGGCAGGAATTATACTATGAAACAAGTCCAGGTGTATAACTAGAACATGACTTTCATTTCTCCTTCTATTACTACATGATTGCCTCTGCATATGGTTAAAGCTTAAGCCATGTAAAACAATGTAAATGATGGTATGTTCTCATTCTCTGCATATGTACTCACACGATTCTAATAAACTCAGCCTCATGAACTGCGACAGCGTCGATCGTCCAAAAATGAAAACTGATGTCGCTATCATCCTCCGCCCACACATTGGGTGGGCACTGCTGCTAGTATATATATATATATATATATATATATATATATATATAAAGAGAGAGAGAGAGAGTTTAGCTATGGTGAGATGCATCACAAAAAAATTTCTGTGAGATGCGATCAAAACTCATGAATTTGGTTCAAAATGATCGATCCAAACCATTCAATATGATCTTGCTATTGAAATCTTATTGTAGACCAAATTTTGCATTTTTTCAGAATTTTTAAGTACTTTTTTTCGGATTTTTAAAAATAACAGTTTTTGAACGGTTCTGAACTAATTAGATTAACAATTTTCTAAAATTTCAAAAAAATACTTAAAAAATTAGAAAAAATGTAAAATTTAGTTTGCATGGAGATTTCAATAGAGAGATCATATTAGACGGTTTGGATCAGTCATTTTGAACTAGATTCTTGTGTTTTGATCGCATCTCACGTAAAATTTTTTGTGATGCATCTCACCATAGCTAAACTCTCTCTCTCTCTCTCTCTATATATATATATAGAGAGAGAGAGAGAGAGTGGGGGGGATGATATACTACACGATGAAGTATTGAGGCCTCATACACCGAACGTCTATGTCTTTGGATCGCTTTAAAATTCGTGCACCAGAGGTGCTGATTTCTCCGAACTCTCTGTCAGTTTTAAAATTTTTCGTGTCTCCTCTGACCATTTTCGTCTCTCTCACAGAGGAAACGATGGTTTCACTTTCTCTCCCCTTCCCAAAAAAATCATGAAAACCCTAGCGGTCCTCTCTGCCGCTGCCTCCTCCCTCCGTCGCCACCTCCTCTCTCTACCTCAACTAACTAAACTAGAGATGTTGTCGATCTCTCTCTCGTGAAAACCCTAGCGGCTTATACTTCTTTGCTGTCAATAACCCCCTCGCCTCTAACTCCTGAACTGCTCGATCTGTTAACAAGCATTTGGATCAATTTAGAGTAAGTCATCTTTACAAGTTATTAGTACATGTATTACCAATTTGGATCAACAACAAGCATTTTTATAAAAAAATTGATCAATTTTGGGCGTTTTCCATTGAAAAAATCGGATACGGGAGCTTTTGAAATTAGAAATTGGGTAAGCATTTGTATCAATTGGGTAAGTACTTGACGTGGGATATAAGATGTGTCAGTGCAATTGATGTGCTTTACCAGTGTCGGACGATATGACACTAAACTTCTATGCTAAGGGTGTTCAGACAATATTGGAAGGCAGTTTCAGTTTTATGAATTTTTGTTAGCTGCTAAGCCTTATTCTCTTTTAATCTCACTTTAGGTTTCCTTCAAGAGAGAAGAAAAGAAGAATGCTATGGAAAGAGAGAAGAAAGCTATGGAATGGAAGGAAAAAGTTTTCATTTAAAATTTTTAATATAGTTGTTTTATCAGTTTTAGTGACAACATTGTTGTTTGGTTGATAATCTTTGTTTGTAAAGGATAATTAGAATGCTTGTAATAGCTGCTCTTGTTTGTACTAATCTAATCTTTCTAATTTTATCTTCCTGTGTACTTATCATTTATGCTTCCAATTACGCACAACATTTAGAGGTACTTGTTAATCATACTTTGTAGTTTCTGTTTGTAAGCTATCTTTTATGTTTGTAATTGATTAATAACAAAATGAGCACACATCTATACCTATCATCTTGTGTACCTATTTGTAATTTGAACACATATCATCAAAATGCACACACACATCCTGCTTGTAATATGAACAAATCATCATCCAATCCTGCACTTATCATATATATATGCTTCACTGTGCCCATATCATCCTAACAGACCATCATTTCAAAATAGATATTATCGAGTACATATCATCATTTGAACGGGGATATAAAATGAGCTTTTACTATTCATTCTATTACTAAGTCTACACAGAAACTATCCATTATCTCCAAGTCTACACACAATAAGCTTGCTTGTCATCAAGTCTATCTATTTCTATCACCAAGCCTAAACAAAATGAGCTTAATAGTCATCACTTCTATACAAAATGAGCTTACCATTTTATATCTCGTATTTATATTTCTATTTTGGCCGGACTTTACACTTAAATCATGACTCAACCCATTATGTTCACTGTATTTTTATACTATATTCGCCAAGATTAGGTATTGCCGCCACTTCTCAATTGTTTTGTAGATTTTTAGTGGAATCGACTCAATATCTCAGTATTTTGGTGCAAATGGAGCAAAACAACCACATTGGAATCGGTAGAAAGGCCTCACACAACATGCCTCAGCTTTATTCAAGCCAGATGACTTATTCTTTGCCCACATATCTCTCAACCTGAGCCAAAATTAGATCATGCGACTAGGCCTGCGGCCTTAGCTAGTCACGTGCGACTACTGGATCGTATTTGGAAAGTTTATAGCGAAGGAAACTCTGATTTTTGGCGATTTCTCGACAAAGGCAACTCTCCCTGGTGCCCTAGCATGCCTCTCACTACCATATAAGGCCATCCTTGCCTTGAGGCACGGGTCTTACCTTACCTACCGCGTTCCCTACCCCCATCAGCCCTCGTTCTTTCCCTGTTTATCCATAATGGTGCAAGATTCCACCAAATTTCAGAAAAGCTCGACCATAAAAGCGACCTTGGAGCAGTTTGTGACGCGACGACGGTGCAGTTGATCCATACCACGTGGCCTACCAGGACTCCACTAGTTTCATACCACGATTTCAAGGAGTATTGTTGTATTTCATCTTGTCTTTTTGATATTTGGAAACTTATGGAGTTTGTATCTTATTTTTGCATGTTCATTATATGTTTTGCGGCTATGTTAGGCTAATTTTATCATGTCTTGGGATGTAGGAGTAGTTAATTAATTAAGGATGTAGACTTGATTTATGCTTGATTATTATTGTGATTTGCTTGTTGGTATTTCATATCTTATTGAATAGCTTATTGACCATTATCTCCAACTTGATGAATGCAGACATCTAGGTTAGGAAACTAAATATTTGGATTAATAAGTTCAGTAAACAAGACTATCATGAGGTAGGTTAGAAATCGAAAGATAAACCAGCTTAAGTTGCAAGACGAAGTTTCTAAGTAACAAAGTTAGTTAGATATCTCTAGAACTACAACATGTGAACTTGATCAATTTGACCAATAACGAAAGTTTAGGTTGCGATTCAAGATGTGTTAGGTTAGTACAATTACCAAATCCTTGTCCAAAAGACGAAAGTTGAGGATTCGCGAGTTTAGGTTGTTAGAGATATGTCCTAGAAGCCAATCAATTGGTGGCTATTACATTAGTTTATGTTATTGATGATACTTGATCATTCGTTCCTAGAGTTTATTATTGACAGATCATTCAGGTTGAGGATCTGAATTGTAGATCTCTGTGGATCATTCGTTAGAATGACAATAATATCTCTAAAGAGTCCATAATCTTGATAATTAACAAGGACCATTAATTATTATATAAGATTAGTATGCAAGTTAAGGGATGATTACGTTGTAGAAATCATAGGTAAGGAGTTACTGACTTAATTGCATATGTGTATGTTATTGGAACATAGCACATGACATGACCTAATGAAATAAATGTATGGATTGTGTTATGTGTTATTATTTATTTCATACGTACTTGATTATGAGTTTGAGATGGTTCAATTTCTCCACATGAGGATAGGTTCTATATATATCGTCTAACGCTGATTCCTGATAAGGGCTGCTATACGAACTTTATTTATGCTCTCTTGAATTGTGCGGGGAGAAACTGGTCATCAAGGCAACTATATGTCCCTCATTAGTTCACCTAGTGAGTGATGATATTTACTGGTGATAAGGCCTGATATAGTGCAATAAGTATACGGCCTGATAAAGCCCAGTAAGGCCCGATAAGGATCCAGTTCAACATAAGGCTACCCTAATTAGTCACTATAAAAGGGCTCTCCTCCAACGACCTTGGGGGGACCCTCCCTTCGATCTAAAAACTTCATCCTCCTGAGCGACTCCTTTCCTTCTGCATGGGGCGGTTGGTTGGCGGAAGGAAAGCCG
Organism: Rhynchospora pubera; assembly: GCA_028095005.1. Classification (NCBI taxonomy): domain Eukaryota; kingdom Viridiplantae; phylum Streptophyta; class Magnoliopsida; order Poales; family Cyperaceae; genus Rhynchospora; species Rhynchospora pubera. The sequence continues at coordinate 296,853 of JAMFTS010000044.1, read as the reverse complement.
GGCCATTCCCTCTAAAAACTTGCTACCCTAGAAGTGGTAACAATGGCGCCCACCGTAAATTTCACGGCTTAGAAAGATCACCGGAGGACCACCAGTCGCCCCTCTGGCTTATTTTTACGCCACCTCTTTCTTTTCAGTTGATACTTTTAAAAAACCACTGGTTTGCTTTACCATGAGGGAGGGATTAGGGGGCTCGATTGAAAATCTGCTTCAAGGGACTTCCAGTCCTCATCTCTCTCGATCGATCTTCTTTCTTGTACTCATCTCCTCACTTTTCTTCTCTCCCACCTCAAAACTGAGATTGGACCTTCTCAGATCTGCTCTCACAAGAGGTACCGATCAGTTCCTTCTCGTCAGAATCCACACCAAAGAGAAAGGTGATGATCCTAGGCGCCGTCGGAGATATCGAACAGGACCCCGTCGCTTCCACACACTCCCTCTAATGGGTACACCTGATGCTGCTGCTGACGTCAACCACATCAACAACCATGCTGAAATCGATGGGGAGCAAGCGATAGCGCCCCTTTCCCTCTACTCGCCCAGCTACGATTAACAACACCTCTATGTCTCCTGCTCTATATCGAGGGGTGTAGGAATTTGCTGCACATTTTGATAAGGAAATTTCTATTCTCAATATATGCAAATAGTTCGATATTACATATGAACATTTCAAGTTTAAATTCTGTCGTGCTCCATTACAACACTTTAACATACTCGATTATTGACTCTTTTCCCCTCGAAAGGAATGGAAGGTTGCAACTGATTTATTAATTCAAAGTTCTCTTGATCACGCTTTAGCTAATTCTTATTTGTAGTACAATCAGATTGTCACCCAATAACTGGATAATGTTGATGTCATCTTGTTGCCTTTCTGGGACACCTTTGGGGATATTAATCGTTTAGCTTGACAACATTATTCTTCTCCCAAACAAGAAAATTAGTTGTCATTATTTACCCTGGAACAGATCCGCAAAAGGTATATGGAAGGTTTGTCATTATAAATTTGGATTTTCTTTCAATGAATAGTTTCATAAAAAGCTGAAAGCATGATTCAGTCCATATGGATTTGCTTGCTTATAACCATTATTTGTTGTACATATAGAAGCATTTCGTACTGATAACAAGTGGTAGTTGTGTGGAAAATCATGTAGTTTCTTTCAACAGATCTGTATTATGACAAGCCATATCCCTGCATCAATTCGAAGTATATATATATGTAAAAAAAAATGCGCAACTCGTCGTGCTAATCACATTATACGATGACTTGGGGTTTAGATAATTTTTATTTAATAGGAGCTGAAGAGTTCCCATGTCCAGAGCTGATGCCGGGACACCTATAAATAGGCAGGTTACCCCACAAACACTTTCATCCCAAGAGCGCCCCATTCTTCTTTCCTCTTCTCAAGATCTTAAACGCCTTCTTTCTTCCTTAAGACAAAAAAAAAAAACAAAACAACAAAGCAAACACAAACAAGAGCTTGAGTAAAAATGGCAAAAAAAAAAAAAAAAAAGAGAGAGAGAGAGAAAAGAGCAGAAGGTATAGTAAAGCAGCTGATGAGTCCGGAAAGGTATAGTAGAACAGCTGAGGTAAAATCTCTCCAGTTGTATACTAAACCTTCCCTATCGGCGGGTAGCCTTGCTTGATCGTGTGCGCAAGCAAGACATCCGTCGAGTGGGTTTGGGCGGCGGAACCAAGAGTCAATGAAAATAACAAAACTCAGCCGTTTCAAGCCCACATAAACGAAGACGATGTCGGTGACAGAGCTTTGCTGCAAGCTTGCCCTTCAATGCAGGCGACCTTACCATATCTAAATTAGAGGTCGCCCTCGAATAGCCGATCGCCAACCGTCAACGACAGATGGGGAACGCTCGGCGCGAGAAAGGGGACAAGCTTATATCACGGGTCAATTCCTTTGGAGAGGAAAGAGCAAGATCGCCGCGGACACCTCGTCAAAGGAGGTATCAACTTCAACGCCAATCAATGGCGCGGCGATGCACACTTTCTACATAACCAAAGGGGCCCAAACCAACGCAGCGTCGTCTTCAAGCGTGATGGTAGAAGAGAGTAGCTCTCCAGTCGACCTCCATCACGGTGGAAGGGGAGTCATGAGGACAAAAGAAAGACAACATCCCTTATATGCAATGACTCCCCGCCTTCCTTTTAGTTAGGAAAGAAAGTCAACATCCCTTAGCCTCATTAGGCATGTATCACCAAGGATATGATATAATGTACTTTTATGAAAAATAATGAATTCAAGCCTGTTCATACATCATCTTCTTTTAAATTACTACTTGCATGTGCTTCATCTCTTTTCAGACTTCGTCTATGCTATGTTATGTTTTCGTCGCACTTAACGTCCTAACATCGTCGATTTTCTTACTTTTGTCAAACACGCACTCTTACTTACGTTTCACAATGAGTTCAAATCTTGTCTCACGCATTAACTTCGTCACTTCCCTCGTTTCTTCTATGTGATATTTATCGTCAAAATCTTGACTTACTTACGCAACATCAAGTCGCAGTGACAACAAACAGCAACAAAGCAATCACATAATCCAAGACACAGCAACAAAACAATTATATAATCAAATCGCACGAGATAAGTCTTTTAAAGAAAGTACCATAATCCAAAAAGTTCACGTTTACATAATAACATACAACAAATGATGAAACATGGAACAGTAAACAACAAATGATGAAACATGGAACAGTAACTCATGGCTCTCCAACTACATCACCGCCTAAAGAGCCACCAGGGAGACTAAAATCACTTAGTTGGAGATCTGGATGAAGCAAGTTATACTCCCTTTGCTCATTCATCATCTGGTCAAATTGCTCGGAAATGTTAAGTGACCCTGCCCCCTCGGCATGATGCGGGGAAAGGCGAGCAAGGTCTTCAGCTAATTCGGCAACAGGCCCAGCCTCCCCAAAGGTGTTTACCCCCGCAGACCTCTCCTCGTCAGAGCCTTCCTCGTCTTCGTCTTCGGCTTCAACCTCCTCCTTAGAAGGACGAGTTATGTCTGAAGGCCAAACAGCGCCAGAACTCGACCAGGGGTAGCGAGGAGTCAAGAGAGGTTTTGTTACTTCCATACCTAACTCTACCACTCGGTAACCTTCCTCATCTTGGCAAATAAGATCGCCACTTTCCTCATCCCAACGACACTGCGACAAAGCGACGTCAGGCTCTGGCGCAGTGTCCATAATCCCAAACTCCTCCCGGGTGAACGGATAGTATTGACGCAGCTGATCACATTTCAGCTTCAGCATGTAATGAAGACCCCCGCAAATGAGGCGGGTAGCTGCAGCTTGGGCACCTGTGGATTGAAGGAAGGCCTGAAGAAAGTCATGGGAAGAGCGGACTTCTCCCTTATCAGTACAAATCTCTTTGCCTTTGGAAGTGGCAGGGAGAGACTTCAATCTCTCTATCTCGGCTTGCAGCTCAACAAGACGAACGGAAGATTCCTGCAACAGCGAGGAGGTCTGGATAACCTCCGAATGTAGCTGGGCCTTTTCAGACGCTAGCTGATCCTTTTCGGCCTTCACCCGAGACACCTCTTCACCAAGACCTGCCAATTCTTGGTTCTTTTTCTGAAGCTCGTTCAGCAATTCCTCAGTTTTCTGTTCCAAAGCCTCATTGGCTAACTTCAACTTCGCCAACTCAGCTATTCGCTCTTTCTGTTGGCGCGCTACCTTCTCGCATGTTTTCTTCCAATCTGATATGGCCCCATCTCGTTGGAGAATAAGCTCTTTGGCTTTCTCCAGTTGTTGGTCGCGTTGATCCAGCGATATTTGCGCTGCAGACAGCTGATTCTGAAGGTCAACATTGACGCGGGAGGCGCGGCTCAGCGTCTCAGACATCAGGTCTTTGTCCGCTTCAGCAGTCTGCGCACGAACCAACAAAGTATCCTGGGCGGCGGCAAATTTTTCAAACAACGCAGTCATTTCAGCCTTGTCTTCGTCAGAAGCGCGGTTCGCAAACGAGAATTGCGACAGATCCACCTTGAAGCCCCAGTCTGATTCTTGCTCTCCACGAAGCACACGAAGCTCTTTGTCGATTTGGGCATTCCTTTCCGCCAAAGAATATAGCGACTTCATCCAAGCACTTCCAAAATTGCGAGAGTGACCATGGACACTCGCCTGGAGACATCCCAACTCCATCAGTAAAGAGTGCATCCGCATGAACTTCTCCTCCATTGATAAGCCAGTAAGCGAATTACTAATTTGTGGACATAGGTCCAAAGACACGCGATGCAGGGAGGCAACAAGGCGAGGCACCTATGCATTTAAGCAACTTCGTTATTTAAAAAAAAAAAAAAAAGAGAGAACGATGAGGATGAACAAGATAAACAAAGAGTGAAACCTGAATTTTGGAAGGATCCACGTTTATACCAGGGAGGCGCAGAGAAACTTTCTCATCTTCATGAATATTCCCGACGCGAGCTGTGCGCCAAGAATCATCCGGAGTAGTTAGGCGACGCTGGGAAGAAGAGGAAGGATGAGCCGGCGCAGTTTGTTCACCAACAGGTGTCTTCCCAGATGTTTTTTCGAATGTCTGCCTTGGTGCGGCAGGCATCGCCAATTCACCACCAACGGACGATCCAGGGAAGTCTGGGGGAGTTGGCGATGAATGTTTCGAGGAACCTTCGACACGTTTTCTCTTTTTAGTTTCCTTTGCCGCCGATCCTCCCTCGGCCAACACCCTTTCCGCTGGGGCTTTCTCAAATATTTGCGCGGTTTTGGGATGTTGAGAAGTGCGAGAAGAAGCAGGCTTAGAACCCTTAGAGCCGCCCCCCTTAGCAATCCTAAACATTGCAGAGGCCTTGGGGACGGAAGTAGGCGCCTTTTTGGCAGGAGGAGCTTTTGTGACAGGAAGAGCCTTAGTAGTTGGAGACTCGATCGGCGGTGGTGATCCTTCCCCTTCCTCTTCAGGAGGAGGAGAATAGTTAAGTTGCTGCAGGGGTAGCTCCTCATCTGCGCCAGCATCAGGCTCGATGCATTCAGCGAAGGTGCGATCATCTGCTACAGGGCTCCCCCCGTCCCAACACAGCTGGTAGCCCGCCTGAGAGGTTCTACCCAGATGGGTTATTATGGCATATTCATCCTCGGTAGGTTCTGGGAATTCTACCTTGGTGAATCCAGTGGAGGTCATGTTCCAATCCAAACAGATGCCCATCCTATCCATTAAGGTCCCTCGATGATCCGCCAAGATACACAAACCCTAGCAAATGACAAAGGGGTCGATGATCCGCCAAGATACACAAACCCTAGCAAATGGCTCAAGATCGATGAAGGCGCATACATTCATTCTCCAACATCCCAAGAAGGTAGAAATGAAGATAGCTAGCCACAAAGCATTCTCTGAGACCCATGGTAGTATTGCAATGCTCGAAAGTCTCTTCATTTCAAGAAGAATGACAACCATGGGAGCCATGAGACTAACCAAAAGACGCCAGAGCATGTTTGCAGTTTGGTGTAAGAATTGGGAATTGATGAAGGAAAGTGATGAAAAAGTCCTCCATATATATATAGGCAAAATAAGACATTCAAGCCCCAAGAACATAACCCGGAAAAATCGGGTATGTCACATGCGCATCAAGTATAGTAGCAGACAAGGAAGTGACGGGAGTCTCCCGGATGAATGATATGTCGAATACAAACAAAGACCGACAGAAAGTAATGATGGTTCGACATAGGGTGGACCAGTGCTTAGCAAGGAATTGATTCATAGATAAAAAGAGGGTGACTAATGCTAAGAAATCCTGCTGGGCCAAGATTTCATGGGCCTTTGTCAAGAAAATGTTCCACGAAGAAACCGATATCTCGGAAGAATTTTAAAAGGGCATTCCACGAGGACCACAAAATGTTGACTACAGATGCTGTTAAAAATCATGTCTTATATTAAAGGGATGGCTTGCCGCGAGGCAACATGAGATATCTCTTCCACAACAAAAATTTCCCGAAACTCCAGAAAATTCCACAGCCAAGTCTCTACAAAATAAAAGGGCCTATTGATAGTGCCGGCCTTAAACCTACTATCACCGGTGAACGTTCATCCTACCGGTTTCGAAAACGATGAACGAGGGTTTTGGCATTTTGTCCCTTAAACAAAATAAATAACATATTCCCATTTCTTATTATATTTTGCAGGTACATGGAGCAGCTGAAGCTTTATGTCCCTAACGGAAAATAAGGAGCGTCTTGCATTATAGCGACATAAGACGTTTCCTCCACCAAATATATATCCTAAGCACCACAAAATCTACAAGCCTAAATTTCACTTTCAAAATGGTCAATTGTTGGAGTGAGCCATAATTCAACCAACACCGGTAAGTTCATTATACCGTCACTAAATAATGAACAGGGTTTTATGTATTTTGTCCCTAAAACAAAATAAAGGCATGAAAAAAGTAAGGGGAGATGAACAAATCAATCACCAATCGCGGCATAGCATTCATAAAATTGAAAAATACATGCTACCTACTCCAATCGATTCTTTCTCCCGAAAAATACAAATGTAAGGCTGTTATACCAAGAGCTACAAGAACAGGGAGCCAGAAAAAATAAAAGCAAGAAGGCCGCTTGTATTCTGGGAGTTCAGGCGGAGCAGAATTAACACCCCAATTGTAGGAAGGAAGTGGCCTCCAGTAAGCATGAATCTCTTGGTCATATGGGTTTCCCCAGTTGTCACCAAGAGCGCGCACGATTTCCGACGCCGCATCCTCTTCAAGTTCCTCGATCTCCTCCGTGGTACGGCCTGGATGGTCGTTAAACTCGTCAGTAGAAGAGGGAAAACGCTCATCAGCCATTTGATAATATTAATGAAGAGGTGGCGAAAAGATAAAGTGGCGAAGTCGGGTTAAAAAAAAAGAGGGGAAGAGACGCGATAAAAAAGAATGGGAAGAGAAAGAGACAAGTAAAGGGGGACCGCAACTATGGTGAATGCACACGCGTGACCACACTACAACACCACGTTCCCTAGACGAAAAGGCATTACATGATATGTTGGCCCACGGTCGTAAAGAGACAAATATTGGAATCAGCGAAACACGAGGCGAATAAAGAAACACATATATTACAACATCACAAAGCCTGCCATCACAAGTTTTAACGCATATGCTGAGATCAATACTTATAAACGTGTCATACATGTGTCTACACGGCCTTACCCAACACACATACAACAACAGAGTGCCCATGATAATACACAGAAAAACCACCATACAAAATGACTGTCATGATGACAACACAGTTCTATCATAATAGAGCTAGCCAGATCTGTATGGAGAAATTGCGAAACTCAGAGGCCAGTGACACGTCGAAGCAACAACATCACCCAAGGCCAAAATATGAGACACTCCTGATTAAAGCAGCATACAAGAGCAAGGAAATGGTAGGCGTGTAATTCTTTTCATGAACGGGTCCTTTCGCAGTAGAGATTTTGCAAAAGAAGTGCGCCATGAGGAGGATAAGCTCAACACACCTTCTGAAGAGACCTCAACTTCTACATGTGAAATGTTTGAGCAAAACGTATAAGATGTCTTATGACATCTTGTCTCCTACCTCAGACATTAAAGAAGAGATGCTAGAATCAGTGATGCGAAGATATTATGGGTGAAACGGGAGAGTCCCGGAAAGACCCAGAGGTTACATAAGGCATCACAAAGATCTGAAAACTTTATAGGCCACTCAAGATATATTGAAGTATTTTTTTAGGCATTCACGGATTGAGGTGGAAGTTATAAGATGAGAGTTTAAAAGAGATGGTGACAAAAGAGAAAAAGAACTCCCATATATAAACTCGGAAAAGGCCTCACTGTGCGTAACCGAACCAAAAGAGGAATCTATCCGAACCTGGATCCGAACCTCTAAGGCCACAGGCAAAGATGTGACACAAAGGCAGTGACGCATCGAGAATTGGCGAAAATTAGATGCGGGGCTTAGTACGGAATTGCCATCCAACGAAGAAAAGACAACAACTTTACCAGGCATGCGCATAACCGAGTAGCAGCGTCATATTTATCATCAAAAGGGGGCGTCATATTTAAGTTGAGAAGCCATAAAAGACAAACGCGAAAATAGTGACTCATGACAGGGCACCATAGCAGGTCACTCGAAGATAATTCTCCCAACCCGCTCTGGTGGGGGGCATTTGTTGAACCCTAAAATATTCTCATAAATACCGGGAAACGGTAAAGGGAAATTAGATATTTTATACATAAGTCAGATACGGGAGGCGCCCGATAATCTGAAATTATCTTGGATAAATTGGGAAGGAGTATTCGTGAGGATTTAATGTCGTGACAAAACAAATGGTGCTAAATCCCAAAGGCTATATTGGTGTCCGTATTAATGGGAAAAATAAAATCACGATAATTTGGCATGCGATATATATTCGTGGAACTCACGAAAAACGCCAGATCATACCTTGAGGTGCAACAAGAAAATAATTATATAATTTCATGAGTGGAGTTATATGATTATACGGAAAATATATGTATAAAAAAAAATCAAGGCATCGAGATTCGTGCAAAGAGATATCCCATGATCAAATAAACAATTAAATTTCTCTGGCCCATTTTTTTCGGCCCAACTCATATCAGTCCAAAGCAAAAAAAAAGAAGGCCCATACTAAAAATGGGGATGCAGCAGCCCAATCCACATTGGTTCAAAAAAAAAAAAAATAGAACGGAAGGCCCATAAACGCTCTCGGCCCATCACAGTATCTCTCCGTCTCCTTTGTTCCGACTGCTCCTGTTCCTGACGAAAGCCATGACGCAGAGAAGCGTCTGACGAACGCCGTGACGCAGGAGAGGACCCCTCTCCCTCCCACGCCTGTTGAAATTCGATGCCAAGCAATGATGACGAGGATCGATTCTCGTTGTCTCCTCTCCTTCTCGCGCTGGGCACAGGAGCTCGCTCATTGTTGTCTCCTCTTCCTTTCTCACGCAATTGGGAAACGTAATGATTTCGCTGGCACACTTCAATTCACCTCTTCACCATGCCATCATGTCGGGGCATTTAATTGTGAGAGAATGGAATCCCAATGCCGATGGATAAACTCAATTACACGCCCTCCAGTAGATTTGAGATGGGAGAGGCTCAATCCTTTGAGGCCTGAAATTTTGAGACTTGCTCAATTGATGAAAATAAAACTCAATTGATCCAATTTCATGGTTAGGCAACCATCAGGGAGTGTTAATTGAAGGGATTATGGAATTAAATCACCAAAAACATGGAGCAGCCGTGTGCAAACCCATCACCAAATTTCAGGAAATGAGCAACATGTGATGGATGATTGTGTTGATTCCAATATCTAATAAAACATGCACATGAGAAGTCAGTAAAGTAAGAGAAGAAAGAAATCACAAATTGGCATAAGCTCGATTTACAAATACAGATGAAAATCAGTATAAGTTGTTCTTGGGCTAAGATCAGGACATGTAGCATTCAAAGAAGACTTGTAATTGATAAATCAAGAAACAATTCACATAGAAAATGCTGGTTCTTATTAAATCAAGGTGAAACTGGAAGTGATAAGTTGAAAAGAAAATTGGCAACAAGGAGATTCATTACAGCATGAGGAGAGGAATTAATGCTTGCTAAAATGAATAATGTCTCACTATTGGCATGGTCAGTAGGAACAAAGAAATGAAGAAGATTTCTTAGGTGCAGTAGTGGGGCTCTGTGAGACACACCAGCGGTAAAACTGTCCAGCTACCTCAGAATTTGGATGATTGGTGCCATCCACAGTACCCTCTAAATCCCCTATAAAAGGGGCACCTCAGAAGCCATGCAGAGAGAGGTGATACAACAAGAGACACCCACACCCCAGCAATCAAGCTCACAACCTAGAAACACAAGCGCTAGAGACACAACACACAACCAGAAGATATCCAGGAGAGGTTAGGCATAAGGCTACCACTTTGAGATTTGAGAAGAGTATTTTTTGTGCAAATTAGGATAGCTACTCTATATAAAATAAAAAAAAACAAAAAGAGGAATGAAGTAGTAGAAGTAATAGCCTTGTATTTTCAGCAGTAGTAGAACCTACTTTCTTTTTTTTTGGGTGTAATCTGGTGGTAAATTAAGAAGGTTTATTCCTTTTCTTTGCAACTTTCATTTTCCTTATTTTCCTTCTGGTTGCACACATACCTGTAAACAATGTAAGGAATAACTAGTAAAACGTTTTATGTAAGTATGTACATAAGTTCATTTAACTAATATAAGCATTAGTAACAATGTAAGGGAACAACTAGAAATCATTCTCATTTTTATATCATGCTTTTATGTTATGTACTCATGAGGACAACAACATAAGGAAATCATATTTACATTCACTACAGTACAAGGGATCATGAAGGCTATGTTTATATCTAAGCACGCATACTTAATATCAAGCATACTATCATGAAAAAAAAAAGATAAAAAGTGGACAACAACAAGGACAACAAACATGGACAGCAGATTAAAAAAAAAAACAAAGGATAGCAGGTTTCTTTGGAGCTTCATGGAGTATTGCACATCTCATTTTGCCAATGTATGTAAGAGGAAGGTAACCATCTCAGCCTAGAAGATGTTCTGGCGTCAGCCTGATGGTTTACAAAACATCATGTCTTCACATCTCCTCTTCAATCAATACAAGGACGTCTCACCATCACCACCATGGTCAGATCCAAATCAAGAAGGAGCCTCATACTGCCATGGTCTTGTGATGAGCTGCACATCTTCGGGACCATGCCAACATGCTCCCCAGCGTCCCATTGCACTCTCTATATCGCCGAGCAGTGGCAACAGCAGAGAAGCTGATGGCTTGTCATCACAACCGTGGCCAGGCTGCGATGGAGCTCTTAGTTAGGACCAGCCTTCGGTCAAATTGAAGATACATATCTCTTCAGGAGCATGTCACCATACCCTCAAAGTCATCACCAAGTTGCAGTGGCCCCCAGAAAGTCTCAGTCGCCATCTCATCGTCATGACTGGACATGGGCTGAGGCGAAGCACCATACCAGAGGAGCTCGACAGTCCAATTGGGGCTACACCAAGCTTTATGGATCCTTCAAGATGCTCTCAGGCGTGCCACTTTGGTTCAACACCCACCAGAGGCCTCGAATCGCCGTCAAGCCTCACTAAACCCTAGCCGATTAGGGAGGAGACGATTACAGCGAAGAAGACAGAGATAAGCACGATTGGTGGACCCCACAATGTCAGGAGAGTCAGGCGATCTCTCACGACCCTACATCGATGTCTGACAGCAACCTAGTGTAGCCAATCGCGCAGCCATGGCGGTTTCTCCATCGATGGTTCGACGAAAGAAAAAGGAAGAAGGGAGAGAAGAAGGGGGATTATTCCCTAACTTGCATAAACATGGCGCAAACGATAACGGCCAGAGCCATATCCACTGACAGTGGGACCCACAGACGAAGGTATTAGTGTTTCCATTAAGCGCCAGGCATATGGAGACAACCAAACGATTTAAATAGAAATCGTCCCAACTTTGGCGATCTTCTGTGACCCTTCCTGTATGGCGAGTCAACATGGTGTAATGAGTTATTGACAACCAACCAGAAAATGCCACGTCTCACATCTCCTCAACTAAAGTCGCTGCTGACCTCCTCTTTTCCTCTGCTGGCGTGGACCAACCAGGATCTGCCACGTGGCACCTCTGCTGATGTGGCATCATTTTATTGCTGGAAACTTCAAAAATTCATAGAAATTCAACCGTAACTCAGAAAAATCCAAACAAAATTTCTACAGGACCAGAAAAATAGGGAGAATATAGTCATGCCAAAACCATAACCAAAATACAAACAAAATATTTTAAATCCATATTCCCAGTTCTGGCCAATCACAAATTGCCACCTCAAATTTATATTTATTTTAAAATCCAAAAACCCATTAATTCATGAAAAATCATATGAGGGTCAGAAAAATATGAGGAAAAATCCTGGAAGCTCAGAAAAATAAGGGGAATCTATTTGGCTAATCATCATCACTAAAAACTACACCAAATACACCCCTACCATTATTCTTATTGAAATACCATGGAGATAAGCCGTTTCGGCAAAAGCTCAAAGGCTCATAGCGAGAAGGCATGGATAATATTTCTAAAAGTCATATTGGCACACTAGCACGACCGAGTCTAGTGTTTCATTCATGACTTGAATAATAAAACTCATCGCAAACCACCAGACGGTCATCGTCATGACGGGTGTGGATCAAAATGGCGACACTAAGTACTGTTGCTAACAAACAAGAGTACTAGTGAAGTATCAAGCTCAATGATCTGGTTAAATTGAGACTCGCTAGCCTCAAAATGATGGATAGTGAGATCTACCACGGTGTCACGGGACTCTATCAAGAGACCCGAAATAATATACAAAATAGATGAAGACCAAATCAATATTCCAGCAAACTGATAAAATCCCAAAGAGAAGGCAAATTACACCGCAAGATATTATCGGTGAAGAATATGGATCCAACCACATACGAGCAGAACTCTTTGCAGTCTGAGAAAAGCTCACAATGTTGTCCCAAGCCTGCTGAGATGATGGAAGCCACGATTATCAAAGGCACCCGCTCTCTCGAGAAGGCAGGAGGTCCTATCTTGAGTGTATGCAATCTACCCGCCAGAGATAACATCTGCCGACACCGCCGACACAGGCACACAGCATTATGAGCCTATCAAAGAAATGCAAACATTGTCACTATGGACAAACTCCACATCATTATACCCGTACCTTGGGGAAAGATCACACTTTTATTTCAGGAGTCTACGATTATCTAAGGCACCCGCTCTCTCGAGAAGGTAGGAGGTCCTAACTTGAGTGTTTGCAATCTAACCTCCAAGGATATATCGAGGTCAATACTGTTGCTGTAAACGACTCCCTCATATTATATTAAAGACCTTATCCCATATCACACCACTATATCAGATGGATCCATAATCCTTACCCAAATAATATCCTCATTCAGAAACTTTCAACATGTTCCTTAGTCACATTACTTATGCCTCAAACAGCTCAGTAATGTTGACTCGATCTATCTTTTAAATCAACAACCAGATCCCACACAACAAAACTTACCTCTTTCGGTGCTGGAGGGAAATTACAATGTTCCGGTCGGAAGCCGGGCATTACCTGAACACTCGCAAAGATTGTCGAGCGTCACCCTATTGACTTTCCTTGGCTAAATGCCAAGCATTATGTCGCATTGACGCTTGATCAGGAATCAAGCGAAGCTTCAACAGCTGGTCAGAGACTGAGTGTCAGAGAAACACTCCCATGATCGAGAACCAACTGTTCATGACGTACCGGTCGGCAGCCGGACGTTACTTGAACGCTTAGCGTCATTTGAGTGACTTGTCTTGCCTAGATGACAAGCATTACGTCACATTGAACGATTGGTCAGAGACTGAGCGTCAGAGGTGCGCTCCTATGATCGAGAACCAATTGTCACCCGCACCTGGGGAAGCCAAGGGGCAGCTGACTTAGGTAGCACCTGCGCGCATAAGATTTTTGGACGCCCACAAACCCAAGGGTCTGGCGAAGGATAGTTTCAATGCTTCGGGTGGGAGCCGAACTGTTGAAACCTTGGATATTTCAGTTGGCAGCTGAACTATCCACTGAACGTTTGAATAGCAATCAGGGTTCCTTGCGAGGTTTCGAGTAACACTTGGACTATCTGCATGATATCTCGGCTGGCTACCAAGTATCATGAGAGTATTCCAAAGGAGGATTGAACTTTCTGCTCAGTACTCGATTGGCGAACAAACGTCACTTTAACATCTGACTGGCATCCAGATGAAATTCGGACACTTCAGGTGGCAGCTGAACTGTCCATTGAACGGCCGACTAGCAATCGGACTCCTTTCAACATTTCGAATAACAGTCAAGACTATTGTTTGATACCTCGGCTGGCTGCCAGGTATCACCTCAATACTCTGAGTGAAGATCGAATTGTTATTTATCTGATTGGCGAGTGGACGTCACTTCAACGCTTCGAAGAATAATCGAGTCATCTGTCCGATAAGCTGGCTGGCTACCAGATATCACTTCAGAGTCTCAATTATGATCGAATCGGAAGGGAACATCTGATTGGCACCCAGATGTCACTTCTAAACGATTCGAATAGCAATCAGACCAATTGTTTGGTACCTTGGCTGGATACCAGGTATCACCTCAATACTCCGAATGATAATCGAATTGGCACTTAACACTTGGCTGGCAACCAAGCGTCTTCGGTTCAGCTGGCAGCTGAATCGATTCCTAGATATTTGACCTGCGACCAGATGCACTGTCGACACCTCAAGCAACAATCGGATAACATGTGGGATATCTTGGCTGGATACCAGATATCACCTCAGTATCTCGAATGATGATTGAACCGTCTACTCAATGTCTGAATAGCAACCAAATGTCTCCTGAACGCTCTGAACAACAATCGGATTATCTGTTTGATATTCTGGCTGGCTACCAGATATCACCTCAGTACTTCGAATGGAGATCGGAACGTCACTTAACGTCTGATTGGCAACCAGATGTCTTAACGATTCAAGTGGCAGTTGAACCGTTCCCCTGATACCTTGGACGAAAACTAGATACCACTTCAACGCTTCAAATGGCAACTGGATCGTCTACTTGATATCATGGCTGGAAACCATGTATCAACGCAACGCTTCAAGTGACAAGAGAACCGTTTATTTGATATCTTGGCTGGAAATCGAGTATCACCCCAAGGAAAAGAAACCGAACATTGCCAAATGTCACTTCAACGCTTCGGGAGCAAACCGATTCGTCACTTTGAACATCGCCAAATGTCACTTTTAACGGAAGCCACTCCGTCTATTGAACGTCTTGGTCAGGTACCAGATGTCACTTAACACTCTACGCCCATCGAACGAGCGTCACCCCGCCTCCCGGGAAAGGTCAAGGGGCAACCGACTCGGGTCGCACCCGCGCGCATAAGATTTTAACGCCCATAAACCCAGGGGTCCGGCGTCTTTAACATCCACAAGCCCAGGGGCCTGATGTTCACTCAAAAAAAAAAAAGAAGAAAACAACCTCAAGCACCGCATCAACCAAATTTAACAATCTGATCAGGAATCAGATGTCACTTTCAGACAACCTCAACAAAGATCAATAGGGAGTCTAAGAAACCCGCTTCGGGAAATCCATGCCTTATAAATACAAAATTCATACCAGAAGAGCCTAAACCTTAATTCCTCACATTACAAAGAGAACTCGGAAAATGAGAAGATTACAAGCGTCCAGCTACGACAGTCAACTGAAACCTCTGCAAGCTAAGAACTCCAAAGACTGCTGTCCCCTGCAATCCAAAGTCCAAAAAAAAAATATATAATAATATGATATATTAATATTGCATTGTAGTAGTAATATTAATAATAAAAAAAATAAAAAAAATAATAAAAATGCATGATAGGACCGCTAATTGCATATTTACAATTCTCTAACAGCTCACGACACACAATCCTTTGATTTTCCCGATCTAGAGGTGCTCCTGACCATGTCGGAGGTAATTAACAGTAGGGGCTTGCGCCTACTGGAAAGAAAGGACCCCTTCAAATAATAAACCCTCGTGAGAACTCAAGACCGTACAGTTACCGCGCTTCGGGGTGGTATCGGTATCGGCCTCTTGAGGCTCGCGAGGGGTATCTGATCCGCATTCTTTTTTGCCCCTCAATCCGAGACCGGATTTTCCTCTGTTGATCCGAGGGCCGTGAAAAAGTGCGAGACAGCTTGTAATCTTCTCGTTTTCCGAGTTCTCTCTGTAATGCGCTGAATCAAGATTTAGGCTCTTATGGTTTGCATTTTTGTTTTTATAAGGCATGGACTTCCCGAAGCGGGTTTCTTAGACTTCCTGTTGATCTTTATCGAGGTTGTCTGAAAGTGACATATGATTCCTAATCAGATCGTTAAATTTGGTTGATGCGGTGCTTGAGGTTGTTTTCTTCTTCTTTTTTTTTAGTTAACATCAGGCCCCTGGGCTTGTGGATGTTAAAGATGCCGGACCCCTGGGTTTATGGGCGTTAAAATCTTATGCGCGCGGGTGCGACCCGAGTCGGTTGCCCCTTGACCTTTCCCGAGAAGCTGGGTAACGCTCGTTCGATGGACATAGAGCGTTAAGTGACACCTGGTACCTGACCAAGATGTTTAATAGACGGAGTGGCTTCCGTTAAAAGTGACACTTGGCGATGTTCAAAATGACGATTCGGTTTGCTCCCGAAGCGTTGAAGTGACATTTGGCAATGTTCGGTTTCTTTTTCTTGGGATGATACTCGGTCTCCAGCCAAGATATCCAATAAACGGTTCTCTTGTCACTTGAAGCGTTGCGTTGATACAAGGTTTCCAGCCATGATATCAAGTAGACGATCCAGTTGCCATTTGAAGCGTTGAAGTGGTATATGGTTTTCATCCAAGGTATCAGGGGAACGATTTGACTGCCAATCAGACGTTAAGTGACGTTCCGATCTCCATCCGAAGTACTGAGGTGACATCTGGTAGCCAGCCAGACTATCAAACAGATGCTCCGATTGTTGTCCAGAGCATTTTGGAGACATTTGGTTGCTATTCAGATATTGAGTAGACGGTTCAATCATCGTTCGAGATACTGAGGTGATATCTGGTATCCAGCCAAGATATCCCGCATGTTATCCGATTGTTGCTTGAGGTGTCGACAGTGCATCTAGTCGCAAGTCAAATATCTAGGAATCGATTCAGCTGCCACCTGAACCGAAGACGCTTGGTTGCCAGCCAAGTGTTAAGTGCCAATTCGATTATCATCCGAAGTATTGAGGTGATACCTGGTATCCAGCCAAGGTACCAAACAATTGGTCCGATTGCTATTCGAATTGTTTAGAAGTGACATCTGGGTGCCAGTCAGATGTTCCCTTCTGATTCGATCATAATTGAGACTCTGAAGTGATATCTGGTAGCCAGCCAGCTTATCGGACATATGACTCGATTATTCTTCGAAGCGTTGAAGTGACGTCCACTAGCCAATTAGATAAGTAACAATTCGATCCTCACTCAGAGTATTGAGGTGATACCTGGTAGCCAGCCGAGGTATCAAACAATAGTCTGACTGTTATTCGAAATGTTGAAAGGAATCTGATTGCTAGTCGGTCGTTCAATGGACAGTTCAGCTGCCACCTGAAGTGTCCGAATTTCATCTGGATGCCAGTGAGATGTTGAAGTGACGTTTGTTCGCCAATCGGGTATTGAGCAGACGGTCCGATCCTCCTTTGGAATACTCTGATGATACTTGGTAGCCAGCCGAGATATCATACAGATAGTCCAAGTGTTACTCGAAACCTCGCAAGGAACCCTGATTGCTATTCAAACGTTCAGTAGATAGTTCAGCTGCCACCTGAAATATCCAAGGTTTCAACAGTTCGGCTCTCGCCTGAAGCATTGAAACTATCCTTCGCCAGACCCTTCGATTTGTGGGCGTCCAAAAAATCTTATGCGCGCGGGTGCTACCTAAGTCAGCTGCCCCTTGGCTTCCCCAGGTGCGGGTGACAATTGGTTCTCGATCATAGGAGCGTTCCTCTGACGCTCAGTCTCTGACCAATCGTTCAATGTGACATAATGCTTGACATCTAGGCAAGACAAGTCACTCAAATGACGCTAAGCGTTCAAGTAACGTCCGGCTGCCGACCGGTACGTCATAAACAGTTGGTTCTCGATCATGGGAGCGTTCCTCTGACACTCGGTCTCTGACCAGCTGTTGAAGCTTCGCTTGATTCCTGATCAAGCGTCAATGTGACATAATGCTTGACATTTAGCCAAGGAAAGTCAATAGGGTGACGCTCGACAATCTTTGCGAGTGTTCAAGTAATGTCCGGCTTCCGACCGGAACATTGTAATTTCCCTCCAGCACCGAAAGAGGTAAGTTTTGTTGTATGAGATCTGGTTGTTGATTTAAAAGATAGACCAAGTCGACATTACTGAGCTGTTTGAGGCATAAGTAATGTGACTAAGGAACATGTTGAAAGTTTTTGAATGAGGATATTATTTGGGTAAGGATTATGGATCCATCTGATGTAGTGGTATGATGTGGGATAAGGTCTTTAATATAATCTGAGGGAGTCGTTTACAGCAACAGTGTTGGCCTCGATATATCATTGGCGGTTAGATTGCAAACACTCAAGTTAGGACCTCCTGCCTTCTTGAGAGAGCGGGTGCCTTAGATAACCGTAGACTCCTGAAATAAAAGTGTGATCTTTTCCCGAGGTACGGGTATGATGATGTGGAATTTGTCCATAATGACAATATTTGCATATCTCTGATAGGATCATAATGTTGCGTGCCTGTGTCGGCGATGTAAGCAGACGTTTATCTCTGGCGGGTAGATTGCATACACTCAAGATAGGACCTCCTGCCTTCTCGAGAGAGCGGGTGCCTTTGATAATCGTGGCTTCCATCGTCTCAGCAGGCTTGGGACAAGATTGTGAGCTTTTCTCAGACTGCAAAGAGTTCTGCTCGTATGTGGTTGGATCCATATTCTTCACCGGTAATATCTTGCGGTGTAATCTGCCTTCTCTTTGGAATTTTTCCAATTTGTCTTATTATTGATTTGGTCTTCACTTGTTTTGCATATTATTTTGGGTCTCTTGATAGAGTCCCGTGACACCGTGGTAGATCTCACTATCCATCATTTTGAGGCTAGCGAGTCTCAATTTAACCAGATCATCGAGCTTGATACTTCACCAGTACTCTTGTTTGTTAGCAACAGTACTTAGTGTCTCCATTTTTATCCACCCTCGTCGTGATGATGAACGTCTGGTGGTTTTAATCACTTAGGGTTATGACGAGCTTTATCTCAAGTCATAAACAGAGCACTAGACTCGGTCGTGCTAGTATTCCGTTATGACTTTCTGAATTTTATAATATTATCCATGCCTTCAGTGATTTGATCATGAGCCTTTGAGCCTTTGCCGAAACGGCTTTTTTCCATAATATCCAGGAGAGAATAATGGTAGGAATATATTTGGTAGGGTTTTTTAGTGGTGATGATTAGCCAAGTAGATTCCTCTTATTTTTCTGAGCTTCCAGGATTTTTCCTCATATTTTTCTGAACCTCATGTGATTTTTCTTGAATTTTTTAATGTTTTTGGATTTTAAAATAAATATAAGGCTGAAGTGGCGATTTGTGATTGGCCAGAGCTTGAAATATGGGTTTAAAATATTTTGTTCGTATTTTGGTTATGGTTTTGGCATGACTGTATTCTCCATATTTTTCTGGATCAATAGAAATTTTGTTTGGATTTTTCTGAGTTACAGTTGAATTTCTACGAATTTTTGAACTTTCCATCAATAACACGATGCCACTTCAGTGGTAGTGACACGTGGCAGGTCCTGGTTGGTCCACGTCGGTAGAAAGATGAGAGAGTCGTCAGCGACCTCAGCCGTAAGGAGGGACACATGGCTCCTTCTGATTGGACTGAGTGAGCTTCTGGCGGGTTATCACACGGATATGACTCAGCACAACTAAACTGCCACAGAGAATCACAAAATTTGGGACGCCCCTTAGTAAGACCCTCCATACTCCCGGTGTTTCGTGGAATAACTGACCCCTTCAGGTGCGGGGCCCGCTGTCGGTGAGTATGGATTAATCGTTATGCTGTGAGCAGCGTTCAGACGAACCGCTGGACTTAATCCTCCATCCCTATCTCTCCTTCCTCAACCTGGCTACGAAGCAGTCCGCCATGGTTGTCTGTTCGAGCTCGTCAAGTGATTACCAAACTCCAGGAATAGATTGACCATCCTCGTGGAGTTTTCCCAGGATGGTAGGGCCTTTTTATCGGGTGTATGAGTCGCTCCTCTGCTATAATCATTTCTCTCCCAGTCGGCTAGGGTTTCGAGAAGGAGTGATGGTGGGTAAGGATTTCTAGTGATTTTTGAGTCAAAGTGACTTGTCAGAGAGCTTCACGATGGGTCCCTGACTCTTGGTATGGCCTCAATTTGATTGCCGAAACACTCCGGCATGGTGCCTCGCCTCAGCCTGAATCTGTCATGGCGGGGAATTGGTGTACACGACTGTCTAATGGTTATGGAAGTTCAATAACGAGCCCCAGAGCATGATTATGCATCCAGAGAGAGATTTACACCATCGATTGAAAAGGTGAGACCTTTCGGCATGGTGAATTGCCTTGGCCTAGGTCTGCCATGGAAATGAATTGGCGATTGAGACTCTCTATTGACCAGAGAAGATAATGATTAGATTGAGGGAATGATGGCATGTGTTCTGAAGGGCACACACAATCAATTTAGTGTTTGTTAGTCCCCATCTGAAGATACCATCTAGATTTAGAATCAACCATGATGGCATGCTATTGGTCATCCTTCCTTTTGCTGTTGCAACTTATTGGTGATGCAGGGAACATTGAAATAGCTTTCTTAGCATGTTGGCATCTCCTTGAGTGTGTATGAACCTCCAATTTCTTCATGGCAGCCTTGTAACATGCTCTCAGCTGAGGTTGAGCCATGGTTGTCCTGATTGCATCCATGTTGCTGACTGAAGGTGGCATGGCAACTTCTGAAGCAAAGTGCTCCATCAGATTGACACGTGAGGTTCTCCAATGCAAGGCTTCTCCTGGCATGATTGAGGTTGTGGTGGTGACTGCCTCTTCCTTTAATGCATTGGTGAGGTGAAGTGCGTGTGACTCCATGAAGCTCCAAAGAAACCTGATGTCCATTTTTGACCTGCTGTCCTTGTTGTTCATGTTTATTGTCCACTTTTTTATTTTTGTTTAGTGTTAAAGGTGTGTACTTAAGTCACAAATACAGCCTGCCTTGGCTTTACTCCTCAAAGGGTTTCTTATGAGTGTAGAATGTAAAGGCAAAATATAAAAAGAGAATAAGTTTTTAGTTTTTCCTTACATTATTTGCTAGATGCCCTTGTTAACTAAATGCATTTATGTACATATTTACATAAACATTTTTCTGTTAATTCCTTACATTTCTGCTATGTGTGTGTGCAACCAATAAAATATAGAAAGAAAAAGAGAGTTGCAAGGAGAACAAATAAACCTTTTACTTCACCAAAGCTGATTACAAGGAAATAAAACGAGTAGTTGCTTACAACTGCAACTGTGAAGCTAATGCTTCTACTAACACACTTTTTTTTAGCTATCCTAACTTAAACAGATTACTCTCTAAACTCACACAGCAAGTATATCACTTATGCCTCTTCTAATTGTTATTGCTATCTTTCTCTCGTATCTTTCTGGTGTATGTTGAGGATGTGAGCTTGATTGCTGGGGGTGTGGGTGTGATTCTCGTTGTATCACTGGTCTTTTTTTTCTGCATGGCCACCTAGCATCATATTTATAGAGAGAATGGATCAATCACTGTAGATGGCACCAATTATCCAAGTCTTAAAAGGCTTGGACAATTTTACCCCTGCTGCCTATTTTGGGTATTTCATTACTTCTACACAGTGCCTTACTGTGCCCAATTTATTCATCTTCGGGGAATATTTTATAATCAAGTACCAGTCTCTCTTTGTTCCTTTCTATTGTCGCAGCATCTCCTTTTATTGTTGTCATTAGTGAGGCAGTGTTTATCTTGCAGAAATTAATCCTCTCGATTTTCTAATCAGCTTATTATCTCCAGTTTCAGTTTAGAACAAATACCTTCTATGTGAACTGCTCCTTGATTTATCAATTATAAATCTTCTTTGAACTCTACGGCTTCTCTCATCATATATATATTTTTCATTTTTGAGGAATAGTTGCCTGACTTTACCCCAAGAACAGCTCATACTAATTTTTATCAGTATTTGCAAACCGAGCTAGGCCAATTTATGATTTTTTTCTCCTCTTATTCTACTGGCTTCTCATATGCATGCTTTATTAAATATTGTCATCCATC
This sequence comes from Rhynchospora pubera, assembly GCA_028095005.1. Taxonomy (NCBI): domain Eukaryota; kingdom Viridiplantae; phylum Streptophyta; class Magnoliopsida; order Poales; family Cyperaceae; genus Rhynchospora; species Rhynchospora pubera. The sequence continues at coordinate 274,959 of JAMFTS010000044.1, read as the reverse complement.
ACGTGTCGCTCATCTTCTGAAATCTGGTGTTGAGTTTGCACACGGCTGTTCCATGGTTCTGATGATTTTATTCCATAATTCCTTCAATTGTCATATCACACATCTCTATTAATACTCCCTGATTGTTGCTTAACCATGAAATTGGATCAATTGGGTTTTATTCTCATCAATTGAGCAAGTCTCAAAATTTCAGGTCTCAAGGGATTGAGCCTCTTCCATCTCAGCTCGACTTCAGGGCATGGAATTGAGCTTATCCATCGGCATTGGGATTCCATCCTCTCACAATTAAATGCCCCGACATCATGGCATGGTGGAGAGGTGAATTGAGGTGTCTAAGCTGTATCTGGCTTCATGTCTCAGCAAGTGTGTGAGAGGGAGAGCCGTGCTTTCCTGTGTATAGCGTAATGATGAGAGGAGACAATGAGATTCCTCTCTCTGTTGCTGGTGTCAGCGGGAATAAAGGGAGGGACTGTCTGGTCATTGAATGCGGGGAGAGAGGTGGTTGCTTCCTTGCGTCAAGGTGCTTGTCAGAGGAAGTTGTCGGAAGAGAGGAGATGAAGGAAATGAACAGCTGGGCCGACATGATATGTGGGCCGTATACTTCCTTTCTTTTTTTTTTGATCGGAATGGGCCTTTAGTTCTCCCTTTCTTTTTTGCATATGGGCCGACATGTTTTAGCAAAAAAAGTTGCTTTGGTTGATCCCTGTTGCACAAATCTTAATGCAGTGTTTTCATTCTTTTTCTTTGCCGCAATTTGATGTATAGTCGTACATTTTATGTATAAATATACATAAAGTTATACTACTATTTTGTTTGCATCTCAAAGTGCACTTTCATGGATCCAAAGTATATTGTATGCTAAATTAATATGATTTTATTTTTCACATTAATATTAGAACCAATATAGACATTGGAATTTAGGACTGCTTGGTTTGGCATAACATTGAAATTTTTCTTGGTCATATCCACGAATGTATCCTTCCGATTTATCCGGGGTAATATTTAGGCTAGTCTTAAAATTTATTTATTAATCATGAACCCCTCATTCGATTGCTTATAGTAGCCTCAGAAATTCTTGTATCGTTGTCCGGTAACTATGACGATATTTTAGGGTTCAACACTAACAATATCTTTGTTATTCAATAGAAGGAAGCTAATATCTTACAAGATTTTTACAAGCTAACTGTAAGCTCACAAATTAATTTTTTTCAATAGACTTCCTTATCTGTGAGCTTACAGTTAGCTTGTAAAAATCTTGTAAGATATTAGCTTCCTTCTATTGAATAACAAAGATATTGTTAGATACCCGTTTACATATCTTTCGGTCTCCAGCTAGCAGTAAATTTTCGTTAATTACAACCAATCATCTATATTCAAAATCCTATTTGGAGATTTGCCTCCTACATTCCATGTAGAAACAAAAATCCTACAGATAAGCACATTAAGAAGAATTAGTAGTATTAGATTTTCTTTTTAATAAGAAATAGAAAATCAAATTGCATTTTAAATAGGTACCTATAATTTTGCACATCAGTTACGTGAGCTGTGTTTAAAATGTTATTCATAGTCACTTCTACCCCAATTGTACTTTCTAAAAGATTATTCTATCATCAAAACTGAAAAGCCAGTAAAATATAGATATGTTTTAGATAAATGTTTAAAATGTTAGAAAAATTGAGTACTTTTTAGATAAATGTGGTTGGGAGGACTTTTAGGAAATCACTTTTTTTTTCACTGACATAGCACACATGAAATTCCCCACATTATAATCTAGTAAATTCCCCTTTAATTATGATTTATGAATACTTACAGGAGCTAAATGATCATATTGTAAGGTTAATTAAGTTGTTTTCTCAAATTGTGAGTGCCCCTGTCAATTAATTATCGTCACTTTCCAACCCTCCTTTTACGCAAATCCAAGGAAGAAAAATAAGGAGAAATTAAACGGAAATGCCGGAGAAAAGATTCCAAAATTAGAAAAAAATACGTCCAAATTAGAAGATGAAATACCTTGCACCAGAGGGGTTGCTGGAATGGGCGAGAAAGAATCTAAAGCTAAGATAGCAAATGGGTACACCACAAGGCACTATGTAAATGAAGCAAATCAGTAGGGAACCAAAAAAAACTCCTCCAGACGCTGACGCTCACCCCCCAGTTCTCAATGTACCAGAAATTTGCTTTATACCTTGAGAAATAATTTGTAATTCTATAAGGACTCAAAGTTCACTATTTTACCACATCCAGATAATTAGAACAAATTAACAATATTCCTGCTACAATTTCTTGATGGAATGACAAAAATAAAAGGGAAAAGAATGCTAAACGAAAGACTGACAAAAATTTCTTGATGGAATGACAAATCAGCTTCCTCCACGGTCTCAATGTATTTCTCTACATATACACCAACATGGTCTCCAGTTTCGTAACTGAAAAAGAAAGAAAATTTCGGAATTAATTGAAAATTTTGAATGAGATGTACTAACCCTAGCCGCTGCAGCCTTGATTTGTTGTGGAATGTTTCTTATCTGGCCGCGATGGGAAAGTGAGGAGGGGGAGCGAAGGTGAGATGGGAACGGAGCGAAGTTGGGGGCAGCGAAGGTGAGACCGGGTTTCTTTTCTGAGATTTGTTTCCATTTCCGAGCAGCGAAGGCAGGGATACCGCGAGGGGAAAATGAGGAGGGGGAGCGTGTTTCCTTTTGTGAGAAGAGAGACGGGCAAAAAAATGTTGACAAAAAATTAAAACACGAAGCAAGGGATCGAACAAGCGTGTTTTAGAAGCGAAATCACAGAGGCATACCATCCAGCAACTTGACTTATTTGTGTGTAAAGTCGACTCCTTTATAAAAATAGCAATCCAAACCGTACACCATATTGATCAATGGTTTATTATGATGCTAACAAAATTGTTTGGACCCCTTTGTGTGAAAAAATGCTGACCTTGCTAAGGGTGCTTTATAAGTAGTAGAGATAAGTATTACGGATTCGAGTGCCAAGCTCTTGGTAAGACTGGTTCTGGTCTTGCAAGATCCATACCTCAAGCTATGGATGCGTGCCGAAAAACGTGTACTCAAGCCTACTGCAGAAAGGAGCTTCCTAACAAAAGTAATTGTGTCCGTTGTCTTCGTCGTACCCCAGCGTGCGTTTCTATCGAATGCACAATTAATTATTAAGATCGTTGACTACCTACTGATCACTCTTTCTTTACTAATCCAGTTCTTTATAACATGTATTATTCAAGCATGATAATGTATTAATCACCTTGTAAGAGTGTTCGTGTATTATCTTTACGGTTAAACACCAGGGATTGGGTTGCTTTATTGTTTTCCTTAGTGCCACCATATACGACTTAATGGTGTTCTTAATTTTCTGATCCATCATAAATTGTTATCTCATGTTATCTTTCTCTTATAATTTTTGTAATACCAGACATTGTAAATATTAAATATATATATATATATATATATATAGTTTTGCTATATGGTGAGTTGCAACTCACCAAATCCGTGAGTCGTGCTTAAAATTTCAAAATTTATTTCAAAAAATGACCGATTCAAACCATCTAATACAACATCCCTATTGAAATCTCCATGCACACAAAATTTTATATATTTTTTATTTTGTAAGTATTTATTTCGGATTTTTAAAAACTGCTGTTTTTGAACGGTTCAGAACTAATTAGATTAATGATTTTCTAAAATTTTGAAAAAAAAACCTAAAAATTTTGAAAAAATATAAAATTTGGTCTGCATGAAGATTTCAATAGGGAGATCGTATTAGACGGTTTGGATCGGTCATTTTGAACTAAATTTCTGAATTTTAAACGCAACTCACGGACCCTTTAGTGAGTTTTTACTCACCATAGCAAAACTCTATGCTACTTAACTATTCTTTTTAAGAAATTTTCATCGGGATTATGCTTGCATGTGAATTGCATGGTTTTCAATACCCTACCGGCATCCATACCGGTCAGTGATCGAAACCCAGTATTTTCCCGAAATTTTCCGGTATTTTCTCTCTAAATATCGGATACCGCCATTTCGGCCACCGTTCCGGTATCCAATATTATCGGAATTTTTCGGTAAGCAGTAGGGTATTGAAAAACACTGGTGAATTGTGGTATTTACATTTTACATATCCCAGATAGCAAAATTACTATTAAGGAAGCAAATCGGTCATTAAGTAGAAATAAGAATTTAAGTGAGACGTGACCCAATCAAGCTCCATCATTCTGGTTTTTTTTTGTTTTTAAGAATAACTGACGACTCTTTTTAATTTTTTTGTAATTAAAAGATAATCTAATAATATTGAAAATTATAAACAATTCAAATAACAGTTATTTATTCTTATGCTCTAAACTAAAATTCTATCAGATCTTAGATCTTAGTAGCGGCAATTAATAAATGCATAGCCGCAGATTGATTATAAATTAATGCATAGCTTTCGGCAGCTGGAATTAATTGAGGAACATGATCAATTAATTATGCTCGGGAGTTATTTTTGTGATATTGCTCGTCTGCATAAAAAAGTATGAGAGACATCTCAATGTGGACCTGATGCACTAATAATGGGCCTATATATCATGCAGAATCGAATATATTAGAAAGTCACAAAAGTTCATATTGACTGAGCAGGGACATTTAATTTGCAAGAAATAAAAACCTTTTGATTTGTAATTCTTTACATTGACAAAAGATTTTTATATTTTCAACATCTCAGGCAGCCGATAAATGAACTGTCAAGACTAACAGCTAGGTTTTTTCAGTTAAATTCGGTTGACCAGGTCCCAATTATCAGAAAAGTACTAATGCTATTGGTTATTTTATATCATATCATTATATTTAGATAAATTTGGTGAGATAAAGTCAAGAGTCTTTTTTTTTTATCCCAAACAAGTTGGATAGGCATATTGAAGAAATTTAATAAAATAATTTAACGTAACAGTAAAATACAACAGAAATAAAAAAAAATTGAGGACATGAATACATTTTGCATAAATTGTGGAGGATTTATATATGCTGATTAGGAGGTTATGAATTCTGGATTTGCAGCAATTATATACCTCTATCTCTATCTCTATCTCTATCTCTACTATATTAAAAGCACCAATGGAAGGGTGTAAACCTTCAAATCAAGGGTGTATCCAACTCCTCAATTTTTAATCTGAACTATTTATAATTTAATCTATGCACCAGATGTCTTCAAATGAAGGGCTAAATTTGTCCATTGACCTTTCGTTTGGAGCGGAAAATATTTAGCGCAGATAGAACCAGCGGCTCTCACTCGCACCTCGGTTCGAATCCTCTATGTACACTTTATTTTTTTTTAATTATTATATCTGATAATTTTGCTCCGTCAAAACTCCGACCCCATACCCCACACACAAATAGTGAAACAGAGAACCAAAAATCGCCATCGATGAAGTCGTCATTTCTCTTGCCGATCTACCTTCTAAATAGTGGGACCCACCACTTCCGTCCCCTAATCCTAATCCTCTACTGCACCGAAAAAAGGCCACCAGGCGCCAAGCCGCCAACTACAAGCCTATTATCCACCGCCGCTCTCTCGCTCCAATCTGATCCGAACAGATGCCACGTATAGTGCTTATAACTGTACGGGGTGTGGAACAGAAGCCGTCAGATGAAAAGGCGCTGATGATCTTCCTTCGCGGCAATAAATTTTGAAATTTTGTCCACACCGTTTCAGTTTTAATTTTGAAATTAGAATCTCCTCCTTCACCCTTTCGCTCGAAGAAAATTTTCGCTTCCCTATTTAAACTAAAATGTGACAACCCAAACGAAGGAAGTGAAGGAGAACAAGACCCAACATAATTACTTGCGGTGGCCAGTAGATTGAGGTACTCTTTTCCTATCTTTGTACTTCTCGATTGACAAATTCTATGGTGAAGGAGACATTAGTATTTGATCATTTTTTGTGGGTTTCAGATTTTATTTATTGATTTTAATACATAATCCTGCTCTCCTCTCTCCAAACCCTAAGTACCGCTTCAAGCCTTTCTGTATTCCATTATTAATAGTTTTCTTCAAATTCATTGGTTTCATAATCTTTCCTACATATATATATTTACATTAGAAATGCATGGATAGAGAGTTTAAAATAATAAGTTAATAGTTACAAGAACAGGTGAAATATAAACCATTAATAGGCATAGTATTGTATTGTACTGGTAAATATGTTTAGAAATTAAATTTAATCTTCTGTTGTTTAGTATTTGCAATTATGTGTTGCTTTTTAAAGAGGGAATTTTTTTTATTTTTCAATTTTGTGGTAGTCTGTTGCGGCTTTGGGTTAAGGGAATTTGGATAGTGGTTTACGAGTTAGGGTTACTTTGTTTAAAAAAAATTAATTTAATCTTCTCAAATCTGTGATATATATTCCTCTTTAATTGGGAAGTGATATCTCGACCACCTGGATATGGTTTTTTTAAAGGTTGTTGACTTGTTGCTTTGTTGCTTTTGCAAAGAAAAGTATAACAGATGATTATAACAAAAAACAAAAATTCTGATTTTTTTTTATCGGATTATGTTTCAGAGACTACAAGTGATATACAAATCTTCAATTTGGCGATATCATCAGGAATTTCGATACCTAAGTGAATTTTCTTGTTTGTTTAAATCTATCAATTACCGATTAAGAGTACAAGACCTTGGTAGAACATTCTTGAATACTGTACTAGAGTTACCCTTCTATTAACTCAAAATCTCATGTATGTCCATCAGTTAATTATACAATTAAAAACAAATTATTTATGAAAATAACTCTTTTACCTTGCAGTAAACAACAGCGTCCATGCGGTAAATAGTTCAATAGATAGACATGAATTGTTATTTAGACTAAAATACTATTTTTTTTACACATGATGTTTTTGGCGGGAGGAAGACGAATAAGTCTCTTTATTCATCCAGCCAAGAAGAGGCAGCTTAGCAAACACATGAATATCAACTGTTTTGTTATTTGTTGCTGCTGCTTTTCAAGTCACACATACAGCTACATTTAGGTTTTTACTAAATTTGTAAATATCAGTTGAATTCAAGCAATTGGGAGCATTGAATAACTCTTTTAGTTGCTATTTTAATTCTTTTCCCTATTATTTTCAGATCAATTGGGAGCATTAAAGGAGAACAATAATGGATAAGAAACCTCTTATATATAGCTTTGTCGCCAAGGGGACAGTGGTGTTAGCTGAGCACACCTGGTTTTTTGGAAATATCAGAACAATTGCGATTCAATGTTTGTTCCTTGTAATGTAAAAGCAATACAGTACCGTACTTTCATATGAAAAGAAGTTCATTTTGCATTTATATTTCTAATGATATAGTGTTTCTCATGGTGGCCAACATGGCATTGGAATTGAGTGCACCATTTCTGTTTCTAGAGAGAGTTAAGGAAGACTTTGTGCAGCAGTATGGGTCAGATATAAATGACGAGGGGCACGACTCACACCTTTTCAGTATCTCTTATAGTCTTGACTGTAATTTTGGGTACTATATGTGACTCAAAACTTCTTAATTATTTTTTTTCAGATATGAAACCAATTTAATAGGCCACATTAAAGAGAAAAATATAGGCTTATATATGAGTTATTTTAGAAAAAAAATAATGGTAATGATGTGAAATGTTACCTCACAAATGACTAGGCCATGACTGAAAGAGCATATGCAGTATTGCATAAACGACCTAGAGGAAATGAGCAAGCTAACATATCTTACAAAGATGAAGGGTATCATGATGGATAACATTGAAATGGTTCTAGATCGAGGTGAAAAGATTGAACTTATTGTTGACAAGACTGAAATCTTACATTTTCAGGTGCACATTAGTCATAGTTTCTGTTCTACTTTTTTTTTTTAATTTGGTCAATTTCAACTACATGTAGAGATTAAATTTCAAGAAGAACCTCTTTAAAAAAATACTAAAGAACATGTCATAATTCTAAGTGTATCTTGTACCAATTTTAAGTTAGTTGTTCGAGCTATGTTATGATTGACTGTTTCTCGAATATAGCAGGCACCTACATCCAAACTCAGCAGCCGCATGTATGCAATTAGGGACATGCAAGCTCCAACGAACATGGATTCTCCCATGCTTTTCTTGGTAATTACCTATTTCATATTTCATATGTCATAAAAATACAATTATTCCTTTCTCAGAGTAATATATACCCATCTCTTATTGTTTAGCACTTAACTTGATACTTATTTATACTTATTAACTACTAGATGCAACCACTTCATCAGTTGAACACAATAGATGCTGTAGATGGACGAGGGGGTCAAACCTTGCATCCCAATGGAGTTGTGAGGGACGTTCAAGTCTCTCCAAGGTAAATTTTTAGTAACAAGAGTAAGCACTTTGTTTTCCCATTTAATCAATAATATTCGTATTAAGTTGAAATGCTTCAATAGCTTTCATATGGCATAGGTTAATCCAGGAAAGAATCCTGATCCAACTGTAGGTGGTCAGTGGTCACTATTAAGTTACTAATTATAGTATTGAGTATTGAATAAAATGAAAAATATTGAGTATCGAGCATCGAATAAAATGGAAAACTGGAAAGTGCATGGCATTGCACATTTCTAGGAAGATCTAATGATAAAAATTATGTAGAGAGGTATATATGGAATTGCAAGAATAATTGCATAAAGGTTTTCCTCTGAAGTGTATAAATGAGTTCGTTTAAGCATTGTGACTTGGAAATATGTTCTCTAATAGTATCACTCAAAATAGAAGCATATGTGATATAATGGATGTTTTTTCATGAATTTTAGACCAAATAGGAATGAGTTAAAATTCGAGCATGTGGCACAGAAATTCTCACTACCAATCAAAGAAGCAGCCAAAGATCTCAAGGTATCCATGTCAACACTGAAATTTAGGTGCAGAGAGCTAGGCATCCCGAAGTGGCCATATAGAAAAATTCAGAGTTTGGAAACTCTAATAGAAACTATGCTAGAATTAGAGCCTTTTGGATTTCATCATATGATCAGCAAGGTTCGAGAAGAAATAGAAGCCATCAAGTTAAATCCCACATTAGAAATAAAGTATGAAACCGAGAGGCTTAGGCAAGAGATTTTTTACTCCAAATACAAGCGACGAAGGACATCTGAATTAACTTCATAGATATGTACACGTTGTGTCTCAAATGATATTATACTAAGAGGAATTATATATCTTGAATTATTTCTTGGATTAATTTGTGTCGTTCAAATTAGCATTGTGTGATTGTGTTAATTGTAATGAATTTCTGTGTGAAGCTGGTTGTATATGAAACTTAAGGGGGCCCCACAGATTTAGATTTATAATATGCTAGAATTGAAATACACTGCATACAAGTTTGCATGCAAGTTTGCTAACAGTGACAACTTGTTTACTAAAATGCCCTGGACTAAAATGTAGAAATGTAGTCTCTTCAAGAATATTGATTTGAGAACTGTCCAAAGGTTGACAACGTAGTATAATTAATTTCTTAAGGAGATGGTGACAGTGATGTAGTATGATAATTGAAATTTTCTGGAGCCTGTTGACCAATTGAGTAGATGTTTCTTGTACAAATTGAGCTGACGCATTAACTAAAGGACTGTATAAAAGCAAGTTAGATTTGACATGATATTAAGGTCTGTTATGTATAGTCCTTATAAGGTAAGCCCTATCTGATTCTCTTGGAAGCAAGGAAGTAATTGTAAAAAAAGAAAAGATAAGGATTTATGTGAATTTTCTAATTATTGCTAAACTAACAATATTACTTTCCTGCCTATTATCTTTTGAAGATAACTTCTCTTACCATTTTACAATGATAGTGTTAACCGAGATAATAAAAAATGTAGGGTCTGTTTGTAAATTGAAATCACTAGAAACTAATAAGAATTGTAATATAGAGCAAGTGCAGGGATACCATTTTACGGCACTTTACTTTTACTTTTGTTTGAAAAGATGGATACTTATAATAAAAAGTAATGTCAGCAGGCTACTTAGATTGAGTAGTTCATATTAAGGTGCTAATCCAACATTTCCTGCCCTTTGTTAATAATACCCTTGCAGTAATATAAAATATGTGGATTTGTTCGTAAAATAATTTAAATGGTCAGATGTCGGCAGGAATTATACTATGAAACAAGTCCAGGTGTATAACTAGAACATGACTTTCATTTCTCCTTCTATTACTACATGATTGCCTCTGCATATGGTTAAAGCTTAAGCCATGTAAAACAATGTAAATGATGGTATGTTCTCATTCTCTGCATATGTACTCACACGATTCTAATAAACTCAGCCTCATGAACTGCGACAGCGTCGATCGTCCAAAAATGAAAACTGATGTCGCTATCATCCTCCGCCCACACATTGGGTGGGCACTGCTGCTAGTATATATATATATATATATATATAAAGAGAGAGAGAGAGAGTTTAGCTATGGTGAGATGCATCACAAAAAAATTTCTGTGAGATGCGATCAAAACTCATGAATTTGGTTCAAAATGATCGATCCAAACCATTCAATATGATCTTGCTATTGAAATCTTATTGTAGACCAAATTTTGCATTTTTTCAGAATTTTTAAGTACTTTTTTTCGGATTTTTAAAAATAACAGTTTTTGAACGGTTCTGAACTAATTAGATTAACAATTTTCTAAAATTTCAAAAAAATACTTAAAAAATTAGAAAAAATGTAAAATTTAGTTTGCATGGAGATTTCAATAGAGAGATCATATTAGACGGTTTGGATCAGTCATTTTGAACTAGATTCTTGTGTTTTGATCGCATCTCACGTAAAATTTTTTGTGATGCATCTCACCATAGCTAAACTCTCTCTCTCTCTCTCTCTATATATATATATATATAGAGAGAGAGAGAGAGAGTGGTGGATGATATACTACACGATGAAGTATTGAGGCCTCATACACCGAACGTCTATGTCTTTGGATCGCTTTAAAATTCGTGCACCAGAGGTGCTGATTTCTCCGAACTCTCTGTTAGTTTTAAAATTTTTCGTCTCCTCTGACCATTTTCGTCTCTCTCACAGAGGAAACGATGGTTTCACTTTCTCTCCCCTTCCCAAAAAAATCATGAAAACCCTAGCGGTCCTCTCTGCCGCTGCCTCCTCCCTCCGTCGCCACCTCCTCTCTCTACCTCAACTAACTAAACTAGAGATGCTGTCGATCTCTCTCTCGTGAAAACCCTAGCGGCTTATACTTCTTTGCTGTCAATAACCCCCTCGCCTCTAACTCCTGAACTGCTCGATCTGTTAACAAGCATTTGGATCAATTTAGAGTAAGTCATCTTTACAAGTTATTAGTACATGTATTACCAATTTGGATCAACAACAAGCATTTTTATAAAAAATTTGATCAATTTTGGGCGTTTTCCATTGAAAAAATCGGATACGGGAGCTTTTGAAATTAGAAATTGGGTAAGCATTTGTATCAATTGGGTAAGTACTTGACGTGGGATATAAGATGTGTCAGTGCAATTGATGTGCTTTACCAGTGTCGGACGATATGACACTAAACTTCTATGCTAAGGGTGTTCAGACAATATTGGAAGGCAGTTTCAGTTTTATGAATTTTTGTTAGCTGCTAAGCCTTATTATCTTTTAATCTCACTTTAGGTTTCCTTCAAGAGAGAAGAAAAGAAGAATGCTATGGAAAGAGAGAAGAAAGCTATGGAATGGAAGGAAAAAGTTTTCATTTAAAATTTTTAATATAGTTGTTTTATCAGTTTTAGTGACAACATTGTTGTTTGGTTGATAATCTTTGTTTGTAAAGGATAATTAGAATGCTTGTAATAGCTGCTCTTGTTTGTACTAATCTAATCTTTCTAATTTTATCTTCCTGTGTACTTATCATTTATGCTTCCAATTACGCACAACATTTAGAGGTACTTGTTAATCATACTTTGTAGTTTCTGTTTGTAAGCTATCTTTTATGTTTGTAATTGATTAATAACAAAATGAGCACACATCTATACCTATCATCTTGTGTACCTATTTGTAATTTGAACACATATCATCAAAATGCGCACACACATCCTGCTTGTAATATGAACAAATCATCATCCAATCCTGCACTTATCATATATATATGCTTCACTGTGCCCATATCATCCTAACAGACCATCATTTCAAAATAGATATTATCGAGTACATATCATCATTTGAACGGGGATATAAAATGAGCTTTTACTATTCATTCTATTACTAAGTCTACACAGAAACTATCCATTATCTCCAAGTCTACACACAATAAGCTTGCTTGTCATCAAGTCTATCTATTTCTATCACCAAGCCTAAACAAAATGAGCTTAATAGTCATCACTTCTATACAAAATGAGCTTACCATTTTATATCTCGTATTTATATTTCTATTTTGGCCGGACTTTACACTTAAATCATGACTCAACCCATTATGTTCACTGTATTTTTATACTATATTCGCCAAGATTAGGTATTGCCGCCACTTCTCAATTGTTTTGTAGATTTTTAGTGGAATCGACTCAATATCTCAGTATTTTGGTGCAAATGGAGCAAAACAACCACATTGGAATCGGTAGAAAGGCCTCACACAACATGCCTCAGCTTTATTCAGGCCAGATGACTTATTCTTTGCCCACATATCTCTCAACCTGAGCCAAAATTAGATCATGCGACTAGGCCTGCGGCCTTAGCTAGTCACGTGCGACTACTGGATCGTATTTGGAAAGTTTATAGCGAAGGAAACTCTGATTTTTGGCGATTTCTCGACAAAGGCAACTCTCCCTGGTGCCCTAGCATGCCTCTCACTACCATATAAGGCCATCCTTGCCTTGAGGCACGGGTCTTACCTTACCTACCGCGTTCCCTACCCCCATCAGCCCTCGTTCTTTCCCTGTTTATCCATAATGGTGCAAGATTCCACCAAATTTCAGAAAAGCTCGACCATAGAAGCGACCTTGGAGCAGTTTGTGACGCGACGACGGTGCAGTTGATCCATACCACGTGGCCTACCAGGACTCCACTAGTTTCATACCACGATTTCAAGGAGTATTGTTGTATTTCATCTTGTCTTTTTGATATTTGGAAACTTATGGAGTTTGTATCTTATTTTTGCATGTTCATTATATGTTTTGCGGCTATGTTAGGCTAATTTTATCATGTCTTGGGATGTAGGAGTAGTTAATTAATTAAGGATGTAGACTTGATTTATGCTTGATTATTATTGTGATTTCCAAGTATACGAGTAGTTAACAACTACTCGTATACCTATAGTTAAGTTGTCCTTTACTGCTAATAAGGGTGACATCTCTAAAAACCTATACATCATTCTCAAAGAAATATGATAGCTTCCTAGCTCGGGGCATAAACATTCGCCAATACTCTTTAGAGTACCAGGAAGTAACTTCAATGAGTCCCTAAATGTAATGATCTTCTTTTTAGCTTCAAACACCTCCAACTGGTATAGCTCATTATTTATCATCAATGGCTTCAATTCCCACTCTGGTATATTATAGAGTATATGATTTATTAAGAGAATACCATCAAAACCGGAGAAATTCTGGAAATATATGATTTGTTTCCTTTTCTCTCGTTTCACAACTTTTCCATGAATCTGAGAAATGAATCCATCATCATTCTACTTCTTTCTGGAAAGTTCTCAGGAGCGTAGTACTCCTCACTATACCAAGAAAAGATCTTGTTGGGTTGAAGCATTTCATCCGGTACTACTTTCATGAAACCCACGGCATATGGCACATGAGTATGTTTACCCTACATTTCCATTAGAGAAGTTCTTTGACAAAGTGTGGTGTGACGTTGTAGCCATGGATTCATGTCAGATTTTTTTAGGCATCCCTTCCTTGCGTAGAGCTATGAAATAATGGAATGAGAGAAAGCCAGCGAGATGATTCGAATCGGAATACTGCGGATGGGCAGGGGACTAACGCTTATTATCTTTCGAGCGGAATAGTGGAGACAAAGCAATCACAAAGAATAGGAAGGAGCCGACTGATGCTTCGGAGGGAAATACACGAGGTATTCTTCATTAACAACTGGGAACTGAGTTTTCAACACGAACTTCTGGGGTTATTCACCTAATACAGCTGCCAAAATCCCTCTTAGAAACACACATAGTATCCCGGACTATAAACCCACCCTCCAAACGAGAGAAAAATAATAAAGATAATATAGAAAGACTATCACACATCTGCAATGGCGGAATATTATTGTGGCTGATCTATGCACAATGAAAACAGATACAGACACAATCAACCTACATCTAGACACTATGAAAACACACCCTGACACAAACACTGGACCTCACATATTCACAGATAAAGAAAAACCTGGCATTGAAATACACTAGTGATGAAACCTGGCATAGTAATAGACTTGGGCTTAAATCCCACATTAGACTACTGATAATTAGTACATTCAAATAGAACCTCATAAACCATTCCACTTATCAGAGAGAATTAATACTTAACAGCAGAGTGAAATAGGACTTCGTTGTAGGAAAATTAGACTTTCTAGTAGCCTTGTTCGGTGAGTAATTCCACCTTATTTGCTCATACGCGAGGAATTCTGGCATATTGCAACAATAATACACAGCCTGATCTGGTAATTTAACACGATACTACAAGAACACATGGAGCATGATTTTTAGATATTAGACTATTATTAAACAGACAGATGAGTTTTCACGTATTAGATGCAAATGGAGAATAACAGAGATGCAATAAAATATAGGAGGGAGATTATGAAGAGAGCAAAAAAATGATACGAAAATCGAGGACGCGTAACAAATCGTTTCGATTCTTTTCTAAATGGGATTTGGAGGGTTTGAATGCCATTGATACCAATTCTCTTCTTAGTAAACTAGTTGGGAAAACCTGATCTTGGCATACACAGACACACATAACGATCTACCTACTCCTTTAGAGTGAGTATTTACAATAATAAGGAATTGTGGGAGGGGCAATGCAATGGGGCGCATACTAGTACCGCAGACGGAGGAAAACAACCTTATATATGGGAATGAACAGGCTTAAACCATGCAGGCTGATAAATTGAAACACTTAGATGAAACTCGAATTGCGAAATGAACTCAGTTCTGATAAAAACTTCGGTTGCAGATCATACATACTCAAAGCTACGACCAGAGTTAGACGATTGTGGTGGGCTTAACACAACTTGCGAAAACCTACTTAATCGACTTGCCTCACTAGTAAAGATGTACCGCCAACATCCGCCAAAGGCATGACCCCTTAAATATACGGTCCAGCTGACAGGTATCGAACTTGCGAACTCTCGGAATGTATTAAGTTCCTCAGAAGGAAGAGCGGGCTTTTCGTTCGTAACATGCCTACGTTACTCGTCCGAGTTAAAAGAGTTCTTTCAGGACATCCCCTCTTTATTCAGAGACATGGTTCAACTCTAATCTTCCTTCTGGTCTATGTGGAGGCAGGAAGACCTCGGTGCTTCTGTCATTCGTGCTCTCCAGATCTTTACTCTCATTCATTCTTGGTATGGAGGTAAGCCCCATAAAAATAGATGTGGGATTGGCATTTGAAGCAATTCATATTATCTACAATAGTGTGAATCAAACTTAGCACTCCCAATTCTATATTGACTTTCCTCCTAACTTTTTAAACCTATAAGCTTACTACTAGACTCTACGCTCTAATTAGTCCAAAAGAAAGCACGAGTGAGGAAGGTTTAGTGAAAGATTGAGTTCCGATTGGGTATAAGGAATAAGAATGTTATCCCCCTTTTCTGAGGTGCCTCTAACTCCGTATTTGCTTGCATTCCAAGCTCTAGAAAAAGGCAATCTGCCAATCATACTTTTTCTTTCGTTTCCTTAATATGTAGCAATGACTGAACTAATTAGGGAACCACTCCCACAAAAACTTCCCGAGCTTATCCGTGACATGACATATGCCCTGTAGCTTGCTATTCTGGGCATGCTTCTTCCAATTAAGAAGTAGTAATAGCTTACATAAATGACGTAACTAATCAATATGCATCCCGTGCGACTTCTCTAGCCTACTACTTTGATATAGACAGTCATTTCTCAAATCCTAAAAACCTATTCCTTGATCATACCTATCCCATGCTTGCCCACTTGATTGCCTGAGAAGACATACTCCTATACTTGTAAATCAACCTATGAAATCTACCTAGATAGGTAGGCTACCTCTTTTTTATCCTTTTCGCTCGTAACGTTAGTAGTTACTCGCTGGGTGAAGACCTTTTTCTATTAAGAAAAGGCCTATTCCGGTGCTTACTAGGCATTTGCCTATACTTTGACTATTCCTGTCCCATACATGCCTATCAAATATGCCAAGCTCACTAGCTTATAAGCTGCTTACCCGTATAAATAGGCCTAGCTAACGCCCTAAACCTACTCTACGTTTATGCCGATTTCTATCACTCACTAGCAGAAACCCTTCTTTCCCTTAATATAAATTTTTTTACCTAGTATAGCTTTACCTTTACTTTCCTGCTGTAGGGATCGATGCCCAGGTCCTGGAGTTCAGGTTTGGCCCCCTCTTCTTTCTTTACTAAATTCCGGAAATGTATAGGCTGCCGGTAGCCGATTATCTACTACCACGGAAAAAAATCCATTAGAAAACCCCTGTGAACAACTCTTCAAATTCCAATGTCCAAAATAAGTATAGCAAGATTAGTGCTTTTCTGACTCTATGCATTCTTCATCTATATCAATATAAAATAGGCGGCTTCTAGGAAGGGCCAGTCTGTGCGAGCCGAACGGCGACTGAGTGGCCCGAAGAGACCAAAGGAGGAACCTACTCGGGTAGAGAGCATCGGACCAAGGATCATGGAGGCAGTGCCATCCTCTATTAGGTGGGGGAATCTCTCGCTTATGATATTCCGACTAGACAGAGAGATTTTCCGGGTTGAAGTGAGGTCTTGTGCTCCTTATCAATCAGTCTTTGATTCCCGGCCGAACGTTCCACCTTGTAGAACTTAAGTAGGGGGACCTCCGAGAGTCCCAGAAAAGGATACCGCTCAACCTTGACTGGACTTCCATCACAATTTATGGGGAGGAGCCTACTCTAACTAAGAGCAGCTTCTCTAGTGAATCGCATAGAAAGGATATTGATTGACCTCCATGTGCCGGGAAAGTCCAATGTTGTGAGCCGCTTTTTTTACGCTCAACGCTAGGTAAGCTATGCTTATTCATCCGTACCATTTAGTTGAGCTGGGATCGGGTGGTTTTGAGTAGGCATAGGCTGGATCACAAAGGAGAGAATTCGTTCCCGACTTTTCCACAGAGGGAGAGCCGCCCGTGAAGGTGCACTATGTGAGATATGCAGACACCCTATTGTTAGGAATTCCTAAAACGAACACTGAAAATTTATTCCATGTCATTAGAGCAAAAAACCATTTCTACTCGATACTCCAACGAGCTTTAGAGAGGTTTGGCCTGGAGGGGACTTGGGAATAATTTGACTCACATCCAATTTGAGTTCAGAGGCACCCAAGTTTTGACGTGAAAGGGTTTACGCTTCGTTTAAGCAAAAGTGGAAAAGTCTTAGTAAAGATGCCAGAGCTCATGTGGAGGGATGGGTGTTTCGTTAGGATGCTGTTTCTTGAGAATAGATGGGATTTTCGCGATGAGATAAAAAAGGAACGCTAGCTCACTCATGCTGGGCTTCTTTCACTTGAGTTTTTTAGAGCGTAACGTTAGTAGTGTATATCTTTTTTTCACCTTCATAGACCAGAAAATCTCCGTATGGTGTATACATCTTTTCTATAGACTTGCTCCGCCCTAAACAAGTAGATCAAACAAGTCACAAAAGTAGGACAAAACAGTCCGTTTTGTCGAACAACCTTGCTTGTTGGTTAAGGAAGTTGGTGAATTTCCTAAAGGAGCATTTGCACATCTTTGCATGGTCGGCAGAAAATATGCCGGGACTTGATAAAGCAGTAGCCGAACACAACCTCCTCGTTCAACAAGGCGGTACAACAGAAAAATAGAAAGGTGGGAATAAGTCCAAGGCCGGTTCCTCCTGTTCTCAGGCACACCTTTTTAAGCTACCTAACTATTTCAGTAAAGGGATTGCCCTCCTGCCCCAGTTTCCTCGTTCCGATCCAGCTTCAAATGCCAGGTGGATTGAACCAATCATATGCTTAACACATCTTACTCTCGCTTAACATCTTTTGGAGTGAACAAATCCTATGCTTAACACCACCCGCGCTTATAGGAGTATTGAAACAATCATTCGCTGAACCTAGAGAGATGATCGAAGGGACAGGAACTATAAGAGGAATTTGCTGGGAGTAAGGCTTCGGCTTGCTTTGTGTTCTTTCCAATCTGCTTCACAATGACCAATTGCCGGTTGTATGCTAAATAAGCTTTGATGCAAATAAACTCACAAGCTGGATTCTTTCCAATTCTTCCTTGAAATTGCGAGACATGGAAGACGGGATGGATCTGAGACCCACTGGCAAATGCAACCGGGTTGCGCTTTATTACTACTTCCACTAGCTGAATTCCTGAAGAAAGGATGCCATGCTATGGCCTTTCTTTGCTTCCATACTGATTTCTTTCTTTGAACCCAGAAATGGAAGGGAATGGATTTTCCATTATACTGCGGTGTTGGTAAAGGTGCTAAATTTCAGCCTTTTCTTTTGGGTTTGACGGGTGAGTATATAGGTAACTGATTCGTCTGCTGTGGACCCTGCGGTTGCAGCCCGCATGGTTCGGTGCTTTAAGCAGGGCGACTCTCACAAGGAGCTGAAAGTACAAGTGATACCAAACTGGGAATCCGCTCCAAGGAATAAAGGGCATTACATCCTTTGCGCCGAGATAAATGCATTCCTGGGCTCCAAGGCACAAGAAGTGCCTGAGTAAACAGCCTCTCTTTTTACCGCCGACTTGAACGAAGTTATCAACGATGGAGGAGAAGCCAAGCTATACAAAGAATTTCGCACACAGTGGTGCCTTTTCGTTCGTAACATTAGTAGTTCCTCACTGGGTTGAAAAATGTCCCTCTTTCAGACGAAGAGGAGCTATGAGAAAGGAATAGAAGCAATGATAAAAAAATGCAGTCATCATGCCTTGACTTATAGAAGATCGAAAGACGGGAAAGATTAGATATTCACAGACACCATTCGGCGCAACTGAAACCCTTATACCCACCATCGCTTTTCTAATAGCGGTTAGGTGGATAACGAACTTTATTGACAGCCTCGTAGTCAACACATTCTACCTATCCTCTCGATACGCATAAAAGAGGGAAATTATATCATCAAACACTTCCTCGTGGTATTTAGATGATGAACAAATTTACTATTGAAGTGCTACCAAATCACGCCCTCCTCATGTGTCAA
Organism: Rhynchospora pubera; assembly: GCA_028095005.1. Classification (NCBI taxonomy): domain Eukaryota; kingdom Viridiplantae; phylum Streptophyta; class Magnoliopsida; order Poales; family Cyperaceae; genus Rhynchospora; species Rhynchospora pubera. Next base: position 255,614 of record JAMFTS010000044.1, on the reverse strand, counting down.
GCTAGACATTCCCATAGCAATCAGAGGGAAAGGATGGTAAAAGGATCAATAATCCCATGTCTTTTGTTGCTGAGAAATCTTGGTTCAAGACATACAAGGCAGCAGAAATTGGTAATGAGAAGCAATTCGCCGAGCATGTTTTCTTTACCGAGTTTGTATCATCGATTGGAGCACTGACTAGCTTAGGAGCATAACGACAAAAACTGTACTTCCCAACTGTTGACTTTACTTCACGAGACCTGTACTTAGCTTAGCCTAGAACAGAAACGATTGCAGCTGTGCTGAAATCCACTACTTCCACTGGAACTGAAACAATACCAACTTCAACTTTCACTTCAGTTAACAACGTTTCTGCTCCTGCTTTCAAGTTAGCTTCTGCCCCGGCTGGTGAGCCTATCTAAAGGGAGGTAGCCCTATCAGAATCAGTAAGAATTGGATTTGATGGAGCTTGTCCTAGACCTGCTCCTTAACTTTCCACACTTTTCTTAGAAACGAAACTGCAACTGTACTGAACTGAAGGAGCGCTAGAGCTGAGTTGAACAGATTAGAAAGAGAATATGCCTATGATGCATGCCTCGCAGGGAAAGACTCTTCTTTAGTTCCAACATACATAATCCTTTGTTCTATCAGATGGAGGTGCAAAAGGCATTTCTTCACTGTTCTTAAGGAAGAAAGGACTCGAGCGTATAAGGTAAAGCAAAGGCGAGGAAGAAATCCCTGCGCTAGGCAAACGCCGACTGCCTGAATAAGTGGAGCTCCGGAAGGAAATAGAGGAAGAGGCTAGGCGGTTATGGTTTCTAAGCAAGGGAATTAAGGCAGGAGTAGTGGCTCCCTTTCTTGTATCGGTAAAGTCTTTCCCTCAGTGCTTTGGTTGTGAGGTATTCCAGCCTTCGAGTGGGTGTGTCTCTCGGCTGGTTTCTTGAGTTCAACAGTGTTTCACATCGTTTCTTTTTCAGTATGTTTGTGTTGTTGTTTTTAGCAGCTCTTCCTGCGTTTTCAGAAGTGAGGGGTAATCCTGCCCTTTGAAGCTCTACGAAGTAGAGTTAAAAGTTTATATAGGAAAGGGGCCTCGGAAGGCCCGTTTTGGTGAGCTAACGATAGATAGTACACGTGTGCAGTGTACTGTCGTTTATATGCATGCTTTTTAGAGGTAAGTAGTCCTTTGTTTGGTAAAGGACTACGTGTGTGTATATGCGGGCTTCTTTCACTTGAGTTTTTTTGGTTTAGTATGCTATGTGTTTTTGCCCAGTCATCTACGAAGTAAATTCGACAAGAAAGCTATCCGATGTATATTCGATATGATAATTAGCGAAAAGGATGGAAGTTGTTGTGTGTGGATTATAGAAAGCTCAATAGCCAAACTGTGTACCCTATACCAATCATTGATGACCTATTTTTTGATGGGGCTAGAGACTTTTCTCAGATTTCTTTGCTGGCTTGAGCCAGATACGCATGACTGAAAAAGATATAAAAAAAAGCATTCAGAACCCATTTTGCGCATTATGAGTACAAGCTAATGCGCTTTAGCCTCACAAATGCCCCTGTTTCCGCCCTCATTAACCACATATTTTAAGCAAGAAGATTTATTCAAGTATTCTGTGATGATATACTAGAACAAAGCAAAGAGCTTGATAGCCACAAGAAAAATCTGAAGCTGGTACTTCAATTGTTAAGAGAAAACAAATTGTATGCAAAAAAGAGCAAATGTGATTTCTTCCTTCAACAAGTGGAGTATCTAGGCCATTCTGAAAAAGGTGTGGAACCGGCAAAGATTGAAGTGCTGCAGAATTGGAAAAGGCCAGAGTCAGTCAAAGAGCTTAGGGGGTTTTTTCACTGCGCGAGTACATCCAAAATGATGGAATGATAAGTAAGCCCCTGACATGCTTACTCAAGAGAAAAGCCTTCCTATGGAGTACAGAAGCTGAGGAAGGAAGCATTTAAGCTATTTCAAGAGGCTATGTGCAATGCTCCATTGCTAGCCATGCCAGACTTTACTAAGCGCTTCATTATAGAGACTGATGCTAGTGGGCCAGGGAGTGGGTGCAGTACTCAAAAAGATAGGAGGCCTATTGCCTTCATTAGCAAGCCAGCCATTCAACAGTACGAATAGTTGTAAACCAGTTTTCGCTTCAGTGCTCTCCAGACTCAGAAAATAGTATTTTTTTGCTTCAGGCAATCATTTTCTCCTGTACTTGTGGACCGAACGGAGTAAGAGGACCAAACGCGAGAACTTTGACTTGGAATATGATGAGTAGAACAAAGGGTAACACTTTCCTTTATATCTCATTTCTAATTTCTGCCTCCTCTAAGAGATAATCGGACTTTTTATATCGTAGGGTTGGTTAAACCCATAAGGACAAATGAGAGGATAATCGGCAATACCAATTTGTTATCATTTCCGAAAGAGCGGAAAACAAACTAAGTTGAGCTGTAGCACACTCTCTCTTTCTTACCACCTCAGGACTCATATAGCCTAACTCGCTTTTTCAAAACGGCGTTTTTCCACGGGAAAGCCTTCCGACGCACAGTACTGGTCGAGGCATTTTATTACTATGGAGGGTTTTTCCTGTTTTATTGAACCCCTAGTAAAACATCCAGTAGTAGCTACTCACTTTCAAAGCTATTCGAAATCCCTGATTTCTTCTCTAAAAAGACGTCTTTTAGGAGGGCGCTATACCTCCCACGAATAAAAAATGTGAAAGCTAGAATCTAAATCAGATATCTCACCCCAACTTTTGGATTTGACTTTGAAATACCATAATAAGACTTATCTTATAGTCAATCATAAGGAAGATGTTCTAGTTTCTATAGCCTTGTCCGAACTCATTTATAAACAAATGCAGTGTAGAAAACTGCGGAATAATAAATATTTGCATTTTATAAGTTACGAAAAATTCATCTCTGAAGTCAAAAGCTGGGGGCCTACTCACTCACTCTATGTCGTGGATATAAATAGTGCTCTCCACCATGTTGATAGAGAGAAAGTCAAAATGCATTTACACGCGTGCTTGCATGCTGAAAAGCCAATTCATAGTCTCTTGTCTTCCTTCCTCGTCCGTCTTCCTTCGATTGAATTCCGTAGGTAGTTTACCTTTATTCAACCGAAAGGAAATTTGTCTTAGCCTCGTATTCCCCCTTTCCGAGGTAATTCTCCCACTCGGGGAGAACATCGATTTCAATATCACAACTATGTTGGAACAAGAGAATAAAAATGCTCGTTATGCTCGCTACAATTTCACGTCATTCATAGCCCTTCCTAATGAGATAGACACGGATACACATAGGAAGATCCTTTCAAAAATCAAAGGATACTGAAGCGTGGCCTCCTTTATATGGACTCCACTTGAATGGGGGTAAGCCGGGTGGTCCCCCTGTATATTTCAGGAAGGGTAGCATCTCTATTAATAATGAAAGTGAAATCTGGTTTATAAAGGCTCTAATATGGAGCTTTCTCCTGAACACTAGTCTTCATTAAAACAATAGTATCCTTTCTCTACCAGTTCTAGTTAGTCCGGTAGAAATTTGCCCTTTTCGCTTTTCATGCCGCAATTCTTTGCTTTGTCCATTCTTTCCTTTCAGTGCTTGTTTGCCACAGAGACGTTCAGTATTGGCCTTAACATGCCTGCAAAGACGTGTGTTTTCACAAGTGTGCGCCAATTTGCTGGCGAGAATTTTAGATACATTTCTCGCGGCGAGTACATACAGATGAGTGGTCGTACTGGCCGACGTGGTATTTACAAGCGCGGTATTTTTAGATTCATGGTTGATGAGAAAATGGAACCTTCTACAGCCAACACTATCCTCAAAGGAAGTGCAGATAGCTTGAGCAGGTTCTGTCGGTGCACCCCGTCTTTTTGTGTTCCATTTGGCTTGTTCAATTAGTTCTTTATTAACTTGCGTAATCAAAAATTGAGCAGAGCAGTGCATCTCATCTGAGCTACAATATGTTGTTGAATCAAATGCGGAGTGAGGATTACGATCCAGAGAAGCTTCTTCGGTACTCCTTTTACCAATTCCAGGCGGATCGCTCTCTTCCTGATCTCGAAGTATGCTTTCTTTGATGAACCACAAGTTAGAATTTTGTTAATTATAAAAATTAGCCTTGTTTACAATTTACACATTATCTTCAGTTCTAGTTACTTTCCTTATTTTAGTTTCAGAACTGGGAAACATCTCAAACTTCTTCCTGGCACTTACAAGAGAGAGACAGAGAGATCCTATTTCTGCCTTCTCTTATCCATTCCATTCATCCCAACCACGAGCCCGCCATATCTATCTCTTGAATTTATCTTTCTTACTTTTTCCCTTCGTTTTTCATCAACTAGTGTCTTTTTTTTCATTTCATTTGAATCTACAATAGTTTCTTTTGATAAGGATTCTGGATTGGGGTTGATCATATATAGTGTAGTCTTTTTTTCAGTGGAATACGCGCTTTATGTAATGTAGATTTTTGGATTGAGAAAGCTCCGGCCCAGTGTGTTTTACAGTAGCGCCTTGCGGGGTCGTAGAACCGGTAACCTTCAGAGCCTAAGAGCAAAATGGGATTGCATTTCGCGAAATAGACTGAATATAGTACGTAGCAAAAGGAACGCTAGCTATATGCTTAACACATGCAAGTCGAACGTTGTTTTGTTCCTTTTTTTTTTCTTTGTCTTGTTCCGGCCGGTTAGGAGCTTTCCCATTTATTTATTCTCGTTGGTAAAATCCACGCTATTTGAATATGAAATCTCTGGCCTTTTTTGAGAAACCCTTTTTCGTTCGTAACATGCCTACGTTACTCACTGAGTTCCACACAAGAAAATATCTCTAGCAAGAATAGAATGAGCGTGCTTTAGGTTTGATAAAGCTCAATCCGTTGCTTGTTGGAGAGACTGAGTACTTTCCGATAGCGCCATAGAAATGACTATAAGGAACCAACGATTCTCTATTCTCAAACAACCTATAGCCTCCACACTGAACCAGCATTTGATAGATTATCCAACCCCGAGCAATCTGAGTTATTGGTGGGGGCGGTTCTTTTGAGAACAATATTTCCAATTTCTTGGACTAAGCAAGGAAAGCGAATCCTATCCGTCTTTGAGTTGAGGAAAGCCCTTATTTTCGGCCTAACATGGATCCGGTGGGTAGCAGTCTAAGGTGAGTCGGTTCCTTAACCATTTACTAACAGCACCACTTCGCTACGCTCTCGTATCTTCGCACCACCCATTTTTTCCCATCGAGACACTCTTCTTGTGTGTGGAATTCCTCATGATGGATTGTTACCTCTATTGGTTGGTTGGGCTTTAATACTTTAAAGTATAAGGGTACGTCCCGCTAGAAGGAGTATGAATAGTGGGATTCCTTACTAGGCTTTTCCCCCTGTTCTAGGAACTCGTCAATTAAGGTAGGGTTCTTGTTAGTCTATGTCTACCCTTCTTTTATGATCTATCTGCTTGTGCAACGGACCTCTCTCCTACACAAGTCAGCCTTGCTCACTCACCCCTCTCTGGAGTAGAGCCCTCAAGCCTATATAATACAGAAGAGAAGGAAGTTAGACGACATTAGCAAGGGGCTGAGTTTAGTATTGGGTTTCCGCTATTGGTTCATTTTGGTCTATTAGGGCTTAGTCGCTAAGCGGCTGTCAGTGCAGGTGAACCGAACTCGTATGGCTAGTATGTATTGTTTCCGTCAGTAGTCTGCGTGCGAGTAATAGTAGTTTGCTAGTTTCAAAAGTGGATTGTGGCTTTAGTCTAAGCCAAATCAACGTGTTGGAAGTAGTGTCGATCCCCAGGTAGAGATGAATTGGGTAGTTTTGATATGTTTTCCATCACATAAATAAAAGAATTTCGTATGGAAAGTTCTTTCTGTTCCTCCTGTCGTATATACTTGGCCTCGGTAAATCGATCTTATCCTCGGGCACCAATACTCTTTCCATTCATCTTTTACCGGTCAGCGAACCGTATAGCTCCGTTAAGGTCAGTCTTGGGACCCATGGCAATGTCAAAGTAGAAGGGTTGGTGCGGCCTAGTTAAGCCTGTAGTACTGAAATTAAAATCTACATGAGTCTTGTCAAAGTTCCCTCATTACTCCTGCCAGAACTGCAATCGGGAGTCGTGGGAATTTTTAAAATAATGAAATGAATTAGCCCTTTTCCACTTCAAGGGGAACCCAGAGGAGTGGTAATGAGAGATGTTCGCATGGAATCTCTTTTCTTAGGAGGGTGAAAAACCCTTACATATATAGGTATACCTTATATGATTCACCGTAGTGTCGGCTTGAACGAGAGATTTTATTTAGCCTCTTCTTTGACCATGCTATGAGGAGAGTTTGAGGCAGGCTCATTCTTTTAGCCCGAGAGTCTGTCTGGGAGTACACGCGGGGAAGATTAGATGGACGTCCGTGGGGGGGTCCGTAGCTGAAGATGAGATGTGGGTGCGTAGCTCACCAAATGAAAAAGAAGGGGCCCCTGGTGGCACAAAGCTGTAGGGTTTATGAATATAGAACCAGTCAAGAAAGACTTAAAATTGGCGAGTGAGGTGACGAGAGCTGAAGTTCAAAGGCTCCTCCCTAGGCAGATGTACGATTTATTCTTGCTTGGGTGTTAACCTCTCTTTAGGTCTGATTGCCCGACATCAACAGTTGACCTGCACCTGAGATGACCTGATAAATGAAGTTGACCAAAATCTGAAATGACTGGAACATGACCCAATTCAATCTACTTGTTCGCCACCACAGCGGATACTCTTATTGTAATAGTCAAAAAGTTTAGATATATAGAGGTGTGATGCCTTTGAAAATGTTAAGGACTCCTTAGAACTACAGCATAAAATAAGTAACCTTACCCGATTCCAGGTTTTATTTATTCAAGTCTATATTTACTAACTTTTCCGTTGGTAAAAGAAGTACGGTGGTCTACGGTTTTCCATATTATCTTTCAGGGGATAATATACCTTTTTTTAGGCATCATTGTTTCCAGAGAGCATAAAGCCAGCCGAGAGCAAACCTACCTCCCCTTCTTGTACATCTCCGCGAAAGGCGCCCCGAAAAACGGATCTATTTGGGTTGGGCGGGCGGTCGCCCTAACTCTAGATCTCTGAAAATTATGGAAGAATGGTCGGATATTCTTTATTTTTGATTTCAGGTTCATACATAGTCTTTGATTTTGGTACTGACTTAGTTCAGTAATGAACTGATTCTACCCCTTTCCCCTCTAGCTTTGATCTAATGAGATTAGAAGACTTTTGACATAAAATTCATCCACAAAGATCAAGTTGTCAGATTCCAGTTCTATCACTTTGTGATGACCAATTCAAGCTTTGAACTTATAAAGGTTTGCTTGGATTTTGGAAATTGGCGATATTGTTTGTATTTTAGTTGTGCTGTGTTTCTGGTAACTGCGGAGTTGGTGAGCACACGTGCATGGTGTGGAAGCCGATAAATAATGATGATATTCAAGTAGCTCAGAAAATGTGGAGGTGCTCTTTTTTCTTATTTAACGCAATAAAAAAGAAAAATTATTATTTTAAATAACAGAGATTCACACTATTGCTATGCAAATTCTCTTAGTCCCTTTTACTATTGGGTTTGTTTTCAAATCGTATGGTGTGTATTCATATTTAAGGCAATCTACGACTTCAACGTCCTCTTCGCAATCAATGTTTTTCACTTGCAACGAGGAACGTTTAGTATCAAATATTCCTATAATCCTTATGTCGTTCAATGGATGCAAATCTACTTCAGTTGCTAATTGGCTTTCTTCAAACTACTGCTAGTGTCTTGGCATCAAAGATAAATTTCACGGAGCTTAGTCAAGTAGAACCGGCTTTGTCTGAGGACACAAATGGTGGCTCGAAGCAAGGAGGCGACTTCCCTTTACGAAATGAAACGGCTTGAGGCTTACACCAACAATTTGGTAGATTTGCATTTCATATGGTTAGTCCTCAGTAACCATAACTATTTGGTTTGGTCACACTTGGATTCGCGTAAAGGCTGTTCAAGTTTTGAAACTGGCACTATTTTGGTATATGGTCTGGTCAGATTCTATACCAGGTGCCTATAATAGCACACCTTTATTTCCTCCTGGAGAAAATGCCGGTCACATTAAATGGCGTCCAAGCTGCTATACTACTTACTATGCATGGGTCTACAAAACCAAGGACTTTACTTCTTTCTATAAAGGCGCGAAGCGGCGTAAGCCTTTGGAAACTTGTTATTATGGAAATAGAATATAGAAAGTCAGGGCGTTAGCGCTTTTTACTCTTTTGATGAGCTCCTAATTTTTGAATACATTGCATTGATTGAAAGAGCTCTCAAGTCATACGTTAATAGTTTTGTTTTTATCCTCACCTGACGCTAACCTATTTGTTGTCTTTTTAGATTTGTTTATTTCCGTTGTAGATTTTGGAAAGTTCTTCCAAAATGACTATAAGCTCTCATATCATTTCAGTACAAGGATACCACCTAGGGCATTTGAAACTGTAAACAGACTCCCCCCGGGCCTAGGTGGAGGATAAAAAGGCGAGCGATTCTTTGTCCTAGTCTTCTACTGGAAAGGTACTGTTTTTTACAAATCAAACGCTACGCCCTTTCACTCAAGCTTCGCTTGGAAAGCAGGAAAGTTTTCCCGTCCTGCTATGACAATCATGAGTGTGTGTATCCCGTAGGAAAAGTCAGCATAGAATACTTCGCATAGGTTAAAAATATGAAAGAAGAAAGATTTTTAAGATGTAAGTTCTTTTTCTTCTGTTGTCGATGTCGAATTTTCGTATATAGAAAGAAAGTGATATAGCGTTTGACCCTAACCTTATGCTTCTCTCTTTCTGTTCCAGTTTTTGATAGTTATGCCAACCAAAGAAGGGTATTCAGCCCGGGTAGTGTTGTCACTGCACAAGAGGTTCTACACAGGTGTAAGCAAAGAAGATAAAAGGGGGTCACACTGGATTTCGAAAAAAAGCATATGATATGGTGCACTGGGGGTATCTGAAAGAAGTACTGGAAACAAGGGAAAGGGGTTTTTCTCTAAATGGATAGATTGGATTATTTCACCTATTTTTGGAGCTCAGACCCGTATTAACTATAACGGACAGCTCAGTGGATGAATTAAGAAAATTACATCAGGTTGGATCTGTAAGGGAGTATATGAGCGAGTTTGAAAAAGTAAGGGCCTCTTGGCCAAATATGACGGAGAAGTGTTTCTTGCCCTCTTTTCGTTGTGGGTTAAAGGAGGAAGTTAAGTATATGGTTACTGCTCTTAACCCTAATTGTGTGAAAAAGGCTTATTAACATGCTATGCACTATGAGTTAGCACTCGAGTAAGCCAGTAAGAAATCTAGAGTGGTATCTAGAACTTTGTCCTCTTCTTCATCTCCATCATCTTACGAACACAATCTCATGCTTAGCGCCCTCACTGCTACTTCTCTCTATTAAGCAGCTCTCTGGGTCCGTCCATAAGCATGCATACTGGCGCTCTCTTATTGGCTAGGGGATTTCCGCCTTTCGTTACGTGTCTCACTTTCACTGATTTCATTTAAATGACTGACTTCACGAAGACTAATTGGAAGAGGGACGGGAATAGATTGACTCTCCTTTGGGCTAAGAGAGGAAATTCCGCATCAGGTCAGTTGAAGCTTACAGACCATTGCACTATGAAGGAGAGTACGTATGTGTATGCTTCAAGCAGTGAGAGATGGAGATATGTAGGATAGGGTGAATTTCGACGACCTACTTAGTAGAACCTACGGCCTTGGTCCTTATTCGGAAGCTTTGTTTGGGTATACAGTTCCGGAACGATTGAGATACAGAAAAACAGGATCCCCTAACACAACCTCGGAAACTACTCAGTCCACACTACCGTAATATCCCACTTAGAAACCATTCCTCGGAGCCTCACCTTCTTTATGGGTTGACAGTTACTCTCTAGCTACAGCCCTTGTTTTATCAAGTTTTGTATTATCGCTCCGCGCCTTTCCCTTACTTTCGAAACAAGTAGCTCAGTTGCCTTCTTTTGTTAAGGTACCCAGTTCTCAAGTTGTAAGGTGTTTTTGAGGAAAGTACGTTACTAGAGGCTGTAAAGATCAACAGTCCAGTCATTTGCATAACTAACTTTTTCTGATCCTGCGGCCTCATCTGATAGTCCCAAGCCGCCTACTTTTGCCTATGTGTACCGAGCTTATTTGTTAACTTACTAATTAGGACCTATAAGCCCCCTGCTTGACCTAGCCTCATTATAGACTTTCCTTAGTAAGACTCCTCGCTCTATTCCAATCACTAAACGAATACATAAAGTCATACATATATAAACAAACAGTTTGGTTATCCTACCTAGCCTTAGTCAAAAGCTTATTTGTTAACTGAATCAACTCAGTAAAAGACCTGTCGAATTCCAAAAATACCAAAAAGAAATTATAAGAAAAGAGTCCCTATACCCAAGTTAGCTGCTTTTTGACCTATTACCTATTGCGTATACTCTTTACCTAGTCACAGTCAATGATCTCTATCCCAAGCTCTAATCCCAACCAATGGATATACTTTACCTATCGCATATACTGGTTGACAAGAAAAAACACATATCGCCCTAGTTTGCTTATCTTTTGCTTTCCAGTTTGGTGACCCACTTTACCGACCGAAGTGACCTGCCCTACTGCATGCGATTATTACCTGCTTTGCCTCCATGCCTATGAAAAGCTATGACCTATTTGATAGATTTGACCTAAGAACTACTCTTGCCTTACAATGCCCATACCGGCGTATTTTCCTTAGTAACAATCCCTATTAGAGATCTAGAAACTCCATAAACTCATCTCTCTTTTCCATCTCTCTTTACCTATTGACTCACGGTTTTGCACTCTTTTCCAGAATGAACTACTAGTCTTTCCTACTCTCCTAATAAGTACTGCTACTGTATTAACTGTCCGTCGCCCTATGTTCCCTTGCTCTACCACTCCTAGTGTTCGCTCTACCACTCCGGCCTATTTTCTCCCAATGCTAGTGCTGTCTTCGTCATTGCTTTCTGTTTCTTCACAAACTATCTACTTTATTGTAGACATCTAAAATATAGGGTAATCATCTAGAATCAAGCATTGACTTCAAGCACTCTACCAGTAATGATGGAAAAGCTCCTGACTTCAAACACTATTCCTTTCCTTATTTACATACACAAGCGTACCAAAGAGAATCAGCAGTAATAGACCATACATTACACTTGCTAAAAAATCATAGATTCGGGATAAGAAGAAAAAGAGAACAGACAGCATTCATATATGTCCGTACGCTACAGTTCTTATGCACCAGTTTGACACTTATTTCCTTGAAGAAAGAAAGCTAGCTAGTGAGAGATTATCGTCGGGCTATCACTCGGCTTTAGGTTTTCGCTAGTTACATGAACAATCTTGGAAATTCTGGTATACAAACAATCTAAGAATCCTTGCTTCCCATATCCTATCTCTTACCTACCTGACCTACTTTACTAACAAGAGAAATATACTCGGGTCAGAGCGTATCAAAGATCCATAAGAAAAACGAAACCTAAGGAAAAGACAAAGCCACCCTCAGCAAAAGGCTAAAACAAGAACTGGAAAGTAAGACAAAGCCTCGCTACTACTTTCATTCCACACAATATACGGGTTCAATTGAAAGAAGGGAAGACCTAAGAGCAAGATAGTGTATTCTCTATATTAACCATTGCCCAAGCCTCCATTTCTGAATCCTCCTATATACAAGCCTAGCATTCACCCGATTAGCGTTGACCAGAATATAATAAGATAGCAGAATATAATAAGATAGGTCATTGCAATTATAGAGTTGTATAGAATACTCGGTAGAAGATAAGCCGTGTAGGTAGGTAAGTAAGTGCCCTTCCCCTATTTATCATAAGATGGAACCGGACCTCCTTCCTATGGAATCGTGTATGAAATTGTTGTGGGCTATTTACCTCCTAAGTCTTATTTCTTAACAGATTTTCCTTGGTACCAGATCACACCTGGTATTGAAACCTGGCTGGCAGGAACTGGCCTAGAGTGAAGCCTACCTTCAAATGCAAGAAATTAAATGAAATACGGGCAAAACAAATGCATTAGTTGTTATTCGACTCAATGCTCGGACTTTATTTAAGGATATGAAAACAGTGAGATAGAAAAATGATGATATGTAAGATATAAAAGGAGTAATTTACCCTATAAGGGGTTTTGAGACTACACTGAAAGCCCGCCCAATTCTATCTATTCGCACACCACTACTAAAGCGAGGACAAGCCTGGTGATTCTCTCAGTAAGTAAGGAAATAACTCCCAATGACAAGGGAAATTTGGAAATTAAATCCATTTGTTCGACTTCCGCACAACAAAAATCAACAGAAAAAGCTAGGAATTGCAATCAGTCCAACCGACAAAGAAAGCTTTCTAGCTAGGAATGAATTTGACTCCTTCTTTATTTGACTAGTGCCCCGGCTATAATATGTTACCAAGCTGTACGAAAAGGGGAAGCTTAGCTCGTTTTGACAAGGGTCAGCCCCAAGAAAGAAATTAAATTAAATTCTCTTTGGAGATGCAACCTAGTCATTGAAAAGTACCCCGAACTACACTTATGTAAAAATGCCAATGCTCGTGCTGCCGATGCCTAAAAACGAGAGTGCCAGCCAGGATTCTGCCAGATAGCTAAATTGCTTTTTGCACAAAGAAAGTTCTCCGTACATACATCTGAAAGAAGAGCGCACTTCTAGAGTCAATGGAACCTGCATAAGTAAATACTGGAACGTATACGTATGAAAGTTGTACCTTTGTCTTTTCTTGTACGCGGGTAAACTCAGCACTCTGAGTTGAATAAGTGCTTGCTTCGTTGTCTTAGACGAATATCTTCTCTTCTTTCTCCTTTTCTCGTATAGAGAGTAGAAGAAGACTCAGTAATGGGTGGTGTGGGTATTTCCTTTTCCAAAAGAGAAATGGAAGCAGTAAGGGGGAAAGAATCCTCAGAAAAGATAGTGTAGTTTGGTTCTTTATCGCATCCCTTCAATAGTGGAGTGAAAAAAGGCATTGTGTAGTCAAGAGTAGTCTCCCTTCGCACCCGGCAAGAAGAAAGAAGCGTTGAAGCGCCGGGATTGAAGGTCAAAGACTTATGCTACTTTATGCACAACTTGTTGAGTAACTACTTGCTTTTGAGCATATAATTGTGAGCATATTAGAGAACTGAATTACTGACTTGATACACGTCAAACTCTATCTTCTTCTTTTCTTGCATTCTTTAACGCATAAACCATTTGGAATTGAAAGTTGTCTACAATAGTGTTATTTCTTCTTTCGTATTTCTGCCCAGAAAGCGTAAGCGAACTACACGAGCCAACACGATGCCTATCAAACTAGTGTTAACGATCCAGAACAGGAGTCTGATAATGGCTTGAAAACAGATGGAAGCTGACGGGTTTGAGTCATTTTCTGCTTGGGTCAGATCGGAAGCAATTCCTTAGTATCCTTTCATTCCAGTCCTTATTCCCGCATTGTTCTATCAATTTGGCCAAACGAACTCAACAGCTTTCTTTTTCCCAGAGTAGAGCATTCTGTGGGAATTGAATCTGATGCCTAGCCCTAGGATTCCATTATGTCCGGTTGCCTTCTGGTTAATGTCCTGTGCCTTGACATGTGACTGATGGTTTATGTCCAGTGCTGGTATCTGTGCTGTGCGATTGATAGACTTACCTCTTTCTTTCGCTTCGAAGTCCCTGTCAAATTAGGTAATATTGAAGTTCTTGCATTTCCTGCATCTGAAGTGTGGGATGATTCTGGGAGTTTGGATGCCCTAGTTTCCCTTTTCTATGGCTCCGTATAATGCATGTGATGCTATTGTATTGTCTATTTCCTTTCCGTAGGATATTGGGAAGCTGTTCCCGGAGGCTTCGGCTGGGTGCACTTCCCCGACTTACTCACTTTTCCATTATCCTCGGCAACTGGAGTCGAGAGTAGTGCTATTTCCTGCTTCTAAGCTTACCCTTTTCTACCTATTCAATACAAACCCTAGCTAGCTTGTCAACACCTATCTCGTGCTTTACTTCTCTACCTAAACGTGAACAAGATGCCTATTTTCTTACTTTTTAGAAACAATAAGCATACCGTCAACAAAACATATGCCAACAACTAACTCCTGAGCTTATATTTCTACAGCTTGGCTTGCTATTCACTAGAATATGAGTTTATTTGCTTGCTCTTCTCTTTCTATTCGTTTGTCTTCTTTGTTACCTATTGCCAACTCTAGTCTTCTTGGCTTTCCGTTTTCTTGCAACGAGTTTAGTAGGCATGAGAGATACACTACTAACGTTACGAGTGAAAAGAGCCCTGGACTCGGTTACTCTGACTAAGCGCTGGTTGTTTTTATTCGAGTAAATAAAGATATGGATGGATACATTTTTCTGCTTGCTGGCGTAGCCGTGTCATGGAGGAGTTTAAAGCATAAATTGACTGCGTAGGCTGAGCTCGTTTCTTGTTTTGAGGCAGGCTGGTCGGCCTCACTCTTATTGAAAGAGCCCTCGGCCTTACTAAATTAAGGGAAGTTTCAGGCATGGCTTCTCTTTTTGCCTAATCTGAGGGAATCTCGAACTTGCTGAAATGACTGATGCTCATTGAAAATAAGATCTCATCCCTTAGCGGATGCATCAAGTAAGTTATTTTCATCATCACCAACGGTAGAATCAGTAGAACGAAGAGGAGAAGGGGATCCTATTTAAACATAAACAAGCAGATGTAAAGATTAAAAAGCACCGCCTAGCTCATCGACATTCCTAATCCATTGGATTAAACAACGGATTCGATCTATTTTGCATGGATATTGAACTCCAAGGCAGGCAAACTACATACCACCTAACAACGACTTTATATATCAACTGCTATGCCCAAATCAAGTAAAGTTTCGGATTATCCTCTCCTGGACCACCGAGAGCCATTCTTTGGAGTGACCTTCCCAGTCTATGGTAAACTTATTTAGAGTACTATATCTAAGGCACCTTACCTATTTGATTTGGTTTAATTAAGGTTACTAATCGAGGTGACGATTGGTCATTTGCGAGGGTAACTAAGAATGCTTCTTACTAAGTGAGATATCTTTCCTCTCTATCTACTTATCTTGCTAGCTTTCCAGATACCTCATTCGTATTTATTGGTTGTTTATGCTTTACTTTTTTTACTTCTGTTCCTTGCGTCACTTTCACATGCTTTGATCCTGCCTTCTTAGTCATACGTAGAGCTAAAGGTAATGTAATTACCACACCATGGCGGCCTGACGCACTTAATCCTTCGTTCGTAGAACAATCTATATATAGGTTACGCTATTCTTTTATGTCATTCTACCTTGTAGAGTAAGGTATTCAAGTTCAGGGCATGCTCTTTTCGTGTAGAGGACGGTGCGCTAAGGAGATGGAACCATATGCTTTTCATACTTTTGTAGAACTGACAGCGGAGACGAAAAGCGAAGTGAAGTCAAGCAAGAAAGAAGCTCTTTTTGCTTTAATTGCTTGAGAAGCGTTCTAAGCCACGTGCGGGGAAGACTAACCAAAAGGGAGTAGCACTTGGAGTGATATGAGAGAATCAAGATGAACTATGAAAAAGCTCTATATATGAGGCGGAGAAGAAGTCAACTCAAGCCGCGCGCGGGGTAGGTTAAGGTAAAGAAACAGACCAGTAGGAGTTATCGGATTTCACGCCCCAAGTCAGACGACTTCCTTGCCTATTAGTACTAATCCCTTCCGCTTCTTCCTCTTTATTCATTCTTATCTCTGCTACTGAAAGCAAGTGGCCCACACAGGACAACCAGATAGCTCGATCGCTTTCTCCTTCCTGTTGGTTTGGTGCACCCATCGAAACCCAAGGAGCCGAGCTAGTTGATCGAATGGGAGGCTAGAGTGGACAGGCCGGCCGGGGGTACAGTAAATAAGCCCACCCCAGGTTGAAGCATATCCATCTCTATAGACTACTTCCTTTCGTTATAGAGTGAGCCAGTATCTACCTGTACTTACTAAATCTCATGGAAGCAATCAATACTCGTATGAAACTTTCCTCACCGAAGTTCACCTAGACTTTATATCCCTGAACTCTCCAGCCGAGAAGAAGTCAAAGGCACTCACTTACCACATTGCCTTACTCTTTATTAGTTTAATTACTAAAAGCTTTTCACCATACCCTTACTATATATAATATACATAATAGATAGCTTTGCTCCTGACTTCTTTAAAAACCCATCCCTGAAGTTGTAGAGGACGCTGATGCAACCACTCAACAAGCATTTAGGCGAATTTAGTGTCTTGAAGTACCTGAACTTCTCTCTTTGACCCATAAAAGTGTAAGCGTAATTGGAGTCTGCATCAAGATGTGAGCGAAGATTACTATCCCATTTCTTCTGATCTTTTGTCAATAGGGATTTGGGTTCTAAGCTCTTCATGACAGAGTACAAGATCTCCCGTTTAAGGTTCAGAAAGAATGTTAGCCATACGGACTCTCTTTTCATCGGATAGTAGTTCCGGATAAAGAGCAAGGGCGGTATACTAAAAGAAAAGCTTGAAAGGATCCGAGTAGAGATCCATATCTGAGATGTTTCTGGAAGTAAGTGATATAATATTATCGAATAGCAGACAATTAATGAGATGTAGAGGGTGAGTCAGGTCGGATAATGGTAAGCAAAACTTATATATGTGAGCCTCAGTAGTGTAGGAAATCGACGAAAAGGAAGAAGGCAGAGGCAGCTTGGCGTTGGCAGGGTACATGATCATCAAAAATAATGCTAGTCTGAAGGGAATAAGTGGGAGTTTGAGCTCCTTACGCCGAATTCATCAATAAGCTCGGTATTCAATCATTAGCAGGCGTTACGCCGACAAGTAAGGAAGAGATTAGTCAAACACAACGCTATGCCCGGACTTTAGTAGCATCTGTACTCTACGTTGTCTCTGAATCCCGAGATGTCAGCTCTCTTCGCACTCCAAGGAATAGCATTTTGCGTCAATAAATTAGTGATAGGTTTACTGATAAGCCCATAATCTTGAATGAAATTCCTTTCAATCAATATCGTGGATTTTTTAAGCAAGACCTAGTCCTATATAGTCTAGAGGTTATGAGAACATAGCTCTCTCTGCGGCTTTCAGCACTGTCTTCCCGGGAGCAGATTTGTTTTGTCCACACGCATCCTTATAAATAAACCATTCTCTTTTTTGGTAGATCGCTTCCTTCCTAGCAACTATACTCTACTTCATTACCGAAGAAAAAACCCATTATCTTCCCTTCGAAAGGGCTAACCAATTCAATACTGGAGTAAACTTCCTATTTCCAACTTAAGCGAGTTAGACTAAGCGATATCTTATTTATTCTTTCTTGCTTGCAACATCTGCTTATAACCCCGTGCGCGGGATAAAGGGTAAGACCACTTCTTTCGCATCAACAGAAAAAGGGCTGGCATTCAAAAGTACTTATCTAAAAACCAAAGAAAGTTAAGTTCACCGTCACTTTTATCTATATCCTTTCCAGGGGGCGTAGCACCCCCCTTACCAGAGTCGGGGATAACCGGACTCCTCAGGAGTCTAGTCTGATTCCATTCTAGTGGTAGTAAATGGCGGACGGAATCTTTCAGCCCCTACGCCTATACATCTTCTATGCAAAGACCCTTAATAGCTTCTGCAACTATCACTAGTCTATCTAAAAGCATCGGTTGTGTGAACTCCCCAAAAGTAGAATCGATGGAAGGCTGGTATAGCAAGTTAAGTGAGTCGAGGGATTGCTCTTCCTCGTGTCAGTCGTAAACTCCACCATCGGAACAAGTTCTTTCCTTTCACAGAGATTCCCTTTCAGCAATACACACATACCAATTTAAAGTAAAGTATACGATTTGCCGAGAGAAAATCGAGTATTTCTCGCTGGGGAATTCCAACTTTTTAACAGTGGGAAAGACTTTTTTCAGTAGAAGGGAAAGGTATAACTTTAAGTTATGTTCAGTAAAAACAAACTATTCCAAACTGCTTCACTGCGAACTGCCATGCTAGTGCACTATCACCTCACAACTATTTTGCTTTTCTCTTCTTTACGGGTAACGAGCAATCCGCCCGTTTAAATGCCCCTCAGCACGCCACCGCAAACTCATTGTCTTCGGAGACCCACAATAAGAAAATAGCACTTCTGGTTGATATGAATCCACTCCTCCTTGGTCCGGTCATGTCAACTTTAGCCCTCATCTTCAAAGAGCCCACTTGCTTAATAAGAAGCATTGCGCTCTGATTCAATGTCAAGCGAAGAGCTTTAGTTCCTGTCACCAACAAAGTCTAAATAGATTCAATTTAGTCAGTTAGAGGTCCTTATTTATCAATGCTACTGGCTTTTACTTTTTCATGTTCAAATGTCTGTACCAGAACTTACCACCTCTTTCCATCCTCATAAGAACGAATCAAAATGATTATTAGGTTACCAAGTTCGAGCACATGAAGACATAGATACCAGGATATTCCCCTCCCATATTTAATATTTCTTCCAAACAACTACGCCTGAAACCGCCTTGGGTTCGTTTTATATGATTTGATGCCAACTGCTTTCCTATCTCCTTGAAAGCAACTACTGGATGCCAACCTTTTCAATTTTATTCTGTCAGAGGCCAATTTTGATCCAAATTCACAGAAGGGGATGGGAAGATGGCAGCACTCGCTAATGAAGAAAGCAGCTTTTCACGAGAGTTAACGGATGGTTGAACCACTTTCACGGAGGTTTGGTAGTGCTTACCCGCATCGGGAAAGTCAGGAATGTTGTGAGTCAGGCAGGCCTTATATATACCATTACGCAGGCCAAGAGGAGAAGTATACCAGTCAAAGCTTTATAGACACCGTCTCCCATCACTTTGAAAGCTACGGAAAGCAGCGGCTGATTGAATGGTTTCCGCCTCTTATATTCAAAGAGGCGGAAAGCAGGGAGCGTTGGAGATAGGGTTAGTACAATAGTACTGACTTGGGACAAGAATAGGGCTATAGGGAGGGAGATCGACACCACAAGTCTTTCTACTAGCATTTGGGTGCTCGGGAAAGCAGATAAGAGTAGCATCCGGCAGATAACTAAATTGATGTCTTCGTTTATTTACTTTGACGTATTGCCATTTCTGACGACGTAGCAGTAGTGGAAAGCTACGGATACGCATTAGGTAACCTACTCCCTTGTCTTATTTTCTGTTTAATATATGTAATTCTTTATTTGCTTATGGATGCATCAGTTTCTTTTTCTTTTCATAGGTAAGAGTATCCATATGTACAGCATTACCTGGAAGAGGAAGTATACGGGTAAGCCTACCTTCACTCCCCATCTCTACTCCTCTTTTGGATAACTCCACTCGAGTCTGTTCTGGAAGCAACGCACTAGCATTTCTCAACGAATGGATCCAGTGAGTAACGTATAATGTTACGAACAAAAAAGGGGAAAAGAAAAAGGACAAAAAGCAATACAGCTCCTCAATAAAGGAACAGGTAGATATCTTGCAATTAACCCGATGCAGACTTGTATGCTTGCTTCGTAGTAACTACCTCGCTGGCAAGAGGGGCGCTTTGCAGCAGCTTCGTATTCTATCTCATCCAGTATATCCAATGCTTCGTCGCTCCGCGCCTCGGCTACTGTCTTCGATTTAATAACTCTTCTTTCCTCCCGCTGCTAGTCAGTTGGAGACCACGCACAAGCTAGAGAGGTTATGGGCACTCTAAGCATACCATCGATCCAGTGTAAATATATATGGGGAATATCCTAGTGTTTGGAAAAACCGGATCATTTTGGCTTCGACTTTGATTTTTTGAATCGAGAGGGGGCTTCGCCTTTTCTTCTTCAATTGCCTATCTTTAAGAATCCAATATATGGATAGCCCTATTTTATACTAGGTATTTTATTATGTGAAGGGCATTGTCCCTATAGATCTTTTTCATTCCGTGGAGCTGTCCTATCTAATTATCGATTAGTCAATAGTGCTGTATTTCAGTGATATTTTAAAGCATCTTTGAATAGGAAGGGTATCTTGCAATCGTTTCTACCTTGTGTTAAGCACGTCTCAAAGTGATAATTCCGTTGCAACTTTCAGGAATATGAGCGCCCGAAGTGTGTATGTGTATTCTTAGCTAGTCTAAATCCGAGTCAGTATAAATAATAGTCCGTTAGTTCATGTGTCTATCTGTGAGTTTTAGTCCTTGTAGGATAATTTCCGCGAGTTCTTTGCTAGTAAGTTAAGTGAATTTCCGTTGGAAATTCCTAAATCGGTCAGATCTTCGCTCAGCTTATGCAGCTTTGCTAGATCTGTGGCCCGTGCGCTAGGCCCCTTCAATTGCCTGCCCTGATTACTTAGAGCTCTATAAAGGATAGAGAGCGAAACAATAAACCATGGGTCCCCTCCCCGCAAAAGTGGAAGAAGATAGTGGAGCTTGTAAGCATTGTCTAGAGCAAGAGAGGGAGCCCGTATGGACTCTGTATTTATTTTCTCATTGCTCTTTAGTCGAGGTTATAAAGTGAAGCAAGTTGTTGCCCTTAAGTTCGATTCCAAGTCTGGCCTAAGTTGAGTCACTCAAAGTGTCTCATGTGTGTTCCTTAGAAGGAGTACTAAGTATTATCTACTGAAGCTTAGTCATTTTAAGGTATAAATACGCTAGATATGTAAGCTAAGGAGGCAATTCTAAATCTCTCTAATTCTAAGGTAGCTCTGCCAGTAGAGTAGGAAGTCAAGTGGTATTCAATCATTCCTAATTACCTCAGAGCTAAAGCCCTATCAAGCAAGCCATTTTAGTAAAGTCTGTTTATAGCTCCCATTCAGTTCGCTAGTATAAGTGGAACTACTGTCTGGGAGTGTATCAGATGAGTATTTTCTTGGGGAAGTTCGTACTAGGTAATATTGTCCCAAAGTAGGCGCTCATGTCTTACTCTTCAGCGGGCCTTTACCGTCAAATCCGAGTTTGGTAATCAGAATTGATATTAAGTTTCAGATGAGATAATTAATCGGAAAGCGTGGAAGTGGCAAAGTTGTGGGTGTAATTGATTCCCAGGAGGCTTAAGCAAGGCCTTCCTGCTCTGGCGGGCAGTAATAGCAGAATTTTTATAGTAGGAAGTAGCATGTTTTTATCGAACTGCGTAAAGTGAAGTTGCCTGCTTGTATGTCTACTTGTTTCAGTTAATTCCGTCTCCGGTTTCACTAGGTCAAGCATGTCAATATGAGTGGTAAAGTCAGGTTGTGTTAAGTACACTCGAATTGTCAAAAACCCGGCATAATATTTCTAAAGTTTATTGAGTGTAAAGTAAAATATAGGATAGTATGAGTGTGAATTATGTAAAGTCTAAAGTTGCATTTCTAGGAAGTGCTATTTAGAGTATGTCTAAAGTGTGAATTCCTGGATAAAGTTTCATAGGAAGGATCAAGTGTTCATTGATGGATGTATCAAGTGTTAATATCCGTGGGGCCGAGTAGTTTTTTGTTAATAGCCGTTAGCGCAGAGTAGTAAAGTGAAAATCTCAGTTATCCCAAGGATAATAATCATTTTTTAAAGTATCACCCCGATCTAATAAGTTAAGTTTGTCGATCAGACGTCTCTAGCGTGTTGTCCGTTTTGGTAATAAAGAAAAGAAAAGTTTTTCTCAGGAAGAGTGTCGTCTCGTTCCTCTAGGATGAGACAGTTGCGTATTAAAGTTTTGTATGGTAAGCGTATTCGTGAGTTAATCAGTGTATCATTGTCTGTCAGTAAGGTATGTTGAAGGGATTGTCTGTTTGTATTATCTATTTATTGTTTTAATTTATGTTTGTATTATCTACTTTTTGTTGTAAGTATCCATGAGTATTAGTAAATTAGTTCTGGCATTAGGAATGTACTATTTAGTGGATTCATTCTGTGCCTGAAACTGGATCTCCAAGAGTTCCATGTGCATAGGTTGGCAAGGATAAGTGAGAATAGTAATATGTGATTCATGTTTCTCAGTAGGAAGTCTAATAAGTCATAGTCAGATTTCTCTCTATGCAAATATAGGACTCGTATATTGAGGTTAATGAGAGTATATAATACCTTTTAGAGTGTCCTTGTTGTAAGACATCAGTAGAATTGTGCGTGGGAAGTGAGTTTTCAAGCATGTATCTTTGAGGTGCCCATCCCTCGGTCCCTAGTAAAGGTGTAGTTCAGGCTTTCATGTCCTAGCTCGAGTATTCATATAGTAATTCCCGTCCGGAATAAGAGCCGGTCTAGCCAAAGCCGAGTTCAGTAAGGAAAAAACAAGTCGTTTCTTAGTAATTCAAGATCATATCATCTAGGTAGGGGACCATTATAGTAATCGCTTAGTAAATTGCAATGCCTAGTTTCGAGAAGTTGGTAGGCATCATTATGTGTAAAGCAAGAGGACTGAGTTTCGAATCGCCCGGATAACCAAATCGGATAACTAAAGTAGTAAGTTGTAGTATAATCAGCAAGGGCAGTATATTTAGCAACTGAGATATTTTAGTAAGTGGAAGAGAACATACCTCGAGATAGAGGCAGGAGCGATCCATAATCATCAACAAAGAGTCAGGGTTAAGGGGCTTAGATTAGAGTGCAGCGCGTTGTCTTGCTAGTGCCTCTCTCTAGCCTACTTTGTCTTTGTATCTTAGCCCTTCTAGCTCTAGCTTAGGGGGCCCCTTCCTAGCTTATTAAACTCTTTCTTCGGCAGGATCGAATGAGGTTGATGGGGTATGCTTTTTCAACTAAACTGCGTTTGGTTCGTTCATCTGCTTGCTTTTCATTTTATGCGTTGGAACCTAGTCCGTAGTAAATAGAGGTGGAGCAAAGGCAAGGTAGCTGATAAAGAAAGGTGAGTACGTGCGAAAAGCCAGAGGCGCGAGCCCTTAAAGAAGCTTTGAGCGAAGGTGTAGTCCGTAAGTAAGAAGTTTCTCAGGGGCTCCATATAAAGGGGCGTGTGAAATTCGAACACAAACTGTCAAACAGTGAAGTTTCTCGAATGGATCTTATTCAGGTAGTAGGGGCGAAGAGTGAACTCGTTGCGGTCGTGTGTCGTGGGAGATGTTGTTTCCGAGGTTGGGGAAGAATAAAATCCCTCAAAATCTGTGCCTTAAAAATATCAGAACTGATCTTCTACATCATCAAATTTCACTCTCGAAGAAACCTGGCTCCTAGCTTTCAAATAGGCATAAAAGATACAACAACCCTACTAAACCTAATGCAGACACCAACCCCAAAATCAATAATTTGTGTTACTCTTGTCAGGAGCCATGGGCCCCAGGGCATCAGTGTAGAGAGAATAAATTTAAACTAATGAATACCCGGAGATACCCTTGGGAATAAGAGGAGGATGTTGAGGAGAACGAGGAGGAAGTGGTGGAGATAAGTGAAGGAGTAGAGCAATTCCAACAGGAGGGTACGGATGGGGATGACCCCCGTATTTCACTGAATGCATTATAGGGAGATCCTGGCAATCAGACTTTGCCCTTTTCGTTCGTAACATTAGTAGTGTATCACTGGATAAAATCCCGTTACAGGAAAAGTTTTCCACCCAAGATCCGTCCCAGGTCTAGTTCTGACGGCTAGATCAGTCACAAGGGAAGCTCGCGAATAAGCTTTAGCAAGTACTTCTCGGGATATTAGTGAAAGTCGTCTAGGAGAGAGAGAGTTCCCCAAATTTGGATAATATGTCGGTATCTCTAAGAGATGCTACTAACTAGGCAAGTCAAGTAAGCTAGGCATATGTCTTACGTTGTAAAGTCGGGTAGCAAGCAGGAGATTTAGTAGCATAGACTTTGGAAAAATGCGTTTATGCAGATAGACTGGTTGATCAAAGAGATTTTTCCTACAGTTTTCAAGGTGTGAAGCATTGGCTAGAAAGAAGAGTGCATTATCGGGTGTAGTTGAATAGGCAAGGTAGGGGGAGGAATCCGGATAGCCCAGGTAAGTGATCGAATAGGAATAAGCTGATAAAGATTCAAGAAAGGCCCCGAAGAGGTACTCAGAACCTGGAACTGGTAACTAAAAATTCTCGGAATTCACTGGATTAGTTGTAGTAGCAGGATAGGCTAGTTCGGACGCTGATAACTGAGAAACTAAAGTACTAAATATTACGAATATCAAAGTACAAGTAACTACACACTTATCAGCGTAAACTTATTCACCAAGATAAGCATTACCAGATAACGTTGGATAAGTGCTTGCAAAGGCTAGAAGTCAAGGACCGGGACCTGCCGCGGCCTTCACTCACAGGTTTCTGAGAAGAGACAGGCTCAAAAGTATAGAAAGAAGCAAGCATGAGTTTATGTATATGCGAGAGATGCTAGGTACGGTTTGAAAGATTTTACTTCTTCAATCACAGGCACGAAGTGTCCATTCCCCGATTTAGCAAGAGTAGTTGCCAAAGCAGCAGCAGGATAGGCCGAAGAAGCAGGCGCGTGCGATTGAGTAAAGTCGGCTTTCAAAGGTGAATTCACTGGAGTGTATGGGCACGGGCATAAAATATCAAGGGCGTATGAAACTGTCAAGGTTTCTTTCACTAGGTAAGCTCTAAAATAGGCATCTGGGTGGGAATGAAAAGATGTAGAAAGCTAGGCTAGTCAGCTAGTATTTTCAAAAGCGCCGACACACAGGCTGAAACTGATGAAACTTATTCAGCAACTAAAGACATATATGGGAAAACTTATTGATAACCCAAAGCTTAGCGCCCTGCGGCCTTAATACCCAGAGCTCAGGTTGGATAAGCGTTTGCAAAGGATGGGGCAGCTGGGTAGCCTTGTGAAATCGTCCAGTAATAACCATAGGTTTGTGCACTCTAAGCTTGTCAAGATAGAGCTAGAACTGCTGTAGTTGGCAGGGCAAGAATTAGGGAAATCTCAGGAAAAGATTGTGATGTATATAATAGGTCACCCGGGTAAGTTGGATAGACTTTACTAAGTGGTGAATTCACTGACTGGAAAAGAGGGCGAAGCCTTAGAATGGAATAGGCGATTAACAGTCATAGGTTTTGGAATGAACTGGTAATGTTGGGTAGGCGGGAACAGCAAAATAATCTTTTGGGTCAGTTGTTCTCTCCGAGGAAAGGGTTTAGAGAGTTGGCCAGCCCTACTAATAGAAGGGTGGGTTTAGCGGGTAGGAAGACTGAAAAGTTCAATAAGGCCGCAGGAAATCGTAATCTCAGTATACAAGGTTAGGTAGTATGTCAGATGAGGAAGAGTTACATTCTAATGGTATTTTAGTAGGAAGAAAGTAGAAACATAAAAATGGCTGCCAAAAAACCAATGATGTTAAAAAAGAAATTTACATTGCTCAAAGGCTTGCGGTTTGTCGCCAATGCGCCAGACTTTTTGATAAGCTTGCAGTGCCGGTAAGTGCGGGAATGTGTGAAGGACGTGATTGCTTTAAGTGGTTATCTTAACGTAGGTGCTTTCTTTCATATTCGGTATGTTGCAGTTAAGTGAAGGACCTCGTTCCTTATGTGAGTGATTTAAGTCCGCCTGTACAATATTGACGAACCTTTATGTCTTTTTCAATCACACAGATGAAAAAATGATGTGTCATTGCATGTATTAGAGGGACATACGCAGCTATGTGAGGGACATAGGATCTGAACCCCTGCGCGGCCAAACAAAAAAAGGGATATTACTGAATTGCATTAAAAGACAAACCTTGGAAACAGGAGATAGCTAGCCAAGCTCATAGGATGTAGTGCTTGCTTTAAGTGGTTGGGTTGTATTTGTTTGTACGTTGTCCTTACCTCGATAAATCGTATTTTTTTGACGTTCTCCTGCGGAAAAAGCTACACCATTGCCAACCCCCTGCTTTTATTCCTCTAGCTGCCTTTGAATCTTCTACTCCGTGGTAATACTCTCTAAACTACAGCTTAGCTTATGGCTTTCAATTAGCTTACTTACCTGCCTAATTCCCTGTTTTCTACTAGTAAATCTGCGAATCTTATTTTTGAGTTTCATTCTGCCTTGCTAATAGTATCGAAGCGACAGCTTACTTGGAATCTTCTCTCGTACTAGCTAATAGTAAAGAAACGACAGAGACTCCTTTAATTCAATTCACTTGGTTACGCCCACTCTATAACCTACGAGCTAAAAGCAAGAAATCAAAAGGCAATCTGCTATTCCGGCGCTTTTCATCTTCTAGTTGGCCTGGTAATACCATCTAAACGAGCAGGCTTATACCGTACTTTGAGTCCTTGCTTAAAGAATGGGTACGAACAAGCAATACTCTAAATCCTTATAGGCGAGAGCCGGGTAGCTGACAACAAATCTGGTATCTGCACTTAAAACTCATAGCTTACTAAAAATCCTCTATCCGCACTTATTTCTTCTAACTGCATAACTTTTAACTGCACTTGCTACTACTGATACGTGGTCAACGACAAAGCAATAGGAAACTACAGCTAGAAATGCTTAGCAAGAAATCTGGTATCTTCCTTTGAACCTTATGGCTGGCAGCTGTATAAGCGATACCAAGTTTCTCAAACTCCTTATACTACTAGCTGAGGTGTTATTCTCAATCTTATAGCTGAGCTGCTAATACTACCGAAACGACTTATTGCTGATACGGCTATTCACTACGGAAATGAGCTAGCTTTGATACTATAAGCTGACTTTCTAATAGTTTTGATACGAAATCACGACTTCAATGAGCTATTATCGAAACGACTAAGCAATTCACTCGGCTTGCAACCTAAATTACAAATCTTAGAACCCGAGCTACAACTCTAGAAACTACAGATCAGCTCTGCATTCTTATTTACGAGTTGAAATCTTTTTTGTTGGTTTATATCATGTTTGCTAATAGGACTAGCGAAACGAATACTGCTTTCTGGTATTGTGATAAGCGAGTGACAATGCCTAGCAAACTACAAGCTGATAGCGTACCTTAACTGGAACTATCAACTCGAATTACAAAGCACTTGAGTACGACAAGCAGGATTGCAATGAGTGATACGACAAACAAGCATACGAAGCTGCAATAAATACTATCGATATGACAACGACAACGACTTTGAATCCTTACTGGGTAAAACAAGAGAAGAAAGGAGCCAGCCTAAAACAAGGTAAACAACAGCTGCCCGTGAAAGCTTATTCTTTTTTTTCTTCCATTCATTTCTTTTTTGAGTTGAAACATGTGGGAAAGATCAAAGGGAAGGTATTCAAGCAATAGATGAAGCAGGCCAAAATGGAAAACCAAAATAAATGCTAGTAAGCAGCTCATGCAGCTCATAACGCGTTTTATTATCATTCATTCCTTTTTTCATGAAAACTTGACGTACGGTTGAGCGAGTGGAATACTTGTTGCTCGCTTTCTCGTAAATAGAGGGACGTTTTTTTTTACTCTTTCCGAAGTTCATTAAGGTTGTTGTGCCGCAATCTTTTAGGTAGCAGGAAAGGCTATACTTTTTTGTATGTTTTTTTGGAAGAAGTGAGTTGAGTGTAAGGAGTGGTTGCTAGGGAGTGTTTGTTCCTCGGTTGATAGTATTATTTCCAGTCTTGAGCTATAGGGCGCATCCTTCCTCTACTTATCATCCTGATCGCTATCACTATAGCTCCTTTACTCACCACCAGAAATAGGTAGGAAGAAAGACCAAGCGGCGCATTTGATTCCCTAGGCTGAGAGTTATACTGAGACTGGTACAGAGAGTAATACCGGTGGTAGCACTTGAAGGCAGAGTGCCCCATTTTGTTGCAGATTTGGCATTTGGGTTTGTACTGATGAAATCTTCCTCGTCCACGAGAGTTACCTCCTCTAGGTGCAGTGTAGAGAGCTGGAGCTCGAGAAAAATGTGGCTGAGATTGGGAACCAACAAGAAATGCAGTCGATTGGGCTCCTGGTGAAGAGAGTTGAGTAGATCAGGAATTATGGGCCTGTGTTGTGTTTGTAGCCGCCGAAGTGGGTAATGGGCCCAAGATACCCCCGATAGCGGTCTTAGATGTAAAGGAGGAGAAAGACTGCAGAGCAACGGGTTGAAGAGATGAGGTAGAGGACTCCGAAAGTGCAAGAACGTCATGCGAGAGCAGTCGTGCTTCATGCGTAAGCAGGATCGATGTGAGTTCGGGGAAGGTGATGGGCCCCGCTTGCAGGGATCGATTTGATAGGGGAACTCCCACTGCATCGTAATCTCGGCCAAGTCCGTTTAGCACATAAAGCTGAAGATCCGAATCCGAGATGTAAGATCCGATGGATCTGAGTCGATCCGAAAGAAATCGCACTTTATTGAGGTATTCAGTCATGGAGAGATGGCCTTTGCGTTCAGATTGAAGTGTTGTCGAAGCTCCATTGCTCGCGCCATGGACTGTGAAGAGTAAATCTGAGAGAGGGATTTCCAGAGATCTTGAGCTGTGTCACAAGATACGACCTGACTAGTTACTGGTTCTGTCATAGAATGAAATAGCCAGCCGAGAATTAGCTGGTCTTGACGAAGCCAGTGCTCATAGGCCGGATTTGGTTGAGAAGCTTCAGTCAGAGGAGAAGGTGGCGATTTTGATCCATCGAGATGATCTAGCAGTCCATGACCACGAATTACAGGTTGAATTTTTTATTTCCACAAAAGGTAATGGTCAGTGTTTAGTTTGAAATTGATTTGGTAAGTAAATTGAATAGGATGTGTAGAAATGGTAGAGGTGGAGGTGGGAGAGGCAGTGGCAGTGGAGGAGTCGCTTGTGGCAGTCGCCATGGAGGAGCTAAAGGTTCATCAAGATTAGATCTGGGTTCTGAATTCTTTACTGAATGGTGATTGTGATAAATTGATCTGATTGAACTGTGCATCATATTTGATCTGCTCATTTCCACTGCTTTTTGTTCTTTATTTACTCTGCATGGCATGGCATTGACTTTGTCGAAAAGGTATTGATTCAGAAATGGTTTGGAAATTGGAATTGCTGGGATTGTTCCGGTATTTTAATAGATAATGAAAATGGATTGGAAATTGTTTTGACCTGATTGGCTTGGATGAAATACATTATGGTTTATGATTTATGGAATATTTCGGGAACTCTAAGCGCTTAAGTACCAGGTCCTTATATGGAGCCCATACGCGTTGGGTTAGGGAATGGATGACTTCGCTACTTGTGTGATTAAACAACTTTTCTATATTCCTTATATTAGCACTATTTCTATAGGCGGGGATTATTATCTGAATGTCAATAATGTCAATAACTCCAAAAGAACATAGTGGGCAAGATATCATGATGTTTCCTCTGCTACACCTGGATCTTATTCTGATGCCTTTACTATCTGA
Source organism: Rhynchospora pubera (assembly GCA_028095005.1). Lineage (NCBI taxonomy): Eukaryota > Viridiplantae > Streptophyta > Magnoliopsida > Poales > Cyperaceae > Rhynchospora > Rhynchospora pubera. The sequence continues at coordinate 226,438 of JAMFTS010000044.1, read as the reverse complement.
GCTTACGAGTCTTTTTCAGGAATAATGGATTATGTTCAATTGGCATTGTTCTATTTGTGGATGATCAACATGTACGAGTGGTAGATGCATGGATTTCTGCCTTTTTGTAAAACAGAACTAAGCCTGTGTGTGGATATCTTCTCGTTGAAGGGGAATGCCCGCCCTTTCTACTATCGATTGAAGCGTTCGTTCGGGCTACTTACGAACCAAATTCATATGTCAAAAAAAATGACGTAGTATAGAGACAAGACCTCTTCTTCTCCTCCAACATTACCTGACCTATGTGGCCCAAACTGCCCCAACTTAACCAATGGATGGTCCGCCGGCCTATCGAGAACCCTCCACACCTTCTTGCTTGGATATAGACCAAGAGACCTACCTTCCTTCCCAAGCTGGGGCCCTATCAATAAGCATCGAGGTCTTTGCGCGCACATTTGCGAAAGAGATTCTTTCACTTTACGCCGAAGCGAAGGGGAACGTTTTATCAGACATAAAGTAAGTTCGCATGGGTTCAGAAAGGATCTGATCGTAGATAGAGACTGAAAGCTGTGCGCGGGGATAGGGGCGGATGTAGCCAAGTTATACTGATTAGTCTTAACTATAGGTTTTTAGAACAAAGTTGGGTCGTACGAGTAGAAGACATAATAGAATTGCCTATCTATTAATTAGTAGTCATACTTCTTTTACCTATAGAATTGTTATCATATTTCTTTGGGTATCTTATCTCTTAACTGGATGGGTATAGTATATCAGTAAAGGATGTTCTAAACTAGCTACTTGCAAAAAAGAGATTTTGACTATACTTTGCAAAACTCCTAAAAAGGAATTCAAGATTTTCTTTGAGATCCCGTCTCCCTACCTTCTTTCTATATATACCCAGAAACCACTGTTAACTGAACAACCGGCCTGCCTTCCTCCTAATTGAGGATAAGGGAACTGCGAAAAAGTTTTCATAGCTTTCTCATCTACGGTAGCCAGCATATTTCAATATGATGATTCTTTCTACGAGTTCAGTTTCGAGGTGTCGAAGTCGAACTCTACTTCTCAATTCTCGTCTTGACGAAAGGATGCCGTGTCTCTCTATCTACGAAGAGAAGGGGAGCTCCTTGCTTTACACTTCATTTGTCTGCAGGCATGGAAATACAACTGGAATGAGACACCCACCTTACTTCAGATGAAAGCAATCAATCACTCAACCCCGGAGAAGACGATAAATCCTGTTTGAACCTCTTTTAGGGCTTTTCCTAGGATGAGGTGGTATGTATACCAGAGGGCACTCTCTTTCATAGGTAATTGAGACTTACTAGAATACCCGGCTATTGGCTGACCTTCTTCTGAACTTCATCAAGCATATTTTCTGAAACCGCTGCTCGTCAGGTTGCTTACTAAGAATATTCCCTACTTCATTCCTAGAATGAGAGCATTCTTTAGGAGAAGCTTATCCTCAAACTATAGATTGTATATAAATAAATGCCGCCCACCATATTATCTACCAACCTACACCCCAGGAATGAGGAGAGCTTTGATTGAGAAGGGCAATTGCATCGAAGACAAGAAGTCATTGCTGAGAAGAGAACTTGTCAAATTTCCTTCCAATTTCTGTAATATAATAAATTCATCCAATTCCAATTAAAGAAAAGAAGCTCTGACCTTCTTACGAAAATGTTTCAAGAAAAGGCGCGAAGCTAAAAGATAAAGAGATTTTAGCTGAGTCTTATTCAAAGAACTACTCTGTCTGTCAGACTCCACCATGCAAGAACTGTAAGTCCACTTCGAACTCACTTCTTTTCTCTTTCCCTTGATACTCCATCTCCTACTCCACCTTCCCTTTTTATGAGCCAAGTTCCGACCTTTGGAACTCCAGAAACTAGTCGATTATTCGATTGGTTTGTCCTCGTCTGAGCACTTGGAATATCAAGTTAGGAGCTCGGTGGACGCTCGGTGAGCTTTTTTCTTCGCTGCGCGCCTACCCATTACATTATATTCTAAAAAGAAGAAGCTAAAACTTATCACTTTAGAGTTTGAATCATTACACTTCAATTTTATGAGATATCAAAGATACATACTCATAGAAATAGGGCACCTTAGAAAATTGCCCATACGTATGAACTTGAAAGTCTCTTGAATAATATTCCAAATCAACCTGCGGCCTTCCACACCAGGCATTAAAACTTCTTCACTATCTAAATTATATCAGTATGGAGCTAATAAATATGTATATACAAGATAATAGAAATATTCATTACAACGTGTTTCGATGTAAACTCAAGTTGCTATTCCCTTAGCACCGTCATCATGGCTCTCCTGAAAAAGAGTATCATTGATTGAAGTTGCATTGTCAACATGCTCACCATCAATTAAATAGTCCGGATAGTGGATTTCAAGTAACAACTTACCAAGTGCAGAAAGGACTAATTCATCTAAGGGGCGAAGCGAGAGGGTTGCATATGAAAACAAAATACCTAGATCAGCGGGTGGCTTTTCATAAATAGGATGTACTGTCACACCCTTATCGCACATCGAAGAATCAATAACACCAGGAGTAAAATAAATACTATATAGGGGAGATAATTTGTATTCCTTATAAAGTATCTTATTAAAGAAGAAAAAAAAGCAGAGTTACACAAAAGAGTGTGGTGGTTCACTATGAGTCATATACAACCTAGCCCAAACCAAGGTTGATACCTCCTAAACCCTCTATATCTTCATAAGATAAATAGAAGGCGGAGCTACTTGAAAAGTGTCGCAGCAGGCGCGTTAGCGGGCTTAATTGGTATTAAGGAATGTATATGCCAGACAAGGATGCTGCTCTATAGCTGAACGTCGGGTAGGGTTGGTACAAAAGACCGAAGGCACTCCTCACCACTCAGCTCAGTATATATATGTATGTGATGGGTGGGCTATTTCAGCACTGAGTATATATATATCCTAACACTAAGCTCAGTATCTCACTAAGTTAAGAGTAACATATATTGTGTGTATATTAATTCTCTTAAGAGTCGCATAAGGGTGTTGGTATATATACAACAATCCTACTTGGAAAGAAAAGAAATTTGAAACATAAAAAAGAGGATCTATATCTATCTCTTTAGAGGACTTGGCTAATAGCCTCCGTGTTGAGTTAGGAGGGATATCGAAATCAGGATAGTAAGGACTGAACCGCCGCAAGTAAGAAAAAAACACTAGAGGAAGGTTGCCCCATCAAGCGATAGCTCAAGACGTGAAGGATAGGAAGTCCTCCCACTTATATATAAGTTCTCCTTTTCAAATAAGAGCGTAACGGAAGTGGAAAGTAGATGTTTTTTCAGTGCATAGGAATGAATATTTTTTGATTTGACATACTTTTTACCGCTACGCGCCTCTAGTTTCTATATCTCTTATTCATAACTTTCAGAATCTCCTTCATCTCCTTCCCCAGACTTTGACTTTGACCAAGCGGATCCACTTATTTTATTTGCGATTCTCCAAAAACCCTTAACTCGTAGGGATCTTTACTCTATGGGGATTAGGTTCTTTGGTGTAAGCCCTGTTTTGATCTTTTCCTATATTTTCGCTTACATGGTTGTAGGAGATTGATCTTTCTTACATCTTTGGATTGCACGTGCTTTTGGCTATAGTGTGGTCAAGTTATTACTTCCCTCTTCCTTTTCTATTCTTTTTTTCTCAAGCAAGTTATTCTTCCAGACTGGATTGCTTTTATTCAATTCCTTTGGGCTATGATAATAATAAGACGTAGAAGCCGATTTAGGAGGCTTCGGAGTAAAAACGGAAGATTCCCTTCATCTGGAGGAGTAGTTGAAGGATGCTTTGCCATAGAATAATAACCAAATGCACTCCCTAGTGGAAGTCATTTAGCTATTCCTATAACATAGTCTGAGCCAGACATTCAGCACCTGCCTTGGAAAATCTTTGCCGCTTACCATTGACCATACCCTTCCTGATAGAACTCCCTCTCGCCTGCCTTAGTTAGGCCCTTCATACGGGCAAGGAATACTACCTGCAGGATTGGATTCTTGGTCAATAATCTGAGTTTTCACTATGCCACTTCTGTTGATTCAGGAACTTGAACTGTTAAAGAGGTGGCTTTCCGGCCATTATCCAAGGCGGGACTAGGAGCCGCCTAATCGAACTACTCACTTTGATCGCGACGCCCGTACATCCTCACATAGTTTTACTCTCCTTATCTTCTCCAATCGTTCAATGACTACGCAGATCAAAAAAGGTGGTATTATAGGAAATTTCGTGGCATATAATTCCCTTTCTTGACTCGAGAAGCTTTGAGGCACGGAAGTTTGGAAGTTTACTGCAATCCGGATAAAATGATTCGAACGGGTGGGCCTAGCGTCACTAGGCATTTTTCCTACTTTTGTTGTTAATAGGCTCGGTCACAAGAAATCAGACCAAAATTGGTCAAGTAGGCTAGCGTTTAGGTCTATAAAAAGTAGTCAAAGTAGTTAGCCCGAAAAAACCTTCTGTTCAGGACCTAGGTGTGATAGAAAGAATTTAGACTATTAGGTAGGTAACGGCGGAAGAAAGCTTTTAACGCGGGAATAGTCAAGTATCGTCGAAGCTAATAGCCAGAGAAAGCAGTAAAGCTAACTCATAGGTACAGTGGGGAGAGTAAGAAAGCGGGGCACACAGGTCAAGAAGAAATGAGGAGAAGGGAGTGGAGTCGAGCTTCAACCTGTATGAGTTTGCTACTTAAGTCGGGCCGGCCCCACGTACGGGCTCTTCGATCAGACTTGAGGCGAGCTGTTTTCTAAGACCCAGACTCTTATGGTAAAGGAAAAGGGCAAGTCTGGCCATGCAATATTTCTCACCTCTTGTTTTTAGGAGCAGGAGGAGCTTTCAAATAAGCTAGGGGCAAGCACCTATTCATTGAATAAAAGTGTGAGGCATCCTAGAAAAATAAGTCCAAGAAAGAAAAGTCCGCAGCCCCCTACTTGAGTTTCTTTTTCCGCCATGGTCCTTGATGATGTTGTCATCACTGATGTACATCCTCATAAATTTCCGTAACTCTGGGTAACTATGCAAGCTTATTTTCGACTGAAATAATTGTATTTTTCTAAAGAAGAGAAAAGGCAGATTTATGAAAATCGGCTGCTAGGCCCGGTTTCGTAAAGAGCTCTTGTCCGAATTAAACAAAGTATCCAGTGACTACTAACTCATCTCCCGTACTGCGTTTCTTTATGGTCTGTTCTTTGTCAACGAATTAAAAGACTTCTTTAGTTTTAACAAAAGCACATAGATGGATATGGAACGAAAGAAATTAGCAAGATCGATCAAACTCGTGTTTTCTTCAGTAACCAAAGAAAAAATAAAAGAGCACAAAGTTTCTGGAAGAACAGGTTTTTTAAAACTCTATTATAATAGGTAAGTCCTATATACTCGAATGAATTCATCCACTTAGAAAATGGACCTTCTACATCCAATTGCGTGGTATTTTATCCGCGGACCATAAGGAGTGGAGCGAGTTAGAGAGGTTGATGGTAATGGCTGTCAACTCTTTGAAGACCCCCGGGAGATATACCTTTCTGACATGGCAGCACCTATTTTTCTTCAGCATGGCTGAAGATTGTAGTTATTCTAAGCTAATTAGTTATGAAATTTCTACTTGGAGAATTTACTTCTACATAAATGTCTTTCTTTGACAGATGCTGAAGGGGCTGGCTAATTAACAAGATTTTGCGAATAAGTACGAGAATTTCTTACAAAGAGAAGAGCACCAATTGATAGACTCTTCCAAAATGCATTCTGAAAAAGAAAGAATATTCAAATATGCATTGATCAATGAAACAAGCTATCCATTCAAAGACAAGCAAAAGGCTGAGAAAGTCGAGGATACGTCTCAACTGCCCTGTAGCGCCAAGAATAGCCCCCAATGTTCCGCTGATAAGGATCCAAAGCCCGGAGAAACGGAGGATCCTAGACTCAATATTTCTGAATGATAGCTCACTGTTTATTGGTTTATCAGCTTACGCTTTCTTATAGCTTCATCTTTGAGAATTCTGATCCAGAGTTTTGCTCACATTTCTGAACTATTGCTGCTGTTGCTTTATAATTATGTTGACTCGTTAAGTTTTCGTTCATTTGCTTTTCACACAGTACCATGGTTGGAGCCGAGGGGATCAGCTCCTGGATATAATCCTAAAGGAGAATTAGATTCTTCTTTCTTTATTCTTAATATCTTTGATTCTGATTAGTGGTCTATGAACCGTTCATGAGCACTATGCAACTAGCATAGAATTATTCGGTATAACCTAAATACAGATTCAATTTCTCTTTCCTCCTTATCAACCTTGCGAAACTCTGATTCTGTATCACCGCTTGAATATCTTTTTGAGTATAGTGATAACGGAAGCAAGTGAGCAAGGATAGGTTCTTTAATACTAGACACCCTTTTAGGCTTAGTATCAATCCATTGATCTGAAGCATCATACACCTTAACCCTCTTTTGCCGGGCATGGTTAAGAGAAACTCAGATGTAAAAAGCCTCACAGATATAGATCTCAGATCCACTGCAAAAGGATTGGTCACTTTTGAGAAATGAGTGCGGCTCCTATATGGATTAATATATGATTCTCTAGTAACATGCTGTTTAGCAGAACCTATAGGCATAGGGCATTCCTTCATAATATAAGGAGATAGGGAGTTCACGTAATAATAATATAGAGAATAACCATGAGGCTTGTAAACATCTGAGTGCCTGCCGTAGTAAGCACGACAAATAAACTCGTCGGCCGTTCTTAGAGGGATCGCTATAGGTGTGTCGTCATAATTCAAGAAATGTTTCCTAAAAAAGGTTAAAGCAAGTGAAGATAAAGTGATCTTCGTAGTTATTTCAATACCGTATAGCTAGAAATATCGGGCTTTAGCCTTATGCATAATTCCACCAAGCAGATGGACATCTTGTTTCATATACTGAAGTAATTATACCTTTCTTTGCTTTAAGTTCTAAACACTGACAGTACTCTGATCCACATCACCTTTACCACCTAGTTAAGGGCAGAGACTATTTCCTAACGAGCGCAGAGAACCTGGTAATAGCTTCAATGAATAAAAAAATACCATCTTCACTTTATTGACCTGAACTTCAAACTGATCAATTTCACCAAATATCTTTAATGGATTTACAACCCATTCTGCACTATTAGTTATTATCTGGTTTATAACAAGAATTCCATCAAACCTAGACAACTTATGAAAGTTCAGAATCTTCCGTTTATTATTTATCAGATTTAAACAATGTAATGACATAATCTAGAAAGGAGTTTAGCATCATTTTACTCCTTTCCTCCAAACCACTAACCAAAAACATATCTTCACTAAACCACCAGCTAATAGTAACTTTAGATGGAAGCTCTCGTCCTGGAGTGACTCTCATTACACCTACTGCATAACCAACATGCAAAGACTCTGAATTGATAATAGTCTCCATATCAGCAACCAAGAAAGGTGCTTGCTTAACAGGCTGAGAATCCCACTTGGTAATATATTAAATGGATGGTCCTTTACGCGTTTCAGGAGCCTTTGGTTCAATAAGCATATTCACTATTTCATTCTATTTACTCATAACGTTTCAAGACTGAGATACTAAACGCATAGGCGAAACACCACTTATTAAAGAAATTCTCAGACTTCTAGCTAATAACTCTCCCCTACTACTATTACGAGTATACATTCTATCAACTAATTGATGCATCAACTTCTCCCTGCTCGGCGCTTTTTGTTTATGAACTTTGTAAATAGTTTAGTTTTTTTTGTTTTTGTAATTTCAGACCAAGGTTGAACTGGAGAGAGCGAAGTCAAGAGGAATTGATCACGTAGATTCTGTGTCAAGCTTTTCACTCTGCCATGCCTGTGTTAAGCAAATTGAAATTAAATGCTTGCCTGCTAGAAAAAAATAAAGCAAGCTTCTTTGATACAGAACTTGATAAGACCCTATTCAAATTAGATATGAATATTAGTTCTAGTGTTGGAAACATAGGGGCTACTTTAAGCACTAAATTGCATTTGATTTTATCTCTACTTCTTACTGCTTGCTAGCTTGATTGAATCTGGAGAGAAAGAATCGTTCTTATCTTCTCAACCTAGAATGCGCAAACTTAAGAGAGAGAACTGCTTTGCTTTTTTTCCTGTGTTATCTTTTCAGAAAAGTGGATCTTTCTCGCTCTAGGGAGGGGAGGGCTTTCTTGGCTCTGGTAGTAATGTGACCAAGACGGTGAGGCATGAATAAGTTGAATTTGTGGAATCGATTGGAGATGCGGGTTTGGGAGCCAACTGTTTTCTGTAAAGATAAATTAACCCTCCCTTTGAACCAGGTTTTCTCCTTATAAAAGGGTTCTTTCAATAAATGCGCCCTATTCTCATTCTTGTGTTGTGATTGCGATAGACTTCACATAGTTTGTGGGCACACGAGCCTTGTGTAGAAAGTGCCAAGGGTTCACTGTACTTGAAAAAACATTGTTCAAAGAATAGTAGATGTTCTGCGGATGAGCTTATTGAATAAGTCATTTCTTTTTTTATTTACCAACTAAGGAACTGCTATACATCAGAGAAGCAATAGTCTTTTCATCATCTTCTTTTTTTCTAGGGGTTAACCCTATCATGGACGCAGCCGTTGGCTACTGAACCACCCACTGACAAGCTCATGAAAGGGGGTTTGGGCGCCCCTTGTAATATCTCGTATTTTCATACTTGATGCAATGATTCGAGGGAGACGAATGAAATAATATGTAAACCATTTCGTAGAAGGCATCCCTTTTTTCTCATTTGGTGCAGGTATATACAATATATATTTTTTTTTCATTCTAGAATGTGGTTAATTCTCATATAAAGGTGATTTATTTTACACTGGAAGCATTAATCACTAAAATCATGTGTAGAAATTTCCTCAATCCGGCAAGTCTCGAAATCTCTATCGATTTATAGAACCAACCTTCACCATATCTTACTGCTATGTTTTGCTTATCGAGCCAATTTCAATAGAGAAAGTAAGTCAATAGTGTAGTGACTTATTGAAACTCATATTCTAATGGTTCTAGTGCTTATTCATAGGCTAATATCACATTTCTCTTATGGTATCGGCTATAGCTTCAACTCATATTCTACACTCCAAATCGGCACCAAGCAAGAACTCCATTAGAGAGTAGGTGGAGGATGTGGTGGGGTTACTGTAAAGAAAGAAGGCGAGTTTCAATCCACGAATGCTAGCTGGTTCGTCTGAGACCTTGAGCTGGTGGCAATGGCTGCCGGCTGAGGGAGCAACAGGAGGCATACTGGTAGGTTTAAATGAGAGACAATTGAAGGTGCATCACTGTATGGTGCATCGGTACACAGTGACAGTGGTGGTACAAAATAGGGATGGCTCTAGTTGGGGTTTGACCAGTGTGCATGCACCGTCAGAGAATAGCTCCATAGAGGAGTGCTGTAATACGCTTGGGCAGATTCGATCAGTTTGGAATGGAGCCTCGATACTGGCAGGTTATTTTAATGCAATTAGGAAAAGCCTATCTTGACTATGAGATAGAGGAAGGATCTGATAATTTCTTATTATAGGACAAAACTCAGCTTTCTAAGACATAGGTTTCTTGGGGCGTAGCGAAAGAAAGCATTCAACATTCTAGGACTCAGCGCCTAAGGCCAATGGTCCCACACCTCACAAAAGAGAGATCAATCGTTCCTTACTTCACTGCAAGAAAAGAACACATTGAAAGCGTAAGGCCCGGGATGAAGTAGCTGGTTCGATAGGGCTCCGAGATTGACAGCAGATCTAGGGAAAGTTGGACTTCCTCTTGAAAGTGTCCACTTGCTTTAGGCTACAGGTAGAGAAGATGGATTCTTTGCTTCAGTATACGGATTTCCAGTTAGGATCAGACAGAGCTTACTCTAGCATATAGAGAGTTTGGTTCATGCAAGGAGGATATAGTATAATAAAGGTAGGATGGATTAAGCAGCTAAGATAGAGAAGAAAGAGCCTTGATCCCGAAAAGAGCTCTCTCTCTTCTTCCGCATTAACAGAGGAAAGCGTAAGCCTGATAAGAGCAGATCAAAGAGCTACTTCTCTTGCAGCAGGCAGATGAAGTAAGGCATTTCCGAATGGAATTCTGCTCTTAAAGAATCTGATTTCTAACGTAAACAAATCTTTATCCCTTACTGTTCTCGTCCGTCTCGCTTCTCCCATCTATGCAATTCATTCTCACTTCTTGGAAGTGGGCCCATTTCATCAAAGCGGAGGGGATTTTGAGTTTGGTCTAACTAAAAAAAAGGCACTTTGAATAGAAAGCGAGATGCACGAAGTGATTTACTTCGAATGAAAGTGATCTTATCAGCCGCGGGGAAATAAATACCTACCTACCACCTACTTGGAATTCCTAGAGGGAAATACATACCTACCTACTTGGAATTCCTAGAAAGAGTTTACCTTAATTTCAGCACGAGGATATGGATTAGCACTCATTCCTGGATTTTCCTTATTAGTTCATATCATCATCATCAGTGTAGTGGGTTACGTTGCAAGTCTGTAACATACTAATATGTATGATAAAATCCCCCACCCACTCTTTGTAATAGACCGATTTCCGATATAGAAAAAAGGAATAAGTGAGGTGCTAAACAATTCCTAGCTCATAGATTGACTTACTTGGCTTAAGGTAGGGAATTTCCAGACTTGCTTGCCTGCTTCCTATCTTACCTATAAAAAATTAAAATGTTCTATTGGCTGTTTAGTACGCGCCACACTCTGTAAGGTAGAACTTCTTCAATTGATAACTTTTTCGTAACATATTTTGTAAAAAGTTACAATATTGCTTCCACTCTCCCAACTCTCTTCTTCTTGATACCTACCCCTAACCATTTTATACTCCAACCCCAGGGAGATCAGAGGGAAAAGGGGCACCGGCACAACTGATTGCTTTAGATAATAAAACCTCTTTACTACTCTATCCATTCTCTGCTATCCAATTCCTGTTAAACCCAAGCTAGCAACCCTGCGGAAAGACAGCACTTACACTCATAAGATTTTACTAAAAAAGATGAGCCTCACTCTTCTTACAAAGAATAGAGAGAGCTAAAAAGCTATAGAGCTGCTATATACACAAAAGCTATAGAGAGAGCTGCTAAGCTAAGTAAACTAAGGAATAGAGCTGCTGGCAGAGTAAAAGTATCACTACCAAGACTTGGAATCCTACTACCAATACGAAGAAGAGGAATAAAACCTACCCAACCTTAGGCCCACCTATAGGAATGGAAACTCTAAGCGAAATGAAATCCATCGCTTCCCGGGAGTCCACACTCCCTTTTCAAGAAAAGGTCTAAGTGGCGGAGCACACACTTCGATGGGTCGTCTATTTCGAAAATTCAAATATAAGATAGATGCCAGTATAGCGTGTAAAGATTAGCCAACTCAAGACCAGCATAGTCTTTTTTGTTTTTAAGCCTCCGGTGTAGTTCGGAGATCACGAGATGGGCTATTTCACATTCTACTGATAGATTGGCTCCTACCCAGAGACGGGAGGGATACGATCTTGGTTCCAAATCAACAGCAACTCACTTTCTTTTATGGAACACATCCGCTTCGATTTTATATTTGGTTTAGCGGTCAAGAAAGAAATAATCTAGTACCACCTCGGCCTAGAACCCTAATCTCTTTCCTATAATATCTTGCACCTTAATTCGCTGGTCTCTCTCAGCTCGTTAAGTGGATTCCTAACAGTTCGTTACACTTTCACTTCTACGAAAATTCGAGATTTGTCGACTCTTGGTACTTTGTAGGACAATGAGGTTTCCGTTAATTAATTTAGCAGGAAGATTTAGAGCTCATGCTTGAAATCCGCTAATAAAGGTGTGTTACCCAGGTGTATTTTATTTCATTAATTGACTCAAAATCAGAGTAGATTTGCCCGTGCCAACATCTCCGCTGGTCACTCCAGCTGCAAGCTTGGAAAAAAGAGGATCTTCCTGGTATGTATGTTTTTTTCGCACCTAAACATTGTTATGCTTTTCCACCGGTTACTCATTTGGACTTCTTTCTCGTAACATCTCTCTAAGAGCATATAGGGCCCTTTCATTTTGTACGTAATCATGGGGGGCGCTCATACCCCACCCAAAAAGAGAGATTTCCATGAGTAAGATAAGTTTCAAATATAGGATAGGTCGGGAACACGTGCTTGGAAAAGTACTCTTGCACCAGCTTGTCAGAGGAGTAGATCTATCTTAGGAAGTCGAGCGCATTACGGCGTGCAATGTCCTCGGAGTATTCGTACGAGGGAAGTAGAACTCTTTTACTATATGGGCGGCTTACTTAAGAGTCAAAATCAACCCGAACGACAACAGAAACCAGGGAATGCTTAATATGACACATTGTGGTCTGTAAAGACAGGAGGAAAAAGACCCAGAGAATCAGCAGAAAACATGAGATGGGATTTCGCAGTCATTGGTGCTTATTTTATTTAAGAATATATTCTTCAAGGATTATCCTTACTGTTTCGAACTCTGTTCCTTTAAGGAATGAATCCCCTGTTAACTCAGAAAGCAAATAAGGAAGCACTCATCCCCTCAGGGAGATTGCCGCCAATGTAGCCTGGTCATGAGGTCCCACCAGAACTACAGAAGGTATGACCCACCTTTAGCACACTCTCTTCACAGTTGTGCTTAAAACTTAAGTAAATATACCCGGTTTCTTAACAACATTACGTTAATCACCAATTGGTCACAGTAGTGATTTACAGAGATGTTTTGGATGGGTGCTTTTATTTTCTCTCGGTTTTCTTTTCTTTTTTAATGAGCATATTCTCGTAAGTCAATAGTGTTACGTGTGTGCTTACGTCTACGTTTCGTAGCTCGATTGAAGAATTATTAATGTTTTGTAGCCAGCCTCCTTCAGTTCATTATGTAGTGAATCCAGCGGTGGGCCCAATGAACTCTCCAATCGTGCCTCGCGGCGGGGCCGGAGAGGGCGGTTTCCCTACTTAGCTAGCCGTAGATACATACTATTGTGAGGGGCTTTGCCTAACTAACACATGCAATGCAATAGAAGAAGACTACGAGAAGAAGTCCTGAACTCTTTGGAGCGGTGTATTGCATACTGAAACGGAGATTCAAAGAGGGGGGCCCAATGTGCATAATCATTCATCTATCTATTCAATTTAGGCTTCACTTCATGTCTACAAGAGCGCAGCGGTGAGTAGTAGAGATAGAAAAAAACGAAGCTAGTATCAATAGACAGCCGTAAGGAAACTAGATAGAAGGGACGAAGGGGGCTTTCGGGCCATGATTTCACTCACCTGCTTAGTCGTATTCCTCGGATGTTTTCTTCAACGTTACAGCTAAGCCCTTTACTTTAGTAGCGGCGAGCTGGACTCGAACCAGCGTATGAAGCACAGTTTGCCTTCTGTTCGCCACGAACCGTCATACCAGGGCTTTTGCCCCAGCCTCAATGATAGCGGTAATGCATATTGTCGTACGTATTGAGTGTATTTGCTTTTGCTCTTTCTTTTCATGTTTCGGCATACTGAACAAAGTGTGCTTCCCAGGCTTTAAAAGCAATGTGAGCATAAGACTTCTTCTTTCAATGCGGAGACAAAGTCAACCCGCAACATTAAAAGTCAACAAATCCGTGAGCGCTGCTCAACAGACTTTTCTTAATGAATAGGGTTCCGTACATCATACGAGTATTCTCTTCTTGTACGCTTGCTTTGCCGAACTGGAACACGACCAAGATGACTTCGATTCAACAATGTAAACACACGACCCCCTTTATTGAATGCACAGAACGGATGCTTGGTAAAGAAGAAAGCCTGAATGCTTCCTCAAAATCCTAATACGAAGAATTCTCGAATATAGAATAATACGTGTTCTAATAAGAGTAAGAACCTTTTCTTTTTTTATTTCCCAATTCCATTTGAAAGATATAAAACGCTATTAGGATGAATAGAGGAGTTTTTTTTGAACAAAGGCAGCTTTCGCACACTTTCATTCGCAAACAACTGAGTTTTCAGCATATCTCAGGGTGTTGCAGCGCAGTAGGATCCGCACCTATCTTCACTGCAACTTGGTGAATAAAAACCCCCTTTTCTGGTACGATATGGAAACTTCTTATACGAAAAAAAAAAGACCAAGACAGGAATGACAGAAGACAGCGAAAAAGATAAAAATATAATTCATACGTTTATGCATTTCTCAAGAATTCGCTATCCAAACAAAGCAACTCCATAGTAGATCTCTCTTCTCGTACTACGTTCATAAACTTCGGGTCGGGGGTACTCAAAGGTTCTTGGGCGGAGCAAATAAGCGAGTGGAATTCGGCACCTTTTTTAGTAGATCGTGTAGCTTTCCCTCTGTCTTCACTCTCACTACAAGCAAGTCCCATTGATTGGGAGCTTTCCACTATATGAAATTCTGGGAGATTCTATTAACTTGGCCTCATATCTTACGAAAGTAAAATCCCTACCTGGAAATAGAGCTTCTACAAAATTAGCCTTGCGAAAAGAAACCCGCTTATTAACTCTCAGCAAAGCAAGTCAGATTATTATATGAAATTACTCGCCCTTTCTGCTAATAAGATTTGGGCTTTTTGCCTGTACCCTAAGCTTTAATCTCAAATTTGACGTGGGGATTTTCCTCTTTGCCTTTTCCCATTGAATTAGGCGGTACCTTCTCAAAATATATTCATCCAGGTATTGTGATACTGACCTTCGGTGCCCTCACTTTTGCTTGCTACATGTATACGGTAAAGCTTGTTTGCTCCTGCTCGCTGATTGAGTGAAATTTATTTAGATCACGGAGGCGTTAGTTTTTATAAAAACAGGAATTGGGAAAGGTAACATTCTTCAGTTTTAGAGTGCTTTTTTCCGCCCATTGAGGCCGCCTTTGCTCGAACCCCAAGAAAAATTCCCACTCGTACACCCTATCATCTCAAATAAGGAAAAAGGAGGATAAATATTAAACTTTCACTTCTGCCCCCATGGATGCATGCTTTCAAAGACCTACTCCCTTTGCCTATGCTGCCCGGGCTTAGCGAGACCTATCCGCACCATGCCTCTGACAAGAAGTCTTCCTTGACAACAGCATATTATCAAAAGCCTGCTTTCCATGCTGCCAAAGCCTATGCTCTCTTTTCTACGAGCGAGAGAGAAGGGATGCAGGAAAAAGCGCACTACTAGGAATAGAGGTAGGCAAAGGTAAGTAAAGGGCCGAAGCAATAAGATAGAAGATGGCTGGGCTATAAAATAATAGGTCGACGATCAAAGGGCGACGGGACATTTGACAACAAGGAAGAGACAAAACAAGCATTCACAGGTGCTCTTCAAGAGGTGCACGCATCGTATTGGGAAGCAAGCGGATCTCCTATGGAAAGAAAGTAAGTCAGCGGGCATTAAGGCACAATCAGTACATACAGTACAAGTGGAGACTCTTGCTTGCTGGCGGGCCTTCTTTCTATTTGTCTCTAAAGAAAGGACCCGAGGCTAGAAAACCAGCCTTGGTAGCTGAGGAACAGGGAGATTCGCCCCTGGGAAGATTGAGGATTGGAGTCAAAGCTTTGATAGAGTGTATTCCACACTCATTGAAGGAAAGGGGAACGTAATCAACTTTTTAATTTAAAACACTCTGTTTGAATGGAGAAGTAACAAGACAAAGAATGGTATAGGATCTTTTATCAACACATCCAACAGTGGCTTCTTACTAGCTTGCTCTTTATCATTCGAATCTCTCTCCATCTCATATGATAGTAGATCATGTCTTCTGATTATCTGAGCGTAGAAAGTTTAAATGCATCAACGAATAGCCAGGAAGGTATGCTATTTCTCATTGAATGAATTCTCATGGTTGAGTGTTCTTCGCTCCCTATTTATCCTATGTATTGCTTTTCTCTTAAGCTGTTTTTTTTTCTACCAAGAAATGCGTACCACAGCTCAATGTTTTTTTCTTTCTAAAAAAGAGTATGGCGCTTGCATCCCAAGCCCTTTATGGTAATTTTTCCTGGTAATTCCGAGAAAAAGACCTCTTCGACGAGAAAAGACCTGTGACCTAGCAATCCATCTACCGATTAATAAGCCCGCGCTCTTGGCAAGCTAGCAAATGCTGGCCCTAGTTAACTAAGATAATTTTTTCAGATTTCTTTTCTTCTGTGAAATACGTTCCTGTTCTTTTACTTATCTACGCAAACAAACCTATTCCTTTTCATCAAAATCCTGTGACGCTTCCTCATCCAGTATTTTGCTACACGTTAGCTTTTCATGCTGACCCAGCCTATACTAGCTGATGCCTCTTCTCGCTTATTAGCTGCTTATCCAACTAGAACTCTTCCAAGCAATTAAAAAAAAAACTTTATGGTTTCAATGCGCCAATGTTTAACACACAATAAAATCTATCTTGATTAACGCAACGTTTTGTCACTTCAAAAGCACCTATTTCTGTTTTATCTCGATAGGACTTTTCACCAGTGCCAGTGATAGTACTTTCTCTTCCTGCTTAGTACTCTCTTGCTACTTCGACTACCCTTGCATAACTAGTAGCTGCTAATTTCATCTTCTTTTACAGAGTGAATTGAAAGAAAAAGACTTACTTATTGGAGCGTGTGCATTTGCTACAGGATTTCAGAGATTGCCTTGTGCTGCGTCCCCTACTCTTAAGTGAAGTGTTTTACTTGCTAATTAAGAACTCTTTTGGTCTTTCTTTGTGTAAAAGACTTCTAATGAATAGATTAGCCTTTCGGTTTTGACTCGCGGACATATATATTTAGGTGACTCCCCTAGTACCGGACGATTCCCTCTATAGCAAGAATTCCGCGCACCTGCAGTAGTAGCAGGGATGGGAAAGACAAATAACCAGGCAGCTATCTTCTTTCTTTAGTTACATTCAAGACCCGAAGAAGGTTCTGGAAAGAAAATAAAATAGTCAATTTCCATTGGTCACTCAGCGACTTACGGATCGACTCACGAATCACCAGGAATAAAGGTAAAAAGCACCTGTCGGATCACCTTAGTTCTCAACAGTAGGATCAGTTGGGAAAGCTTTCTCATATATGGGCAGATAGAGGGGTTCACCGAAGTGAGAGAAAATTACCTCGGATAGTATGGGTTGGGCGGAACAACCTCCCTCAGATAGGTTCTTCGGGTTCACACTGTTGAGTCGACTGTTAATAAAGTACTCCCTTCCTAGCTCGTTAGCTAAACTCATTCTACAAGCTATTATGTCCACTCAGCTTTTTTTCCTAGGGAAAACTAGGTAGGGAGGGGCACCAGCCAACTTTCTTACACTCCCTTTTTACACCTTTTAATGCAGAGGAAAATTCAATTAGGAAATGTATAATAACCCTTCTTGCTTACTTAAAGTCTAATGAAGTAATCGAGTCCAGGTTGTGTCAGACTTGGTGCCCCGCAATGCCTTCCACAAGATGGTCGGCAACTTGTCGAGACCTTAAGGATGGGCTGAGAAGCCCGTGCTCCTCCAATGAGTGGAGTGGTAGCGCGAACGTAGAACATATAGAAAATGTTTACGCATAGACTATTTAATTCTACGATCAGAGTTACCGCCTTAAGGTGGCAGCAGATTTTGGAAGATCTGCGGATGATGAAAGGCTACCTTATGAAGGCAGTCCTCATCATCCACCAAGGCTTTACCAAAGAGAACTCGATTGCAGTACACTTGTTCTGCAAGAAGATATGGAAAGTTGGTAAGAGAAGCGGGCGGTTGGTTACATGTCAGTTTATACTGTAAATCTGCTGCTGCTTCCTTGCAGACAGCATATGCAGGTGAAACTGTGTATGCTCAACCGTTCCCTATCTCCCTTACGGGATCAGGATACCCTCGAGTCATTCCCTCTTATCATCGAAAGATGATATTAGTAAAGGATGATAAGAGTGATCTGTTGGTTCAGATGTATTTGTCTTTCTTTTCGTTAACCAAGGTGATACCTTTGGCTAATAAGGTTAGTGCAGATACATTGAAATCAATAGTCACTCCATTATCAGAGTCACAGGAGGAGTCCGTAAGCGAGATTATGTATAAAATACGGGGATCATTCCAAGGACTCATGACTCGATATGTTCCTGATATCCATTGAATACCCCTTAGACAGGGTATTCGGTGGATCCCGTCCTGGAAGACCATGCCATCGTATGGATGTCGTGGTGATAAGATGTATCCTACTCCTAGGAGTCCTTATTATCACTTTGTCCTCGAGTTGCGAGTATTTGCAACACTCTGGAGATTTATACACTCAAGAGGAGAGCAGTTCTCGCCTCTCGCCCTTTGGCCTCCAAGGATAAGGTTTGCATTAGATCCAAATAATAAGGTTTGGACTAATGTTGACACTGATGAGTGTGAAAGAACTTTCGCACCCACTCTGCCAGCCATACCTGAAGAGATCAGAGGGTACTTTAGTTTTGGTCGGATAGGACAGGCCACGGAGGGACGAGCCAAGCGGAGGTTGTTCGCCATTGGAAATTATGTTAATCAACGTCTTCTGAAACCTGTCCATGACTGGTTGATGAAGGTGTTGGTTCGCATACCTTCTGATGGAACGTTCAACCAGGTAGGCCCTATCCTTCGTTTGAAGGGAGAGTCTATCTGTTATTCCTATGACTTGTCTGCACGCTCGTGAATTCAGTCTATCTATGATAAACGTTGACAACCAAGAGGTCAAAGAAGAAGACCAAACTCTTGAATGAAAAGAGTTTGAGAATCAGCAATAGGGCTTTTCCAACACCGGATGATTGCCCTTTTTTAGAGTTCTGAAAAGCATCTTCTTCTTCATAAATGATGATGAAATTATGATCTCGCTCTCGGCATCCTACACATTTCAAGGCTGCATCTTATGCCACTAGAATGGTTAATTGGAAGTCTTTCGTGAGGCTACGCCCAGCGAGTAACTACTAACGTTACGATAAAAAGAAAGCTGTATGAGGGCTGGGAGTCTGTTTCCAAGCCGAGTGAAAGATTCGTTACCTAACGATAATGTAAGGGATTCTCCCCTTTTCTTTCAAACCAGCTGGTTCAAGTGTGTATTCTGTAGTAATGGCTTTGCACATTCGGCTACCTATCCTTCCGCAAGGCTGGGTCAATCTAGAGTTCTGCGCAAGGATATAATAAGAATGAAAAAGAGATTGGGTCAACCTGGCACACACGTGTCTGGGTTAGCTAGTAATGTTTGACTTTGAGTCTTCTTCCTTTCCTTCTGGGTATCAATTCCGGGAGGAGGAGAAGGAGCGAGTTGACGAGCTATTGGTAGTTCACCCGGGAACGTCAGGCGGATGTCCTATCTATGTCCACGGACTCTGCCGTTAGTACATAAAAAAAATGCCTTTGTTGAGTGAGAGCTTTTAGTTTGCCATTCAACACACAATTCTTTTCAAAGCAAAGCTTCTCGTTCAGTACTACTTTATTCTATTATGATACCTCACTCTACCTAGGATTAGGAGCTGGCTTAAGCCATGCCCTTAGTTGACTCCCAAGACCGGATACGCAGCGTTGAAGAGAACTTTGAATTCCGGATAAAATTTTTCATAATAAGAATGAAGCAAATCGACGAGTTCAGCTTGTTTTTCATAGAAACCTACTCTTTCTTAGACAGACGGATGGGTCGCCTTTGATAGCAGCCTATGAAGATTGATAGCAGCCCATCCCTTAAGAAGAAAATGCCAGAGTGTTGTTTGTGTTTTTTTCGGACTAGACTCGGAACAGAATAAACCATTAGACACAGTATTAGGTTGCTTGTTCTAGGCTTGTTCATGTCTTCCCTTCTTAGTGAGAAAAAAAAAAGCGTAGCTCTTCTTTTAATTAGCCCCTTTCTTGAAAGTGGACCAGTACATAGAGGAATTTACTCGGACGCGCCTAATGCGATCGAGAAAAGATGGGTAAATAGACGAGAACTTTAGCTTACTTCGTACTAATGACTGACAGAACCCTACCTATGATATTCATATCAACCAAATACATTGAAAAGCAAAACCTATGAGCAGGTTGGACGACAACGGAGTAGCATACTTTTTACTTCCGATTCAGTTGTCTACTAATGACAATTACACTCTCGAACGAAAGAGTAGCCGTTTCTTCGTGCCTGCTAAAAATAGAAATGCGCCAGCGTTTTAAGGCGCGTTTTACTCCGGTAGATAACGCATCCTATCGTAATCCGCCAAATGCTTACTTGCAAATAAAACCCGTTATAACAACAAGGAAAGGAATCACGGATACAAGAGCTTGTGCTTTGTACTACCGATATCTTCCTACTTATGAGAATTTGTTTACGACAAAAAAACAATCTTATCTTTATTATTCTTTTGGTATAGGAAGTGGTCTCTACCTAAATCTCATCCTCTTCAAAGCCTTCCTCGCCAGGTACGAGTGATAATCCTTCCTCTTCCTCTGAATAAATGCCAAAGGCTCTTTGAAGTGGGAAATCTCACCGAGTACTTTACTCATCACTAAAATAATAAAGAGTAGGACAAATAACACCAGCTAAGAGTAGGCAAAATAACACCATAGAGCAGCGAGCGGGGTATTAACATCATCTGTATAAGTATGTTCCCTTTTGCTTGCCTCAAATTATAACTTTTAGAGCTGGCTGGCTCTTTCCGTTTTATACTATACTAGTTTTTACTTAAACCACTTGCTTCTTTGAAACTAATAGAAATTGCTGCTAGCAAATCCCCTCCTCACTGGGAAGTATAGTAGTGAACTGCCCCAGAACAAAAAGGAAATGGGTGCTTCTGGCACAACTGGACTTATGAAACCGATCATGCTGGACAATAAAATACTTATTACCTCATACTTATCAACTTCGCTTTCTTTTTTATGTTTAGTTATCCAAGGAGTCAATGTTCTACCCTACTCCCATACCACCAAGTCAAAGTACTATCAAATAGAACCTTTTTCCTAGTAGTAAATAAGCAAAATGGAGGAGCTTTCTGTCCTTTCTTTCATTTCATAACGGAGGACGGGCATTCTCTTGACTTTCGAATTGCTTTATCTTTAAGGAATTTACTTATTTTCAACCTAAGTCTATAGATAAACAGACAAAGGGGAAGGGGTAGGGGTATTTATGTAAAAGCTAGCTAGCAAGTAAGTTATCACGCTTAGGAGAGTGCCTTCAGAAAAGTTATCAAACTTGCTTTAGGCGATCTCTAAAGTTTCTCAGGCAGGTACCGTATAGAAGACTGAAAGTTGAAGTTCCGGTGGGTCTCGTCAATCGATTACCTTCCTTATTGCGTCTGCCTGCCCCTAATTGGAGCTCTTCTTATCTATTTCTATACCGAGAATGGCTTTCTTGACGGGCTGAACGAACCCCTCACTTGGCTAACTCAACAATCATATGTCTTAGAGTCTGGTCTAACTAAGCGGATTGGAGGCGGGCATTTTAATTTCAACGTAGCAGTAGGGAAAGTGATTTCAGGGGGTTAGTCCACATGGGCAGTTAGGACAGTTACAGGTAGTTCAGTTCGGTCTTATTCTTATGGGCAAGTGGTCCTAGAATCTCTCTTGCCTTCTCTAAAGTATAGCTTTACGAAACTCGAATATGAGTCCATATAGAAATATAATAATAAGAATATAATATATCGTTTATTAGTAAGGATAGGTATTGGTGAGTAGTAGTTCTTGGCATTAGTAAGCTAGCTTCACTAGACTGTCTATGAAAGGAAATGAAGTAAATGAAACATATCTTTTCCATGAAGTGAATGAAGAAAGATTCATAGGAAATGAACAATAGAAAGAGTACCGGGTTTCATTATCCTCAATTTTGCTATCTTATCTCTGACTCATGGAATACCGATGGAATCAATTGTATGGGTTTCACAGAATCTACGCCTATCTATCGACCTGACGGCCTGCACCTCCTACTATTCCATCAAGTGGCCCAGTTTTGAAACCAGAAAACGTCAAGTCCAGCCATCTGAGTTGGGAACGGTGTCGCCCCAAGAGTTGTCAATTTGGACATTCATATCTATCACGAGCCAGGACAGCCGGAATTTACTTTACTTTAGAAGAGCTTAGCGAGATTGTTCGCCGGATGCTTAACAAATGAATGCGCTATTTTCTTTGATTTACTTTGGCCAGTGGGAGCAAGAGAGCATCTTTCACTACTTTAGGAGGTCAGCTATTTAACACTAATAACGTAGGACAGTAGAGCAGGTGGCCTCGCTGCATTCCCTTAGGATTGGAAGAACATATTAAAGATAGATATATTGGTATATATATCTGGTGTACCTATCCTGTTCCTATAACGGCACCCGGATTTTGGGGAAATTGAATTAATGCTATCTGGTTACGGGTACCTAATCGATTGATTATTATTGATCGGCTCCTTCCATTCAACGGCACCATTGCCCGGCTCCTACCCGTCTAACAAAGCTAAATCGAATCCCAATACGAAAATAAAGCACATTCTATAGGGGACGGGGATTTTTCGCAATACGAAAGATGTACATACGAGGACTACGATGAAGAGCGAGTGATCCGCCTTTTGCTCGTAACGTTAGTAGTTACTTGCTGGGTGAAAGTTTAGCTCATTTTTAAGAGCCTGCCTCACTAATTTAGGTTTGACCTGAGCTAAGAATGGTGGCATTAGAAGACCGGCATATACTAACTCATGCATACTATCCTCAATGATTTTGAACACTTCTTCGTTAATAGCAAAAGGAACTTCCTGAAGATAGCTAATCAAAGTACAGAACTCTTTAGACTTCTGAATTGAGTTAAAGTGAGCATAGAAATGATCAGAATCTTCTGATGTTAACAACCTATAACGAAGAGCAATTTCAGCTGTACTAGGCCAGTTGTACCCACCTTTCAAATAATAAACACATAGTGGTTCAATGTAGGAAGTAAGTAGATTTCATCATGTGCTTCCCACCTTTTCCTTTCACAGTAGATCGTCAAATCATGTCTAAAAGAGAAAATACTGGGACCGTCAACCCCAACTGTAGCAGGGGTAATGTGCCCAAGAGCTCCTATCCTAGGCTTTCCCTGGCACCTAACCTAGACTTGAAATTGCATTCCTGTCTATACCTCTAGGCACTCACTCTTTTTCTGGCTCTACCTTGAAAGAAGGCTCAGCATGGAAAGCAAAGAATTCGGGGAAAAGTACAACTTTTGCACATAGGAAAAATGATACAAAAAGTCATTCATATTTGAATGCGGGAAAACTGCCAGTATGACTTTGGCTGGCAGAAAAAGTTTACTTTGATCTCTGGGCGGGCATCAAGTATAAATCTTTATATTTAAGTAGGCAATCGCAGATTTCATAGTCGTAGTAGAAAGGGCTAATCATTTTCTTTAGTTTTCGCCTGTTGGGCTAGAAGAATAGCTATAGGTGGCAGAGCCAAAACAACCATCCTATTTAAACTAGGGGTAATGATGACTCAAGCTTCTTTTTCTGTGGCAGTGTGG
The DNA here is from genome assembly GCA_028095005.1 of Rhynchospora pubera. Classification (NCBI taxonomy): domain Eukaryota; kingdom Viridiplantae; phylum Streptophyta; class Magnoliopsida; order Poales; family Cyperaceae; genus Rhynchospora; species Rhynchospora pubera. The sequence goes on along the minus strand of JAMFTS010000044.1, from coordinate 203,053 downwards.
ACTTAATTCATTAAAGACGTAATTTCTCCATGCCACCTTTTTTTATCTCTCAAACAGAAGAGAAGGGAGTTGTTCTTGTTTCAGTCTTATAGAAAGAATAGCAGCTATAGGCCCAATCATCCTATAAAGAAAATACGCAGGGTTTCTATCTCTAGTATCGTTTTATCCTTACTCCCATTTATCTTTACCAAATAAGCTAATAATAAAGGACTATAGGAGCCTACACTCTGCTAAATAAAGAGATTTTATTCTTGTCTCATCAAGAGTTCTATTCCTATAAAGATGTGGTATTCCTTTGGTAATTGTTTTTCCTTTCTCTGGAAGGGACATATCAACTCTTTTCTTTTGAGTATGTGAGGAACTTCCATCCGCTTCCCAGGGAGACTACCCCTAGTGCTTTGCTTTATCAGCTTTTGTCTTTCTGGTTTCCAGGAGGAAATGGTTATTCCGTGGACAGGTGCATGAAGAATTCTAGCGTGCTGCTCCATTGGTGCTTGCTCTCTTGCTCCTTGAGTGACAAATGTCAACTCTTTCTTGGCAAGTATGTGAAGATTTTCCTTTTTTCTGTTAGGAAGGCTGCCCCCAGCGTGTTGCTTGATTGGCGCCTGTTTTCCCATTTTCTGGGAGGGGATGATCTAATTTTTACCTGTTGGTATGCCGAGACTCACAATCTGGCTTTCAGGTTAAATTAGTGCACTGGCCTTTCCCTTCTTTTGTTTATCTCCTATGACCTTGGAAGACTCATGACTCGTTTCTAGTGCTCTATCTTGAAGTTCCCACATTGCTTTGGTTCGGGCAACTGAGAATTGTCCCTTTACAATCATCAGTGGAGTAGAGGAGTTCTCCACCGACGGATTTGGTTTCAGCACTAACTCCTCTTGATATGTTTTGAGGAATTCGGCTTTGGAAGCTTTGACTTTCTTCAGTTCTAGAGTTGCAATATTGGGCAGGATTGCAGTAGCAGTTCTTGCCCTTGCCTCGCGAACATGGGACTTGGCATGCTTGATTCTTGATATGACGGGAGCTAGAGTTCCATTGGTCGCAATGAACATGGGGGTTTATTTTTCATCAGGTTCAATCTCCTTTTCTTTCTTGTTTTTATTTTCATTTCTTTTTATTTTTGCTTTCTTTTTCATTGGGTTTTTTCGTAAATAGTGTGTTTTTTGGGGTGTGTCTTGTTCCCATGAAGGGAGTCGCTCTCTGACTTTTTCCCTTCGTTTTTGGTGTCTTTGTTCTACCCTAGATTCTTACACACATTGATTGCCGACCACTTTACTGGGAATCGGTAATCAATGTGGTTTTTGGTCTCTTTGTTCTGGGAGTGTCTTTTTAAGAGAAGAAAGTATGAGTATATAATTATGGAATTTACTCCAAGAGCTGCAGAACTTACTACTCTATTAGAAAATAGAATAATCAATTATTATACCGATTTGAAAGTGGATGAGATCGGGCGTGTAGTCTCAGTTGGAGATGGGATTGCACGTGTTTATGGGTTGAACGAGATTCAAGCAGGTGAGATGGTGGAATTCGCCAGCGGTGTGAAGGGAATCGCCCTTAATTTAGAGAATGAAAATGTTGGAATTGTTGTCTTTGGTAGTGATACGGCTATCAAAGAAGGAGATCTTGTCAAGCGCACTGGATCTATTGTGGATGTTCCCGCGGGAAAGGCCATGTTAGGCCGTGTGGTCGACGCCTTGGGGGTACCTATTGATGGGAAAGGAGCTCTCAGCGATCACGAGCGAAGACGTGTTGAAGTGAAAGCGCCAGGTATTATTGAACGTAAATCCGTGCACGAACCTATGCAAACCGGGTTAAAAGAAGTAGATAGCTTGGTCCCTATTGGTCGTGGTCAACGTGAATTAATCATTGGGGACAGACAAACAGGAAAAACAGCTATAGCTATTGATACTATATTAAACCAAAAGGAATTGAACTCAAAAGGCACAGAGAATGAGAAAAAACAACTACGACCCAACTGGATCGGTATTTTGCTTTTTTTGAGTGCTCTTTTACTGCTAATAAGTAGTCTGTATTTCAGTAGTCATACCACGAACTGTTTAAAGTTGTCCTTATCCTGGTAATAAGCCTAATACCACATCAGTGTGAATTGTTTACTGACTATAGGTAGCATACATTTATCATGTAGGAGTTTTCAATCCTTTAAACAGGCAGAAGTTTATAGATAGGCATGCAGAAGGTATAGGAAAAACTTTATAGCCGAGTTAAATTACTTCTACGGAAGGCCTAACTTGCCAAGTGTAGGTTGACCTACTCATCATAGGGACATAACGTGGTGCCGATGGTCAGAATGCCAGATTAGGAGAAGGATTTCCCGGGAGGCTGAATGTTTGCTAGACTATAGCTTTGTCAAGAATAGGAGGATAGGTGCATAGAAAGGGCGGGTCCTCTCGATAATAAGTATGTCGTTTTTGTCGTTAATACAACAAAATAAAAGAAAATAATGACTCAATAAAACATGAAATGGAATTTGAAGCAGTCAAACTCTCAAGACTTAGAGGTGGGTTCATAGTGTTGCAGTCGCTAGATCAGTCTAAAAGGTCAATCTCGAGCACAAGTTCATCTTTGTTTTAAATATTAAAAGAGGGCTGTGAAACAAGTCAACTGTTCAAGGGGGACCTTCTCACTCAAAGGTTTGTGGGGGTTCACCTAGAAACACCACGAAGGCTAACCGAAAAAAAAGCGGAATCCACATGAAAAGCTGAACCTCAGTTTTGAAATTAGAGCTATTGTGAGCGGTTAAAAACAGGAATTGCCGGAGCATTAAATAGTCCAGAAATACTAGCATGACAGCTAAGCAAAAAAATAAATCAAAGTAACATACTACCTATCCTCTTACTACTGTATTTCAGCTGATTTAGCTATTTCTTCACACTTGCCTTCTTCTCTCGCCCCCTTGTTGAAAACAATGCTTCCCGTCTTTCTTAAGACCCAATGCCGTACTCTTTTTCAAAAACCAGTAAAGTACTCTCACGCCTCTCTATTTCTCACAACTAATAAATCCACTTATTACCCATATGCCTATCCACCTAAAGAATAAAGAAAGAGTAAACACGTGTTTCCGATTTATCTCTCATCTATCTACGACAATTTGCGACGCGGGACTCCCGGAAAATGGGATTCGGGAAATCAAAAATTAATTTTACGCTTGCCATTCTGAAAAAATAAAGATTCTCCTAGCGACAAAAGTCATACCACGCCTTTTCCTAGAGTCAAGTGGAATCTTATTCAGACTTTTTTACAATCATATAGCGTCATCAGCCATTCTTACCCTTCTCCGACAAGATGAGAAAAGTATGCTTTACCTATCCTCATGCAAGTGAACTAATAAAAAAGAAATCGCTTAGATTTAATACTAATGTAAGAAACCAAGGAAAAGACGATTCCTAGAAACCTACAGGAATTGCACCTGAAAAGTGCTGTGCACCCAATCCATTTCTTTCTTTTTCGATGTTTTTTCTTTTTGCTACGCCCTTTTTTTTTCCTTCAGCTTTTGAATAACCGAAGCTATCTATATTACTTATTACTATACTAAATAAGGAGACTCCATTTAAGGTGGTCCTCTGTATTAGTTGATAATCTTTCCTCTTCTATCCCAGCGGGTTATCCTTCCTATAAGGATTCTCTGTCTTTGGCTGAGCCCTCGCTCTCCTCCCCTTCCGATAGCTCCTTCCTCTGTCGAGTTAGCCACGTCTTTCTCACCCTTCGCGGGACCTCCTTTGAAAGAAAGGATCGACTGGTTTGAACTACTCTTTCTATAATATTTTATAAAAAGTACAACATACCCGACTATTCTTACGACTTAGGGCGCGATTCTACAATCTGTGGCATTTGAAGAGAATTTCATAGCGACAGTGGTAGGTTGGGATAAGGTATAAAAGCTCTATATGTTCAATCTTTCCTTGTCTGTTGGTACTATTCCACACTTTCGTCTGATTAAAAAAAAAGGAACCCTTCATGGGCGATTAGTCCTAAGCCTTATACCGAGCCGGGGTTGATGAAAGATCAAAAGATAGATACTCTATAGAGTAAAAAAGAAGCAAAACAAACTTTACTAATGAAAATCCTTGAGGGAGTAAAGACGCAGCACGACATCAAACCCCTCCTTCCTTGCTGTGATGAACGAGCACGTGGACTCGTTCGTATTGGAGGTACGCGCTGACCATTTACTAACAAGATAAAGAATAAAGTCGTTCGGTTCTTTAAGCATCTGTTCCTCGCCCGATCTGACCAGTTCATTCTGGAAACCAAGTACAGAGATAGAAGGTTAAAGCTGGACTGAAGGTAATGCTGCTCAATCTATTAGTAAAGAGCTAGCACCTATAGTCTCGTGCTAAAGGTATGGATCGGGTATGCAGCACAGTACATTCTGAATACTAGTATGGAATGGCTCTTTAAGCCCATTACGTTCAAGTTCCTTCAATTTGTAAGTGATGGTTTTCCTGAGACTATTCATATTCCTAAGAAAAAGCATAAAGTGGCCTCTAGATCGATACTTCTCTTCCACATACTAAACCAATTAATAAACAATTTACGGAGTCTTCTTTATCTACTACTAACCTATCTACCTCTTCGCAACCTCCATTAGAAGTAGAAGCAAAACTCTACTATCTACCGTTCTCCCTTCAGTAGAAAACTCTAGTGTTGTGGGTACATCCTCTAATCTTCCTTATACCCTAGGTAATACACTAGGTATCCTAGGCTAACGCCCCCTTCTTCGCTGGCCTTGGGCTTTGTTGTCGCTCTCTTCCTCGTTATATTCGTCAGCTATACTATAGTAGCATTCACACGTGCACGATCACCACGAAACATGCCACCAAATGCACTTAAACTACCGCCCCGCCTCGACTGACTCCCTGACCACCTCAGCAAACGTCTGTACCTAGGCCCCAATGGCAGCGATAGATTCGTTTACTAGGAGAGACGGGCTCCACTCGCCATTGCTGGCACAGATCTGATTAAGCACATGCTAACTCGGCGCTTTATGAAGGATCGGATTGGTAAATGGATTCTTGCTTTTGAATAATTCATTAAATATTGTTCTAGGAGACAAATAAATTATCTCTTCTTCTTTGACTTCCTTTTTTTCGTTGTAGTATGTGGCATTCCCGTGTTACATTAAATTAAGAGTTGTACTCATTTCGATTTTGCATGTATATCAAATCCATAGGTGACCATATGTTGGTTTTTTACTATTTTGGTGATACATGTCAAAAGTGTTCTGTGTTGAGAAAAACGTGGATCTCTCCTTCCCAGAGGAGAGTGGCGGGTTGAGGATCGTCAGAGGTGCTCCTTGCTCCGGCAAATAAATAATTCCTCCTATTTGAAGTGCTGATTGAGGTTGACAGTAGCTCAATTTCAATATAGTAGTCTGTGTAGTTGTGTTACGAGAGATATCGAATAGTTCCGATTTCTAATATGTTTGAGCGGGGTACTGCCCGTAGGGTAGCCACTATTGAGGAGCGCTAGAAACAGAACCCTGTTCCACTAGAGAATTTTGGATGAACGAAGGCCCATTTGCAACTTCCTTCGTAGCAACTTGAAAAACTACAAGTATAACGCTAAAGCAGGATTCTCCTATGTCATGTATCAAAACGAGTTGCGTCTTTGCGCATCGAATTAGTTAGTTAAGATCGGCCCTAAACTCTCAATTGTGGGAAGCACGAATGAATAAAACAAGCAACCAAAGAAGTAGAGTTAGGGGCAGGCTACAAGTTTGTGTTAGCATCTCTTTCTATCGAGTCAAGTTCGTCTATTAACTTATCTGAAGCAGTCTTTGGTACAGATAGACTAACCATTGTCATGGACCTGGCTTGATTAGGCCTTGCCTCTCTCTTTGCAATGGATGTGCTAACGAGCAAAGCGTAGTAGGGAGGGATTGGGGTCTGATTAGCCAAGTAAAGTACAAATAGGTCAAGCAGGTTATCGGGCTAGAGCAGAATCGTCCTTTAATGAGGCTAGGTCAAGTGAAATTCTAGGTATTGACAGTGGAGCAAGTCACCTACTATCATTTGTATTTGCTTAGGGGTACACTGGGCGCGGAGCGGATAACTGAAAAAACTAGGCGCGCAGCGGATATCTTATTCTAAATAAAGAGCTCCTCAATCCCATTTTTTGAGAGTATAAGCATCCATCGGTCGAGAGCGCTGTAGCTGTGGTGAGAAATAGATAGCTTTAGGTTGTTACGAAAGTTTTCTCATGCTAAAAGTGCTGGTGACAGCAATCGACTATGTTGGAGTCACTACCGAGGCAGACTAAGCCCATCTGCTTTATAGTCGAGTAGACTTCCAGGACAAATAGCCAAGCGATAGGCTCGCTCGTTCACTGGGACAAAAAGCCGAGCTTTCAAGGGGCGAAGCGATCGAACTAGTTAGTATTTATGACTCGATTTTGGCTTCTGAAAGAAGGCCTTAAATCAAAGTAAGGGAGGCGCGCGCAAGTAAGTTCTCCTGAAAAGGGGGGCTTAGGGAAGAAGTCCCGCGTCAGAATCTTGTTGATTTAGAGAGATGGGCCCTTTATCCTTCAGTGTTGAATGGTGGTTGTGGGCACGCTCGCTATACGAGTGCTTCTCGTATCTGAAAGATACGCATATGCGGGTTCCTTTCAGTGGCTAAGTGCACTTCCAGAGCTTATCTATTTCGTGAAGAACTCCCCAACGATGTTAGATATATAAGTTCTTCGGGAGGCAGCAGCAATGCGTACTGGGCCAACACAAGCCCAGCCTCGCTCCATAATGGTTATGAACTGCCAAACCTTTAGCTCCTCGTTTCAATTTCCATTCCTCTAAGGTGGGGTTTACCCAAGTTCATGTGATAGGACATAGTCTACCTCGAAAGCAACTGAACTCACCGATACGCACATATTATGTAAACCCTTAGCGCCCGCAACGATAATGCCCTTCCTTCTATTTTCGTAGTTGACTTCTTCCTTGGATGCATGATTTTTATTGGCTTTTTTGTTCGTAACATTATACGTTACTCACTGGGTAAGAAACATGTTGTTTAATAGACTGAAAAAGAGGTTGCTTATCGTTTGGTGCTGGCATCTGACTTATTCGTTCTCTCCTTACAGGGCGCGCCTTTGTATTTGTACCAGTTGAGGACGTCTGCTCCTGCTTTTCAGAGAAGTGGAAGTAGCACGCGCTATATCAGTGCCAGGCCAGGTATCTTTTAGAAGGAAGTCTAAACCATAGCTCCCGAAGCAGTGAATTCACTCTCATCTACAGGAAGGAGGACGAATTGGTGACCTTCCTTAGGAAGGACATAATGTGGATGTATTCGCATGGAGTACATCTGACATGCCTGGTATTTCTAGAGATATTGCCGAGCATCGTTTGTTCGTACAAGCAGGGGCACGCCCGGTACAACAAAGGAAGCGTAGGTTGGGTAATGAGCGCCAGCAAGTGGTAAAGGCGGAAGTGGAAAGGTTGCTGTTGGTAAAGTTTGTGAAGGAAGTACAGTGCCCAGAATGGATTGCTAACACAGTTCTTGGAGGTACGCCTCAAAACAGGTGTCTCCATTATCTAGTTCATAGGACTCCTAGTAAAGATAACACAGGTTGAAACGTCAACAAGGCACGAAGTGTTAATATGTTGTCAAGATAGGTCAATGTTGGTACTCCGCTGGGCAATGGAGATAAAAAACACCAGAGTTGCATAAATTTTCTCACTTTGGGTCTGCCGAATGGAGTGGGAATTCCTTTCCCTACTAATAGATTCTTGATTCCGTGGGATTAATCTTTCTTTTTTGCTCGTGTGCGCCTTCTTTCTAGTGTATTTTTGTTTTACGTCCAACGAAACGAAGAATCGGATATGCAACGAGGAGATCAGACCGGAGATACGTAGTTCCTGCTCACTACATGTTACTTACTATATAGGAATATGAGAAAGGAGAAGGAAGGGGAGAGAGGATACTCGAGAAAAACAACAGATCGGTCAGGGTATCGGAATGCCGGGTTTGCAAGGGCGGTAGGCAAGTATGCAAGTGAGTAGTAAGCACTAACGCCCGCTTAAGCCCTTATAGGCTAGGTAGCTTGGAATAGGCATTTTGAGTAGTTAGCCAAGCAGCACCGGAATAGGCTTTTGTGAATAACGGAGATAGGCGTTGCAAGTACTGGGATTTTCGGATGCGGGTAACGGTAGCAGGAGCTCGACATGAAAGGTATGCGGTTGAAGCACTGGTATAGTAGTGTAGTTAGCAAAGGGTAAGCTTTATGCATATACAGGTAAGCTGATAGGGCCAGTATAGGCTTGTAAGCAAGATACGCACGAGTAAGTAATAGCACAGATAGGCATAAACGGTTTGCAAGGAATAGAGTAAGCTTATAGGCTGTATTAAGACCTAGTCGTTCATAGATTGATTACTTTCTACCACCATATAGCATATAGTACCCTTTTAAGTAAGTAGGGTAATCCTCCTTCAAAGCCATGGAAGTAAGCATAAGCCTCTACTTAGTGTTCTTTGTCTGGGGGGCACTCTTGCCTATTGTTTGTGCTAGCGTCTGCATCGAAATCATTGATCTAGTTGAAGAAAGCATTACTTGATCTAAAAGATGAAATGATTAGAAATGACCTTAAGAGTTTCTTTCCAAGCATTAACTCTTGGCTGCAGCTTCTTTCCAAATTATGCCCATGCCCTTACTAGTTAGTTAGGATCTCATATAGGCCTGCCCTGTCCTTTAAATGTACCTTGATGAGACAAGAATAAAATCTCTATATTTAGCAGAGTGTAGGCTCCTATAGTCCTTTATTATTAGCTTATTTGGTAAAGATAAATGGGAGTAAGGATAAAACGATACTAGAGATAGAAACCCTGCGTATTTTCTTTATAGGATGATTGGGCCTATAGCTGCTATTCTTTCTATAAGACTGAAACAAGAACAACTCCCTTCTCTTCTGTTTGAGAGATAAAAAAAGGTGGCATGGAGAAATTACGTCTTTAATGAATTAAGTCCACACTGCCACAGAAAAAGAAGCTTGAGTCATCATTACCCCTAGTTTAAATAGGATGGTTGTTTTGGCTCTGCCACCTATAGCTATTCTTCTAGCCCAACAGGCGAAAACTAAAGAAAATGATTAGCCCTTTCTACTACGACTATGAAATCTGCGATTGCCTACTTAAATATAAAGATTTATACTTGATGCCCGCCCAGAGATCAAAGTAAACTTTTTCTGCCAGCCAAAGTCATACTGGCAGTTTTCCCGCATTCAAATATGAATGACTTTTTGTATCATTTTTCCTATGTGCAAAAGTTGTACTTTTCCCCGAATTCTTTGCTTTCCATGCTGAGCCTTCTTTCAAGGTAGAGCCAGAAAAAGAGTGAGTGCCTAGAGGTATAGACAGGAATGCAATTTCAAGTCTAGGTTAGGTGCCAGGGAAAGCCTAGGATAGGAGCTCTTGGGCACATTACCCCTGCTACAGTTGGGGTTGACGGTCCCAGTATTTTCTCTTTTAGACATGATTTGACGATCTACTGTGAAAGGAAAAGGTGGGAAGCACATGATGAAATCTACTTACTTCCTACATTGAACCACTATGTGTTTATTATTTGAAAGGTGGGTACAACTGGCCTAGTACAGCTGAAATTGCTCTTCGTTATAGGTTGTTAACATCAGAAGATTCTGATCATTTCTATGCTCACTTTAACTCAATTCAGAAGTCTAAAGAGTTCTGTACTTTGATTAGCTATCTTCAGGAAGTTCCTTTTGCTATTAACGAAGAAGTGTTCAAAATCATTGAGGATAGTATGCATGAGTTAGTATATGCCGGTCTTCTAATGCCACCATTCTTAGCTCAGGTCAAACCTAAATTAGTGAGGCAGGCTCTTAAAAATGAGCTAAACTTTCACCCAGCAAGTAACTACTAACGTTACGAGCAAAAGGCGGATCACTCGCTCTTCATCGTAGTCCTCGTATGTACATCTTTCGTATTGCGAAAAATCCCCGTCCCCTATAGAATGTGCTTTATTTTCGTATTGGGATTCGATTTAGCTTTGTTAGACGGGTAGGAGCCGGGCAATGGTGCCGTTGAATGGAAGGAGCCGATCAATAATAATCAATCGATTAGGTACCCGTAACCAGATAGCATTAATTCAATTTCCCCAAAAGGCGGGTGCCGTTATAGGAACAGGATAGGTACACCAGATATATATACCAATATATCTATCTTTACTATGTTCTTCCAATCCTAAGGGAATGCAGCGAGGCCACCTGCTCTACTGTCCTACGTTATTAGTGTTAAATAGCTGACCTCCTAAAGTAGTGAAAGATGCTCTCTTGCTCCCACTGGCCAAAGTAAATCAAAGAAAATAGCGCATTCATTTGTTAAGCATCCGGCGAACAATCTCGCTAAGCTCTTCTAAAGTAAAGTAAATTCCGGCTGTCCTGGCTCGTGATAGATATGAATGTCCAAATTGACAACTCTTGGGGCGACACCGTTCCCAACTCAGATGGCTGGACTTGACGTTTTCTGGTTTCAAAACTGGGCCACTTGATGGAATAGTAGGAGGTGCAGGCCGTCAGGTCGATAGATAGGCGTAGATTCTGTGAAACCCATACAATTGATTCCATCGGTATTCCATGAGTCAGAGATAAGATAGCAAAATTGAGGATAATGAAACCCGGTACTCTTTCTATTGTTCATTTCCTATGAATCTTTCTTCATTCACTTCATGGAAAAGATATGTTTCATTTACTTCATTTCCTTTCATAGACAGTCTAGTGAAGCTAGCTTACTAATGCCAAGAACTACTACTCACCAATACCTATCCTTACTAATAAACGATATATTATATTCTTATTATTATATTTCTATATGGACTCATATTCGAGTTTCGTAAAGCTATACTTTAGAGAAGGCAAGAGAGATTCTAGGACCACTTGCCCATAAGAATAAGACCGAACTGAACTACCTGTAACTGTCCTAACTGCCCATGTGGACTAACCCCCTGAAATCACTTTCCCTACTGCTACGTTGAAATTAAAATGCCCGCCTCCAATCCGCTTAGTTAGACCAGACTCTAAGACATATGATTGTTGAGTTAGCCAAGTGAGGGGTTCGTTCAGCCCGTCAAGAAAGCCATTCTCGGTATAGAAATAGATAAGAAGAGCTCCAATTAGGGGCAGGCAGACGCAATAAGGAAGGTAATCGATTGACGAGACCCACCGGAACTTCAACTTTCAGTCTTCTATACGGTACCTGCCTGAGAAACTTTAGAGATCGCCTAAAGCAAGTTTGATAACTTTTCTGAAGGCACTCTCCTAAGCGTGATAACTTACTTGCTAGCTAGCTTTTACATAAATACCCCTACCCCTTCCCCTTTGTCTGTTTATCTATAGACTTAGGTTGAAAATAAGTAAATTCCTTAAAGATAAAGCAATTCGAAAGTCAAGAGAATGCCCGTCCTCCGTTATGAAATGAAAGAAAGGACAGAAAGCTCCTCCATTTTGTTTATTTACTACTAGGAAAAAGGTTCTATTTGATAGTACTTTGACTTGGTGGTATGGGAGTAGGGTAGAACATTGACTCCTTGGATAACTAAACATAAAAAAGAAAGCGAAGTTGATAAGTATGAGGTAATAAGTATTTTATTGTCCAGCATGATCGGTTTCATAAGTCCAGTTGTGCCAGAAGCACCCATTTCCTTTTTGTTCTGGGGCAGTTCACTACTATACTTCCCAGTGAGGAGGGGATTTGCTAGTAGCAATTTCTATTAGTTTCAAAGAAGCAAGTGGTTTAAGTAAAAACTAGTATAGTATAAAACGGAAAGAGCCAGCCAGCTCTAAAAGTTATAATTTGAGGCAAGCAAAAGGGAACATACTTATACAGATGATGTTAATACCCCGCTCGCTGCTCTATGGTGTTATTTTGCCTACTCTTAGCTGGTGTTATTTGTCCTACTCTTTATTATTTTAGTGATGAGTAAAGTACTCGGTGAGATTTCCCACTTCAAAGAGCCTTTGGCATTTATTCAGAGGAAGAGGAAGGATTATCACTCGTACCTGGCGAGGAAGGCTTTGAAGAGGATGAGATTTAGGTAGAGACCACTTCCTATACCAAAAGAATAATAAAGATAAGATTGTTTTTTTGTCGTAAACAAATTCTCATAAGTAGGAAGATATCGGTAGTACAAAGCACAAGCTCTTGTATCCGTGATTCCTTTCCTTGTTGTTATAACGGGTTTTATTTGCAAGTAAGCATTTGGCGGATTACGATAGGATGCGTTATCTACCGGAGTAAAACGCGCCTTAAAACGCTGGCGCATTTCTATTTTTAGCAGGCACGAAGAAACGGCTACTCTTTCGTTCGAGAGTGTAATTGTCATTAGTAGACAACTGAATCGGAAGTAAAAAGTATGCTACTCCGTTGTCGTCCAACCTGCTCATAGGTTTTGCTTTTCAATGTATTTGGTTGATATGAATATCATAGGTAGGGTTCTGTCAGTCATTAGTACGAAGTAAGCTAAAGTTCTCGTCTATTTACTCATCTTTTCTCGATCGCATTAGGCGCGTCCGAGTAAATTCCTCTATGTACTGGTCCACTTTCAAGAAAGGGGCTAATTAAAAGAAGAGCTACGCTTTTTTTTTTCTCACTAAGAAGGGAAGACATGAACAAGCCTAGAACAAGCAACCTAATACTGTGTCTAATGGTTTATTCTGTTCCGAGTCTAGTCCGAAAAAAACACAAACAACACTCTGGCATTTTCTTCTTAAGGGATGGGCTGCTATCAATCTTCATAGGCTGCTATCAAAGGCGACCCATCCGTCTGTCTAAGAAAGAGTAGGTTTCTATGAAAAACAAGCTGAACTCGTCGATTTGCTTCATTCTTATTATGAAAAATTTTATCCGGAATTCAAAGCTCTCTTCAACGCTGCGTATCCGGTCTTGGGAGTCAACTAAGGGCATGGCTTAAGCCAGCTCCTAATCCTAGGTAGAGTGAGGTATCATAATAGAATAAAGTAGTACAGAACGAGAAGCTTTGCTTTGAAAAGAATTGTGTGTTGAATGGCAAACTAAAAGCTCTCACTCAACAAAGGCATTTTTTTTTATGTACTAACGGCAGAGTCCGTGGACATAGATAGGACATCCGCCTGACGTTCCCGGGTGAACTACCAATAGCTCGTCAACTCGCTCCTTCTCCTCCTCCCGGAATTGATACCCAGAAGGAAAGGAAGAAGACTCAAAGTCAAACATTACTAGCTAACCCAGACACGTGTGTGCCAGGTTGACCCAATCTCTTTTTCATTCTTATTATATCCTTGCGCAGAACTCTAGATTGACCCAGCCTTGCGGAAGGATAGGTAGCCGAATGTGCAAAGCCATTACTACAGAATACACACTTGAACCAGCTGGTTTGAAAGAAAAGGGGAGAATCCCTTACATTATCGTTAGGTAACGAATCTTTCACTCGGCTTGGAAACAGACTCCCAGCCCTCATACAGCTTTCTTTTTATCGTAACGTTAGTAGTTACTCGCTGGGCGTAGCCTCACGAAAGACTTCCAATTAACCATTCTAGTGGCATAAGATGCAGCCTTGAAATGTGTAGGATGCCGAGAGCGAGATCATAATTTCATCATCATTTATGAAGAAGAAGATGCTTTTCAGAACTCTAAAAAAGGGCAATCATCCGGTGTTGGAAAAGCCCTATTGCTGATTCTCAAACTCTTTTCATTCAAGAGTTTGGTCTTCTTCTTTGACCTCTTGGTTGTCAACGTTTATCATAGATAGACTGAATTCACGAGCGTGCAGACAAGTCATAGGAATAACAGATAGACTCTCCCTTCAAACGAAGGATAGGGCCTACCTGGTTGAACGTTCCATCAGAAGGCATGCGAACCAACACCTTCATCAACCAGTCATGGACAGGTTTCAGAAGACGTTGATTAACATAATTTCCAATGGCGAACAACCTCCGCTTGGCTCGTCCCTCCGTGGCCTGTCCTATCCGACCAAAACTAAAGTACCCTCTGATCTCTTCAGGTATGGCTGGCAGAGTGGGTGCGAAAGTTCTTTCACACTCATCAATGTCAACATTAGTCCAAACCTTATTATTTGGATCTAATGCAAACCTTATCCTTGGAGGCCAAAGGGCGAGAGGCGAGAACTGCTCTCCTCTTGAGTGTATAAATCTCCAGAGTGTTGCAAATACTCGCAACTCGAGGACAAAGTGATAATAAGGACTCCTAGGAGTAGGATACATCTTATCACCACGACATCCATACGATGGCATGGTCTTCCAGGACGGGATCCACCGAATACCCTGTCTAAGGGGTATTCAATGGATATCAGGAACATATCGAGTCATGAGTCCTTGGAATGATCCCCGTATTTTATACATAATCTCGCTTACGGACTCCTCCTGTGACTCTGATAATGGAGTGACTATTGATTTCAATGTATCTGCACTAACCTTATTAGCCAAAGGTATCACCTTGGTTAACGAAAAGAAAGACAAATACATCTGAACCAACAGATCACTCTTATCATCCTTTACTAATATCATCTTTCGATGATAAGAGGGAATGACTCGAGGGTATCCTGATCCCGTAAGGGAGATAGGGAACGGTTGAGCATACACAGTTTCACCTGCATATGCTGTCTGCAAGGAAGCAGCAGCAGATTTACAGTATAAACTGACATGTAACCAACCGCCCGCTTCTCTTACCAACTTTCCATATCTTCTTGCAGAACAAGTGTACTGCAATCGAGTTCTCTTTGGTAAAGCCTTGGTGGATGATGAGGACTGCCTTCATAAGGTAGCCTTTCATCATCCGCAGATCTTCCAAAATCTGCTGCCACCTTAAGGCGGTAACTCTGATCGTAGAATTAAATAGTCTATGCGTAAACATTTTCTATATGTTCTACGTTCGCGCTACCACTCCACTCATTGGAGGAGCACGGGCTTCTCAGCCCATCCTTAAGGTCTCGACAAGTTGCCGACCATCTTGTGGAAGGCATTGCGGGGCACCAAGTCTGACACAACCTGGACTCGATTACTTCATTAGACTTTAAGTAAGCAAGAAGGGTTATTATACATTTCCTAATTGAATTTTCCTCTGCATTAAAAGGTGTAAAAAGGGAGTGTAAGAAAGTTGGCTGGTGCCCCTCCCTACCTAGTTTTCCCTAGGAAAAAAAGCTGAGTGGACATAATAGCTTGTAGAATGAGTTTAGCTAACGAGCTAGGAAGGGAGTACTTTATTAACAGTCGACTCAACAGTGTGAACCCGAAGAACCTATCTGAGGGAGGTTGTTCCGCCCAACCCATACTATCCGAGGTAATTTTCTCTCACTTCGGTGAACCCCTCTATCTGCCCATATATGAGAAAGCTTTCCCAACTGATCCTACTGTTGAGAACTAAGGTGATCCGACAGGTGCTTTTTACCTTTATTCCTGGTGATTCGTGAGTCGATCCGTAAGTCGCTGAGTGACCAATGGAAATTGACTATTTTATTTTCTTTCCAGAACCTTCTTCGGGTCTTGAATGTAACTAAAGAAAGAAGATAGCTGCCTGGTTATTTGTCTTTCCCATCCCTGCTACTACTGCAGGTGCGCGGAATTCTTGCTATAGAGGGAATCGTCCGGTACTAGGGGAGTCACCTAAATATATATGTCCGCGAGTCAAAACCGAAAGGCTAATCTATTCATTAGAAGTCTTTTACACAAAGAAAGACCAAAAGAGTTCTTAATTAGCAAGTAAAACACTTCACTTAAGAGTAGGGGACGCAGCACAAGGCAATCTTTGAAATCCTGTAGCAAATGCACACGCTCCAATAAGTAAGTCTTTTTCTTTCAATTCACTCTGTAAAAGAAGATGAAATTAGCAGCTACTAGTTATGCAAGGGTAGTCGAAGTAGCAAGAGAGTACTAAGCAGGAAGAGAAAGTACTATCACTGGCACTGGTGAAAAGTCCTATCGAGATAAAACAGAAATAGGTGCTTTTGAAGTGACAAAACGTTGCGTTAATCAAGATAGATTTTATTGTGTGTTAAACATTGGCGCATTGAAACCATAAAGTTTTTTTTTTAATTGCTTGGAAGAGTTCTAGTTGGATAAGCAGCTAATAAGCGAGAAGAGGCATCAGCTAGTATAGGCTGGGTCAGCATGAAAAGCTAACGTGTAGCAAAATACTGGATGAGGAAGCGTCACAGGATTTTGATGAAAAGGAATAGGTTTGTTTGCGTAGATAAGTAAAAGAACAGGAACGTATTTCACAGAAGAAAAGAAATCTGAAAAAATTATCTTAGTTAACTAGGGCCAGCATTTGCTAGCTTGCCAAGAGCGCGGGCTTATTAATCGGTAGATGGATTGCTAGGTCACAGGTCTTTTCTCGTCGAAGAGGTCTTTTTCTCGGAATTACCAGGAAAAATTACCATAAAGGGCTTGGGATGCAAGCGCCATACTCTTTTTTAGAAAGAAAAAAACATTGAGCTGTGGTACGCATTTCTTGGTAGAAAAAAAAACAGCTTAAGAGAAAAGCAATACATAGGATAAATAGGGAGCGAAGAACACTCAACCATGAGAATTCATTCAATGAGAAATAGCATACCTTCCTGGCTATTCGTTGATGCATTTAAACTTTCTACGCTCAGATAATCAGAAGACATGATCTACTATCATATGAGATGGAAAGAGATTCGAATGATAAAGAGCAAGCTAGTAAGAAGCCACTGTTGGATGTGTTGATAAAAGATCCTATACCATTCTTTGTCTTGTTACTTCTCCATTCAAACAGAGTGTTTTAAATTAAAAAGTTGATTACGTTCCCCTTTCCTTCAATGAGTGTGGAATACACTCTATCAAAGCTTTGACTCCAATCCTCAATCTTCCCAGGGGCGAATCTCCCTGTTCCTCAGCTACCAAGGCTGGTTTTCTAGCCTCGGGTCCTTTCTTTAGAGACAAATAGAAAGAAGGCCCGCCAGCAAGCAAGAGTCTCCACTTGTACTGTATGTACTGATTGTGCCTTAATGCCCGCTGACTTACTTTCTTTCCATAGGAGATCCGCTTGCTTCCCAATACGATGCGTGCACCTCTTGAAGAGCACCTGTGAATGCTTGTTTTGTCTCTTCCTTGTTGTCAAATGTCCCGTCGCCCTTTGATCGTCGACCTATTATTTTATAGCCCAGCCATCTTCTATCTTATTGCTTCGGCCCTTTACTTACCTTTGCCTACCTCTATTCCTAGTAGTGCGCTTTTTCCTGCATCCCTTCTCTCTCGCTCGTAGAAAAGAGAGCATAGGCTTTGGCAGCATGGAAAGCAGGCTTTTGATAATATGCTGTTGTCAAGGAAGACTTCTTGTCAGAGGCATGGTGCGGATAGGTCTCGCTAAGCCCGGGCAGCATAGGCAAAGGGAGTAGGTCTTTGAAAGCATGCATCCATGGGGGCAGAAGTGAAAGTTTAATATTTATCCTCCTTTTTCCTTATTTGAGATGATAGGGTGTACGAGTGGGAATTTTTCTTGGGGTTCGAGCAAAGGCGGCCTCAATGGGCGGAAAAAAGCACTCTAAAACTGAAGAATGTTACCTTTCCCAATTCCTGTTTTTATAAAAACTAACGCCTCCGTGATCTAAATAAATTTCACTCAATCAGCGAGCAGGAGCAAACAAGCTTTACCGTATACATGTAGCAAGCAAAAGTGAGGGCACCGAAGGTCAGTATCACAATACCTGGATGAATATATTTTGAGAAGGTACCGCCTAATTCAATGGGAAAAGGCAAAGAGGAAAATCCCCACGTCAAATTTGAGATTAAAGCTTAGGGTACAGGCAAAAAGCCCAAATCTTATTAGCAGAAAGGGCGAGTAATTTCATATAATAATCTGACTTGCTTTGCTGAGAGTTAATAAGCGGGTTTCTTTTCGCAAGGCTAATTTTGTAGAAGCTCTATTTCCAGGTAGGGATTTTACTTTCGTAAGATATGAGGCCAAGTTAATAGAATCTCCCAGAATTTCATATAGTGGAAAGCTCCCAATCAATGGGACTTGCTTGTAGTGAGAGTGAAGACAGAGGGAAAGCTACACGATCTACTAAAAAAGGTGCCGAATTCCACTCGCTTATTTGCTCCGCCCAAGAACCTTTGAGTACCCCCGACCCGAAGTTTATGAACGTAGTACGAGAAGAGAGATCTACTATGGAGTTGCTTTGTTTGGATAGCGAATTCTTGAGAAATGCATAAACGTATGAATTATATTTTTATCTTTTTCGCTGTCTTCTGTCATTCCTGTCTTGGTCTTTTTTTTTTTCGTATAAGAAGTTTCCATATCGTACCAGAAAAGGGGGTTTTTATTCACCAAGTTGCAGTGAAGATAGGTGCGGATCCTACTGCGCTGCAACACCCTGAGATATGCTGAAAACTCAGTTGTTTGCGAATGAAAGTGTGCGAAAGCTGCCTTTGTTCAAAAAAAACTCCTCTATTCATCCTAATAGCGTTTTATATCTTTCAAATGGAATTGGGAAATAAAAAAAGAAAAGGTTCTTACTCTTATTAGAACACGTATTATTCTATATTCGAGAATTCTTCGTATTAGGATTTTGAGGAAGCATTCAGGCTTTCTTCTTTACCAAGCATCCGTTCTGTGCATTCAATAAAGGGGGTCGTGTGTTTACATTGTTGAATCGAAGTCATCTTGGTCGTGTTCCAGTTCGGCAAAGCAAGCGTACAAGAAGAGAATACTCGTATGATGTACGGAACCCTATTCATTAAGAAAAGTCTGTTGAGCAGCGCTCACGGATTTGTTGACTTTTAATGTTGCGGGTTGACTTTGTCTCCGCATTGAAAGAAGAAGTCTTATGCTCACATTGCTTTTAAAGCCTGGGAAGCACACTTTGTTCAGTATGCCGAAACATGAAAAGAAAGAGCAAAAGCAAATACACTCAATACGTACGACAATATGCATTACCGCTATCATTGAGGCTGGGGCAAAAGCCCTGGTATGACGGTTCGTGGCGAACAGAAGGCAAACTGTGCTTCATACGCTGGTTCGAGTCCAGCTCGCCGCTACTAAAGTAAAGGGCTTAGCTGTAACGTTGAAGAAAACATCCGAGGAATACGACTAAGCAGGTGAGTGAAATCATGGCCCGAAAGCCCCCTTCGTCCCTTCTATCTAGTTTCCTTACGGCTGTCTATTGATACTAGCTTCGTTTTTTTCTATCTCTACTACTCACCGCTGCGCTCTTGTAGACATGAAGTGAAGCCTAAATTGAATAGATAGATGAATGATTATGCACATTGGGCCCCCCTCTTTGAATCTCCGTTTCAGTATGCAATACACCGCTCCAAAGAGTTCAGGACTTCTTCTCGTAGTCTTCTTCTATTGCATTGCATGTGTTAGTTAGGCAAAGCCCCTCACAATAGTATGTATCTACGGCTAGCTAAGTAGGGAAACCGCCCTCTCCGGCCCCGCCGCGAGGCACGATTGGAGAGTTCATTGGGCCCACCGCTGGATTCACTACATAACGAACTGAAGGAGGCTGGCTACAAAACATTAATAATTCTTCAATCGAGCTACGAAACGTAGACGTAAGCACACACGTAACACTATTGACTTACGAGAATATGCTCATTAAAAAAGAAAAGAAAACCGAGAGAAAATAAAAGCACCCATCCAAAACATCTCTGTAAATCACTACTGTGACCAATTGGTGATTAACGTAATGTTGTTAAGAAACCGGGTATATTTACTTAAGTTTTAAGCACAACTGTGAAGAGAGTGTGCTAAAGGTGGGTCATACCTTCTGTAGTTCTGGTGGGACCTCATGACCAGGCTACATTGGCGGCAATCTCCCTGAGGGGATGAGTGCTTCCTTATTTGCTTTCTGAGTTAACAGGTGATTCATTCCTTAAAGGAACAGAGTTCGAAACAGTAAGGATAATCCTTGAAGAATATATTCTTAAATAAAATAAGCACCAATGACTGCGAAATCCCATCTCATGTTTTCTGCTGATTCTCTGGGTCTTTTTCCTCCTGTCTTTACAGACCACAATGTGTCATATTAAGCATTCCCTGGTTTCTGTTGTCGTTCGGGTTGATTTTGACTCTTAAGTAAGCCGCCCATATAGTAAAAGAGTTCTACTTCCCTCGTACGAATACTCTGAGGACATTGCACGCCGTAATGCGCTCGACTTCCTAAGATAGATCTACTCCTCTGACAAGCTGGTGCAAGAGTACTTTTCCAAGCACGTGTTCCCGACCTATCCTATATTTGAAACTTATCTTACTCATGGAAATCTCTCTTTTTGGGTGGGGTATGAGCGCCCCCCATGATTACGTACAAAATGAAAGGGCCCTATATGCTCTTAGAGAGATGTTACGAGAAAGAAGTCCAAATGAGTAACCGGTGGAAAAGCATAACAATGTTTAGGTGCGAAAAAAACATACATACCAGGAAGATCCTCTTTTTTCCAAGCTTGCAGCTGGAGTGACCAGCGGAGATGTTGGCACGGGCAAATCTACTCTGATTTTGAGTCAATTAATGAAATAAAATACACCTGGGTAACACACCTTTATTAGCGGATTTCAAGCATGAGCTCTAAATCTTCCTGCTAAATTAATTAACGGAAACCTCATTGTCCTACAAAGTACCAAGAGTCGACAAATCTCGAATTTTCGTAGAAGTGAAAGTGTAACGAACTGTTAGGAATCCACTTAACGAGCTGAGAGAGACCAGCGAATTAAGGTGCAAGATATTATAGGAAAGAGATTAGGGTTCTAGGCCGAGGTGGTACTAGATTATTTCTTTCTTGACCGCTAAACCAAATATAAAATCGAAGCGGATGTGTTCCATAAAAGAAAGTGAGTTGCTGTTGATTTGGAACCAAGATCGTATCCCTCCCGTCTCTGGGTAGGAGCCAATCTATCAGTAGAATGTGAAATAGCCCATCTCGTGATCTCCGAACTACACCGGAGGCTTAAAAACAAAAAAGACTATGCTGGTCTTGAGTTGGCTAATCTTTACACGCTATACTAGCATCTATCTTATATTTGAATTTTCGAAATAGACGACCCATCGAAGTGTGTGCTCCGCCACTTAGACCTTTTCTTGAAAAGGGAGTGTGGACTCCCGGGAAGCGATGGATTTCATTTCGCTTAGAGTTTCCATTCCTATAGGTGGGCCTAAGGTTGGGTAGGTTTTATTCCTCTTCTTCGTATTGGTAGTAGGATTCCAAGTCTTGGTAGTGATACTTTTACTCTGCCAGCAGCTCTATTCCTTAGTTTACTTAGCTTAGCAGCTCTCTCTATAGCTTTTGTGTATATAGCAGCTCTATAGCTTTTTAGCTCTCTCTATTCTTTGTAAGAAGAGTGAGGCTCATCTTTTTTAGTAAAATCTTATGAGTGTAAGTGCTGTCTTTCCGCAGGGTTGCTAGCTTGGGTTTAACAGGAATTGGATAGCAGAGAATGGATAGAGTAGTAAAGAGGTTTTATTATCTAAAGCAATCAGTTGTGCCGGTGCCCCTTTTCCCTCTGATCTCCCTGGGGTTGGAGTATAAAATGGTTAGGGGTAGGTATCAAGAAGAAGAGAGTTGGGAGAGTGGAAGCAATATTGTAACTTTTTACAAAATATGTTACGAAAAAGTCATCAATTGAAGAAGTTCTACCTTACAGAGTGTGGCGCGTACTAAACAGCCAATAGAACATTTTAATTTTTTATAGGTAAGATAGGAAGCAGGCAAGCAAGTCTGGAAATTCCCTACCTTAAGCCAAGTAAGTCAATCTATGAGCTAGGAATTGTTTAGCACCTCACTTATTCCTTTTTTCTATATCGGAAATCGGTCTATTACAAAGAGTGGGTGGGGGATTTTATCATACATATTAGTATGTTACAGACTTGCAACGTAACCCACTACACTGATGATGATGATATGAACTAATAAGGAAAATCCAGGAATGAGTGCTAATCCATATCCTCGTGCTGAAATTAAGGTAAACTCTTTCTAGGAATTCCAAGTAGGTAGGTATGTATTTCCCTCTTGGAATTCCAAGTAGGTGGTAGGTAGGTATTTATTTCCCCGCGGCTGATAAGATCACTTTCATTCGAAGTAAATCACTTCGTGCATCTCGCTTTCTATTCAAAGTGCCTTTTTTTTAGTTAGACCAAACTCAAAATCCCCTCCGCTTTGATGAAATGGGCCCACTTCCAAGAAGTGAGAATGAATTGCATAGATGGGAGAAGCGAGACGGACGAGAACAGTAAGGGATAAAGATTTGTTTACGTTAGAAATCAGATTCTTTAAGAGCAGAATTCCATTCGGAAATGCCTTACTTCATCTGCCTGCTGCAAGAGAAGTAGCTCTTTGATCTGCTCTTATCAGGCTTACGCTTTCCTCTGTTAATGCGGAAGAAGAGAGAGAGCTCTTTTCGGGATCAAGGCTCTTTCTTCTCTATCTTAGCTGCTTAATCCATCCTACCTTTATTATACTATATCCTCCTTGCATGAACCAAACTCTCTATATGCTAGAGTAAGCTCTGTCTGATCCTAACTGGAAATCCGTATACTGAAGCAAAGAATCCATCTTCTCTACCTGTAGCCTAAAGCAAGTGGACACTTTCAAGAGGAAGTCCAACTTTCCCTAGATCTGCTGTCAATCTCGGAGCCCTATCGAACCAGCTACTTCATCCCGGGCCTTACGCTTTCAATGTGTTCTTTTCTTGCAGTGAAGTAAGGAACGATTGATCTCTCTTTTGTGAGGTGTGGGACCATTGGCCTTAGGCGCTGAGTCCTAGAATGTTGAATGCTTTCTTTCGCTACGCCCCAAGAAACCTATGTCTTAGAAAGCTGAGTTTTGTCCTATAATAAGAAATTATCAGATCCTTCCTCTATCTCATAGTCAAGATAGGCTTTTCCTAATTGCATTAAAATAACCTGCCAGTATCGAGGCTCCATTCCAAACTGATCGAATCTGCCCAAGCGTATTACAGCACTCCTCTATGGAGCTATTCTCTGACGGTGCATGCACACTGGTCAAACCCCAACTAGAGCCATCCCTATTTTGTACCACCACTGTCACTGTGTACCGATGCACCATACAGTGAAGCACCTTCAATTGTCTCTCATTTAAACCTACCAGTATGCCTCCTGTTGCTCCCTCAGCCGGCAGCCATTGCCACCAGCTCAAGGTCTCAGACGAACCAGCTAGCATTCGTGGATTGAAACTCGCCTTCTTTCTTTACAGTAACCCCACCACATCCTCCACCTACTCTCTAATGGAGTTCTTGCTTGGTGCCGATTTGGAGTGTAGAATATGAGTTGAAGCTATAGCCGATACCATAAGAGAAATGTGATATTAGCCTATGAATAAGCACTAGAACCATTAGAATATGAGTTTCAATAAGTCACTACACTATTGACTTACTTTCTCTATTGAAATTGGCTCGATAAGCAAAACATAGCAGTAAGATATGGTGAAGGTTGGTTCTATAAATCGATAGAGATTTCGAGACTTGCCGGATTGAGGAAATTTCTACACATGATTTTAGTGATTAATGCTTCCAGTGTAAAATAAATCACCTTTATATGAGAATTAACCACATTCTAGAATGAAAAAAAAAAATATATTGTATATACCTGCACCAAATGAGAAAAAAGGGATGCCTTCTACGAAATGGTTTACATATTATTTCATTCGTCTCCCTCGAATCATTGCATCAAGTATGAAAATACGAGATATTACAAGGGGCGCCCAAACCCCCTTTCATGAGCTTGTCAGTGGGTGGTTCAGTAGCCAACGGCTGCGTCCATGATAGGGTTAACCCCTAGAAAAAAAGAAGATGATGAAAAGACTATTGCTTCTCTGATGTATAGCAGTTCCTTAGTTGGTAAATAAAAAAAGAAATGACTTATTCAATAAGCTCATCCGCAGAACATCTACTATTCTTTGAACAATGTTTTTTCAAGTACAGTGAACCCTTGGCACTTTCTACACAAGGCTCGTGTGCCCACAAACTATGTGAAGTCTATCGCAATCACAACACAAGAATGAGAATAGGGCGCATTTATTGAAAGAACCCTTTTATAAGGAGAAAACCTGGTTCAAAGGGAGGGTTAATTTATCTTTACAGAAAACAGTTGGCTCCCAAACCCGCATCTCCAATCGATTCCACAAATTCAACTTATTCATGCCTCACCGTCTTGGTCACATTACTACCAGAGCCAAGAAAGCCCTCCCCTCCCTAGAGCGAGAAAGATCCACTTTTCTGAAAAGATAACACAAGAAAAAAAGCAAAGCAGTTCTCTCTCTTAAGTTTGCGCATTCTAGGTTGAGAAGATAAGAACGATTCTTTCTCTCCAGATTCAATCAAGCTAGCAAGCAGTAAGAAGTAGAGATAAAATCAAATGCAATTTAGTGCTTAAAGTAGCCCCTATGTTTCCAACACTAGAACTAATATTCATATCTAATTTGAATAGGGTCTTATCAAGTTCTGTATCAAAGAAGCTTGCTTTATTTTTTTCTAGCAGGCAAGCATTTAATTTCAATTTGCTTAACACAGGCATGGCAGAGTGAAAAGCTTGACACAGAATCTACGTGATCAATTCCTCTTGACTTCGCTCTCTCCAGTTCAACCTTGGTCTGAAATTACAAAAACAAAAAAACTAAACTATTTACAAAGTTCATAAACAAAAAGCGCCGAGCAGGGAGAAGTTGATGCATCAATTAGTTGATAGAATGTATACTCGTAATAGTAGTAGGGGAGAGTTATTAGCTAGAAGTCTGAGAATTTCTTTAATAAGTGGTGTTTCGCCTATGCGTTTAGTATCTCAGTCTTGAAACGTTATGAGTAAATAGAATGAAATAGTGAATATGCTTATTGAACCAAAGGCTCCTGAAACGCGTAAAGGACCATCCATTTAATATATTACCAAGTGGGATTCTCAGCCTGTTAAGCAAGCACCTTTCTTGGTTGCTGATATGGAGACTATTATCAATTCAGAGTCTTTGCATGTTGGTTATGCAGTAGGTGTAATGAGAGTCACTCCAGGACGAGAGCTTCCATCTAAAGTTACTATTAGCTGGTGGTTTAGTGAAGATATGTTTTTGGTTAGTGGTTTGGAGGAAAGGAGTAAAATGATGCTAAACTCCTTTCTAGATTATGTCATTACATTGTTTAAATCTGATAAATAATAAACGGAAGATTCTGAACTTTCATAAGTTGTCTAGGTTTGATGGAATTCTTGTTATAAACCAGATAATAACTAATAGTGCAGAATGGGTTGTAAATCCATTAAAGATATTTGGTGAAATTGATCAGTTTGAAGTTCAGGTCAATAAAGTGAAGATGGTATTTTTTTATTCATTGAAGCTATTACCAGGTTCTCTGCGCTCGTTAGGAAATAGTCTCTGCCCTTAACTAGGTGGTAAAGGTGATGTGGATCAGAGTACTGTCAGTGTTTAGAACTTAAAGCAAAGAAAGGTATAATTACTTCAGTATATGAAACAAGATGTCCATCTGCTTGGTGGAATTATGCATAAGGCTAAAGCCCGATATTTCTAGCTATACGGTATTGAAATAACTACGAAGATCACTTTATCTTCACTTGCTTTAACCTTTTTTAGGAAACATTTCTTGAATTATGACGACACACCTATAGCGATCCCTCTAAGAACGGCCGACGAGTTTATTTGTCGTGCTTACTACGGCAGGCACTCAGATGTTTACAAGCCTCATGGTTATTCTCTATATTATTATTACGTGAACTCCCTATCTCCTTATATTATGAAGGAATGCCCTATGCCTATAGGTGCTGCTAAACAGCATGTTACTAGAGAATCATATATTAATCCATATAGGAGCCGCACTCATTTCTCAAAAGTGACCAATCCTTTTGCAGTGGATCTGAGATCTATATCTGTGAGGCTTTTTACATCTGAGTTTCTCTTAACCATGCCCGGCAAAAGAGGGTTAAGGTGTATGATGCTTCAGATCAATGGATTGATACTAAGCCTAAAAGGGTGTCTAGTATTAAAGAACCTATCCTTGCTCACTTGCTTCCGTTATCACTATACTCAAAAAGATATTCAAGCGGTGATACAGAATCAGAGTTTCGCAAGGTTGATAAGGAGGAAAGAGAAATTGAATCTGTATTTAGGTTATACCGAATAATTCTATGCTAGTTGCATAGTGCTCATGAACGGTTCATAGACCACTAATCAGAATCAAAGATATTAAGAATAAAGAAAGAAGAATCTAATTCTCCTTTAGGATTATATCCAGGAGCTGATCCCCTCGGCTCCAACCATGGTACTGTGTGAAAAGCAAATGAACGAAAACTTAACGAGTCAACATAATTATAAAGCAACAGCAGCAATAGTTCAGAAATGTGAGCAAAACTCTGGATCAGAATTCTCAAAGATGAAGCTATAAGAAAGCGTAAGCTGATAAACCAATAAACAGTGAGCTATCATTCAGAAATATTGAGTCTAGGATCCTCCGTTTCTCCGGGCTTTGGATCCTTATCAGCGGAACATTGGGGGCTATTCTTGGCGCTACAGGGCAGTTGAGACGTATCCTCGACTTTCTCAGCCTTTTGCTTGTCTTTGAATGGATAGCTTGTTTCATTGATCAATGCATATTTGAATATTCTTTCTTTTTCAGAATGCATTTTGGAAGAGTCTATCAATTGGTGCTCTTCTCTTTGTAAGAAATTCTCGTACTTATTCGCAAAATCTTGTTAATTAGCCAGCCCCTTCAGCATCTGTCAAAGAAAGACATTTATGTAGAAGTAAATTCTCCAAGTAGAAATTTCATAACTAATTAGCTTAGAATAACTACAATCTTCAGCCATGCTGAAGAAAAATAGGTGCTGCCATGTCAGAAAGGTATATCTCCCGGGGGTCTTCAAAGAGTTGACAGCCATTACCATCAACCTCTCTAACTCGCTCCACTCCTTATGGTCCGCGGATAAAATACCACGCAATTGGATGTAGAAGGTCCATTTTCTAAGTGGATGAATTCATTCGAGTATATAGGACTTACCTATTATAATAGAGTTTTAAAAAACCTGTTCTTCCAGAAACTTTGTGCTCTTTTATTTTTTCTTTGGTTACTGAAGAAAACACGAGTTTGATCGATCTTGCTAATTTCTTTCGTTCCATATCCATCTATGTGCTTTTGTTAAAACTAAAGAAGTCTTTTAATTCGTTGACAAAGAACAGACCATAAAGAAACGCAGTACGGGAGATGAGTTAGTAGTCACTGGATACTTTGTTTAATTCGGACAAGAGCTCTTTACGAAACCGGGCCTAGCAGCCGATTTTCATAAATCTGCCTTTTCTCTTCTTTAGAAAAATACAATTATTTCAGTCGAAAATAAGCTTGCATAGTTACCCAGAGTTACGGAAATTTATGAGGATGTACATCAGTGATGACAACATCATCAAGGACCATGGCGGAAAAAGAAACTCAAGTAGGGGGCTGCGGACTTTTCTTTCTTGGACTTATTTTTCTAGGATGCCTCACACTTTTATTCAATGAATAGGTGCTTGCCCCTAGCTTATTTGAAAGCTCCTCCTGCTCCTAAAAACAAGAGGTGAGAAATATTGCATGGCCAGACATGCTTTTCACTTCTTCTTTTCTATGCTCCTCGAACTTATTCCAACGCTTCCCGCCTTCTTCCCAAAGTGTGCGAACTTATACGAACGACAAAATACGTGCTCCTTTCGAGCAGTGGATGCGTAAGAGGGATCGTCTGTCCATTGAGGAGAACTTGACGGACCCGGCTGCCGGACATCATCTGTCTGATTTGGATTATAAAAACATACATTGAGAAAGTTATGGTACCTAAGGCTCGCTTTAGCACTTATGAATATAATGGAGAGGTTAATAAGAGAGTTTTTCTTAGGCGTATGGAAGGTAAGAAGTGGATTATGAGTGAACCATTAAAAGGATTGATGGTTCACGCTATTGAATATGCTAAGCCAATTAGTGCTGGTAATGCGCGAGTAATATATTATGATATACTACGTGTATTATATCGTTCAGTGTTCCCTCCCTCGACTGGTTGGTTACTCCAAAATGGCTGTTGCCTATTCAATTTATGTAAAAGGTCAAAAGAAGACGGGTACTTACACTTTAGGTCCAGCTATTCAATTAACTGATGAAGGGGGTTATGAAAAACCAACCTTTCGGGAGGAACTTCTAGATTTGTTGGATAATAAGGCTCGTTCAGATAATTCTCGTCTAGCAAGTGTTCAAAGTAATTACTTTCAAGTATACTCTGATAAGAAGAGCCATATGGATACTGTCTATCATGAGGTACTATTAGATGATGAGGTAGAAGAGCGTGTTAACGCTGATCTCTCTAGATTTTCAAAGGGGGAAGGACTAAAAATCCACTTGAACTTGATCATCGAATGAAACTTTAGGTTATAAGAAGAGTGTAGAATCTCAGCATGTGGATAAATCACTTATCAAGAAGATAGTTGCAAGCGATACATTGAAGGAGAAGCAAGCGTTCTTTGTGGCAGATATATCAACTTTTATTAATGATAATGAAAAAAGTCCCTTATGCTATTGGAATTCTAAAGGTGGAACCCGAATCAGTATCAACCAGTGAGGAAAGAGCTTCGTGGTATAGCCAAGATTCTTTTAATATGGGTAGCTTTCCTGAGAGGAATGCGAAAATGATGAGTTCTTTCGTTCAATACTTGGTTGCACAAGTTAGACGAAATAAAAAAGCTTGCGTTGTATATTTTCAGAATTTATCAGGCTTTGATGGTATTCTGTTAACCAAACATAAGGCTTTATATCACGGTTAGAAATTTATACCCTTAATGGAGTACTTTATGAGCTCAAGGCTTTTTATACGAAGAGGACTCGTATTGTATTCCGATATTCATTGAAGCTACTTCCCGGAAGCCTTTCTAATCTTGCGCGTAGTCTATGTCCTTCACTAGGTATCAAGGGTGATGTAGATCATGAGTCACAGCTAGTCTACTTAGTCAATAAAAATATGACTTTGATTTTATATGTCGAAAATAAAATGACCATAAAAAAAATAATACGTAACATGGGTAGATAGAAACCTTCAGAACATTCCTTATATGGTCCCCAACATACACCATGCAATGGCATTTCAAAAAGAGTCAAAAATCAAATCGAAAGAAATCACGCAAAACGAACAGCGGATGAAGTAACTTGCCGAAGCAACGCTTTAAGAGCTTGTTCGATCCACTCTGTACTCTTTTGTACCTAACGCTTCCAACTTGGGGAGTCCTTAGGAGTTTAGTACAAGGGACTCTAATAACAAAGATAGATCGTTATTCATTCCATACTATTCATTCCATACTATAGTGAAAGAACGGAGCTTTTCTTTATTCAATTCTAGAAAAAGACTCCCCCGTAGCCCACTGCCCTAGCAATCTGTCTGTGCGATAAAGTCCCTCGCTAGTTGGTAGATAAGTTCCTCGAAGAAGCGATGCCCTCGATTCCCCGAATATTGCCGCGTTTACTTTAAGTACCACATTGCTACGGATTCTTACGAGTATCGTTGCAATCTACTTACTAATCTTTCGCTATACAGTATGTTGATACGAGCAGACTCTTACGAAATTTCGTATAGAAAAAAAGGATTTTTGGAAATCAAAGTAATGTTAAAGTACTGGCTTACATCCACTGTCCCCTTGAAATTCTTCCTTCTTTACCCTACACCTATTATCTAAAGATCGCCCCCTTTCGCTTGAGAAACTAGTTTGGTAAAGTATGATTTTCTTTATTTACGTAGTCAAGTAAATAGTCATTCATGAAATGAATGCGAATTCCCTTATTCTCATGCCCCAAAAGGAACATGACCCGCACCTGAGCGTTGCGTTATAGATACATGAGTGTTGTCTGTATTTTGAGAAAATATTATCACTGGTCCCGGATATCCAGATGTCAACTCATACACTTCAGGAAGGATCTTTGATTCGATTCCTCCCATTCGCTCGGGCACTAATCTAGGGCGGACCATCCCCACTGCTTCGTTTAACAGATCCGCTAACCAGAGCTGCGCGACGTCCACCAATTACGGCTTTCTTTCCTCTGTTCCTGATACCAGATCAGAAATCCTATTTCGCAATATAAAATGGTTTAATCTTAGGAGTAGAGTAGTCCCACTATGGCTCTAGGTAGGAGTCTAGCTGGCTCATGTTCCCTTTGCTTTCTTCCTGTAGGCATCCGTACTACGAAGCGTTCTTAGGCCGCTAAGGAGCAGAAATTATGGTCAAAGGGGCGGGCTGCCGGACATCATCCGTACGATTCACCTGATTCTTCCGTTCGTAACAAACAAGCATTTTATTTTGATACGATATATTAAGATTTCGCTACTACCTCGAACACCTGGGCCGCTCACTAGAGAAAATGGCAAGTACTACTTTGACAGCTATATTCGACTAGAAATATTACCTTTTTTCTCACTTTTTTCTCAAAGGATTGACTTTGGTTTGGCAAGTTATCTACTTCCAATTTATGATTCTTCCTAAATAACATTCCTATAAGAAAAGAGGTAGGCTAAATAAATCGTATAACCGATTAGCCAAAGCAAGCGATAGCAAATAGTTTAGTTCATGGAGTAGGCCAACGCCCGCGGCACGCTCAAGACGAACATCACCACGCTGGGCCCGCTGTTGATCCACGAAAGTGGCATGTCATTCTCAAGGTGACGACACCGCTCGAGACATTGGTTCACACGTGGGTGGGTTCGAATCCCACAGGTCGGCCGTTACGTTAGTAGTGACAGTGACCAGCATAAAAAGCTTGTTCCCTAGCGCTAGCACATTGATACCCGGGCCCATTCGCTCGGGACAATATCTCCTCCGCCCTAACTGGGGATCTAGAGTCACGACTGCTAGCAATTGCAATTCTAAGGCAACATAAATCTTCCCCCTTCCGACTAGTCAAAGTCTTAATTGAATAGAATCCACGGCGGCTTAAAACCTACACTCCCCCGGGATGACCAAATCCCACCAGCTTCGGCAGATCTACCCCCAACCCTACACTGACTGCCTAAGGCGACCAAACAAGTGCTTCCACACAGCTGTTAACAAGTTTAACCTTAGGGGCCTCCTCCCCAACCTGAACTTTGTCTCATGTCTATGTCCCGAAGGGCAGCTGTCATTCCGTATTTCCGAGTGACCTAATTGAATAGACAATTTCTGACGATATTTCGATTTCATTCCATAGGACTCGCTCGCTTTTGAATACTGATTTTATATCCTCTCTATCCTCTTAGCGAGGCTGTAATAACCACAAAACTGGCCGCTAAGGTCGCCTTACTTTATTAGTATTTCCTCCACCATATCAGATAGATTACTTCTCGTGGACTAGCTTCCTTTTCTACGTTGTTATTCTTAGGGATCTTCTTTATCCGAACCCGGCACCCATTCTTCATCCTTGCTCCTACTTTAACAACTATTTCATTCTTTTAAGGGACCTGGCTTCTGTTTTATGGTAAGTACTGGGGAGGTAGCCCTTAGCTGTTGGTGCGTTCCTTAGCTGTTGGTGCGTTCATTGCAGGGATGGTAATTGATAACAACAGGATTCCGAAACCAATCGACCATTAAAGAATTCATCCAATTTTGGAACCTTCGAAGCTGCTTGAAGCCTTTAGGGGGCCCTCTCTTTCGCACTTTAAAGAGTGTGTTTAAAGGGATGGATGTGCCCAGATCGATCTATTCAAATCAAATGCAAATAAAGAAGGGTCATATGACGAACTAACCATATCTATTTCTTACCCTGGCCTAGAGGTGCCAGGGCATATCCATTACTTATTATAGTCATTTGCCTCAGGTGAGTGTTCCTTGTTTCGAAAAGCGATATCGCGTTTGAGATTATCATTTTCCTCCCGGAGCCTTTTCAGTTCTTCATTCTGAAAAAACTCCAGATGATCATTAGTTGTCTCATAGCGATGGGTAGTGAGGCTCACCCCCTTCAGCCATTAATAATGTAAATGATGTGTTATGACCACGCCGAACAATTGCGTATTACGCGTGTTCGACCCCACTAAGTCACGCATCACTTTTGTATACTTCCACAGCAAAACTATAGCATAGAGGGTTAATACTTTGAGTAAAAGAAAAATCATATATTTTATTTTCAGGGTCCGTGGAAATGGCATAATAAATAGGTGGTGCCATTCTGTGATCTGTTTTCTCTCGTCCACCATATGAGGATGTGAGGTTGAGTCGCCATAAACTTCTTCAGTAGCCCCGATTTCCAAATTCAATGAATAGCTTTTTTTAGCTAGCATAGCATAGGCACAAGAAAGTGAAGTTCAGTAAATGGTAGTTGCACTGCTTCCTGCGTTTTGGGCATAAATGGAAGTTTCGATGCTTTCTTCCTCGAAAAGGACAACTGGCTCGTATACAACGAAAATAAAAATATAATGCAAAGAGAAAGAGGACCTCCTCGCCTCTTAGGGTTAGGCAGACATTAAAAGAAAATAAAAGTGATATCCAACCCTCTCGATGCAATGAACAGAAAATCAATGACAAGATGATTTATTCCTTGCAGTAAAGAGCATAGAATTTGAAACAGAGTACTTAAACTCCGCTGTTCCTTCTTTACGGAATCCTGTTTCCTTTCAGGGAATCAGAATGTAGGTTTATGAGTTACTATAACAGATATCTACCTAGGGCTCGAGGGAGACAGTCGACCGGGTGGAACATAGAGACCGGCAAGGCACCTTTTGTGGAGATAGCGAACTCTTGTAGCCCCGTGAAAAATATATCTTCTTTGCATTTGTTGCATCGCTGTGCGTGCATGTGGTGGTAGGGCATGATAGGGGTCCTTTGAAGCCAAGTGCTCTCTGAATTCCTCTTTTAGTAGCTGTTCTCCACCTAGGCAGCGGTAGGTAAAGTAAAGAAGAGTGGTTGCCCCTTCTTGAGATCTTCTCAGGAAAAACTCTTCTCCCAACATTTCCAAAGCAAGGCCACCTTAAGGAGCGGAGTACGAGGGAAGGGGACTATTTTAATATTTGTATTTTCTTGCCGGGATATGAGAACCTTTCCTCGGTTCGGTGCTAACGTTTCAGTGTTCGATGCTTTAGAGGAAGGAGATGCAAAGACAGGTTGTGACCTTGATCATACAGAGGTGCCGGTTTGACTATAGCCATGGATGTGCCGGAGATTTGAGGGAGGCTGCTTCTATTCTAGTATCAGTTTGCGGGCATGCTCCATACACAGGAGAACGGGAGAAGCAAAGAATCCGACCTATCAAGGTCGCGAGCTTATACAGGTAACTCATCTAGATATGGCCTTCTCACTGGTAAGATTTATAGACTAGGCAGTTCATTGACTAGAAATCGATTTGAAGTCAATTAGGAAAGACCCGCGGCAAATCTATTTGGCTACCCGGCTATTCGATTTTCGTAGGAGATCCAATGAACTCTTCCCCAATAAACGGATCCAACCAACGCAACGGAAGTGCCGGGCCATAGAGCTATATCAATAGCAATGGCCGATAGAGATAGAAATCATTTCTCTACTGGAATATAAATCATTGAATACTACTGGATGGAAACCAAGAAAACAGCTTAGTTAGCTATGTAGTAGTTGCTGGCTAAAGATCCGTCTCGCCATGTGGCAAAACTAGCTAAGTCCTTTTTCCAAGAAGAGGATGCGCCGGAAGCTTCTTCTCTAAATTCATATATAAATTCAGTTCATCTTCCTTGGACGATTGGACGATAGAGACTAATTCTCTTGTAGAGTTCACTCAGCAATCCGAGAACGAATACCTTTCCTAGAACCTGAATCCGCGAATCACGAGCTCGTTTCCCAGAAATCTTTTATATCCGGACTTCTTGTAACTAAGCAGTCAGTCAATGGTGCCAGTGCTCTCGGGTTTCAAGAAAAGACGGTTTTAAATACTCAATCCCGGCGCCTTCCATTTCGCCTCTCAGAAAGGCCATCTGATTCTTCTGCTTCTGTTTTTGGACTGGACTCACGATGCGATGGTAATCAATCTAAGCCCTGCTTGCTATGAACCGAACCAAGGATTCTCTTTAGGGATACTACTGCATTGCCTTCAAGAAACTGAGACTACCTACAGCTCCTTCTATTTTGATGGGCTCAATACTAGTGTGAACTCCCGTATAGTGTGAGAAATTCTTCCACAGGTATCAATCCTGGCCAACACTCTATTCTATCTATGTAATTTCGAGATCTATGTAATTTAGAGAACAGGCACCAGGAAAGCTTGCTCCACCAACAAACCTGATGAGACCAAGCTTCTCTTTAAGTCCTTGTAAATCAAGGCAAGAGATCCAGGATTCAGTATAGGTATAGTATACGCCCGCCCACATAACCCTTATACCATTAGAGGCATCTTAGCTTAGAGAAGTCTTCTACATTAGATAGCATGCTCTCTC
This sequence comes from Rhynchospora pubera, assembly GCA_028095005.1. Lineage (NCBI taxonomy): Eukaryota > Viridiplantae > Streptophyta > Magnoliopsida > Poales > Cyperaceae > Rhynchospora > Rhynchospora pubera. The sequence continues at coordinate 168,703 of JAMFTS010000044.1, read as the reverse complement.
ATACCCACAGAACCAGGGCAATAAATCTCGAAAGATAGGGAACTAGGAAAGTCTCCCACAAGGGTGCCGGGAATAAGCCTAACACGAAGTGCGCCACAGTAAGAGCAGGATCCCATTCCACCTATGAACCTCCACTGCGGCCGATCCGGAGACAGATCCTCCAATGCTGCAACCTGGCTGGAAACCTATCCACCAACACAAGAAATGGTTACGAATACAGAAACTGCGAGGGAACTTTACCTGCCACTGGGTGGTGACAACGAACTCATTCGAATCCCTTCTGCTTCAGAGCTGAAGCAATCATAAGAAATGGCTAGGAATCCGGAAACAGTCACAACCAATACCAAGCAAGCTACCGAACCCTTTCAAGATAGCAAGCCCATAAGCAGTGAACTTTTCATGCATAGAACCGGGTTGGGGGACTACTACTTGGATTGGATTTTCAAATAGGAAGGAGATAGCACAATACCGAGGGAACTAAACACGGAACTTACTTCATACAGAGGGAGGTACGGTACACCTATACCAGAAAAGAGGCAATACTTAGAGGACTAGCTCTTGCTGTTATAGGAGGACTAGTGAAAGAGAACGGTGCCGATGCTGCCAATCCATCTTTCATCCGGGTGGATAGCTAGGAACCAATACCGACGGTGGAAATAGAGATTCTACGAACGGCTTCCAATCACCGATCATATAGATTCTCTTACCACCTGGCCCGCCCTGAGAAAAGACTTCTCTTTCCCTTTCTCGAGCCCGATTCCCTATAACTGGGCAAGCCGGGCAGATTCGATAAGGAATGCCTTTACCCAGCAAGCGGCGGATCTTCAAAATGCAGAGACAAGCAATCCTAAGAAACCCTCCTGCCAAGCTCTGCCTCGAGAAACAAGAGATCCCAGTTACCAGCAAACTGAGACTACTAAGTCTATAAATTCTCCTTTCCTTGAACTGCTTCTGCTTCCTACTGACAAGAGCGGATCGGCTTCTTCCTTGCTACAGAGGATTGAAGCTCTTTCTACAGGACTGGACGGATCTTAGGAAAGCCAGTATCCAACTTCAGCATTCGAGAAAGATAACTTTAAGGGCAGGCAATGAGCCTTCTGTAAAAGCGAAATGCTAACCGGAGACCTTCCTGCTCTGAACCAATATTAAGGAAAGGCGGAAACCATACCCAGTGAGTAACTACGCCTAGTTACGAACATAAGAGACTAATGGATGAAACTTTAGTGCCATAACTGGAAGCCTTCAACAAGGCTACCTTCTATGTCCGTCCCAACCCAAACTAATGAATGGATCAAACACGGCGGCCTGAGCTAGCAAGATAACGAAACAACCATTCCAGCTGAGAAAGAACTGGGCGCTATTTCACCTTACAAGACAAGTCAACCAGACAGACCCATATGGAAATGGCCGCGCCAATACAAAAGAGAAGGTCAGAAGATGGAGAAGCTCCAGAATCAGAAGGTGCCGCAGTAGATTTCTTTTTCTCAAATTGATGTATAATTATCTGTGAACTCTTGGTTTAAAAACCAGTTGTTTCTTCCCAGAGGTCCAAGATTAGTGTGCCCCCTCCCTTGATTTCGAAGTGAAATGAAAAATGTTTAGTAATGCGTTTATACAAGGCAAGTGATTGTATGCATGTACCGAAATATTCCCCCTTTTGTATTGGTGGATCCTTCAACATGTCAAGTAACTTCATTCTTAATGACAGCCGAGCTCACGGTCAAGAGCTCATGGTTACTCCTTCATTGAAATATGCCGCAGGTGAGCAGCAACCTTTCCCTCGAACAGCCACAGCAGATCAGATCTGAGTACTGCCCTGCCCGTGGAACCAAGTAGCTCGACTTCGTGTGACGTGCTTGCTTTTGTCAATGCCATAGAGCGGGATCGCAAAGGATGGATAGAAGCTGCCCCGCACTCCCTGGAGTTTGATTGCTTCAAAACTGTAGTTACTCGCTGGATTGAAGCTACTACCGCGAAAGCCTATAGCGCCATCCCCCAGCCTCCCGGCACCAGTTAACCGTTTCGTGTTGGCGGAACTGAACGAAGTTCATATTGATTGATAATGGATTGATCAGGAAAGAAGGCGAAATGCATGAAAGATAGAGATAGAGATATAGGTAGGAATATTGCTATCTTTAAGCCATGTGCAGATCAGGCGATCTTTAAGCCATGTGCAGATCAGAGAGTAGTGGACGTCGCGCAGCTCTGTTAAAGGGATTCGCCTAGGCAGTGGAGGGATTATCCAGTATTTCGAACAGAAGAAAAGATTCGCATAGAATCGATGTTTCAAGCTATGAAACAGAGGATAATCAAGCAATAGATAGAAGGCTAGTAGTGATGAATTAAGAGATAGATAGAAGGCTAGTAGTGATGAATTAAGAAATATAAATCCATAGATATAAAAATAGGCATTGCATTCTCTAGATCTCCTCCTGTAGGCAGTAGTACTATCTCTTTCTTTTACTTTCAGAGACCACTTCTCACTTTGTAAACGTAAACACCAAGATCAGAGAGATGCTCTGGCCCTATCGCATATCTTTGCTTCCTTTGGTTTGGGTCTAGTTAGTGATGAGCCTCCACAGGATTCGAGATGGCTAGCTTTCTATTGACTTGACTGTGGTGTGGTACTTCCTATGGGTGTGCCAGATTGGATTTCTGGCTAGCTTGCCTTGCTTTCTCAAAGAAATCGATCTTTCCTTGTTGGTACTAGGGCAGGAGTGTTCATCCCTGATTTTGAGAAGTGTGCGTGCATAAGCTACGAGTTCCCTGGCCCACCATAGTTCATCGAATAGTGAGACTGTTCATTTCAGTTTTTTTGAATGAGTTTACGGAAAACTCTTATTTTTAAGACTTGAGAGATAGATAATTTTTAAGAATAAGCAATTCATATTACGCAATAAAATAATAAGAGACAGCTACATGAGTAGGCGAGCATTCATTTGCCTTAGTTCTGAACAAGAAGCAAGCCCCTCCCTCAGATAAGAAGTTGTAGTGCGTGTCCTCTTTCCAGATGCGAAAGGCTTCTTTCTCTCTACTTTTTCTAGCTAAACACATGATTGAATTGCCCTCTGAGGCTTCATCAAAGCTTTCTGGTTACATATGCAAGCAACTATACTGACCCTCAAAATGAACAATCAGTCTCTGCCTATCCAACAGATTTCTCGAATGGAAAAGCAGTAATTCCGGCTGGCATAACGAAATCTAGAGCAGAGCGAGCCAATCCATTTAGAGAATATGTTTAACTCGACTTTACTTAGTTACGTATAAGAAGTAATCTCCAAAAGTAAGCCTATCGTACAGTATCGAATCACGAATCGGGTCTTTGTTTTGAACTGACTGAGTTACCCAATCCTGTCTCTCCCGATAGCTACCCAGCATCTCGTTACGAATCTCTAGTCAAAGCTTTGAAAGGTAGGAAATCTTCAACCTTGATATCTGGTAGCTGAGTTTCGTTCTTCCTTTTAATACGAACAAGCAAGCAAGCGCACTTTCATTCTGACTTGGCTACGTAAACTCTATAGCAGGTAACTAGAATTCGCCAATCTGATCTCCTACTGTCAATCTCATAGCTTACTTGCTAATAAGCGGAGCGAGCCTACTACTTTATAAACTGATAGCAGAGCTACGCGACCTTATCTCTTACTGGTATTCCTAGAGCTACTACTCAATCTTCTAGGCCAGCCTTAAACTGTATAAACGACATACCAATCCCAGCTTTCAATGCACGTGCTCTCCCCGCCAATGCAACCTATTCCTCACGCATCTCTTTCTTTGGCAGTCCTCCGACACCAGCGGAACAATCCTATGCTGCCTAAACGTCGAAGAGGGAAAGCAATTGGACTGAGACCGGGAAAGTTGGGTTTTGCTATTTTGTTTTTCAGACTTCGTCACTGAGCCTGGAAAGAAGTTGTGCGAACGAAAAGAACAGAATCAATCCCTGTGCGTTAAATGAAAAGCAAGTAAATAGTGTAGTGTTTACTAGAGAAGTTCTTCATCTCTTTTCTAGTTTGTTAGAACAAATAACAAGCAATCAATATGTGTGAAAGAATTAAGTGAAATCCGCTGCTTGCAAGGTCTTCCTATCAACTTTTAGTGGTTGACCTCTCATATTTCACAGCCGGGAAAGGGTTAATCCTCATATGAAGTTGGAAATTACGCAAAACGGACCCAGACCACCGTCCAATTTCTACGTGCGGAAAAACGAGGGATACCTTTTCAACATTTCTCGTTCTAGGATTGATTCTCTCATCTCATTATAGTAGGGCTTCATATAATAGAGATTCTTTATATACTTTCTATGGGGGCGGCACCTAACTAAGTAAGATTGATTTGCCTACGAACAGCAATAGTTTGTGGAAAGCATAAACGCCTAGTATGGAAATAACTCGAAAAGCTGCGATCTGATACTTGTTTTAAGAGTAGTGTTAAGCCCCTTTTACGGAATCCGTGAAAAGAATTCACTCAGGATGGGGCGTTTTATTGTATAGGATAGGAGCGCAAGATTTGAATAATCTCGGAATCGGAAGCCTTTTCTATTTATTTAAACCCTGGATATCTAGCTAAAAAATATTACACCGCGTCTTTGCCTTCACTAGATGAGACTTTCTTGTCTGGTAGAGCCGCCCTATTCTATTAGATTCTCGCATCAGGAGCGGCTCTTTCTCTTTTGTACTCGTTTTGTACTTTTTTCCGAGGCGTGAAACAGAGGAAATGAAATAGGAACGTTAGACTTCCGACAGCACAGAACAACGATGTGCCGATAAGGTATCTATATATTGTCTTTCCGCACTTATTCCACTCTCCTCTCATCTTAGTAGAGTCAATATCGACATTTGAGGAAAAACCTATCGATCAAAGTAATGCCAGCCAGCCCCTTTCATCCTCTCCTTCTCCGGTTGTGCATGGAAAGTCGCTCTCTTGGATGGACTATTGAAAAATAAATTGGAACTCTAATTGGTCGTACTAGTTCGACTATTCCGCAAGATTCTTCTCCGTAGTCAAATTTTGGAATTCTTACTCTTTTTTCTTATGTGATGAGAGTAGCCTTACCTACCTGATGACTTTCCTACCTAGTTTGGCTTTCTTTCTGTCTTGATTCTATGACTCTATGTCTGTCTCGACTCTATGCCTTCCTGCTGTCTTGTTGAAGGAAGACTGTGGTATCTTACTGAATGGGTGAAAATAAAATAGGGGGGGTTATCTTGAACCATTTCCTTAATGATCCTTATCTTTCGGAGGAATTGAATTCCATTTTACTCAACCACATATGATCGAGACCTAGATGAATTAGTTGCGGCAAGAGCGCATTCCTGCCCTCATCGCTGCATTCGTGCATTCATTCCTATTCCAAGAAAAATTGATATAACTACCCCTTGCATTCAGTAGTATTGGCTCACCGACTTTCTATTAGATAGTGACCGCTAGAGTAGTTAAGTTCCAAGAAGCAGACTTGTACTTTGAGTTCTACTTAGTTGGGAAAGTTTACTTACCTTTGAAATAAAAGAAAGTAAAGCTATCCTTCCTATTGCTTTCATTTTCTACACCTTATGTACTCTTCAGTACAACTTTTCTTTTTCGTGAGAGCTGCAGCTTGTCCAGACACTTAGTACTGTAGCTTGTAAACTTAGTACCGTGCCTTAGATAGAAGGGCCTATTGCATGCAATGAACTTTCAAAGCTATAAGTTGTTTTAAGCTCTATACCAATGGAAATTGGGGTACACTGATTGTTTGACCGAGTGCCTACCTATTTGAAATTCGAGCATTTACCAAATTCAGTTACTACAAAAGTAAAGCCATGAGTGCGACCTGAATCTTTTGTATGTGGGCTGAATCTCTTTTCTAGATATCTTCTAAACTCTTAGATATAGTAGTAGCAGCACCTTAAGATAGACTCTTTTTATTCTTGACACACGCCTTCTTATATTCTTATTTTTACAAGAATTAAAGGGCTTAGTTATCTTCTTTTTATCTTTTATTTGCCCAGTTTATTAAGAAAAGGGAGGAAAATTAAATTATTTCACGCGTATGCTAAGAGCGGGTTTTCCACGTATCAAGATGGAATGGTAGAAGTGAGTCGTAGCAGCACGTGGTAGTATGAATGAACTCCTAAAGTTCTTGTTGCTCTACTTGACGAGGTAGAATGAGTAACTGCCTTCTCTTCCTTTGCTCTTCGACCAGACTTTCAAACTGCAACGGTCATGCAATTTCTGCACTTTTACTCATCTACTGTTGATGAGGCAGGCTTGGGCAACCTTTATAGCTTATGGTCATGGGACTACTGGGCTAAGTGGGGACTCTCGGTAAACGAATTAGGGGTAGGGGGCTACCTCAACAAATTCCTGTACTCACTCCCGACTCGCTATCGCAACTGTGTTAGTTAGAACTGGAGAGTAGTAAAGCGCTTTTTGGATCTCGCGAAAGGTATTTAATCACTTGAGCGAAGTGAAAGGAAAGGCTGGAATGAAAAGCATTCAGAAGCAAAAGAGGCATTGTTGCTGATGTACTGTCAAGCAATCAGCCTCCTTCTACCTGCCTTGGCACCAGATATCTCAATTCGTTAGTATATTGTACGTGCACAGATTCGGCTTGCATCCATTAGACGTCATTTATTCTAAGATCTCATGTGCGAGCCTTTCTTTCCCTACCTTGTTCAATCCTGAAATCAGATATTTTGAGCTCCGGAAGCGATGGGATGTAAAACCAATAGAAATGACTATACGATTTCGGTCCCTTTATCTGGTTGGGTTGTAACATCCACGTTGGCTATTGTTGATAAAAAAAATATTTAGTAAGGTGAAATTATCTTGAATGAGCATCGCTTCTTTTATTCTTGCATCAAAGATTGGGCAGATCTTCTTTTATGTTAGCTTTTTGTTTCTTTTTATTCTAAGTTTCGTTACTTTTGTTAAGCCGCCCTGTGCTGGAATTTATAGATAAATCCATTAAACATGGTTTGTCCACTTTTACATATTTACTTTTTTGTAGCCATGAAAGCTAGTATGGTTGGGGGTCTTTTTCGACCTTCCTTCAGGGAGAACTTTTAAACCATGGTGATCAAAACGACCATCTCACAGCTACCATTATCAATGAGAACTTTCTCGCTTATATTTTAAAAGTCTTTGCGCATGAAAGTGAGAAGTTGATGTCCCGTGCAGTGTGACCCGGATGTAGCAAGTAAGCAAACGGTGTACCTGTCGCGTTCAGTCTGCTCACATGATAATTCCGGCAAATATAAGGTTTTTCTTCTTACTAGATGAAAAAGAGAAGCAATAGGTGGAGTACAAGAACGCTTTGATTCTATTGAGTGTTTTTTTTTTTCTGGAAAACTAGCTTTTTTAAGAAACTCATATAGCCGTGTATTTTCATTGTTGTTTTCGTCTCTGGCTCGTTAATTCACTCGCTTTAATGTGCTCCAGTTCCTTCCACTCGCTGGGTAGAGTAATTGGTCAACTCATCGGGCTAATGACCCGAGGCAGGTTCGAATCCAGTCTAAGCAAAATCATTTGAGGCCGTAGTCCGCCTCAAGATTGGAGATTCTGAAAGTAACTAAGTGCATGCTTTTATTGCTTGTAGGAGTGAAAATAATACAAACGTAATTTTGGCTTTATGAAAAAAAAAGAAAGTTCCATTCCATTGCCCTCACTTCAAAGACGGCAAGAGGCTCGTACCTGAAAGTCCAAAGCCTGACTGCTCCCCTCTTTTTAATTTTTTTAGTAAGAAGAACACTAATAAATAAGAAAATACACTATCTATGCGTTTCCTCTAGGAGGCCTGCCCCTTCTCTTTTTTTTAGCTGTCGGCTGAAACTTCTTGGAAGGTCTAGAATTGAAAACTTCATAGACATTACTTGCAGCAGGCACAATTGTGCCAGGAGATTCACTCTGGTTCTCTATCGATGCACTTAAGCCTTCTTTATTTCCAGTAGTGTGGTCCGGGATGCAAGCAGTGGCAGGAGATTCATACTGCCTATGCGCATTTCAAATTTCACCAATTAGCCACAGAATATTACAGTAAGATGAGTTGCATGGAGTACTTCAACCAAATCGAAGAAATGAGAAAAGCTCAAACAAACCTTAACCTCTGCCTCCAGATGTCACTCTACCTCCTTTTCCTCAGACTCTTACTCTCCCACAACCTCCTCCTTTTTACTTCTCCCACAACATTTCTTATAACTCTTGCTATTTCAATTTGAAGAACATTGCGCCTACATTATGATTGTAGCAAACAAGCCATTAAACTTAAAAAGGACCCTTTGTTTTTATGCAAATAATGCCAACTCACCAAACAATTTCTTCCTCAAGGTAGTTAGACCCATAATTGCTTCATTTGCTCTTTCTTTCTCCATAGAACCAAAAGGATGTCTTCAAGCATTGGGTTTGCCAGTCTATACAATATATTTGAGCGGAAACAATAATTGAAAATAAAATCTATATAATAAGCCACATTACCAAGATTAGTACTCCGTTTATATAACCAACTCAATATAGGAGCAGAGTCAGAATAAGCTGAATAAGCCGGTGACCCTACCAATTCTGAATCCGACAAGCAAGCACGAGCAGGGTTTGCTTTTAAGCGAGCGGATACACAACTCTATACCATGCATATATATTAGGTAAAAAGCCTTTCTCATAAGCTAAGTAGGCAGATCATCATTATTATATAAATACAGACCAAAAAGAAGAAAGAAAAACGTTGGCTTGCGTACAGGCTGGTCTCCTCCGGGCTGGTCTGGGAGGTATTCGGATTGGCATCCGTATCCTGAAGAAAGAGTATAAGTAGGTACAAGCTGCTGATAACCACCGAACCGAATAGGTTTATTAGTTGTGATTAGGAATAGGCCTAGCCAAGAGAAGCTTATAGAAATAGTTCAGTCACACGAGATGCGTATACGGGATATGCACGGGATAGCTATAGCAGTACAAGACGTTAACCGTGGCAAGGCTCTCAGAGTTTACACGGGAAAGGCGTTTTTGGGGAATTTCCCTTCTCTGTGAAAACACACACAGTAATGGATTAGGCGCTGAATCGGTCTATCTCGTCGGGTCCGCCCGGTCTACCCATTGAAACTCAGCCATCCCACTATTTCAAGATATTCTAGCTTGCTTGGTCAAAGCATATCGATCATAAACATCTCTTGGGCCATATCCTAATTTATGGACAGCCAGAATGCTTGATTGCTCCAAACCTTCTCTCCATTAGGTCGGTCTCGAGGATGAGGTCGTCGGCGTAAACGTAATTGATATAGACTCTATATAATAAGTCTGTCTCAGAATGTTCCTAAAGGAATCCAACTGGGCAAGAAAGATTTATTCAGTCTCTAAGGAAAAGAATAAAGATGACAGAACTTACAATGATAGCCAGTGCACAGCCTCCAATGCAAACAGATTTGTTTGTCTTCTTTCTTGGGTCGGTGTGGTCACACGCATCGACCATATGCTGAGTAAGCGCTGTATGGACGACTCTTGCCCATGCTAGGCTCCGATGATTTGGAAATTCACCAACAATAGGGATCAAACCCATGTCTACTCTCCCACTTGCAGTTGGGAACAGGAGCATTGTGAAAATATACTTCACCAGTAGTGAAGTGAAGTCGTCCACTGATTGGTCATCATCTTTCTCAAGCACCTTCAGAAGTTTATTCTCCCATTTCTTGTAGTGCACATGATTTTTAGGGAATTTGGAATCATCCTCCTCTTCGGACTCATGCTCAACCTCGGGTTGTTGCGCCTCTTTATCTTGCTGACCCTCCTTATCATCGGGATCATCATCAGGGAAGTATGTTGTCTTCTCAACCGAGGGAGGATTAGGATCACCAACACGCATTCTCTGCCCACCTTCATGATAAAGCTGGAGGTAGTCACCGTCCTGACTCAAACCTAAACAGCCAAAAATGGGTATCAATGAATATAGTACCTCATAAAGCAAGTAATGGTCATCAGTAATGAATCCCTTGAGACCATAAAATGAACACTTACTCAATGTAATTGAACACTAATTTAACCAAACAGTGCTAGGGCTGTGAATGAGGTGTTAAGAGGCAGGCATCAGACCCTGTTGCATCTGAAGAAGCAGTTGAACAAGGCACAAGAGCGTAGGGTATGGATTAAACTAGCATTTTAGTGCTTTCTTATTAAAGAAAGACCTTCCTTTGATTGAGGTTATACTTCTTCATTGGGATACGCGGAATAGGAATGCCCGATGGAAGTGCAAGTAAGGACTGATGGATGTGATGCACCTACTTCAACTGAAACTGCTTCTATATATAAGAATATGCGTTGCGGTTGTGAGGCTTGACACATAAGAGTTGAGGCCTCTCTGATCGGCTCAGTGGGAAGTGAGGCTAAGTTACTGCCCTAGGAAACCCTTAAAGAGTTGGGAACGCAGTCGGTGGACTCAGGCCCCGTAAGGGGAGTCTTAACACCGATTGTTAATCAGGACGAAGATAAACCCTAGATTCGGGTGTCTTGCCTTATCAGCTTGACATCAGGCACAGTGAGGGGTCGAAAGACTTACAGCTTTGTCTAATCAGAGAACAAGATTTGGGCATTTTGGCAATAGGTTGGTACTTCAAAGGGTTTGATTCGTTGCTCGACTCCTCTTGTTCATGGTCGACTAGTGGCGGCACTGAAGATAACAGGTTGCTCTTAAATAAAGATTCTCTTTCTTGGGTTGGTAAAAATGAAAAGGAAATGGATGTCTATCTCCAGCCGTTGATTGACGAATTGAAAGACCTTTGGTCGAGTCAGAACCTATGATGCATCATCCGGTGAGATGTTGAAGTTGCATGCAGCCAGACCATTAGTTCTTTTCCAGGTTATGCATATTTCTCGGGATACGCTACCAACCCCAATTCATTGATTAAAAAACAATGAGCACTTCAAAAAGCCAGACCTGGGAAGAAGTTCTCTATGCTGTGTCGGCGAGATATGTATGCTCGGGTGATGATTGAATGAGTGACGTAGATAGCTCTGGCTCCAGCCGTCAATGAAGCTATTCGCCGCCAAGTCTTTACCTCTTCGATGAGATCGGTCTATGTGCTCTTGCTTCGATCGAGCCGTACACATTCTACAGCGGAAGGTGAGGTTTATATAGCTTGTTTGGTCTGGGAAAAACTCTGTCCTCTTAATACCACTCACTTGAGAGGGGTTCCTACGCGAGGGAGTATAGAGCTAGTAAAATAATTAGTTGTACACCATAGATATTATCTGTTACTGCGTTCTACCACTTCTATCAAATAGAGCTTGCTTATCAATCAACCGTCCCTTACCCTTCCTCCTTTCTGAAGAGTGAAGCAAAGAAACACAATTAACTGGGGCAAGTAGTCAGAGAGAGTGGTACCGATCAGCTAGCTAATAGGGCAAAAGTCAGTAAGTAGGGCGCATAATGAACAGCTTTGTTTAGCTAGCTATCTTCCGGAGTTGAATAGAATTGTGGATTGGTTGAGTCAAGCTTCTCCTCCCGATGAATATGTATGCTCCCCGTTATCTATCTGAGTGTGTTTGCTCCCGTTTCTTTCTTTGGCATTACACCCCGCCCGAGTAAGAGAGTGATTGTCCTACAGGGTAGTTAGTGGTCTATTAAAAACACATATCTATGCAAGATATAATTAAGTTAAGTAAATATAAAGAAGTTAAATTTCAACTACTATTTTGTTTGTTTGAGTTCTTAAGCTTTCTTTTTTTAGAAGATTTTAGGGGACAGCAAGCTTAACTAGAAAAGAATATTACCAGAAAGGGTACGAGAAAGAACTCGCTATTTCAAGCAATTAATTAACAAGAAGCATGAGCGCATGCATGAAACTAAAGAATTTGAAGCTAAAAGTTACCAATTCAATATTACCAAAACAGAGTGAAGGAAATCTGCCCCGCGAGCTGAAGGGCAAAAAGAATGTTACTTAAAAGATGAAAGGGCCTTAATTTATGCATTGATAAGAGTAGTAGAATACCACCTCGTAGGGGCAATCCCACCTGTCGTAACTTCTCAAAGGGAACAATCTAAGTACTAATAAGGGGAACCTCTCCTCAAAAGGGGAAATTCCTAGACTCCCGGGTAAAGTCGAAAAGGTATAATAAGGAACCCCATTAAAAAGAAATAAATCTGCCAAATAGGAAAAGTAAAAGTGTAAAAGGAAAGAAAAAGTCTTAAATTAAGAAAGGAATCACTAACAGCATATTCTGGCGAAAGGTAGGTTGGTTACTAGGCAGCAAGGTATAAGTCTACGATTTACTATTTTTTTTATGAGGCGGTGATAACGGCACTTTGTTGAGCAAGAAAAAGTAAACAAAGTCAATAACAGAACGAGTTACTACTTCCACCGATTCAACTTATTTTCCTTTAACCGATTCAACAACTGCTATTGATTTTCCGAGAAGATGTTGAAAGCGAGTAGGGTTATTCAACTTAGAAATGAAAACAAAACGGATAGCTATATTACAAAGCTCTATCACTTTCATCTGTTAACGAGTAAACGGGAGAGCGAACTACTAATGTTTATAGATCTGAAACTGTTCAAGCTATACTCATTGAAACTAGAGACTCTGCTGCTTCAAGGTTTATTAATAAAGCTTAGCGTAAGGAATAAAGATAAAAAATAATAAGTATAATGTATTGAGCATGCATGGTCTGCAATGACAGATTCAAGGTTGACACGTGGAAATGAAAAGTTATACCTGACTTCCCCGGCAACACAAACTGTTGATAAAGTAGGACCTAGCAATAAACTAAATGAAGAAGTAACTACTGTTGTCACGATAGATCCCCGTAAGCATTTTACATAGTAAATAAAAGATTCAAGGGGGTAAATATTATACCTAGCGTAAGGAAATGAGTGTTAAGCTGCTATTTATTAATAAGGTTACTTGTAAGGTTACTTTACCATCCACGAAAGCGATTTACTTCTGATAAGAATGGTCAACTCAAGCTAGATAATCGACTGAAAAGAATGAGTTAACGTATGAGCGAGCAGAAGGAACTGGAGCTTCTAAAGATGATGTGAAATTAATAGAAAAAGAGAAGCCCGCAGAGTATGCAACGCGCCCTTGCTAGAAGGAGGTAGGGTTGGATTCGTTTATTAGTCAACTACTCTTGTTGTTAGTTACGAGATTGTAATTGTTTCAACTACTGAAGCAAAAGAAGAAAGTGAAGCTGCTCTATTCCTTTCATATGTAGAGTAACGCGCGTTCTTTCGTTCTACACAGACGAGTAACGTATAACGTTGCTTTTGGGAGAGATAAACTACGGCACGTGTATCTCTACAAAGCGTAACAGACGAGTAACGTATAACGTTGCGAGTGGAAAAGAGTAGTTACTCACTGAGTGGAAAAGAGTAGTTACTCACTGGGTAAAGAAATTACAGGAAAGTAAACTCCTACGCTAACTAGTGACTTTAGATAATCGACTGAATAAACTAGGCTTCCTGAATATGCATGCCACAACTAAGATAGTAAAAGTAACTAACTACGGTTGCCGCGAGTAATTTTATTCAAAGAAAGAAACACGGGCAATGAATGATAAACTTTTTATTCCAACGGCTGCAAGCTCTAGCGAACGATACGCGCCCTTCCCAATTGGGAGCGCACTTTGGTACCATATGCCTTCCCTGTATAGGTCTTCGAAGCACCAAAACAAGCTCTCCTTCGAGAAGGTACGGACCTTTGCCGTTTTGTTATACGCTCTGGTCATTTGCGCTCGCTCGATACAACTCGAGTTTCTGCTGAGCGTCTAGCCTAACTTCATCCAAAGCATCCAGTTCTTCTAAGCGAAGTCTTATATGTTCATCCGGAGTGAGCTCTTCCCTTACTGCTAATCGCAACGAAGGAATTTCGATTTCCAACGGCAACACAGCTTCCACCCCTCATACCAATGAGTACGGGGTATATTGAGTTGCAGTCCGATAGGTTGTTCGATAGGCCCCTAATGCCTCGTCCAGCCTTTCATGCCAATTTCTGTGATTCTTATCCTCTTCCGCAATAAGCTCATAAAGGTATTATTAAAAGCTTCTGCCAAGCCATTGGCGCGGGGATTCTAGAAGAATATAATACCCGGGCGGGTAAAAAAAAGTCTCCGGTTGTATTGGTTCGCTACTCACGAGCTACAGCTCGGCTGGATGGCTTGGCGTCACATACATCAATCTTCTTCGCTTCCTTATTGAACCGCTCTTTCGAAGAGCTCTTTCTCCGGAAAAGTAGGAGCTTCGGGAGGCACATATGTTCTTCTGTCCTTCCTTGCTTTTTTTTGTCACTTACCCATGCATGAAAGGCGCGGTTAGATAGGAATGATATGCGCATACCAAATAAGAAAGAAAGGCCGGCCAGTATGGCATGGGAAAGCAAAGTCCCGTGCTAGGACACGCAGGAAGAGCAGAGAAGTCAAGTACCCGCATGCAAGTACCAGGGCAATTAAATAAACTTGAAAGAGCTTCAACTCAACTACTGGTCTATTACCAACTCGGTGCTTCCGTGCATAAACCTTTTAATAACCCTACTAGGGCCCCCTTAACTACTTTCGTAACTAAAAAAGACCTCTTTATCCTATACTTGGACTGAGTAGCTATTCCTCCAAACGCTTCTCTGCCTGTTCTACTTTCTTCCGCAACTCTGTGAATTTGGTCAGATTACTCTTGTGAGCATCTTCGCTCACTTTACCCAGTCTCAGTTTTGCACTTGAATTAGTCTAGGCCATACTAATCAGGTTCTGGAGAGAGTCGATGTGTTGGTGCGCTGCGGTGATCTCTATATTCACCTTTGCTTTGAAAGAACTGTTGAGCATGACGATAGGCACAACGAACTTCTAACTCAGCATACAATTTATCCGGAGTAATAGAAGAAGCATAATCCTTATAAGACTTGACGGATTGGGGCAATAGTACTACGGAGGAAAATGCATCTTTGCCAATCTGATCAATAAGGAAAACTAGAGCATCCAAATCTACCAGAGGCGCGTATGGTGACGCCATTTCGTTTTGCAACGATTAAGGTATCCAGAATTCTTCGATCCTGTTGAAGCGACAGGTCTGGAACTGCCAGGTGAGAATCCCCTGTAAATAAGGAGGTAGCTTTCAGTAGGTAAAAGAAAAGAGGGACGAATCAGAGAAATATCCCTTCCCTATAAGAACGAAAACGAGCTAAATACCATCTATGGGGGCTGGATCCTTGCTTGGAATTCTCCTTGCTTTTTGCATCGTCATGTACCGAATCCTCTTCCAAATCAGCACCATGACTAGAGTCTGAATAAAAATAGCCACTGGACTGAGCAGAGTCCCCTGCAAATTAATAAAGATGGAAGAGTATTCAAAGAGATTTGAATGAAAAGGGCTGGAGGCAACCATTATTCCTAAAGGCTATCCTGAATGAGCTGATGCTATCTGATGTTTCTTCCTCTGTCTCAATCGAGCCTTTTGTCACTGCGACAGTTCCTGACAGCTGCTTTTTGGGACTAGACTGAATTTCTTCATCATCATTCCCTTGATTAATCTCTTCAGTCTTTGTTGGTTCCTCAATGGCTCCATCGCCTGGCGGCACGGTAGGCTCCTTAAAAAGTCTGGCACGGTCTATCGGGTTTATACCATTTTAGATACGGGAATTGGTCTCTGGGGGATAAGTAGGATTATCCCAATCATAAACAGTTCAAGATTCTTGGGTGGTTCCGATTGTGTCCTACCTTCTTACTGGTTTTGTACCATAGAAAAGGAAGGATGTGCAAAAGCTAGTAGACAGGACGCACACTTCACTATTATGGCTTCACTATTATGGATGGAACCCTTTACAAGAAATTCTTCTCATGGCCCCTCCCTGTTAAAATGCCTGCGGCCAGAGGAGGCAGAGACGGTAGTTAAGGAGAAGTACACGAGGGTGTATGTAGCAATCATGTTGGTGGCAGAATGCTGGCATATCAGATAAGAAGCAAAGTATACTACTTACTGGCCTACCATCAAGCAGGATGCTATTTAGTGCGCTCGAAACTTCGATAAGTGCCAGAGACATGCCAACCAGATTAACGTTCCAGCCTCGGTCTGGGAAAAATCTATTGTTTTGAAGACTCTGCCACCATACTATGGGCTCCCAACTGTCGGTGATTAATGAGAAAAAGACCTATGACCGGACCAAGCTGACCCACAACTGGCTTAAGCAAAGCCAAGAAGAAGCCCGAAAAAATTGTATGTCATTGAATAAATGAAAGCTCTTGGATCGGGTTACTCAGGGGTTCTTTCCTATGGCTCCTACTTACTAAGGACCCTTATATCCTGGACTTGTTCCAATATGGTGCTCCATCGGGCGGGGGTGTTAAATGTATTGTGTTATCTTGTCCGTGTTTAGTTTATAATTTTAGATGTCATTCAAAGCGGGCTGGTTTACTGTTCTTTTCCTGTATAAGAGTAAAATAAATTGGACGTTTAGAATATTGAAATGAAATTTGTCAAATAGAAACTTGTTAGGTTTCCACTTCTTACCATATTATTTCAATTAGGCGCTTGACAAGTCATTCCTTTTTCACTTCCTTTGAAGCTGCAACATGAATTTATCATTAGCTTTTTCAAGAAAAAGAGAATCTCTTTTCAGGTTATCTGTACGATTCAATGAATCTTGGTACCAGTTCGTATCACCTGGTACCGAGAAAGTTCGATCAGTGCAGTCTGCCGAGCACTTCTAACTTTATAAAGCGACACCCATGCTTCGATGAACAAAGTTGGTCGGCGGCACTAGGTCCATCAAAGATGAAGTTTTTTTCTCAAAGAAGAAGAAGATCGGAAAGACTAGGTATCCACCAAGTTAATGAATTAGGTTTTTTACCAGAAGCAGGATTTCCAATAGCTGGAAAAGAGAGATCTTCCGTTTTAACTTATTCAGAATCTACTTGATGACCTACCTTGCTTCAATACCGTTGCTTTCGTCCTATTAAAGCAAGGATCCTGTTAAAAGGTTTTGGTGTGCGAGATTTCTCGTGTGGAATTGCATGCTACCACCTGATTCAAGACTGATTCTGTCAGGGGGGAAAGAATCCAGGCATGAATCAACTGATCTTGTTGAGTCCATAGATCGTCTTGTTGAGTGGAGGTTATTTCGCTGGCCACTATGTTGCTTGCTGCAGGTAGTGCCTGAGGTTGTGAGCCATCAAGATGTGCCATTAATCCATGGCCACGTATGACTGGTCAAATTTGAGAGCGCCACGTTGTCAGAATGCAATCTTCAATTGATGGGATGCTCCAATTGAATTGGTTGAAGAGGTTTGGGCAGTTACGAAGCAAGAGTATAGAATTCCGCCTCTGTGAAAAGAAGGCTTCTGCCCGCCAGTAAACAAGAACGCTCTACTAAATAGGTCGGTCTTTGGCCAGTCGAAGAGTATCGTTACCGATACCTACCCCAGAACTAATAGATCCACGGAAAGAAGAGTATGCTGAACCGGATAGTTAAAACCAAGAAGATACGGATGAACCTACCTGATCACCTCGTACGCTGGTAGCTGGCGTATACTCCCAGCTCGCAACCCCACCAGACCGGACACATTCCTATTCCTAAAGGAAGTGACGTCAAATACAATCAAAGTAGGCCGACAAAAGAAATAACTCCGGTTTTCCGGCTGACGTAAAATGCAAGAAAAGTAGGATTCCCCTACGTGTCAAAACAATACAAATGGATTAATTGAGGTATAAATCCCCTATAGAGAAAAAGCGCCAGTCGTATTCCAGGCTCTAAAAGCGTAAACTATAAGTTAAGCCAGATGCTTCCCTCTTTGATTTTTCGCACAGTTTCGTCAGAATTCTCATTCTCATTTATAATATATTTTTTAACATCATCATCAATACCCAGGTCAATCAAGATTGTCAAGTCATGTATGTTTTCGCCTGGCGCACAATGTGCTGGGTCTTCCCTCCAATGTCTCCAGCATCCGAGTCTAACTCAATCACACTTGTTGAGGTTTGGTCATAAGAAATTAGCTCCGCTACCTCTGGAGTATGTGGGTTGGTTTGAGCTAACTTCTTGAAAATAAAAGAAGTGGTGCGTGTACAAGATATTAGTTAGTTAAGTAGTCCATTGAAAATAAAAGAGTTCTATTCGTATCCGATAACCTATTCATAATAATTAACAAGAAACTCCGATTACCGGGAAAAATGGACAACTTGGCATTTTCCCTCGGAGCCCGTCCAACGAATTTATTTTTTTGACGAAACACCGTGTTTTTGGCAGACTTTTTATTTCCCCGAATATGAGCCAATTCCAAATCTTAAAAAAGTACAACTTTTGCTGCTATATGACACGACTTTTTTCACAAATGGTCTTGTCTGTCTCTAGGGAAAATGTGCTTTATTCCTTTTGACCATCGGTGAATCATACTTTTACGAACCGAAAAAGTCTAACCCAAAGAGCAAAAGAGCTGGAAAGGCTCAATTGAGTATTTTTGGTCGCTTCTTATGATGAACGAGATCAAAAATACGGGAGTGCGCCGTATTTCTTATTTAAAAGCTTTTTACTTCGTCTGTAGTGCGAGGCCTTTTACCCTGTTTTACTGCGAAGTTGCTTACTCCGTTTTACGTGCGAAGCTTTTGGCTACGTCATACTGCGAAGGAAGTTCGATGCTTTGTCTTAGTGCGAGGGCTTATTATGTTGTCTTATTGCGAAGTTTGTAACTAAATCTTATTGAGGGTTGCCACATCCTCAAGCAGTGCCAGGTTCCACTCGATCCACACTTTGACACTTTTTGCTTTGTTTGTTAATTTTCCAATTATATAAAATAACTTGCTTTCAGCACATTTTCCTAATCAAAAAGACTAGGTTTGCCAGCTACGCTTTCTATTCTTCTATACTTGGGCGGTATTTAAGGGAAAGAAAGCCCTGGCTTCGGTCAGATAAGGTTCCTGCTCCCTTGCTTCGATCGATTGCTTCTTCGTAGTGTCCTTTGGTTTCATTTACTGGAAAGGGAACGAATAGGTTGGAAGACCTATGCTTTGATAGAGAAACTCCTGAAACTTTAACTCCACAATTGAGGATCTCGTGTCTTATGGGCGGATAACTTCTCAGTGAAAGTAGGCACCGTGGTGGTTTTTAGGCTAGTTGTTTAAGGAAGGGTTAAGGGCAGCCGGGCAGTAATAAAGAAGAAACAAAAATACCGAGCACCTCGACAGGCAGCGCAAATGAAAATGCGAGGTTGGCACCGCAGTCAGGTTCATCATGTCAGCTTCCCGCCTACCAGGGCGGCGGCGGATCAGAGTAGGGGACAGCTAATAAAGTCTAATCAGACCTCCAATGCACCTAGTTTATGAAAATCCACTAGAAGTCTCGGCTCGGGTAGGCAATCCCACCACTCATCTCTCTCTTTTTCATTCTTTCTTAAAAAAATCTCTAAACACTCAATTGATAGTGCATTCAGCTCCTGGCTTGGCAGCCCGTGAGTTTTTCCCTTTATCAAAGGGCACGTCAAAATCTTGTGTGTTCATTGTTTCCTTCATATTGAATTCAATTGCTCAATCTGAATCGCATCGCACTCACTACCAATGTAAGCCTCATTCTCGTCAGATCCTGAAACAATCAAAATCTTAACTGCTGATAAGTAGATATAAAAATCTGCACCAACAGTTTGGCGCCGTCCGAGGGTTTATTTAAGTGAATTCACTCGCTGCCTATAAATACTACTAAAGCCCTATCTGTGACTGCCTATACATACTTGCCTATCCGTTAATGCCTGTTATAAGCTTACTCATCCCTTGTTTTTTACTATTACGCCTGCCTATTCCAGATCCCTCTTCCTCTCAACCCTCTCTTCCTCTACATCCAACCACCTCATTCTTTTCATCCTATGATCACCAGAACTAGAGACAACACCAGACCGGTCAAGACGTACCCCGATTGCGTCACAACGCGCTCTACTAGACATCTAGAACGCGCCACCTCCCTCTCTCAGTCGTTATTTCTGGGCACTCCTTCTCTACTAGAACCACTTCTATATGCCTACTAAGGCAAGAGATACCTATCCATGTTGTACCAAAGGGCTACGCAAGGTATATAAGAAGATCACTTCTCTACTCTACTTTAGTCACTGGGAAGTCAGAAAGGAATGGACATACGGAACACGTGCCTGCGAAGTTTGGAATGGATGCCCAACCACCTCTTGAACAAAGCGAAGACTTTCCCTTTCTCTTATAAAAGAAATAGGATTCTCTCACTCTCGGCTCTATACCTCTGGTACTAAACCTAGTGGCTCCGCCTTCTTCATTATGGCGTGCTATTGGAACATTTGGGCCTTGCCTCCAGAAAAGTTGTGTTGTCGTCGTTGGTCGAAACGAACCGGAATCGAACCAGATAAGGCTCATGACCCCCCTTCCAAGCGTTTCTTTTGGTGACCCGGTTCGACACTTTAGTGCCTACATCCGGGGAAGTTGGTACCATTCATTCGACTCATCAATGCGCGGGTCAACTCCTCCCCATCCTGACCTTTCTTAAGACTACCAAGCCCTCTCGAATTAGCTCTACGATAGTAGCTTTGAACGTAGACCCTGGTAAAAATCTTTCACTCACTGAAAAGTGAAAGCCCGTGACTATATCGTCCTGAAGACGGATGCGGCGGGAAGAAACGGCATTGAGAAGTGTTGCTAACTTGACATTTAGGTTTCGGCATAACAAAGCTTGCACTGTCTTTTCGCACTTCGGCGCACAACGCGCCGCTGGTAAAGATTCTACTACGGTGCCGCAAATTCGCAAGCTGATCCTAAGGTTTCGTTGTTTTTCATTGGATTCCAAAAGAATGACCTCGCTAGGGTTGAAGAATTGCTGCAATTCTTCCTGAATAGACTCGATTCTCCCGTCGAGAGTTTCTTTGAAAGTTGATCCAAAACTCTTCCGAGTAAATATGAGAAAGCCTATAAAACAAGCAGCTACTATCAATTCTTCATTATAGATTAAGATCTTTTTCGAACTTAATGCACAAATAGATAGAATAGCAGCTAATAACATCTTTCTATCCTGCATATCCGTTGACATTTCATTAGGAAAGGACTCTCCTTCCGCAACGGAACGGGAAGTTTTTTAGGAAACCCAAAAGACGGAAGAGGATAAAAAGGCACTTTGTAGTTGGTAAATCTCCTTTAGTTATGTTTAACCTTGAATGCAATTTATAAATTCCACTGCAATAGTCCCCCGGGTTCTAAAGGTAATAACGAAAATTGCTAATCCAATAGCGGATTCCGCAGCTGCCACCGTTAGAACTAATAAAGCAAATACTTGACCCATCATATCATCCAAAGAAACGGAAAATACCAAAAAGTTCAAATTGACTGCTAATAACATTAATTCAATTGACATTAACATAATAAGAATATTTCGTCTATTAAGGAGGATTCCCCGAATACCTAAAATAAAGATGATCATAGAAAATGTGAAATATTTTATAGGATCCATTTCAGAAACGTGGAACACATGTCAGAGCAATTCAAATTAAGTGAGGCCATCGTTTCCAAACCAAAGGAAAGCAATCAGTAAGAACCAAAGGAATAAGTAATAAAAGCTTTTTGGAGTGAAAGCAGAGATATACCTCCTAATCGACCTGAGAAAGAAATACGTACCCCCTCTACCCAAAGCAAAAGAAATTACTTTGTGGGAGGATTTTGACTCCCGATTTTAGCGAGAGCATTCGTCAAGAATTCGTTCTTCTGCTCCGCAACCTCAATACTCGCATTGAGTCTAGAGATCTCCGACTGGATAATGACATCCAATTGACGTAAAAGCTCCTTTTTCTGTTCTATCAATTCGGTGAGCTGTTGGTTTTGAGCCTGTAGCTCTTGGAGATTTTGAAAAGTCGCCTGTGCGACTTCCAAATACTGGGTCACTTCGGCCAAAATAGCGGCTAGATCCATCGTCTGTTCTCTTCTTTTTTCTTTTCACGCCTTCCCTTCGCTAGGCAAGCAAAAGCAGAACGTTGGTAGTGTTGAATCAAGCTAGGAAAGATAAGCAGTTGATTGAGTTTGCTAGGCAAGGAAAAGCCTGGTCTGGTAAAGGAACTAGTCAATAAAAGTACAACGTTGATATGAAAGCTGTTAGTTGATATGAGCGAGGAACTGAACTACTTTAGTGGCCCAAAAGCGAACAAAATATATACTTCATTTCAAATAGCTTGGTAAAGCACTAGAATGCGTTAAGCATCTGGACGGGACGTTTCTTCACCTTCGCTTCTCGAAGAAACTCGTAAATAGTGTTTGTTTCTGTTGAATACGCTTTCTCGTAAAGATCATAAGTTCTAAATCCAGATCCGTTGCTACGTTCAATAAGTGATCGCCAATGCTTTTCAAAAAGAGTAGATAGCTAGCACCGGTTACGAAAGGTGAGGCAATAGATAGGACGGGAATCTTATTTGGATAGTAAGCTAAGTTGATTGTTGGATGGAGCTCGCAGAATATACTTAATCTCTTGCTACCCAAGGAAGGAAGGGGCCGACCAATAACGAGAGGCGGTTAGAGCCTTTACTTTCGAACAGTAAGATTGAGCCTCAGTAAATAATAAATGTCCGGGCATGTGCGTAAATACGATTTCAAGGAGTGATGTACAAAAGATTGCTTGCTGGCGGCCAGTGAGTAACGTATAACGTTACGAACGAAAAGCGGCATAAAAAATAATTATCCACTGCAAAATAGACAGACTATTTACGAGATAATGTGAACGTGGGCAAAAGCCAGGTCTCTAGGCATAGGCCACAGATACTTGTCTGAGTAACTAAAGGCAGTAAAAAGAGTCAAGGGATAGGCTTAGGTCAAATAAATAGGAATAGGCCTCTGGGCGAGACTCCAATAGAACCGATTCAAGTGACAGATAAGCATTGAACAATACTGTTTTTGCGCATGCATATAGAAGCTATCTTACTTTCATATAGCGTACTTACTTTGCGTTACGAATAGATAGCTCGAGGTAGGTAGGGACTTGCTCTAAAAAAAGGCTTTCCTCAGGCCCTTCGAAGTCACCATTCTCTCCGCTTACGAAGTATAACCCGAAGGATATGTTGGCACTGCCTTCTTATCTAGGTGAGGCCTATTTTATTTACTTTATTTTTCCAGATTGAACTCAGAAAGCACGAAGTAGGGAAAACCTAAAACTAGTGGGTTTCCGCGTAATAAAATATAGCGCACTTACATTTCTCGTATATAGTGACTCATATCTAGTTGTCTGTAGGTGTTCCTCTTTGCGACACGAAAGAAGAAGGAGAGGCTGCAATTAAAGTATCGAGCGAAGCGCCTACTACTTCCTCGTATTCTGCTAGCCGGTACTTATACTTATGGATGGATCTTTTCTCGCTTCTCTGGAAAACGAGCATCCCAATAGGAAAGTCAACCTTGACGGACGGACGCCAACAATCCACTTTTTCACGGCGTTCCTTATATAAAAGAGTTGTGGTTATCTCAGCCTGGAAATGAACTAGGGAATGAACTCATGTTTCCCGCCCTCGTCTAACTCGTCTGCGAACATAATTAAACACAATCAAAATTGAGCTGAAGGTAAAGTAAGCTACGTGAAAGCCTCTTTTATCTGACCTTACTTTCACTATTAGGAATTGCTCCATTCTACCCACACTGTTATGATGTTACACATAGCTTGGCAACTCTGCAACGAATTTAAAAATATATAGCAGTGTTCATACTCACGGCTGGTGAACATGCGATACCTATTAACTCTCATAGATGCTTTTTCTAAGTATAGTAACCAACTGTCAGAGCAGACATTTGAGGACCTTTTCCGCCGCTCTTTCCGTAGTTGCCCAGCTTCCCGACTATTCTCCAAGGCATTGGAGCGCATACCATCGGTAGGTGCATCTTTATAGGAAGTAATTGAAGAGACAAGTGGCATTCAATAGACTTTGCTTTATACTTTTTATATGCACCTCCTTTGGTCCGGGGCATCTTGCTTGATTTCATCTTTAAATCTAATTACTTCACGTTCGATAATAAACTCCACCATGTTAGCGTCAATGATGTGATACGGGCTGGCTTATTTCCACTAATTGTAAGGCTGCTTGCAAAAAACCTATACGTAATTAATAGATAGGCAATTCTATTTATTAAATGACTTTGTTCTAAAAACCTATAGTTAAGACTAATAAGTGGTAATGACTACTGCCTTTAACCTGTATACGGAAGCCAAATATATGGTTTGCGCCTTAGACGGCCAACGTGGCAAAAAATTTACTGCCTTCACCCACTCCACTCTATATATACATGTATATAAAACGTTGGACTGCACTTGTGGGACTAAGGAAACTTTCAAAACCGGACAATCAAGCATCCCCAAATTCAGTATAATCTCCATTGCTTAAATAATGGACATATCCATTTCCCATTTTTAATGAATAGTTTTTTAGTATTTTAATTATTTTGGAGCCCTCTAAAACTCACGTTGGCATAAAAATTTATATGAATTCTTGCAAAAATATAAGTAATCTGATAGTATAAAATTTTCATTTTTGTACAGATCTAAAATATTTTAAATAATTTATTTAATTAGGTAATATTTGTTTATGATTAAATTTATTTAGGCCTTAATTGATATATCTTGCAATTTTTATCTCACACACACACATATATATAAATATATATATATATATATAGAGAGAGAGAGAGAGAATGGCTAACGCGCCATCAATGGCACGTGCCATAAATTTTCTATCGGCTCGTTTTTTCGAAATTCAAAAGTCAAACGATCGATCCAAACCGTTCAAGTTGATCAAAATATTGAAATACCTTTGAAGACCAAATTTTACATTTTTTCGAATTTTTTTGCTATTTATTATGATATTTTCAAATTAGAGGGCCTGAAATACTCTAATCATAATGTTTTTAAAAATATCATAATAAATAGCAAAAAATTCAAAAAAAATATAAAATTTTGTCTCCAAAGATATTTCAATATGGAGAACAATTTGAACGGTTTGGATTGACCGTTTGAATTTTGGATCTTGAAAAATAACTTGATGGCACGGGACCCTCCGTGCCATCGATGACACGTTAGCCATATATATATATATATATATATATATATATATATATAGAGATTGGCTAAAGTATACTCCAGCATACGGATCAAACCCGTATGCTAGAGTCGTTTCTGAAAATCTAAAATTCAAACAGTCGATCCAAACCGTTCAAGTTGTTCTCCATGTAAAAATATCCTTCAAGACCAAATTTTACATTTTTTCGAATTTTTTTGCTATATATTATACTATTTTCAAATTGAAGGGCCAGAAATACTCCTTTACAACTCCTTTACAATGTTTTTTTAAAATAGCATAATATATAGTGAAAAAATTCGAAAAAATATAAATTTTAGTTTCCTAGGAGATTTCAATATGGAGAACAATTTGAAAGTTTCGGATCGACTGTATGCACTTTAGATTGTGAGAAACGACTCCAGCATACGGGCTATCTATATGCTGGAGTATACTTTAGCCAATCTCTCTCTCTCTCTCTCTCTCTCTCTCTATATATATATATATATATATATATATATATATATATCGCCGTACCCGTACTGGAGATTTTTGAAAATTTTCGTACCGACGTATCCGAATCGTACCGGGTATGATACTCGTTACCCATGCAACATAGGTGAAACATGAGAGAAGGAGCAGAAAAGAGGGAAAGGAGGTGGGGACAAAAGTCTATCGGAGAAGAGAGAAAGAGAGGAGATAAAGAAGAGAAGAGTGAGGTTAATCAGACGGCTGAGAATCTGAAATTAATTAGGATTTTCTAAACTCAATCCAACGGTGCAGATCAAAAGGGATTTTAGCAAATGGGATTGATCAAACAGCTGGGATAAATTCAGGACTTAGAAACATGATCCTATGATCCTGATTAAAGGAATTTTAGGAATCAACTCAAACCACAGTAAAAATCAGATTTCTAACACAAATTCAACTCATACTAATTTTATAAAATTGTTATTTGAGTTCCTATAATATAAACCGCATGTTTGAGTAATTATTTTTCATGAAAATTTTGTACATGGCCGAAATTTAATCTTTAAATCGGATTCGGAACGAAATCGCTTCTAAATTAATGGGAGTTGATAGTCCGATAATTAATCTGAGTGTGATTCTTAATATTATTTATTTATATTTATTATATTTATTTGTTTGCTTGAAGATTTTTAATTAATTACATTAACTCATAATTAATATTTTTTTCGGGTTTTCACAATACAAACACTAAAATTACATAGAAAAAATCATTTAAAATATTAAAAAAATAAAAATATATTAATAAAATATTCAAAAAAAAAGGCTAGTAGAAATCCTAAATATTTTAATATTTTGAAGTTTTTCGGCTTTCCATGCAACTCAATTCGTTTTTTAACAGGCCTTTTACCTTATATATTTCTAGTGGTGGAGGGTTTACTTCAAATTTTAACAAGATCTGGTTTGAATTTGAAATAGACTTGTAACTAAAAACAAACTCTCGTTCCATTAAAGGTAATATAAGAATTTTTCGACCCTCATATGAGGACAAATAAATAAATAAAATAATATTACATAATAAAAATATTTTGTTCAATTTACTAAATATAAATGTCGACATGTTGTTCAATTTGTTTCATTATTAGACAAAAAATTAAAATATATTATTTATTCTTCTAGCGATTGATATCTAACCACAGATCAAATCGATCGAACAGTACAAACATGTGTTTACACGGTAAATCTAGGATGTAACATCTTTTAGATCCTTGCGTTTATAAGGAGTAGAGATAAAGGCCACTAAACGACCGTCAGCTAGAGTTTTTTGTTTTCATGGTTAACGAAAGAATTAGCCATCTTGTATTTCTTCTTCATCAAATATTGATATCCCAAAAATGACAGATATGGGACTTCTGAGCGTACCCTAATTGAGACCGGAAAGTCGGTTTAAGTTACCAGGCCTGAAGTCCACTTTTGATGAAAAGGCCAATTCAGAGTTTGTGCAGCATTGCATTTTTTTCATGCCTGGAGTCCACTTTATAACAAGAAAGTATCTATTAAATGCAAGTGTTCATTTAGTTATAACAAGATAGTACCTAATATCTACTTAATCAGCAATATTAACCAAATTTCCAATAGGCGTATTTGTTCACTTCGTTTATTATATATGTTAATGAAATTCTAACAGTTGTAATTAAATCATAATTTTCGAAATTCTAATAGTCGTTCCGAACCAATTTAGTATGTTCTCCATATTGAAATCTCGCTGGAAACCAAATTTTATATTTTTCTAAATTTTTTTAGTATTTTACAAAATTATTAATCTAAACGATTTTGGATATGGAGGACATATTGAACGGTTTAGATTAGTCATTAGAGCCTCAAAAATTGAGATATAATCACGACTAATGGGTCCATCCATCAGTCGTGACTGATTTTATTCTACTTCTTGATTAATCGGGAGCTGATAAGTGCAATCAAGCTTTTGAGCAATCAACCTTAAAATGGAAAGAGTGCTTTGTCCAGAAAAGAAAAATGCCTCCCTTCTTCTAACTCGCGTCCCCTCCCCTACCCTCCCCTCCCTTCTTTTTCGTCTCTTCCCTTATCTGTCTTTTTTTTTCTCTCGCCTCTCTCCTTCTCTCTCACCTCCTTCTCATGCCTCCCTTCCAGCCTCTGTCTCTTCCCCTTCCTTTCTCTTCCCTGCCTCTAACTCACATCGCCCAGGAAATTACAGTATCTGCAACGGGATTTGTGATTTTCCAGCAAAAAATATTTATTGCATCAGCCAAAAATACTTATTTGCATCCATATTTAATTTTTCAGCATTTTGCATCGACCTGTATTTGTCTGCATCAGTTTGGTGATGTAAATAATAGCCAGTTGTATAAGAAACACTGATGTAACTATTTTTGTTTATCTTCATCGGATTTAGTAATGTAACTAATTGAATATTTGCTTCTGTCCAATGGATGCAGTTAATGTATATACTCTTGCATCAGCTACGTCAATGAAAACTATATATTTAATTGCATGAGATAAATTGATGTAACAATTCTCAGTCGACTGCATCCATTTGAGTGATGCACTCAATAGATTATTGCATTGCTCACAGCAGATGCAACAAATCTACAGCTTATGCATCAGCTATGTCTATGTAAATAACATAACTAATTACATGGTAAACACTGATTTAACTAATTCGTGCTATTGCATAGGATTCACTGATGTAATTAGACTAATTATTGCATTTGTCCAGCGAATGCACAAAATTTGGAGTTTATGCATTGGCTAGTTAATACAAACAAGATCGATAGTCTGGATCGAACATTTTATTTTTAAAAATTTAAAATAAAAAAAAATAAAAAAGAGAAATGTGACATTTGTGGCGCTAGGACACTCTTTTTTTTTCAATACGATAAGTTCCTAATAACTAATTAATCAATCTTACCCATTAGCGTGATTATGTGAATTTTATAATATATGTATTGAGTGAATTTTTGTTGATGCTTTTAAAGGAGAAATTTTAATACTACATAGTTTTGTACAAAAATTTTAATACTTCATAAATTTATTCTTTTTCTAAATCAGATGAGCATTGATGAAATGGTTATAAAGATATATCTAGAATTAAATTTGCGGTAATATAAAATTTATGGACGGAATGAAATTTATTCTTTTAATACTACATAGCTTTGTACAAAAATTTCAATACTTCATAAATTTATTATTTTCCTAAATCAGATGAGTGTTGATGAAATGGTTATACAGATATATCTAGAATGAAATTTACAGTAAAATAAAATTTATGGACGGAATGAAATTTATTCTTTTGACAAATGCTTTTGCTTATAAGTTGTAGAATTTCTGCTTAGAAAAACTCATGTCGGCACTCGCGTCAAATTATGATCAGGATATGGAAATTAAGACATATGCAAAATCATCTCAATTTATGTAAAATTATCTCTTTAATCTTAATTTCCTGCCATCTTCAAGGATTAGCAAATAAGCAACATATTTATTTGGACCCCACTTAGATACATATTAAATTATTGGAAAATCAAGAGTGTACATGGGGAAAACCTCGCACAGCACTAGAAAAGATGCCAAATTTAACGGAAAAATTTAAATAATTTTTTTTATTCGATATTCGTAAAAGTACATAAACATAATGACCTTCATAATAATAATAATAATAATAATAACAACAACAACAACAACAACAACAACAACAACAACAACAACAACAACAACAACAACAACAACAACAACAACAACAACAGTAGTAATAATAATATAAGCTAAATTTTTTTTAATAATAACTAGCAGGGTTTCGCGCGTTGCACGATCTATATATTTTTTTCTACCGTTTATTTGTGCAAATATTTATCGTAATTTGTAAGCATTATAAAATAATATTGTACTATAAAATAATAATAATTGTGGTAATATATAAGCATCGTGAAAACCAATAAAATATTTTGAAGACCCAAAAGATAGAAGGGAATCACCTAATTTATAAAAAAATATATTAAGCAATTGTATAAAGATCGATCGAAAGCAAAATTTAGAAAAAGCTCTCCAATAGTTAAAAACTAAAATGCAATATTTTGGGTATCTAATCCAAAATGGAAAAACGCCGTAAATTTTGTAAATCTGAAAAAAAAATTGATATCAATGAACTCGTTATAATATTGTGAGAATACACATAAAACTTCATGGATAAAGGAATTCAGAAAGGCCTTCAAACAATAAAAAACTATTAACTTTTCTTAAATTTCCTAAACTTAAAAAATTATGTTAAGTATTTACAAAGTCCAACGCAAAAAAGTTCATTATTAGATTTTTTTAAATTTTTTTAGTACTTAAACAAAAATCCGTGGCAAAATAAATTTGATGAATTCCCCTTAAACAATTAAAAATCTGAACACATTTATGAAATAAAAAAAATAAGATATTATAATATCTGAAAAGTATTTTCAAACCCAAAAAAATGAAAAAAAAAAATCACAGTCGAAGATTCGTTATAGTTTGTTCTACATTCATATGAGTTTTAAAGTCCAAATGAAATTTTAGAGGCCTTGAAATAATAAAAAAACTGAAGCATATTTTTCAAATACCTAAGAAATGAAGACGTCCATTCATTAAAGAAATGGAGTGAATAATTATTGAGAGGGCTAAATTTGAATCCGGTTTGTTTGTGAAGCACATGGTTATTTTCACAATTTATATCGATCTCCAACGTCAGGAGAGGAGTTTCGTTTTGTGAGCCGAGGTGGGGCCTAACCTGGGTACACGCGTGACGAGCCACGTGAGCGTCCATCAGAAGGCTGGATTTGGAGATCGGATCTCGTGTAACAATTATTCTTTAGCTGCGTCTAAGTTTTGTCCAGATTATCACAGAAAATTCAGAGAAACCATCATGTATAGGCAGCGTTGAATTTTAAATATTTTTCTGTAGAGCGGATCCCACATGTCAGCCACACTATTAACCAACAGTGCTTAGCTACCGTGTTCGGATTCGGATCATATACTCAGGATTAATATATGTATTGATATCTTATTCATATCTTTTTAAAAATATGAGCACAAAAATATTATGTTTGTTAAACAATAAATATTAAAATTTTAAATTATTTTAGTACTAAAATATTTGAAATGTATTATTGATGCAATTGCTTTTGAAATTTTACTTAGTTCCGTATTAAGATTACTATTTAATTATTTATCCTATTAGATGTTGATTATATGGGCATATTAACAATTTACGGCCTCTAAATTCTTAATCTAGCTCTTGACTTCTATTGAAATAGACTGGAGAATTGTTTACTTAATTATTCATTATTAATTAGTCTAATGGATTTGTTACAGGATACGTTGCTAAAATCTACCAACTTAAAAGGAATTAAGATGCTAGCATGGTATTCAGTGATGCAACTACATAATAAAAAAAAAAGGAAAAATTGGATATAACCCCCTCTAATTTTCTCCAATTGGATATAACGCCCTACAATCATTAAAATTGGATATAACCCCCTCTAATCATCTTTACTAAGGATATAACCCCTTTCCATTGATTTTAGTATTTTTTTAATTAAAAAAAATCAACAGCATAATATTATGACCAAATTGTCCTCCCTCCAAATGAATATTTCATCTTCCTTGTGCTTCTAATTGTTGGTCTTTCTCTACCAAACAAGTATTTAGATAAAAAAAAAGCAAATAACGGTTATTATTCAACAAGTTTTCAAAAGAAATTTCCATCCACAAGTGGAAAACCTCATCAAAATTTAAAGTCGAGAAGCAATGGAAAAAAAAAATCACGAAGGTTTGGAGAACCGTTATGTTTAGGATTTAGGAAACTATATCATTTCTTTGCAAGAAGGCTAAATATTGAATTTAATCTTATTAATGGTTCTTAACCTTCTTTTTTTTTTCAGTCCGAGAACGAACATATAATTTGAGTTCAAATGTTTAATAAGCAGTCCCCTTGGCTCACTGAATATATAAGTTCTTTTTTGTCTCGTTTGTCCTCATCGATAATTAAGGTTGCATGAAACAATGAGAATTTACTTGTTGAATAGTCAAGGATGCAGAAGGACCCTCATTTGATTTCTTTGTCTGCACCTTTTTTTTGGTAGAGAGAGAACATAGAGTAAGAAGAGGAAGATGAAAAGCCTTTTGAGACAGGGCAATTTGGTCATAAAATTATGTTATTGATTTCTTTCTGATTAAAAAAAATTAAAATCAGTGAAAAGGGGTTATATCCTTAGTGAAGATGATTAGAGGGGGTTATATCCAATTTTAATGATTGTAGGGGGTTATATCCAATTGGAGAAGATTAGAGGGGGTTATATCCAATTTTTCCTAAAAAAAAAACCAATTTCTAAATAATATCAAGTTCATGTGACCAAGAATAATTTACTCGTTTAAAAATAGACAATTATCTCAATAATCTCAATTTCATACAGTACATATAAGTCTACAAGCGATAACAAATTGGCAATATATTAATTTGGACTTCTTTTAAATACATATATCAATTCTGCTTTATCTATATTTATTTTGGATATCCAAGTGCAATTATAGTATTAAAATATTATGTTTGTTGTTATAAAATAAATACTAAAATCTTATTATAGTGATTTTGTATCCTTATTATTTACTTTATTTATAACATATAATTAAGATACATATTCAGCGGAAGATATTTGTACTTATAACGCATGAAATTGAAAAAAATGGGAAATTATCTAATTTTATGGAAAATGCGATTTATATAGGATAACAAATCAGTAGTATATTTATCTGGATAAAATTCATGGATTGTACTTTTGGATTACGAAATATATACAGTACTAAAAAATTATGTTTGCTATTATATTTTTCAATTACTTTGGAGCTGATAATAAAAAGATGTATTAATTTAATGAGATGCAATTGGGAATTGTATTATTTTGTTACATTGTTACTAATAATTAAGGAACATATTAATAATGTATTGATCAAGAAAAGCATGATGTCTATTATCAAAACTTTGATGTCTAAAATTTTAAAATTCACATTTACATCATGAATTAATTATGGAACTTTAATTTTCAAACAATTAACTTTTATTATAAATAGACTAACTAGATCATGGTCTTTTATGTATGTAATTATCCCTATATATTGATTATCACGTTAATATTATTTCTTTATATTTTAATATTATTAATTGCTTATTTAAAATAAAATATTATGGAATATGGTAATATATTTTAATTCATAAAATAAAAAATTAATCATATAATATTAAGTGGAATAATAATACAAATATAA
This sequence comes from Rhynchospora pubera, assembly GCA_028095005.1. Lineage (NCBI taxonomy): Eukaryota > Viridiplantae > Streptophyta > Magnoliopsida > Poales > Cyperaceae > Rhynchospora > Rhynchospora pubera. The sequence goes on along the minus strand of JAMFTS010000044.1, from coordinate 135,963 downwards.
TAGTAAATAAATATATGTTTCAGAATCAAAATATTACTATTGCAATTAAACTTGTTACTACATTTCATATTAATAGATTATGGCTCAATTTATGAAATCTAATATTGATGTAGAATAATTCATACATGTGTTCATCAAAATCGATCGAATAAAAAAACATATTTCTAGTATCTTTTAATTGTAATATTTTAAAATTAATCAGATAATACGAGCTGAAATATGATCCAGTTTTAATAATAAATAAATAGTCGTGAATAAATAAGGATTATGACTCTAATATATAAATTTTAAACTTTTTAAAATTAAATTTTATGAATAAAATCTAAATTTGAAAAGAAATTAGACATGAAATTTTAAAAAATATTATTAATTTATTTTTTTTGTCTTTCTAACACTCAGATTTGGTTTTGGTATCCAATTTTAATAATAAATAAATATTGGTGAATATATAAGGATTAGACTCTACTATATAAATTATAAATTTAAAAAAATTAAATTTTATGAATGAACTCTAAATATGAAACGAAATTAGACATGAAATAAAAAATAATATTAATTTACTTTTTGTTTGTCTTTCTAACACTCAGATTTGGTTCCGGTATCCAATTTTAATAATGAATAAATATTGGTGAATATATAAGAATTATGACTCTACTGTATAAATTTTAAACTTTAAAAAATTAAATTTTATGAATAAACAGTGAATATGAAAATAAATTAGACATGAAATTAAAATAATAATATTAATTTACTTTTTGTTTGTCTTTCTAACACTCAGATGGTTCCGGTATCGAATTTTAATAATAAATAATATTGGTGAATATATAAGAATTATGACTCTACTATATAAATTTTAAACTTTAAAAAATTAAATTTTATGAATAAACACTGAATATGAAAATAAATTAGACATGAAATTAAAAAAAAATATTAATTTACTTTTTGTTTGTCTTTCTAACACTCAGATTTGGTTCTGGTATCCAATTTTAATAATAAATAAATATTGGTGAATATATATTAATTATGACTCTACTATATAAATTTTAAACTTTAAAAAATTAAATTTTATGAATAAACACTGAATATGAAAATAAATTAGACAAGAAATTAAAATAATGATATTAACTTACTTTTTGTTTGTCCTTCTAACACTCAGATTTGGTTCCGGTAGGTTTTGATATATATTTTTTTGATATCTAACAATATTACAATTTATATGCTTCAATTAATATTCATATTCAATAATATATGAAATCTAATTTATTATTTGAAATATGCAAACTAACTATCACGATTGAAAATAAACTCTAAAATTTACAAAACTTATATAAAACCACATCACTCGTTAAATTAAATAAGATCAATAATTTGGACTTGACGTTTGAATTTTTAATTTTTGAAAAAATTACTAAATATTGAAATGTTGTTATTTAGGGACATCCAAAATGTTGAAATTAGAATCCTTTTCATAAACAATTATGTTTCAAAATATAAATTTTAAATTTTAATCAGCGGAATTAGTCTATATAAGTTCGCAATATGAACAATTAGGACCTAACTTTTCAAATACTTCACTTCTACCAAAATAGATTCAAGACATCATGATCTTCTATTTTTGTGATTATCACATCAAGCAGATTGTCAAATCTATTCTATTTCTTCTTATATTAATTGCTTATTATTATTATTACAATAATAATTATTATTGTTATTATTATTGTTGTTGTTGTTGTTGTTGTTGTTGTTATCTATCAAATCCATTGATTCTAAAATTATTGCAAATGTGTTGCGTCATATTGTGTCACATCAAATATGTGTGTTGGACTTCAATTTTTGACGTGTTGACGCGAGTTTATATTTTAAATATATCATCTTATATCATGTTGAGTGAAAAAAATGGACTAACACAAAACACATTATGTTACAGCGCATCGTGTCAACATGACACTACATGATGTGTTAAATGTTGGTTCAATACTTCAATTAGAAATTATTTTAATTTTTTTGTTTAAAATTCATTAAAAATAAAAAAATTAAATGAAAAATATAGCAAATCGTTGGAATTTATTTTTAATTGATATGCTATAATAAAAATAATGTTAAATAAAAATTATAAATTAGTATTAATAAATTTATTTTAATGTAATAAATGATAAATAACATTCTAAAATATAAATAATATTAATTCTCGATCTGCACATGTTCATGATGTGTCTTGTCATGTTATTTCGTGTCACATGTCAATTCGTATCGTGTTAAAACATATCAATATTAAAAAAAGTTTAAACATTGCATAACTTTGACATTACACGTCCACACAGTCATGTCGTATTATATCTGAACATGTAGTATCTTGTCATGTCTTACTAACATGCCTACATGTTGTGCCAATGTGATAGTGTTATGTCATTTTAGAGAATCCTATTGTGCCAATGTGATGGTGTCACGTCATTTTGGAAACTCATATGTAAAGGAGATAGTTATGAAATATCCTAAAATTATCAAAGCAAAAAGTTTTTCTAATAATTTTTTATAACCATGCTTACATTCCTTTGCTTTCGTGTGGTATGTAAGTTTTATTTTATATCATACTAAGCTATTATATTTCACCTCATTCTGACCTTGCTATGATTAAACATTTTTGTGTAAAATTGCTTGACTAATGCATTTAAACTTGCGCACGTTGACTCACCAAATAAAATGATCATTAAGCTTTTTAAAGCGGCATGCATTTCCTATATATCTTCTTTTCTTTCATATCTTTTTGAGAATGGCCGAAGAAAAAAAAAATACAACGAAATTAAGGTGCTGACTTGGTGCCATATTTCTTACCATTTCATTCCATAACATTCTCCCTAATTTCCTTTCATCGATTGGCAAAAAAGGTAGAAAATATAATAATTTAAGAGAGGATGACCAGGCGTCATTACTCATTTCCTATTCTTTATTATGACCTCCAATCTATAATCTCTTCAATCTTTCATTTTTTGTTACTCTTCTCTCACCTACTTTATTTTCAGAATTCTTCTCATGTTCATCTACTCATGTTTTCGAATATCTTCGGTGTTCCATCTATATGCTTCTTTGTTTCTCCTTAATTAGAGAAAAGCAAGACGCGAAGGATATGATTTCATCCGCTGAATTTCTTCTCTTTTTATTCCGGTAATAAATTTTTTACTATTTGTAATTTGGCAAATGATCGAATCTTCTTAGTTCAGAAGTTCCGTAAATTTAACATCAAAGTCTATTTTACAAAATTGATTATCCTTATTATTAAAGTTTGAATTTTATTGACTAAAAGTTCATTTAAGCAACTTATTATTTTATTGCATATAAACTATAAAAGGTTGCATTTCTTTTAAGCAAAAAAAAAAAAAGTGCATACGTGATTATAGATTTTTGCTGCCTATGATTTTTTTTTTTCTATATCTAATTTACATTTGATGGTTTTCTGTAGCAGGTCATCCAGCATAAGAGGTGGTGTTTTTCACTTATAATTGCAACGATAATGAAGATGGTGATGAGGAGGCACCCAGATCTAATATTTGCATTGACATTTATCAGTTAATCCAAACTTATAATTTGCATCAGAAATTAGTTATGTTAGGAAGTCTAAAATTGATTTTTGTATCTATATTTATGTTTATTATTTTCTGAAATTAAGTAAAGTGTCTGAATTTACATTGACTCGAAATCAATTTGCTTAGCTAAAGAAGCTATTCAATATTAGTTTAGTTGTTTTATATTTTATATAAAAATGATAATGGTGGGTGTTAATTCCACATGAGCAGTTAAGGGTTTCGAAAAATAATTAGGACATACAAGTTGTTTTTATATTTTATCATCTCTTTATTTTATTAATTATAATTTCATTTCCATGACATTCAGGTTTGGAAAAAAAGTGTCGTTTACTGAGCATACTTGTCGGTGAAGTCTGAATTCATTAGAACTCCGAGCAGTGAATATCAAATTTGAAGAAGAAGAAGAAGAAGAAGAAAAAGAAGAGTCAAAATAATTATATTTGAGATGATTTTAACTTAGTTGTATAATAGCTGAATATTTGTTGAAATCGAAGAAGAAAAAGAACAATTTTAAATGGTGTAAAATAGTCAAATGAAATTTTAGTTGAAAATTCATTTTGAATTTTTTATTGTTTTTATTGTGATAATTATTTTTTTAATTTAATTTAAATTAAAATTAATAATTCAATTTCTGCAATGGATTTAATTTGTGTTATAGATTAATTAATTTAAATTAAAATTAATGATGCAGCTGATATCATGTGCATCAAGAAGTTACATGCAGTTGCATCAGCTTTTTCGATGCAGCTGAGTGAGTGTCGTGCACGAGTAAATAGATGCAAATAATAATCACATGCATCGAAAATTTTCATTCAAAAGAGTACAAGTTGCATCGATTTGTTCATACAGTTGACAATTTATCTTGCATGAGTAAATGGATGTAATTAAAAATCACATGCATCGGGTATCCTCATGTGGAAGAGTATAAGTTGCATCGGCTTGTGGATGAATTCATCACTTATCTTGCATGCGTAAGTTGATGCAACTATAAATCACATGCATCAGGAATTTCCATGCAAAAGAATATAAGTTGCATTAGTTTCCGGATGCAGTTTATCGTTTATCTTGCATGCGTTAGTTGATGAAAATAAAAAAAACACATGCATCAAGAACTACCATGCAAAAGAGTACAAGTTTCATTGGCTTGTTGTTGAAGTTTATTGTTAATTCTGCATGTGTAAGCCGATACTATGATAATTAAATTCATCGGGACGACCAATGCAAACGGTAAAAAGTTGCATTAGCATGATGATGCACTAGATAATTTATTTTTCATCCGAACATTGATGCATTTGAGAATCTATTTTTAGCATCAGTTATCTAATGAAATTGAATGAGTCGATGCATTTGATATCATCACCATCACCACTTTCTGCATCACCTTTGTTGCATCAGTAAGCTGATGCAGATCACTTACTTCATCGATTTTGTGTATGTAGAAAAGTGATGCAGATAGTGTCTTTTCCTGTAGTGGCGCCCTTCCTTCCTCTCGAGCCTCTCTCCCTCCTCTCGTGCCCACGATCCACCCGCCTAACCTTCTGGTTAGTGAATCACCTCTTCCTCCCCTGCATCACCCTCTTCTCGTGCACATTTTCCCTCCCAACACGTCTATTTCGTTTTTTTCTATAATTTGTACTCACTTATACTTCGATTTACTTCGTTAAAATATATTAGTTACTCCCTTATGTATATTATTTATTCTCTGTAGATATTAGGTACTCATTTTAATCAATTACAAATTTAGACATATTAGTTACTTCCTTATACCTTCTATTTACTGATTTAAAATATATTAGTTACTCCCTTATGTATATTATTATATTACTCCTTATAGATATTAGGTACTCTTTTTAATCAACTACAAATTTAGACATATTAGTTACTTCCTTAGACTTTTATTTACTTTTTTAAAATATATTAATTTCTCCTTATGTATATTATTTACTTCCTGTAGATATTAATTACTCCTTTTATAAGTTACATATGACAACTTATTAGTTACCTGTAATTATTAGTTACTCCCTTATACATTTTATTTACTTCCTTTATACTTCTTATTTACTCCCTTAAATTATATTAGTTATTCTCTTATGTATATTATTTTAATCAATTACAAATTTAGACATATTAGTTACTCCTTTATACTTCATATTTACTCTCTTAAAATATATTAGTTACTCTCTTATGTATATTATATACTCCCTTAGATATTAGGTACTCATTTTAATCAACTACAAATTTAAACATATTAGTTACTCCCTTGTAATTCTTATTTACTCTCTTGCTACATATTATATACTCCTTTTATCCGATATTGTACTCATTTTTGTTTTATTGTTCAGAGCAGAGGAAGAGGAAGGGGGAGCGAAAGAGGGGCGATGAGAGAGAGAAGAGGTGGAGTCGTAGAGGGTGAGGAAAGGAAGAGGAGAATAGAGACGGAGGAGAGCGAGATGTGGAGTAAAGGTGGAGGAGAGGGAAAGCCGAATGAGAGGAAGAGGAGAGTAGAGACAGAGGACAGGGGAGGGGAGAAGTGACAGGAGGCGCGTGGGGGGAGGGGAGTCGCGTCGCAGGAATAGTCGAGTGAGGAGAGTCACAAGAAGAGAGAGCATGAATAGAGGGGTAGAGTTAGGGGATAGGGAGCACGAATAGAGAGAGGAGGAAAAAGAAAGGTAGAAACGGACGCTTGATTGCATGATTGCACAAGAGTATGATTACACAGAGTAATTTCCTTGATTAATTAGACGGATTAGATGAAAAATTGTTTGAGGGTGTATATCACATCTAATTTGAGAACATTTCACCTTTACCTAGAGCTGAATTTAAACTTTACTCGGCCCATAACGCATGAGCCTTTTAAAAGCATTGAGGTCGGGTTAAATGCAATTCAATTCGGATTTTAAGAGGCCCTTTACCTTACTATGAAATTTACTTAATAATGTATATTTCGGATCTCAAGTAGTCAAGTATAAAAAAATTTTACAATGTACATAATATCATTCTTGTGGTGGATATCAAAAAAAAAAAAATACTCCATTTCTGGGTATTTTCTATGACGTCAGCATTGCGTCATCTAATCAATTCAGGCCGTTGGATCTTTCCATTTTTACTCTTCGATTTTTCCGTCCTTTCTGATCAGTATGCACAAGCACAAAGCTCTTCTCTCTCTCTTCAATCACAAAGCTCTTCGGTTTCTATGAATATTCAAGGCACCTCTCTCTCGCGATCTTCGTCGCCCCCCCTCCTCTTTACATCAACAAGTCTCTCCTCCTTTACATCTCACATCTCCTCCTCCTCAATGTCTCTCCTCTTTTCCTCCACTAAAACAAAAGGAAAACAGAAGAGTTATTGAGGGAGAGAGAGAGATCCAATTCATTGTTTTCTCCGCTATCCGATTTTGCTCCGCCGTCGATGTGCTCAGAAGAAATTATTTCTGAATTCTTTCTCAAAGCCTTGGTTCTACCGTTGGCCTGATCGTGTCTTTCCTTTTCTTACTCCGGCGCACTTCCAATTTGACAGCACGAATCTGACGGCAGGATGCGAGAAGCTTGAAGACAAGGTTGGCTCAGATTGTACCAATTTCCTGATCGTCTCTATCCTTTTCAGGCAAGTAGTATTTTTTTTACGGTCTAATTTGTGGTTGAAGATCCCACAACAGACTACGCTGGCAAGGAAAAAGTTGTGCTTTGTCTCTCCTTTCCTCTCAAAATATCTGCCCATGAGGTAAATTTTGATTTTTTTTCTTCTCTTTTTCCTGATCTGTTGTGGGTATCTTCGATTTGTAGGTACCTTTGCTCACCCCTCACATCTTTGGACCCTAGCCATATCTCTATCTCATGTTTGATGTGATTTATGAGGCCGCTACCCCCCTCTTCCTAACTTAATGTGTTAATTTTACAGCTCACATGAAATTTCCAGTTTTTTTTTTTTTTTTTAACAATGTCTATATATTTGTTAGATCCGAGTTATTCTTAAAAAGTGACATTTCAAGAGATTAACCAAATTGATTCGATTTCATCTTGAACTAGATTGGCGACTGTCATTGAAAGTGGATCAAACGAGAAGCGAGTAAAGAGATGCGAGAGGCTGCATTGAAGAACGAATGAACCTCACAGGAGCGGTAGACCATATTTATTTTTAATTTCCTTTTCTTTCCTCAGCTTCAAATCATTTTAGTTTTAAGATTGACAACGTCATTGATAAGAGTTTTTTTTTTTCAAATTTCATTACAGTAATTTTTGGGAGAAGCCTGCAAAGCAAGAGATGGTAAAGAATGATAAGAGTTTTCATTTTTTAAGCTGAATAAAGAAGCTGCAAATGTCATAACACACCTTAGGTTTGTTTTATTTTTTCATCCTTTTGAATTTGCATCATAATATTGGAACTCAAATTATCATCGCTGTGCATAATTCTTTCATGTTTAGAAATGAGATGGAAAAGATAGACACTTTTTTTATATGCTTACCATGGACCATGTGCACAATTCTCTCTGGTTTAGAAGTTGGATAGAATGTGCACAATTTGGTACCAAACTGATTTTCTGATTGTAGTATCCAATGCTTAAATTTCCTAATATATATCATGAGAGATAGGAAAAAGATATGCCTTCTCTTAATTGTTGATCCTTTAAAATTATTTTCACATCAACTATATGTTTATCGTGGTTACTGTCAAATCACTTTGCTTAACTAGATGAAGAAAGCTACCAATTCGTTACTCTAAAGGTAATTCATTTATCTTGGATGCTTGGATTCTGATGATGTGTTTGGGGAGATAAGCCATGCCAACCAAGTGCAACGGGATAAATTTCACCCAATTTAAAAGAAAAACACATGCAATAGGTTAGTTTCTCCATTTTAAGGAGCTCGGTAAATTACCATATATAGCATGTTGGGGTCATGATTGTTTATAAATTTGGTTGCTAATAGGTTTTCGTTAGTTATTCTTCAACAAAAATTATGAAGCATTTAATCCATACAGCATTGGCTTTTGTCTTTTGAATGTGTAGGCTAGCATGGGACCTCTATGATTTCTATTATACAGACCAATAGACCATATTAGAGGTTTAACATTCATTGATAAAACTAACAAGGATGTATTCAAAATCTCCATGGGAAGGGTACACCGATGGTAAAAAAGAAAAAAAAGACTTCGATTAGTGCATTATCATAAGGAGACATACCAGTATTTAAAGGAGGCTCAAGGGCATAGTTGTCAGTTTGGTCAATTATTATTTTATTTCTTTCACATTATTATCTTCAAAGGTATCTAACTTCTTTCATCTGATCTCTATCTCTAGGAACTTAGGTTTACAATAAGGCCGTGTTGTATTCGAGTTAGATTTACCTGTGCTTCTGTTGGTGCAAAGAAGGGAAAAGACGAAGAAACCAGTCAAGTGGAATCATCAAATTACAGAATAGAGATTCATGAAAAGTATGATACTTAGAAAATTTGTAAATAGATGCCAAGTAACCTATCTTTTACTCTAGGAATGTGAAACTTTGATATAAAGTAGTATTGTGCCTAATTTTGCAATGACGGTACTTGAGGTCTCCTAATTTTGTTCTTAGCTTTTATGTTTGACATTTGTAGATGAGATTAGATTTTTTCTTTCTTATTTTTTTCTGATTCTTTTTTCTGTATTTGCAGAGGCTTAGGTGTCTATTGATGGTGTCCAATGGCATCAATTGCATGTGGCTATATGTTAAGCAATCTTCTTTTTTACTTGATTCTCTAAAAGTTGGTAATTTCTAATTGATTTGAGCATTTTTTTAATTGTGTTTCGAGCCTATCTATGATGTCTTAGTTCTAATATCATTTCAGAATTTGTATGGTATGCACTTAGATTTTGACAAACAAGAAGTTATTGCAAATACTCTTTCTTTTGCTTAATATGTGATAAGGAGTAATTCTTCTCTATTTTGAAGGGGTTCCAGTTCAATACCTTCCTCAGCTCCCTACTGGTACAATCTAATAACTTGGTTGTTTAATGGAAAAGGCTTGCTAATTTGCATTAATGGTATGAATGTCTGATTTATTATGAAAGTACAATTTATTAAACAATATGCATTACAAGTTCTATCGTATGAGAAAGTCATGACAGTTGCACTTAATGAAAAAAAACTGGTGAAATATTTAATTTTCTGTGTAAACTAGACAAGGGATTTCAAATTCAAAAGGTAGAGATTATTCGGAACGGAACATGAGTTGATTTCTATGTTGGAGAAAGTAAATGTAACACCCCAAGCTAGGGTGGCACATCCCGCCGTGCATATTTTATTGAAAAATAGACACAATACGGTGAAAACAAATATGCTAGCCAATAACATAATTAAAAACATTTGCCATCATAATATTTATAAAATAATACATATGAATTAACCCACATAATATCCCGCCAAATCAAATCGGATACCATTTGAAGTAAAGTGAATGGTGTTTAATTATAACAACACTATTGAGTCACAGAGTTCACACAAGATTGCCACAGAAGATCCAGAGATAGAATGATCAGTTATTTTGTAACAAATTGATTCTAACAGAAAGGCTAGATATTTTCTATTCATTCGATAGATGAGTGTATTAGGATGATGGCTTATATATAGAGATTGAGACACAATGTAACTAGAGGAGATAATACAAATACACATTACTTCATCTTCTTCCTTTATCTATCGCTCCTCTATCTCTTTAATTTCTATATTTCTACATGGTATCAGAGCATTACTCCTTCAATGGCTGACGATCCTCCTCCGACTGGCTCCATCTCCTCCACAACATCCACCGTAACCATCCCCATCCATGACTCCATTATCCCAATTAACATCCCAATTGCTACAAAATTATCTGATACAAACTTCCTCACATGGAACTCTCAGATCCTCCCCCTTCTCCATGGATACAACCTCACTAAATTCATTGAAACTTCCTCCCCAAATCCCACCAGACAAACAACAACAGGAGTTCTTGAAATCAACCCTGAATACTTACCATGGCATCGACAGGATCAGCTGCTACTTGGCTGGATTCGATCCTCTCTCTCTGAATCGATCCAAGCACAAGTCGTATCCTGTACAACCACTCTAGATCTGTGGAATACCCTTCACAAACTATTCTCCTCTTCTTCTCGGGCACACACACTAGATCTACAGCGCCAAGTCAAAGCTGCCAACAAAGGAACCTCCTCTTGCTCAGAGTTTCTTCAACATCTTCGTCGTCTTGCTGATGAGCTGGCTTTCGCCGGATCTCCGCTCACTGATGATGAACTAGTTACAGCTGCCATCAATGGATTAGGGGTCGAGTTCAATTCGATTGTGGCTGCGATTACAACCTCAAGTCGCCTCGAGCCTTTCTCTTTTGCTGATCTGAGAGGTATACTTCTCAGTCATGAATCTCTCCTCAAAAATCAAGCTGATTTGATGTCTTCTTCTTCTCCTGCTGCGTTCAACATTGGTAGAGGTGGTGGCAATCGCAATCGACCACCGAATCAATCTCAGGTACCAAACCGCACCCCTAATTATCTCCTTCCCAATCCAGTGGTTCAATCTCAACCAACCAGGCCTCAATTTCGACCCAATGTGCCAGTCAATAATGCATCAAAGCCTGTTCATACTGGTTCCAAGACACCATGTCAGATTTGCACAAAACCTGGACACCCTGCCAAACTTTGCTATTTCCGCTATCATCCAGATCCAGATTGGAAACCAAATCCCAGGTTTCAGGCATACAATGCACAGACACATCATCTGACAACAGGCAACAACAATTGGGTACTTGATTCAGGAGCTACCAACCATGTAACCAATGATCCAAATAACCTCTCCTCCTTCTATGCATATTCTGGTGATGACACTCTTCAAATTGGCTCTGGTATGGGTCTCAAAATCTCTCTTATTGGCACTGTTACTTTACAACTATCACATAAAACTGTTGTGTTACAAGATGTTCTTTATGTTCCTCAATTCTCCAGAAATCTAATTAGCATATCAAAGCTACTTCATGATAATCCATTTCTTGCCATTAACTTCTGTTCTTCTTTCTGTCTCATTAAGGACCACCACACTATGACAACCCTTCTTCAAGTGCATAGTCTTCGTGGTTTGTTCTCCATCAGTTTATCTTCTTCTCCACCTCAAGCTCTTCTAGGAATGCGTGTATCTCCCAGCACATGGCATGCTAGATTTGGGCATCCCTCCAATGCAACTACTTTACATATTCTCAATACAAATAACTTGGCTTGTAATTCCACTAAATTGACTTTTTGTAATGACTGTGCTATGGCCAAAGCACATCAATTGCCTTTCAGTTCTTCTTCTAGTTCTACTGTTTCTCCTTTAGAACTTGTTCACTCAGATTTATGGGGTCCTTCACCCATTGTATCTTCAAATGGTTACAAATATTATATCAGTTTTGTGGATGATTTCTCACGGTTTACTTGGATTTACTTTGTGAAGCAAAAAAGTGATGTACCACATGTCTTTTCTTTGTTCAAATCTCAAGTTGAAAATGCTCTCAATACTACAATCAAAACACTTAGAACTGATGGTGGCACAGAGTTCAAGCGCATCAGTTCTATGTTTCCTCATATAATTCACCAGACTTCATGCCCCTACACACCTCAACAGAATGGTGTAGTAGAAAGAAAGCATAAACATATCGTAGAACTATCTCTAGCCACAATGAATCATGCTTCAATTCCAACTAAATATTGGGATGATATCTTTCTCAGTATAGTGTATCTCATCAATCGTCTCCCTTCCGTTAATAAGAAAATTCCCTATACTACTCTCTTTAATAAAATTCCTGATTACTCCACACTTCGTATTTTGGGATGTTTATGCTTTCCTTATGTCAGGCCTTACAATACACATAAACTTGAGCCTCGAGCCAAGCCTTGTGTTTTTATTGGATATGCAGTAACACAAAAAGGTTACAAATGTTTGCATCTCCCCACTGGAAGGGTTTTTATCTCTCGAAATGTGCAGTTTGATGAGCAATCATTTCCCTTCAAAAGTGCTGAGCTGGCTGCTTCAACGGATACTTCCAATTCAAATCAACTGAGCTCTTTTCTGCCCTTACTACTGGGCCCCAATTACAGTCAAGTCACTTCTTCTCAACCTGGGCCTTCCTTGCCAGGCCCAATTGCTCAATCACTGATTTTGACATCTCCATCAACTGATCCAACCGCTACAAATGCTCCTGCAGCTACAAATTTAAACTCCCCTGCCCGGCGCTCTTTTTTCCCTGCCCAAGGGTCAATTGCTGATGATCAACTGACTGTCACTCAGCATTCTTCTCCAACCACAGCAGTTCAACCTGCAGTTCGACATGGCATGACAACTCGAACTAAGGACAAATCCAGGAAACCAAAATACTTTCCAGAGTATGTAGCATATCACTCCTCTCTTGACTCTGAGCCAACTTCATTCACCAAGGCAAATGAATGCAAAGAATGGAGAGAAGCCATGGCAACAGAACTAAATGCATTGGCTTCCAACAACACATGGTCTCTTGTACCACCTCCTTCCAATCAAAAGATCATAGGATGCAAATGGGTGTATAAGATCAAAAGAAAATCTGATGGCTCACTAGATAGATACAAAGCTCGTCTTGTGGCCAAGGGTTTTAATCAAGAATATGGTGTTGATTTCTTGGAAACTTACAGCCCAGTTGTCAGGCCGACAACAGTCAGGCTGATTTTATCTCTAGCAGTAACTTCTCATTGGACAATAAGGCAGCTTGATGTACAAAACGCCTTTCTCCATGGTGATCTTCAAGAAAAGGTATACATGCTCCAACCTCCTGGCTTTATTGACAAATCAAACCCAGATTATGTATGTCTTCTTCATAAGTCATTATATGGCTTGAAGCAAGCCCCTCGTGCTTGGTTTCAGAAATTAAGCACATCATTGATCAACATGGGGTTCTCTGCATCAAACTATGACCCCTCATTGTTTGTATCTCATGTTGCTCACCATACCATTTTGGTACTGGTATATGTTGATGATATTATCATCACAGGAAGTGATGCTCAGGTTGTTTCAAATTGCATTTCCCAATTACAACAAAACTTTGCTCTCAAGGACTTGGGTCCTTTACACTACTTTCTGGGGATTGAAGCAACACACAATAAGGATGGAATGCATCTTACTCAAACCAAGTACCTGTTAGATTTGCTAACCAGATTGAATATGATCAATGCAAAGCCTTGTGCAACACCAATGGCTTCTGGTGCTGTTCTGTCCATGGATGATGCAGTGCTCTTTGATGATCCCCATTTGTTTAGAAGTGTTGTTGGTGCACTACAATATGCAACACTTACTAGACCCGACTTATCATTCGCTGTGAATAAAGTTTCACAGTACATGCATAACCCAACAATCAATCACTGGTCGGCTGTAAAACGCATCTTGCGTTATCTCTGTGGCACGTTGAACTCTGGATTGTTTATCCATGCTGATTCCTCTTTCGATCTGCACGCTTATAGCGATGCAGATTGGGCTGGTTCACAAGATGACAGGCGCTCTACCTCTGGATTCTGTATCTTTCTGGGTAAGAACATTATCTCCTGGAGTGCAAAGAAACAGCCGACTGTTTCTCGCTCAAGCACAGAAGCTGAATACCGTTCTCTTGCCTTAACATGCACAGAGATACTTTGGTTGCAATATCTGATGGATGAACTGCGTATTACAATCAATGCAACACCTACATTGTGGTGTGACAACATTGGAGCAACATTCCTGGCAGCAAATCCAATGTTCCATGCTCGAACTAAGCACATCGAGATTGATTACCACTTTGTTAGAGAGAGGGTAGCTTCTAAACAGTTAGCTGTCAAGTTCTTGTGTTCATCAGATCAAATAGCAGACATAATGACAAAGCCTTTGCCTCTCAGTCGGTTTGTCTTTCTCAGGAACAAGCTCACTGTGTTTCCTACCACATTGGCTTGTGGGGGGCGTATTGAGTCACAGAGTTCACACAAGATTGCCACAGAAGATCCAGAGATAGAATGATCAGTTATTTTGTAACAAATTGATTCTAACAGAAAGGCTAGATATTTTCTATTCATTCGATAGATGAGTGTATTAGGATGATGGCTTATATATAGAGATTGAGACACAATGTAACTAGAGGAGATAATACAAATACACATTACTTCATCTTCTTCCTTTATCTATCGCTCCTCTATCTCTTTAATTTCTATATTTCTACAAACACTTTACTCCATCTAGCATTTAACCAAAATTTTCAACCCCAGATGGCAAACCAGCTGATGAAATTTTCTTCACATAGCACTTCTTGCTTTTGTCACTTTAATACATGGATTCCACAACCATCGTGGAAACAAAGCAAAAGCAGAGAGTGAGAAATAAATTTCTCAGTGCGATTTTTAGTTCCAGTCACATGAACATTAACTTTCACCTTTAGAATTAAAATACACACGAAGAAAATAGATATAATAGTAATTAAAGTTCAAACATGCCATAAGAAATGATGAGCCGACTAATAAACCAATTAAGGCAACCAACGAACAGAATGATGGCAAAAGTCGGCTGTTATTGGTTTTCTAAATAAAAACTAAGTCTGGTACTACAAAGAATAGATGACTCACCAAGCTACGAACGGCCCACCATAACCCACGTCCGTCTCACCACAATCCACATCTGTCTGTGTTGGCTTACACCAATCCTTACAAGTCATATGCAATATACCAATGGTCTGGTTACAACGACCATGGGCCACACACAATCACATTATCACAATCAAATATAAAATCACATACAACATAAGATCATACTTGTCACACAGACTTGACCCACCCATACCCCGTCTAGATTCAGGCATACTGGGCCCTGTGCAAGAGCGCTACACTACGCAGCGATCTGGCAGCACGGTAGCTAACCGGCCCCAGACGAAACCTTGTCAATCTGATACTCTGGACAAGTAGTAACAAAATCCACATGCACATCAATTACAACAATCAATCGAAATACCACACAACATGTTCACAATTCATATGCAAATAATAATATGATAACCATAATATAAATATAAGATCAACTTCATGCTCAAATAAATGCATTCAAGAAACAACAACATGCACAATTTATGTATTAAATTTCTAATAATGAAAATCAAGGTTCATGTGAAATCCGCACCTGTCAAAAGTAGAAGAAACTCGTGACCTATCGTGGTTCGATCGTCTCAGCAACTCTATACTAGTCTTCTCGCTATCAAAGTCTAAGGTTAACTAAATTTCCAAAATTAAACCTTTAAACTCCCTAATTTTAATAAAAATTTCAGATTTGAAAAATAACACAATTTTCTTCGTAACTTCCATGTTAGCTAGTAAAACAATGAATTATAATGTCCAAAATGCATCTACAATATAACCATATTAAGTAGCACTATATTATGTCATTCTATTATATTTTTCATGTCAAAATTCATAAATAATGAAATATTTGTTTGCTGTCCAAATTTTTATCATAAGGTATTTTATGTATGCAAGCCATTTAAATATACAAATTTATTTCCTAAGCTATAAATTCATGCATTTATAAACATGAAGTACCATGATGTAATTAGATGCAAAATTTCCTCAAAGTTCACACCTTTTTCAAATAGGCCAGATTTTAAAAGATCCAAAAGAAGTATTTATGCAAAAGGTTAAGTGCTTAACAACACAAAAATCATGCATGCATTTTCACCAAGTTAACACTTGCATTAATATTCTTAAAATCTTCATAAAATTTATAAAATTTCAAAATTTAGTAGAAATAACTATACATAGCATATATAACCATGGGAACACCAAAATTTTATCATGCACAACCAAAAACTTCAAAAATTATCAATAAATCGAAATATTCATACTCTTTAATTCAAAATCAGCATTTTTACTTAAAAATCTGAAATAAATATTTTTCTGAACTCAAATAAATTCTAGTTCTTGCATTTTAGTTGCATGCAAGGTTTGTAAGTTGTCATGACCTCTAAATATCATACTAAAATCAAATGATTAGTTTATAAATACTTTAATGTAACAACTTTGACAAAATCCATAACAAATTCGGATAAATTCAACAAATATTTAAAGACATTAGTCATTTCTCACAATAACTTAGGATTCAACAATAAATTACTATTTTCCAACCATGCAAACTTTAAAACCGAGATAAATAATAGAAAAAAAAACTTACATGAATATGGCTCAAAATCGAAAATAAATTACTTGCATGTTCATCTCTTGACTTCTACTATCCATTTTCCATTTTTCTCGTATTTTTCAGATTTTTCTACTAATTTTTGTAGTTAGATTTTTTTGTTAGCCGAATTTGGAAAGAAATGGAAATAATGGGGGTGGGTTTTGATTTTCTTCTGATAACCCTAAATCTAGCTCATAGGTTTCAACAAAGTATTTTGATTCAGAAGAGTAAGAATTTCTTTATTTCATATATGGATCTTTTTGTTTACAGAATGTCTAACCCCCTTTCCCTATGGGAGGGGGTTCCTATTTATAACTATCTAGTGGTCCCTCATCACATCGGATCTTTTGTGGCCTCATAGTGTTCTTATCCTCTCTTCTTGACTGCGGCAAGAAGGTCGTTAGGTCATCTCTCAACCTCGACATGTTCTTTCCTCGACTGTGGCTAACGTACATCCGAGCGAGGGTGAGTGCGAGGTTGAGTCGAGGTCTCCCGAACGACTACTGCTCACAGGTCACAGAACATCCTGCGGCCGTTGTGGAAAAGGCATCCGTGCCCAGAAGCCGTTTCCTCTAGGGGGCCCACTGGTATGAGCTCTCTCTAACGGCTCCTGGCCCCACTCTGAGCGCAACGATCTCGGACCCACCCTCATCATAACGATTCGTGGGCTCCTTTCTCTAACTGGGCCTTACACGAGGCCTTTCGTAACTATTAGGCCCGTATCATAATCTGACCATATCATTAGCCCTCGAGCTTCTGATAAATGCTTGCATTTTATCTGAAGCTCTTTATGGCAACTCCTAGGTGACGTCATTGGGCTTCAAGCGATGTTTGCGCGATTGTTTTCTTATTGGTTAAATTCTTTGGAAGACGACGGACACTATGAGGTCCTTAAAATCCGCAAGCCCTCAGAGGGTGTTTGCTGGCATCCAAATTCATCCGCCGCGGTCGCACAGTGATGATGTTAATTAGTATCCGAACCCGCCAGGCGCAGTTGCACAATAAAGGTTGATATGGTCGAGCCCTCATACGAGGTTGGAAGAAATATTCGGTGACTTTAATAATATAAAGAAAGAAAGCGGGGCCACAAGATCTTTTATAGGGATCCTACAAGATCTTCCCATCATTGCATCCTTTGGGGGGATCGAGTCGCGACGATTTGTCTTCTCGTTGGAATTTGAAAAAGATAAAGTTCCCTTCTAGGCGGGAGAACCGAAGAGACGTGTCTTTTATATAGATTCCAGACCTTCATTTGTCTCTCTCTCTGCTTTCAGTACGTTCTCTGTGCCCCTGCAAGTATCTTCTTCTTCCCTTTGCTCTGGTGAACTTTTATCGTTGTTTCTCTTCTCTCCTTCTTCTTCTGTCTTTGCCTGACGGAGATCACTGAATATTGGTATTAATCCTTTCCTCGTTCTTGCTATTCTTTCTATTATTTTTGTTTTTGTCATGGCCTTCTCGCCTGTTCTCACTATTGTTTTGTTTAAATCTTTTTTGTTGCTTAGCCCCGCCATGCCTAAGAAGGTTTTCAGGAGTTCAGACTCTAAGAAGATTAGGAGCAAGTTCCCAACGTCTAGGGGTTTCGAATCTAATCCTTGGATTGACTCAAAAGTAGTCAAGTTCAAGAGGAGTTTGGTTTTTGATGATCCAGAGGAGAGCGAGTTGCATATAGAAGGAGCGGATAAATTGGATCGTCCCTTTGAAACTTCAAAGGGAAGGGTGCTCTTTGCCAGGTCTGCATGGTGGGGAATACGCCTACCCTTGTCGCCATTTCAATGCACACTTCTTAATATGGTAAAAATTTCTCCAGGCCAGCTTCTTCCGGTTGCCTGGTGCTGCATCACTTCTTTCGAGCGTTTGCTTACAGTGAATTTTGCAGAGCTAGGTTTTAAGGCTAAGATCACCCCCACGGTAGGACTGTTCGGACATTTCTTTAAATTTTGCCGTCATAATGAATTCTGCACCATCAGAACTGTGAATCGCGTGTTCGCCAATAAACCCAGAAAAATAGGCAACTGGGAAGAGAACTTCGCCTTCTGTCGAGGGACCCTGATGGATGGAATGGGCATCTGTTTGGATTGGAATATGACTTCTACTGGGTTCACCAAGGTAGAATTCCCAGAACCTACTGAGGATGAGCATGCCATAATATCCCATTTGAAGAGGACCTCTCAGGCGGGTTACCACTTGTGCTGGGATGGGGGGAGCCCTGTACCGGATGACCGCACCTTCGCTGAGTGCATCGAGCCTGATGATGGCGCAGACGAGGAGCTTCCCCTGCAGCAACTTAACTATTTCCCTCCACCTGAAGAGGAAGGGGAAGGGTCGCCACCACCGATCGATTCTCCCACTGCAAAAGCTCTTACTGTTGCAAAGGTTTCTCCTGCCAAGAAGGCGTCCATTCCCCCCCCCCAAAGCTTCTGCGATGTTTAAAATTGCTAAGGGGGGCGGCTCTAAGGGTTCTAAACCCGCTTCTTCTCGCACCTCTCAACTTCCCAAAACCGCGCATTCATTAGAGAAAGCCCCCACGGATAGGGTGTTGGCCGCAGTAGGGTCGGCGGCAAAGGAAACTAAAAAGAGGAAGCGTGTTGAAGGTTCGTCGAAACATTCCTCGCCTACTCCTCCAGACTTCCCAGGGTCGTCTGTTGGCGATGAATTAGCGGTGCCTACTGCCCCGGGGCAATCATTTGAAAGGACATCTGGGAAGGCATCTGTTGGTGAGAAATCTGCGTCGGCTCACCCTTCCTCCTCCTCCCAGCGTCGCTTAACTACTCCGGACGATTCCTGGCGCGCAGCTCGCGTCAGGAAGATTTATGAAGATGAGAAGGTTTCTCTGCGCCTCCCTGGTATAGACATGGATCCTTCCAAGATTCAGGTTTTCACTCTTGCCTAGCTCGCCTAAACCTCTCTTTTTTTTTTTTTTTTTTTTTTTTTTTTTTTTTTTTTTTTGAAAAACTGACGAAGTTATTTCATTGCCTAGGTGCCTCGTCTTGCTGCCTCCCTGCATCGTGTGTCCTTGGACTTATGTCCACAGATTAGTAATGCGCTTACTGGCCTATCAATGGAGGAAAAGTTCATGCGAATGCATTCTTTACTGATGGAGTTGGGATGTCTTCAGGCAAGCGTTCACGGTCATTCTCGCAACTTTGGGAGTGCTTGGATGAAGTCCCTATCTTCTTTAGCCGAAAGGAATGCCAAAATCGACAAGGAACTTCGCGTGCTTCGTGGAGAGCAAGAGTCGGACTGGGGTTTTAAAGTGGATCTGTCGCAGTTCTCGTTTGCGAAGCGCGCTTCTGACGAAGACAAGGCTGAGATGACTGCGTTGTTTGAAAAATTTGCCGCCGCTCAAGACACTTTGTTGGTTCGCGCACAGGCTGCTGAAGCGGACAAAGATTTGATGTCCGAGACGCTGAGTCGTGCTTCCCGCGTTAATGTTGATCTTCAGAATCAACTGTCGGCGGCGCAAATATCGTTGGACCAGCGCGACAAACAACTGGATAAGGCCAAAGAGCTTATTCTCCAACGAGATGGGGCCATTTCTGACTGGAAGAAAATGTGCGAGAAGGTAGCGCGCCAGGAGAAAGAACGGATAAATGAGTTGGCGAAGTTGAAGTCAGCCAACGGGGCTTTGGAGCGGAAAACTGAGGAGCTGCTAAGCGAGCTTCAGAAGAAGGACCAAGAATTGGCAAGTCTAGGTGAAGAGGTATCTCAGATGAAGGCCGAAAGGAACCAGCTAACATCTGAAAAGGATCAGCTAGCTTCTGAAAAGGCCCGGCTACATTCTGAGGTTATTCAGACCTCCTCGCTGCTGCAAGAATCTTCTGTTCGCCTTACTGAGCTGCAAACCGAGATAGAAAGGTTGAAGTCTCTTCCTGCCACTTCCAAGGGCAAAGAGATTTGCATTGATAAGGGTGAAGTCCGCTCTTCCCATGACTTTCTTCAGGCCTTTCTTCAATCCACGGGCGCCCAGGCTGCAGCCACCCGCCTTGTTTGCGGGGGTCTTCATTACATGCTGAAGTTGAAGTGCGATCAATTGCGCCAGTACTATCCGTTCACCCGGGAGGAGTTTGGGATTATGGACCCTGCGCCAGAGCCGGACGTCGCTCTATCACAGTGTCGTTGGGACGAAGAAAGTGGTGATCTCATTTGTCAAGACGAGGAAGGTGATCGAGTGGTCGAGTTAGGTATGGAAGTGACGAAACCTCTCTTGACTCCGCGCTATCCTTGGTCAAGCTCTGGCGCTGATTGGCCCTCCGACATAGTTCGTCCTTCGAGGGAGGAAATTGAAGCTGAAGACGACTAAGGGGGAGGATCGGACGAGGAGAGGTCTGCGGGGGTAAACACCTTTGGGGAGGCTGGACTTGTTGCCGATTTAGCTGAAGATCTTGCTCGGCTTTCCCCGCATCCTGCCGAGGGGGCCGGGTCGCTGAACATTTCCGAACAGTTTGACCAGATGCTGAATGAACAACGTGAGTATAACTTGTTGCATCCAGATCTCCAGCTAAGCGATTTTAGTCTCCCTGGTGGCTCTTTAGGCGGCGATGTAGATGGAGAGCCATGAGTTACTGTTCCAATTTTAATTACTTGTTGTGTGCTACTATGTAAATGTGAACCTTTTGGATTATTGTATTTTCTTTAAAAGACTTATCTTGTGCGACTTGGATTGTCTGATTGTTTTGTTGTTGTGTCTTGGATTGTCTGATTGTTTTGTTGTTGTGTATTGTCACTCCGACTTGTTGATGTCTGAGTAAGTCTGGATTTTGACGGTAAACCTCGCATGGTAGAACGAAGGGAGCAACGAAGTTAATGCGCAGAAAATATTTGAACTCATGTGAAATGTAAGTAAGAGTGCGTTTTTGACATCAGTAAGAAAATCGACGATGTTAGGGCGCTGAGTGTGAACAGGCTTGAACCCACTATATTCACCAAGATTTGAACTCATTGTGAGACGTAAGCAAGAGTGCGCGTTTGACAAAGTAAGTAAATCGACGATGTTAGGGCGCTGAGTGTGAGCAGGCTTGAACTTAGGGCGCTGAGTGTGAGCAGGCTTGAACTTATTTAAAAGAAATTAATGAATCATACGCATGCAGTAATTTAAAAGGAAAGAATGATGTATGAACAGGCCTGAACTCATTTTATTCCATAAAAGTACATCATTAAAGTACATCATATCATATCTTGGGTGATACATGCCTAACGAGGCTAAGGGATGTTGACTTTCTTTCCTAGCTAAAGGGAGGGCGAGGAGTCATTGCACATAAGGGATGTTGTCTTTCTTTTGTCCTTATGACTCCCCTTCTATCGTGATGGAGGTCGACTGGAGAGCTACTCTCTTCTACCATCACGCTTGAAGACGACGTTGCTTGGACTGGGCTCCTTTGGTTATGTAGAAAGTGTGCATCGCCGCGCCGTTTATTGGCGTCGAAGTTGATACCTCCTTTGACGAGGTGTCTGCGGCGATCTTTCTCCTTCCTCTCCAAAGGAACTGACCCATGATATAAGCTTGCCCTCTCTCTCACGCCGAGCATTCCCCATCTGTCGTTGACGGTTGGCAATCGGCTATGCGAGGGCGACCTCTAATTTAGATATGGTAGGGCCGCCTGCGTTGAGGGCCAAGCTTGCAATAACGCTCGGTCACCGTCGTCGTCTTCGTTTATGTGGGCTTGAAACGGCTGAGTTGTGTTATTTTCATTTACTCTCTGCTCCGCCGCCCAAGCCCATTCGACGGATGTCTTGCTTGCGCACACGGTCAAGCAAGGCTACCCGTCGATAGGGAAGGTTTAGCATACAACTGAAGGGATTTTACCTCAGCTGTTCTACTATACCTTCCCGAACTCATCAGCTGCTCTACTATACCTCCTACTCTTTTCTCTCTTTCTTCCCCCTTTTTTTTTTTTTTTTTTTTTTTGTTTGCCATTTTTTCTCAGGTTCTTATTTGTGTCTTGTATCTTAAGGAAGAAAAGGTGGCGTTTAAGATCGTGGGAGGAGGAAAGAAGAATGGGGGCTTTTGGGATGAAAGTGTTTGTGGGGTAACCCGTCTATTTATAGGTGTCCCGGCACCGACAATGGTGGGCCCCCTTTTTGTCATGTTGAAATAAATGCAAAACTTGGCGTATTAAATGCTGGATACTAATTGTGGCCCGAGGCAGTTGGGTCGTACCCTTAAATTCCGCCGTATATTTCGGGGAACAGATATCTGCTTTTTGATGGCAAGGGTTTGCTAAATTTGGTTAAATTTGTACATATGACCGATTACTCAAATCGTAGGATTAATGTTGACCAGTGTTACTGGAGACGGATAACTTTATGTCTAATGTCTGTCGTGATGGCAGACTGCGCATGGCGATGCGGCTAAGGTCTGTTGTAATGGCAGACTGCGCATGGCGATGCGGCTAAGGTCTGTTGTAATGGCAGACTGCGCATGGTGATGCGGCTAAGGTCTGTTGTAATGGCAGACTGCGCATGGTGATGCGGCTAAGGTCTGTTGTGATGGCAGACTGCGCATGGTGATGCGGCTAAGGTCTGTTGTGATGGCAGACTGCGCATGGCGATGCGGCTAAGGTCTGTCGTAATGGCAGACTGCGCATGGCGATACGGCTAAGGTCTGTTGTGATGGCAGACTGCGCATGGCGATGCGGCTAAGGTCTGTTGTGATGGCAGATTGGGCATGGCAAATTTGCAACAGTGAATTTCAAAATCATTCATGAAAAATTTGCAACAATGAATCAAAAATCTTTGCATAATATAAATCACTCATGAAAAATTTGCAACAATGAATTCCGAAGTGAAGACCATTTGTCACTCGTGGAAAGAAAACATTTTACTGAATCTTGGCAAAGTACACTCTGATATGCATATTGGGTACAAAATTCCCTTCATTGCTTAAAAAGAAATTAAACAGCATGGAAAAAGGTATAAATTTTAACTAGTTGACTTCGTCTTTGGAGGCCTATGCTACGGTATTGCTCCATCGAAGTCAATTGCTTGGGGGGGGGGGTGCCGGTCACTTGTAAAATTTGCGCAGATGAACAGCATTCCAGGCATTGGGAAAGTCGCGTCCTGCTAAGTCTTGCAACCTGTACGCTCGCCCTTCTATGGATCGAGTCACAATGAAAGGGCCATCCCAAGCGGGATCGAGCTTTCCGATGTGTTTTCCAGTTGCTTCCACACTCCTTAATACCAAATCACCAGGTTGGAAGTGTTTTGGGGCGACCTTTTTGTCGAAGTTTTTGCGCATTTTTCGTTGATATTCGGCCATCCTTGCACGCGCTTCCTCGCGTAGCTCATAAATCGTTTCCAGTTCCACCAACTTTTTCTCATTATTTTTGGTCCATTCATAAGCGATGGTGCGTAATGTGGGCTGCACAATTTCCATGGGAGTGACTGCCTCCATTCCATATACCATGGCAAAGGGGGATCGTCCAGTTGCAGTTCTTGGGGTGGTGTTGTAGGACCATAGGATCTCATCAAGGAAGTCGGGCCATGCTCCTTTGCTGCCCTCCACCTTTTTCTTAAGTCCTTCCAATATGGTTCGATTGGACACCTCAGCTAATCCATTGGTCTGAGGGTGACTGACTGAAGAGAAGAGAGAGAGAATTCCGAAACCCTCGCACATATCTTGAAATGGCGCGCCTGTGAACTGCCGACCATTATCGGATATGATGGTATGAGGTATGCCGTATCGGTAGACGATGTTGTGCTTGACAAAGTCGGCTATTCGTGGGGAGGTTATTAGGGCAAGTGGTTTTGCTTCTATCCACTTAGTGAAATATTCAACCGCGACGACTAAGAAACGCAGATTGGCTTTTGCTGTCGGAAAGGGGCCTAGGATGTCTATCCCCCATACATCGAAAGGCCAGGGACTTGCAATGGTGTTCAGAGAGGCAGGAGGCCTTCGTGAGACACGAGAATGGTATTGGCATCGCTCACACCGTCGCACGACGTCGATCATGTCTTTCCTCATGGTTGGCCAGAAATAGCCCTCCCTTTCGATGCGTTTGTCAATGGTGTAAGGACTTTGGTGGCTGCCACATATGCCACCATGTACCTCATCAATCAGTTTTCTGCCTTGCGATTCACTAATGCAGACGAGCCAAGGCTTGCGGTATCCCTTTTTCAATAATTCCCCCTCCAAGATGGTAAACTCGGGCGCCCATCTCTTAATCCTTCGCGCAGCAAGTTTGTCCGTTGGTAACTGTCCTGTGGTTAGATAGTCCCAGATAGGGGTGTACCATTCAAGCTGGGCACTGATTGGCAAAACTTTGGGTTCCGTCGCTGTAATGCAAGCTTCAGGTATTTCCATGATGGTGATAGGTGTGTCGCTATTCATGTCCGATCCCTTTGCTAATTTAGACAAAGCGTCTGCGATTTCATTCATTCCCCGCGGGACATGTTCGATCGTGGCTTCTTCAAATGTTGCCAAGACTTCCTTGGCCTTTTCTAAGTATTTCGCCAAGGTAAGATCGTGTACCTCGTATTGCCCATTGATCTGATGTACCACGAGCTGGGAGTCCATGTATACCCTGACTTTAGTCGCACCAACTGCCTCTACTAGCCGCAGACCCGCAATCAACGCTTCATATTCGACCATATTATTGGTGACAGGGAAAGTTATGTGAATGGCGTAATAAAAGACTTCTCCTTTGGGTCCTTTGATCTGTACTCCGAGGCCCGACCCCCGTTCGGAGGCAGCGCCATCGACATGAACATGCCACAAAGCCTCCTGATCTCTTTTTTCTGTCCTTCCTGTACTTTCTACTACAAAGTCCGCCAGCACTTGTCCCTTGTATGCTGCTTTAGGCAAGAAGGAAATGTCCCGATACATCGAGATTACCTAAAGCCTTTCTCAAGGGAAGATCGCTGAGCACTTTGATCGGATGCGCCTGGAAATAGGGGCGCAGTTTCCTGGCTGCAACGAGTACTGCAAAAGCGCCCTTTTCGACTGTTGAGTATCTTTCTTCGGCATCGCGCAGTACCTTGGACACGAAGTATACTGGTTTTTGTACTCCGTCTTCCTCTCGAATCAAGGCCGCACTAACTGCGACTGCTGAAGCGCTGACATATAGATATAAAGTTTCTCCCTTGGTTGGCCTGCTGATTATTGGTGGACTGGATAGGTAAGTCTTGATCTGCTCGAATGCCTCCTGGCATTGCGAGGTCCATTCAAATTTTTTGGCTTTCTTGATAGTCTGAAAGAAAGGTTTGCAAACCTCTCCCGAGCGTGCTATGAATCTATTCAGCGCGGCTATCCGTCCTGTGAGTTCTTGCACTTCTTTCACAGTGCTAGGAGCTTCCATGTCAATGATAGCTCGGCACTTGCTGGGATGCACCTCAATGCCTCGTTCGGACACAATGTAACCTAAAAATTTTCCACTAGACAAGCAAAAGAAACTCTTCTTTGGATTGAGGCGCATGCCGACCTCCCTCATTCTTTGAAATATCATGTTGAGATGCTGCACATGCTCTTCGCCAGTACAACTCTTAACAACCATGTCATCAATGTACGCTTCGATGATTTCGCCTAATTCAGCTTTAAAAACCTTGTTCACCATCTGTTGGTACTCAGCTCCTGCATTCTTGAGACCGAATGGCATAACTTTATAGCAAAATAATCCTTGCTCAGTTATGAAGCTTGTTTTCTCTTCATCATCGGGGTGCATATGTATCTGGTTATATCCGGAATAAGCGTCCATGAAGCTGAGGTATTTAAAGCCTGCGGTAGAATCAACCATGGCATCGATGCTTGGTAGTGGGAAGGGCTTTTTGGGGCAAGCCCTATTCAAATCAGTGTAATCAATACACATGCGCCATTTTCCATTGGATTTGCGCACGAAGACGGGGTTTGCCAACCACCGAGGGTACTCCACCTCCCTTATGGCCCCTGCCTTAAGTAATCGATCCACCTCGTCTTGTACAGCCTTCCTTCTTTCCAGGCCTAACTTGCGCTTTCTTTGCTGAACTGGACGTGCTTCTTCATAAGTATCAATACGGTGCTCTGCGATGGCCCTGTTGATTCCCGGCATCGTGTCGTCCTCATTGGCAAAAATGTCTTTATTGGCGATCAAACACTCCCTTACCATGTGTCGGTCTGCTGTAGGTAACAGGGTGCCAAGTTGAGTTACTTGTCCGTCTCGTAAGACGACTGGTTCCGTATCCTCCATGGCTTCTGTTGATGAGGTCTTTGGCGGTTCTGTGCTGAGTTCGCCTAGGCTGGCCACGAACTGGCGGTGTTTTCTGGATCGCTCGATGTGAGCGATCTGGGGTGCCATTGTGATTCGATAGCATTCCTTGGCCATTTGTTGTTCTCCTCTTACTATACCCACTCCTTGTGGAGTTGGGAATTTAATCATCAAGTGCGGAGTGGATACGACTGCTCCGATGCTGTTAAGGGAAGTGCGTCCCAAAATGACATTGTAGGCGGATGGGGCGTCCACCACGATGAAGCGGATGCTAGAAACCACCGTTCGAGGTGCGTCCCCGAACGAGACGTCCAAATCGATGGTCCCCAAAGGTTTTAGCTTGTCACCCGTAAAACCAACAAGTGATGTCGTCATCGGCTGCAAGGGGTATTTTCCTAGGCCCATTCTTTTGAGAGCATCAAAGTACATCACATCGGCGGAACTGCCTGTGTCAACGAGGATTCGTTTTACCCGAATGCCGTTAATTCGGAGCATTAACACGATGGCATCGTCATGAGGCAACTGAACACCGTCATAATCATGCGGACCAAATGAGATGACCTGGGTAGATTCTGACCTGTGCTCAATTTGGAGGACGTGAAAAGGTTGCTGCCTCCGGGGGTTATCAGTTGCTTTACCCTCGATGAACATTACTGGTGGAGGGGATATGCGTTGTTGTCTGTCAGATGTGGTTGTTTGAGGCCGCGGGTTACTGGGATGCTCAGTGCGACGATCGCCTGCATTGGTCCCCGATTCATGAAGATGTTGCATCTTCCTTTTGCCCTTGTCATCCTTTGCCAAAAAATGTTCGAGGATGTTTGTCTGGCGCACTAACCTTTCAATCTCATCCTTGAGCTTAAGGCAGTCCTTGGTACGGTGTCCGCTGCTACCATGATACTCGCAATAGCTATTCCTGTCGAAAACTTCGGTCCTGGTAATGGGTGGTGCCCTTCTCATCTCCTTGTTATGCTTGATTCTATCATACACGCGATCCTGAGGCTCTGTGGTGACATGGTACATTTTATAATATGGCGCATTGTCTTCTGGAGAGTTAGCGCGACGGCCACGGTTTCGTCTGGAAGGCTTAGCATCTCGACGTCGAGGACGTGGGGAACGGCTGCGCTGACGATCACGAGGTGAACTTGGGGGCTGTGGCTTCCTGGGGGATGTGCTTTGTCTGTTACATGGTGCAGCAAATGTGTTGTGACGATAACCTTGGATGGCCGCGATGTGCTCCTCTGCGCGAATAAGGTGTTCAGCCCGCTCCCTGAATGCAGCAAAATCAGAGAATTTTTCGGTCATTGCTGCCCACTGGACGGGTCCTTCCAGTAACCCGCGCTGCACAGCTAACAGTGCCATGTCCTCCCGATAATCTCCGCACTTGTTGGCTTCGATAGAAAATCGATCGAGGTAATCTCGGGTGTGCTCAGAAGGATGTTGCCGAATGCTCATGAGGTCCATGCATGTTTTGGGGGGTGCTCGAACACTAGCAAACCTTTTAAGGAACTTGGTGGTAAGGTCTCTGTAACTGGACACCGAGCCAGGAGGAAGTTGCGCATACCATTCCCAAGCAACTCCCTCTAATCTTGTAGGGAAAACGAGACACATGGTTCGTTCAGATGCTCCAGTGATGAGCATAGACTCCCGGAAGGTATTAACAAAGGCTCGAGCATCATGAGCTGGATAAGCAGGATACTTGTCAAGGCTGGCAAAATCCTTGAGACGAAGGGCCTTTCCTCTGTATAAGTGTCGAGCCAAGGCTCCACGAGGAGGCGAAGGGCTACCATGTCGCTTCCAGGGGATTTTGCGTAAACGGTGAGTGCGCGGTTTAGATCTCCCGTCGCTAGTGTCACTTGTTTGAGAAAGACTTGGAGATGAGGATCTAGTTGAAGTGCTGTATCGACCGCGACGTCTCCTGAAAGGTGACTTTCGAGAAGACAGCTCGCTCGAACTATGAGTACCGTATCCCGAAGATGGTGACCGTCTTTTGGACCGCCGTGAACGAGATTTGGAGCGACCTCTTGTATGAGAGCGGGAATGATTGGAGATGTTGGTGTATTGGGGACGCCTGTGAGACGGCTGCGGTCTGTAGTCTTCGCTGTGCAAAGCTAATTCCTCCCTATTGGACAGTCGGGTGTGTGTCTGATTGGATGGTTGAGCAGGTATCCCCGACTGGTCGGCTGGAAATATGGGGTGTTGGTAGGGACATTGCTGAGGGGGAGGTGGGGTGATAACTGGAGGTTGGTACGGTGGATCGCGGGGGGTCTGAGACTGCTGAGGAAGGGGCGGTTGCGGTTGATGGTTGTGGCTGCTGTGGACGGAGGAGGGTGTAAGGGGAGGCATTGTAAAAGGGGGAACATGTGGTGGTGGTTGATAATTGCGCATGTCATGTAAAGCAGCATTGGTGATGGTAGGGGGGTTATGTCTTGGGGCTAAGGAAATGCAAACGGATTGTTCCGGGAGGTGGAGGTTGTGGTGTCGTTGCTGGAGTGTGGAATGTTGCAGTGCTAGTTGCCATGGTTTTTGTTGATGGTGTACTAAAGTCTAACTTTTTTGGATGAATATTCCTACTCCCTTTCATGCGAGTTGGAGCTCAAACAATAAGAAAAAGGTCGTATTTCTCGATTGTTAAGATGAGCTCCTGTAATTTACGGTGGGCGCCAGTTGATAACCCTAAATCTAGCTCATAGGTTTCAACAAAGTATTTTGATTCAGAAGAGTAAGAATTTCTTTATTTCATATATGGATCTTTTTGTTTACAGAATGTCTAACCCCCTTTCCCTATGGGAGGGGGTTCCTATTTATAACTATCTAGTGGTCCCTCATCACATCGGATCTTTTGTGGCCTCATAGTGTTCTTATCCTCTCTTCTTGACTGCGGCAAGAAGGTCGTTAGGTCATCTCTCAACCTCGACATGTTCTTTCCTCGACTGTGGCTAACGTACATCCGAGCGAGGGTGAGTGCGAGGTTGAGTCGAGGTCTCCCGAACGACTACTGCTCACAGGTCACAGAACATCCTGCGGCCGTTGTGGAAAAGGCATCCGTGCCCAGAAGCCGTTTCCTCTAGGGGGCCCACTGGTATGAGCTCTCTCTAACGGCTCCTGGCCCCACTCTGAGCGCAACGATCTCGGACCCACCCTCATCATAACGATTCGTGGGCTCCTTTCTCTAACTGGGCCTTACACGAGGCCTTTCGTAACTATTAGGCCCGTATCCTAATCTGACCATATCATCTTCCATTTCCTTTGGGCTTGTACGGTTGGGAGAGAAGGAAAAGAGAGAGAAATAGATGGGTTTGTATTAATTAAAGTTGGAGAGAGAGAGTGAGTGGAAGTAAAAGATATGTGCATCCCAAAATGAACCCCACATGCTATTGATGGGATGATTAATTTGTGCAGAAATTATTTTCATGGCATTACTATGCTAATTAATATGATATGAATGCATTATGTAAGAATTTATTTAACATGCATGAAATATTAATTTAAATATATTATTTTTATTTATTTATTTATTTAAAAAAAATAAAGCTAAATTTTAGAAATGTTACATCCCTCCCCCCTAAAAGTAACGTTCAGTCCTCTGAACAAAAATGCGCATGTAATTGTGAACTACTATGCTTTTGTTACGTCACCCAAATTTTGAAGTACAGTTAACTTTTATTGTCTAAAATTTTGTTAAGATCATTCTTTAATCCAATTCATTAAAATTCCACTTGAGTTGCTAGTACCAAAATATCAGAGTATGCTTTGCTTCTTTGATAGCCAGTCAAAGAAGGAAAGAAATACTCTACATATTCTTAAGATTAATATCAAGATTGGTGGCTAGGTAGCATTGATATAAATCTTGTACTTCAGCAATAGATCCTGATTGTAGTTTCAACTTTATTATGTTCTATTGGTTTTACTCTATTGCTAACATATTATAGTATATGATTTTAAATTTAGTTAACATTACTATGTGTGATTAGTATATAATCTATTTTAGATTTTTTTTTACGTTAATTACATGAAATACAAGAACTAAATATATATAGATAAGTGATGAAAAAGATCACTTAGTATGCATGTGTTGTGTAATTATGCACCTTACATGAGCAATTATGCAATACTACATGCAACTACTTAATTAACTTTAAAGACAGAATATGTTGATAATTTTATTAATATTCAGGCTTACTTCATTTTAACTTGATCTAAATAAAAGTATATAAAATTTTAGAAAAACTATTTTAATGTATATAATATATATATTTAGTTTAACTATTGGTGCAATCATTCTAGGTATATGAAAAAAAAAACAAGTGCACCAATATAATTAATAATATATATATATATATTGTGTACAGTTCATTTATTAGGTTAAAGAAACAACTTATTATTACAATGTTTTATTTTATTATTATTATTATGTTTTTTAAATACCATGGCCTTTGCTATATCTTAAGTAATTATGAATCATGACAATACTTGCATGTCATTGTTAACAATTCTATTATAACATGGCGATGCTAAAAAATTTAATTTAAATAATACAAGGCAATTACAATTTAAAACTACTACTACATAATTTAATACAAGATTACAATGCATAAATTAGAACTTGATATTTATTGTATATCAAATATAACACGAACACTAATTGAATATTTATATATAACACAAGAACACATATACACATAAAAAAAAATTGTAAATATAACTAATATGTACTTCTCACTTAAAAGAAAACTAATTTACATTCTAAAACTTAAGTTAGTCATTTGATACTATACTTAACATAATACTTCTTTTCGAATTATACATAACTTAAATTATGGAAGCATGATATAAATAAAAAAAATTAAATACATAGTATACTATTGTTACATTGACCTAGTTCATGCACATAATATTTCATCTATATAACATAAATGTTATAGATTATTCTAAATTTTTGTCATCATATTGAAACCACAACTAGATACAAAAGATACAATTTATTTAAAACCCCTTTTCATAATCACAAGTAAATTAATTATACTATTAATTATTTTTTTTACTAGCAAAATATTTGTTGTTTTGATTCTATTCACCTATTATCTGTCTATCATTTTTGCAACAAAATTGATTAGTTAAGAACTAATACATGCAATTATTAATGTAGTTATATCAATGAAGGAGAAGAAATACAATTTTGTGTAAAAAGAAACATCTTACTTATTTTGTCTCTGATTAACTACTAAAAATATAATGAGATTTAATGTCAATTTAAAAATCTACATAGATACATGCTTTGAATGAAAAAGAAAGATAGAAGAACAAAAGAAAATTTGCATTAAATTTAGAAAAATAATAATAACAACAACAACAATAATATTAAATGAAAAAAAAAACTATGATTAGTAACTCAACATTACATATCACCACTACACTTTATGCATTCCTTTGTATCATACCATGACATTTATTAATCTTGTGTCCATGATATGTTATATGTTATGCATATTTTAACCTTAATAGCTATATAGAAAAATAATAATAATAATGAAGCAGCATGTTGTTAAAATTTAAATATGCACATCTATTATTATTATTATTTTTTTTAAATTATCCTACATTGCTACAACTTGTAGATATGTATTTAATATTGCAGAAATGTCGTCCATGTGCATTGTGCAAAAGTAACTTGCAACTTACTTACCTTTTTATTTCAAAATAAATATATAAATTGAATTTAATTTATAAAGAGTCAGTCATACAAGCAAAATTTTCATAAATAAAATTTGACTACATCTTAGTTCAACTGTTGTATTTCATATTTGCAAAATCCGTACTTATAAATTAATTTATAATTACACATTTACAAAACTACTATTATATCTTCATAAAGTTCAAGCTTAGTACTATAAAATAAAATCAAAACACTCAACATGAAACTAATGACTACTTAATATCCAATAACTTATAATAAAAATATCATTTAATAATTTCATTCTACATGTCAATTATCATAATAATCCTAAAAGCTACATTGCTATTAATGGTCTGTTTGTCCTAGATTATACTATGTTGCCCTAAAATGCTACTTTTATCTAAAAATAATTTGATAATATTATTTATAAATTTGGTTAATTATACTTAAAGTTTAAAAATGTAGAATTCCAAACAAGCCACTCGACGAGAAAAGTCCTTCAAGAACAACGTAAAAAGATTAGGAGACGTTTCTCATCGACGCTAAGTACGAAATACGTATTATTCTAACGTTCTATCAAATAAGCATATTATGTTATTGGTGTGCATATCCTAGCTCTGATACCACTTTAACTGTAACACCCCAAGCTAGGGTGGCACATCCCGCCGTGCATATTTTATTGAAAAATAGACACAATACGGTGAAAACAAATATGCTAGCCAATAACATAATTAAAAACATTTGCCATCATAATATTTATAAAATAATACATATGAATTAACCCACATAATATCCCGCCAAATCAAATCGGATACCATTTGAAGTAAAGTGAATGGTGTTTAATTATAACAACACTTTACTCCATCTAGCATTTAACCAAAATTTTCAACCCCAGATGGCAAACCAGCTGATGAAATTTCCTTCACATAGCACTTCTTGCTTTTGTCACTTTAATACATGGATCCCACAACCATCGTGGAAACAAAGCAAAAGCAGAGAGTGAGAAATAAATTTCTCAGTGCGATTTTTAGTTCCAGTCACATGAACATTAACTTTCACCTTTAGAATTAAAATACACACGAAGAAAATAGATATAATAGTAATTAAAGTTCAAACATGCCATAAGAAATGATGAGCCGACTAATAAACCAATTAAGGCAACCAACGAACAGAATGATGGCAAAAGTCGGCTGTTATTGGTTTTCTAAATAAAAACTAAGTCTGGTACTACAAAGAATAGATGACTCACCAAGCTACGAACGGCCCACCATAACCCACGTCCGTCTCACCACAATCCACATCTGTCTGTGTTGGCTTACACCAATCCTTACAAGTCATATGCAATATACCAATGGTCTGGTTACAACGACCATGGGCCACACACAATCACATTATCACAATCAAATATAAAATCACATACAACATAAGATCATACTTGTCACACAGACTTGACCCACCCATACCCCGTCTAGATTCGGGCATACTGGGCCCTGTGCAAGAGCGCTACACTACACAGCGATCTGGCAGCACGGTAGCTAACCGGCCCCAGACGAAACCTTGTCAATCTGATACTCTGGACAAGTAGTAACAAAATCCACATGCACATCAATTACAACAATCAATCGAAATACCACACAACATGTTCACAATTCATATGCAAATAATAATATGATAACCATAATATAAATATAAGATCAACTTCATGCTCAAATAAATGCATTCAAGAAACAACAACATGCACAATTCATGTATTAAATTTCTAATAATGAAAATCAAGGTTCATGTGAAATCCGCACCTGACAAAAGTAGAAGAAACTCGTGACCTATCGTGGTTCGATCGTCTCAGCAACTCTATACTAGTCTTCTCGCTCTCAAAGTCTAAGGTTAACCAAATTTCCAAAATTAAACCTTTAAACTCCCTAATTTTAATAAAAATTTCAGATTTGAAAAATAACACAATTTTCTTCGTAACTTCCATGTTAGCTTGTAAAACAATGAATTATAATGTCCAAAATGCATCTACAATATAACCATATTAAGTAGCACTATATTATGTCATTCTATTATATTTTTCATGTCAAAATTCATAAATAATGAAATATTTGTTTGCTGTCCAAATTTTTATCATAAGGTTTTTTATGTATGCAAGCCATTTAAATATACAAATTTATTTCCTAAGCTATAAATTCATGCATTTATAAACATGAAGTACCATGATTCAATTAGATGCAAAATTTCCTCAAAGTTCACACCTTTTTCAAATAGGCCAGATTTTAAAAGATCCAAAAGAAGTATTTATGCAAAAGGTTAAGTGCTTAACAACACAAAATCATGCATGCATTTTCACCGAGTTAACACTTGCATTAATATTCTTAAAATCTTCATAAAATTTATAAAATTTTAAAATTTAGTAGAAATAACTATACATAGCATATATAACCATGGGAACACTAAAATTTTATCATGCACAACCAAAAACTTCAAAAATTATCAATAAATCGAAATATTCATACTCTTTAATTCAAAATCAGCATTTTTACTTAAAAATCCGAAATAAATATATTTCTTAACTCAAATAAATTCTAGTTCTTGCATTTTAGTTGCATGCAAGGTTTGTAAGTTGTCATGACCTCTAAATATCATACAAACATCAAATGATTAGTTTATAAATACTTTAATGTAACTATCCATTTATTGATAATGTAAATACTTTAATGTAAATTCGACAAATATTTAAAGACATTAGTCATTTCTCACAATAACTAAGGATTCAACAATAAATTACTATTTTCCAACCATGCAAACTTTAAAACCGAGATAAATAATAGAAAAAGAAAAACTTAAATGAATATGGCTCAAAACCGAAAATAAATTACTTGCATGTTCATCTCTTGACTTCTACTATCCATTTTCCATTTTTCTCGTATTTTTCAGATTTTTCTACTAATTTTTGTAGTTAGATTTTTTTGTTGGCCGAATTTGGAAAGAAATGGAAATAATGGGGGTGGGTTTTGATTTTCTTCCATTTCCTTTGGGCTTGTACGGTTGGGAGAGAAGGAAAAGAGAGAGAAATAGATGGGTTTGTATTAATTAAAGTTGGAGAGAGAGAGTGAGTGAAAGTAAAAGATATGTGCATCCCAAAATGAACCCCATATGCTATTGATGGCATGATTAATTTGTGCAGAAATTATTTTCATGGCATTACTATGCTAATTAATATGATATGAATGCATTATGTAAGAATTTATTTAACATGCATGAAATATTAATTTAAATATATTATTTTTATTTATTTATTTATTTAAAAAAAATAAAGCTAAATTTTAGAAATGTTACAGTAAATTTAGCAAGTGGTCCTAGATCTTTATCGGTAATTGGCTGTAAAGATGCCGATATGAGCCATAATGGTAATCTTTGTATGATGCAGTGAGAAATTAAAACACTGACCAAAGAATTATTGCAAATGAAGAAATAGATCACCTCTTCGCTCATATAAGTATTGTTTTTTTCATTACCACTTTATACTTTCCTGTTTTACTTACTCTGAACTTAGGTTCGGTCAATGCAATGTTGTTGGTTGATATGTCTTGAGGAGAAATATAATGTCCTTTGAAGTATGCAAACCAGCAATTCGGCTGCATTATGTATATGCTTTTGTGTGTTCAGTCTATTTAACTTTAAAATTGATTTTTCTTACATCTTTGGGTAAGCTGGAGGACCAAAATTGTGGTAGATGTGAAAAGTCAGCCTATGAATGGTGATATGGAGATGGTACATGATGCAAGGTCAAAGTAAACCATTTTTTTACCTCTTCTGGTTTAACTTAATGCTATCTATGTATTTGATGAAATGCACTATTCTTAATGCACTTTAATCTCAACCATCTTTTTACTGAAATGAACAATCTAAATTGTGTGTGAGGTTCAGGCTATTTCAACCTCATCTATTTCTTTCTTCTTCTAAATTGCATGCCTTCATCATTTTTTTTCATGAATTTTCTATGGATGTTCTTAAAAGATCTGTAAATTACATAAAAATTCAAGTGATATATTTTTTCTATTTTCAACTCTATATTTTTATTTTTATAAAATATAAAAAAATATAACTTAATCGCGCAAAGCGCGATATTACAGCTAGTTTCACTTCAAATTTCAACAAGGTCAGGTTTGAATTGGAAAATATATTTTAATAATAATAATATAGTCGAAGAAAGACTACGATTAGACTTCTTGTTCTAAAGATTAGACTTCTTGTTCTAAGATAAGACTTCTTGTTCTAAAGAAAGACTACGATTCTACTCCAATTTGAAATATAAGAACGGTTGTATATTTAAGTTTTCAATATGAAGAACATATCGAATGATTTGTATCGGTCGTTTGAAATTTGAAACGTAAAAACAATCATATTAGACGGACTCCATCCGTCCCATATATTGAATACTAGCATTTCTCTTTTAAATAATATGATCAGGACAACTCTTTCAATTTATTTTGAATTTTAAATATCCAACGACTTTCAAGCAAAATGCGTTGTCCATTAGATCAAAGGTCGTACTTTAATTGTTCTAACTGTCTTGTTATACCGTGAATAGGCAAATATCTATATATATTAATAAATTGAGGTGCCACCACTCGACTGCAAAGCTTTATTTAGTAAAAAAAAAAAGAAAATCATGAAAAATAATATATAAATTGTTGTGTCATGTTCAGTCAAACCTCTTAAAAAAAAAATCAAAGACAATCTCATCCCAATATTGCTCGATTGATTGAGTGGAAACAAAAGGCAAAATGAAGGCTTCTCTTATGGCGTGGCTTCTGCTCGTTCTTCTTACGGCCTCTTCAGCTTGTACATTTTATGACTTCTTTTGATATATA
This sequence comes from Rhynchospora pubera, assembly GCA_028095005.1. Taxonomy (NCBI): domain Eukaryota; kingdom Viridiplantae; phylum Streptophyta; class Magnoliopsida; order Poales; family Cyperaceae; genus Rhynchospora; species Rhynchospora pubera. The sequence continues at coordinate 98,454 of JAMFTS010000044.1, read as the reverse complement.
GTTTTAGTAATCTTTTTTCGCGGATTGATATCTTGGCATTAAATAATAGAAAGATATTGGTGTTATTATTCAAGCGAGAGAAAAAAAAGTTAGCACAACATGAATTTAATAATTCATTAACCATTATCATCATCATTAATTATATATTAATTGCATTTATAATTAGTTCGAATTATTACTTGTCACTTAGTTGATCCATTGGTCGAAGACGGAGATTACACAGACTAGCATACACGCCCACCCAATGTGTGGGCAAATTTTGATGAAATTATAAACAAAATTTTATTATTTTCAACTCATATTTAGATTAGTACGTAAAGGGCAAGATAATGTTGTTTGCCATTTTTTTCATCAAATTCTTTTTTCTTTTCTTAAAAAAAGACAAGATAACGATCAACCGTGGGCAGTCATTATAATGCATTACACCAAAATTTAATTCTCTTTTAAACAAAATATAGCAAAGCAGTAATTAATTACCTTTCATTTTAGTTGGATATGGTGACTATTTTAGTTTTAAGTAAAAACTAAAAAGTTAAACCGTATCCATCCAATTGAAGAAATATTTCTCATTTTACTTTACACATTTTGAAATCTAATCTTAGATCCTAAAGCAATTCCATTGGAGATTGGAAATAAGATTATTTTCTAGTCGAGCAAGATTCAAGTGCCACACTTTTTTGGTGCCACAAATTCCACATTTTTTTTAATTTAAAATATAATAGTCTGAACAAAACCGTTGATCTTGTTCATTTTAGCGACAAATGCATTGCCATAAAATTTTATAATTTTGAAGTTTATTTTATTGCTTGATCAAAATGTCAAAAATGAATGGATCAAAATAACTAAAATAGATTAATTCTAATATTTTTATTTTTCAACCTCTTGAGGAAGTATCAAATAAACTTTACAAATTACGAAATTTTAGGACAACACATCCGTCGTTAAAATGAACAAAATCAATAGTTTGGATCGGATGATTATATTTAAAAATTTTTATTTTTAAATTTAAAATAAAAATAGTAAGATGTGACATTTGTGGCACTAAAAAAATATGGCACCAGAACCTTGCTCTTTCTAGTTTTGTTGCTTTTCAAAATCTATGGTACAATTTTTCTCTCCATCTTTATTGGTGATTTGTTATCATTCATATGTAAATATGATAGTAAAAATAGAAGAAAGCTGGAAATTTTTAAGCTTATCTGGAAACAAAAGAAATATGGAATAGAGTAAAAACAAAATAATTCCACAATTGATTTGCGCAAATTAATAGACCATAATTGTATTTTCTATAAGACAATGATTACGTGTATCAAATCAAACCTATATTATATAATTATACAAAAGGGAAAATTATGTACTCCGGGTCTTGAAAATTAGATAATTTCTCAACCTTGAAAGAAAAGTTTCTTTCAATGGGCATAAATGAATACGTCAAACAAAAAGGGCATATGCAGAAAATCATCATTTCATACATAAAGAAGATTTTACAAACAAAATACTGTCATGAAGGCCCCTCACTTTTATTATATTATCAAATGTCATTTAAATGCAACAAAAACCCAATTTATCAAATAGTCGAAGGAAATCTAAAGATACAATATATATATCGACAGAAAAAAGTGTTAAATTAGAATCACTAAAAATAATACGCCATTCTTAGTCGATAAGAGCAAAATAGTACGCTTGTTCCAGATCAGCTGCCTGGTATTACAGATAAAGTTGACTGCATTACGTAGAGGTTCGAGTAAAATTTACAAATGTCATGTTGGCTCATTTTGGTCTTGTTGATTGCACAATCAAATCAATTGCCACTTGATTATGTCTTCTCCATGGGATTATAATATCTGTATATTTCTTTGTAGGTGCTATGAAAGTTTATTATCCTGGCTTCACAAAATTTGAGTACTGCAAAGAAATAGAAAACTATAGCATGTTAAGCACGAGTTTTGAAAATTCAAATCAACTAAATATCATTTGACACTTTTTGACAACAACATCATTTAAATTAACTTATTCAGGCATAGATAAGCAAGGATTAGCATATGAATAAACTAAAGCATCTTCTCCATTTAGGTTTACAGGACAGTTCGCATTCTGTTGGAACCATAAAACATATCTCATGAATGAACTAAATAAAATTTATATCAATGAGAGAATAGCACATTTCTATGTACTTTTTTTTTTGGGAAAAAAACCTACTCTAGGCACTCGCAACCTAACAATGTATAGCATTTCACAGATTCCCAATTTGCACACCCAATCAACCATATAATTTGGCCCCATTATAATCATTTGTATAATTACAGATTCAAGAATTATGTAAGCAGTGTTATCTATGCCAAATATATACTAAATTAAAATTTATAAAAACATGCTCGATAACCTGTTCTAGAACAGTAGGATATCTCGACCCTTTTCAACTGTATCCCGGTAAATTTTGTGCACAAGCCTCACATCAGCATCTACAGAAATGTTACAAAGTTACATAAGAAATACTATATATCAAATTAATTTGATTTAAAAAAATATACAAAATTGAAATCGTCATCTAGCAGGGTAAAAAACTAAGTTAACATTATTGGAGTTGTATCGGCATTGATGATAACATATGTACCAGTGCATGGTACAGTAATTATTTATTATGTACCTGTATCAACAAATAATTTCACATTCATGAGCTCTCTAATGCATGGATCATGAAATACCAAGATACCCTCCAAAACAATAACATCTGATGGGCTCACCTGAAATGTGTTCATTTCATTAGAATCAAAATTTGAAAGCTACAACCAAACTTGCACGATTTTGACGTACCTTTCGTTCAGGAAATACATTCTTATGTGTTTTGAAGTCATAATTAGGTATGCTGACTTCATTTCTACATAATAAAAAAAAGAAATACCTGATGCTACCATGAGAAGGGCAAAAACAAGGACACAAGATAATTTGGCCATCTTTTTGTACTAAAACTTGTGTTTCTTTTCTTCTTTCTTGATAATTAGTGTACAAAGGTTATGACCTGCATACAATTGGGTTTAAAAGGTTTTTATAGTGGGATTGTACTTTAATTCTTTTCAACAAATTTGATCATTAATGAAAATTTACTGCTATTTGGAGACTGAAAGATATGTAAACCGGTATCTAACTGTCTCGCACTTTTTCACGGCCCTCGGATCAACAGAAAAAAATCCGGTCTCGGATTGAGGGGCAAAAAAAATGCGGATCAGATACCCCTCGCGAGCCTCAAGAGCCCGATACCGATACCACCCCGAAGCGCGGTAACTTTACGGTCTTGAGTTCTCACGAGGGTTTATTATTTGAAGGGGTCCTTTCTTTCCAGTAGGCGCAAGCCCCTACTGTTAATTACCTCCGACATGGTCAGGAGCACATCTAGATCGGGAAAATCAAAGGATTGTGTGTCATGAGCTGTTAGGAAATTGTAAATATGCAATTAGCGGTCCTATCATGCATTTATAATTTTTTTGTTTCTTTTTTTTATTAATATTACTACTATAATGCAATATTAATATATCATATTATTATATATATTTTTTTGTGGACTTTGGATTGCAGGGGACAGCAGTCTCTAGAGTTCTAAGTTTGTAAAGGTTTCGGGTGACTGCCGTCGCTGGACGCTTGTGTTGAACCCTAAAATATTCTCATAAATACCGGGAAACGGTAAAGGGAAATTAGATATTTTATACATAAGTCAGATACGGGAGGCGCCCGATAATCTGAAATTATCTTGGATAAATTGGGAAGGAGTATTCGTGAGGATTTAATGTCGTGACAAAACAAATGGTGCTAAATCCCAAAGGCTATATTGGTGTCCGTATTAATGGAAAAAATAAAATCACGATAATTTGGCATGCGATATATATTCGTGGAACTCACGAAAAACGCCAGATCATACCTTGAGGTGCAACAAGAAAATAATTATATAATTTCATGAGTGGAGTTATATGATTAGAAGGAAAATATATGTACAAAAAAAAAATCAAGGCATCGAGATTCGTGCAAAGAGATATCCCATGATCAAATAAACAATTAAATTTCTCTGGCCCATTTTTTTCGGCCCAACTCATATCAGTCCAAAGCAAAAAAAAGAAGGACCATACTAAAAATGGGGATGCAGCAGCCCAATCCACATTGGTTCAAAAAAAAAAAGAGAACGGAAGGCCCATAAACGCTCTCGGCCCATCACAGTATCTCTCCGTCTCCTTCGTTCGGACTGCTCCTGTTCCTGACGAAAGCCATGACGCAGAGAAGCGTCTGACGAACGCCGTGACGCAGGAGAGGACCCCTCTCCCTCCCACGCCTGTTGAAATTCGATGCCAAGCAATGATGACGAGGATCGAATCTCGTTGTCTCCTCTCCTTCTCGCGCTGGGCACAGGAGCTCGCTCATTGTTGTCTCCTCTTCCTTTCTCACGCAATTGGGAAACGTAATGATTTCGCTGGCACACTTCAATTCACCTCTTCACCATGCCATCATGTCGGGGCATTTAATTGTGAGAGAATGGAATCCCAATGCCGATGGATAAACTCAATTACACGCCCTCCAGTAGATTTGAGATGGGAGAGGCTCAATCCTTTGAGGCCTGAAATTTTGAGACTTGCTCAATTGATGGAAATAAAACTCAATTGATCCAATTTCATGGTTAGGCAACCATCAGGGAGTGTTAATTGAAGGGATTATGGAATTAAATCACCAAAAACATGGAGCAGCCGTGTGCAAACCCATCACCAAATTTCAGGAAATGAGCAACATGTGATGGATGATTGTGTTGATTCCAATATCTAATAAAACATGCACATGAGAAGTCAGTAAAGTAAGAGAAGAAAGAAATCACAAATTGGCATAAGCTCGGTTTACAAATACAGATGAAAATCAGTATAAGTTGTTCTTGGGCTAAGATCAGGACCTGTAGCATTCAAAGAAGACTTGTAATTGATAAATCAAGAAACAATTCACATAGAAAATGCTGGTTCTTATTAAATCAAGGTGAAACTGGAAGTGATAAGTTGAAAAGAAAATTGGCAACAAGGAGATTCATTACAGCATGAGGAGAGGAATTAATGCTTGCTAAAATGAATAATGTCTCACTATTGGCATGGTCAGTAGGAACAAAGAAATGAAGAAGATTTCTTAGGTGCAGTAGTGGGGCTCTGTGAGACACACCAGGGGTAAAACTGTCCAGCTACCTCAGAATTTGGATGATTGGTGCCATCCACAGTACCCTCTGAATCCCCTATAAAAGGGGCACCTCAGAAGCCATGCAGAGAGAGGTGATACAACAAGAGACACCCACACCCCAGCAATCAAGCTCACAACCTAGAAACACAAGCGCTAGAGACACAACACACAACCATAAGATATCCTGGAGAGGTTAGGCATAAGGCCACCACTTTGAGATTTGAGAAGAGTATTTTTTGTGCAAATTAGGATAGCTACTCTATATAAAATAAAAAAAAAACAAAAAGAGGAATGAAGTAGTAGAAGTAATAGCCTTGTATTTTCAGCAGTAGTAGAACCTACTTTCTTTTTTTTTGGGTGTAATCTGGTGGTAAATTAAGAAGGTTTATTCCTTTTCTTTGCAACTTTCATTTTCCTTATTTTCCTTCTGGTTGCACACATGCCTGTAAACAATGTAAGGAATAACTAGTAAAACGTTTTATGTAAGTATGTACATAAGTTCATTTAACTAATATAAGCATTAGTAACAATGTAAGGGAACAACTAGAAATCATTCTCATTTTTATATCATGCTTTTATGTTATGTACTCATGAGGACAACAACATAAGGAAATCATATTTACATTCACTACAGTACAAGGGATCATGAAGGCTATGTTTATATCTAAGCACGCATACTTAATATCAAGCATACTATCATGAAAAAAAAAGATAAAAAGTGGACAACAACAAGGACAACAAACATGGACAGCAGATTAAAAAAAAAAAACAAAGGACAGCAGGTTTCTTTGGAGCTTCATGGAGTATTGCACATCTCATTTTGCCAATGTATGTAAGAGGAAGGTAACCATCTCAGCATAGAAGATGTTCTGGCGTCAGCCTGATGGTTTACAAAACATCATGTCTTCACATCTCCTCTTCAATCAATACAAGGACGTCTCACCATCACCACCATGGTCAGATCCAAATCAAGAAGGAGCCTCATACTGCCATGGTCTTGTGATGAGCTGCACATCTTCGGGACCATGCCAACATGCTCCCCAGCGTCCCATTGCACTCTCTATATCGCCGAGCAGTGGCAACAGCAGAGAAGCTGATGGCTTGTCATCACAACCGTGGCCAGGCTGCGATGGAGCTCTTAGTTAGGACCAGCCTTCGGTCAAATTGAAGATACATATCTCTTCAGGAGCATGTCACCATACCCTCAAAGTCATCACCAAGTTGCAGTGGCCCCCAGAAAGTCTCAGTCGCCATCTCATCGTCATGACTGGACATGGGCTGAGGCGAAGCACCATACCAGAGGAGCTCGGCAGTCCAATTGGGGCTACACCAAGCTTTATGGATCCTTCAAGATGCTCTCAGGCGTGCCACTTTGGTTCAACACCCACCAGAGGCCTCGAATCGCCGTCAAGCCTCACTAAACCCTAGCCGATTAGGAAGGAGACGATTACAGCGAAGAAGACAGAGATAAGCACGATTGGTGGACCCCACGATGTCAGGAGAGTCAGGCGATCTCTCACGACCCTACATCGATGTCTGACAGCAACCTAGTGTAGCCAATCGCGTAGCCATGGCGGTTTCTCCATCGATGGTTCGACGAAAAAAAAAGGAAGAAGGGAGAGAAGAAGGGGGATTATTCCCTAACTTGCATAAACATGGCGCAAACAATAACGGCCAGAGCCATATCCACTGACAGTGGGACCCACAGACGAAGGTATTAGTGTTTCCATTAAGCGCCAGGCGTATGGAGACAACCAAACGATTTAAATAGAAATCTTCCCAACTTTGGCGATCTTCTGTGACCCTTCCTGTATGGCGAGTCAACATGGTGTAATGAGTTATTGACAACCAACCAGAAAATGCCACGTCTCACATCTCCTCAACTAAAGTCGCTGCTGACCTCCTCTTTTCTTCTGCTGGCGTGGACCAACCAGGATCTGCCATGTGGCACCTATGCAGATGTGGCATCATTTTATTGCTGGAAACTTCAAAAATTCATAGAAATTCAACCGTAACTCAGAAAAATCCAAACAAAATTTCTACAGGACCAGAAAAATAGGGAGAATACAGTCATGCCAAAACCATAACCAAAATACAAACAAAATATTTTAAATCCATATTCCCAGTTCTGGCCAATCACAAATTGCACCTCAGCCTTATATTTATTTTAAAATCCAAAAACCCATTAATTCATGAAAAATCATATGAGGGTCAGAAAAATATGAGGAAAAATCCTGAAAGCTCAGAAAAATAAGGGGAATCTATTTGGCTAATCATCATCACTGAAAACTACACCAAATACACCCCTACCATTATTCTTATTGAAATACCATGGAGATAAGCCGTTTCGGCAAAAGCTCAAAGGCTCATAGCGAGAAGGCATGGATAATATTTCTAAAAGTCATATTGGCACACTAGCACGACCGAGTCTAGTGTTTCATTCATGACTTGAATAATAAAACTCATCGCAAACCCAATGATCAAAACCACCAGACGGTCATCGTCATGACGGGTGTGGATCAAAATGGAGACACTAAGTACTGTTGCTAACAAACAAGAGTACTGGTGAAGTATCAAGCTCAATGATCTGGTTAAATTGAGACTCGCTAGCCTCAAAATGATGGATAGTGAGATCTACCACGGTGTTACGGGACTCTATCAACAGACCCGAAATAATATACAAAATAGATGAAGACCAAATCAATATTCCAGCAAACTGATAAAATCCCAAAGAGAAGGCAAATTACACCGCAAGATATTATCGGTGAAGAATATGGATCCAACCACATACGAGCAGAACTCTTTGCAGTCTGAGAAAAACTCACAATGTTGTCCCAAGCCTGCTGAGACGATGGAAGCCACGATTATCAAAGGCACCCGCTCTCTCGAGAAGGCAGGAGGTCCTATCTTGAGTGTATGCAATCTACCCGCCAGAGATAACATCTGCCGACACCGCCGACACAGGCACACAGCATTATGAGCCTATCAAAGAAATGCAAACATTGTCACTATGGACAAACTCCACATCATTATACCCGTACCTTGGGGAAAGATCACACTTTTATTTCAGGAGTCTACGATTATCTAAGGCACCCGCTCTCTCGAGAAGGTAGGAGGTCCTAACTTGAGTGTTTGCAATCTAACCTCCAAGGATATATCGAGGTCAATACTGTTGCTGTAAACGTCTCCCTCATATTATATTAAAGACCTTATCCCATATCACACCACTATATCAGATGGATCCATAATCCTTACCCAAATAATATCCTCATTCAGAAACTTTCAACATGTTCCTTAGTCACATTACTTATGCCTCAAACAGCTCAGTAATGTTGACTCGATCTATCTTTTAAATCAACAACCAGATCCCACACAACAAAACTTACCTCTTTCGGTGCTGGAGGGAAATTATAATGTTCCGGTCGGAAGCCGGGCATAACCTGAACACTCGCAAAGATTGCCGAGCGTCACCCTATTGACTTTCCTTGGCTAAATGCCAAGCATTATGTCGCATTGACGCTTGATCAGGAATCAAGCGAAGCTTCAACAGCTGGTCAGAGACTGAGTGTCAGAGGAACACTCCCATGATCGAGAACCAACTGTTCATGACGTACCGGTCGGCAGCCGGACGTTACTTGAACGCTTAGCGTCATTTGAGTGACTTGTCTTGCCTAGATGACAAGCATTACGTCACATTGAACGATTGGTCAGAGACTGAGCGTCAGAGGTACGCTCCTATGATCGAGAACCAATTGTCACCCGCACCTGGGGAAGCCAAGGGGCAGCTGACTTAGGTAGCACCTGCGCGCATAAGTTTTTGGACGCCCACAAACCCAAGGGTTTGGCGAAGGATAGTTTCAATGCTTCGGGTGAGAGCCGAACTGTTGAAACCTTGGATATTTCAGTTGGCAGCTGAACTATCCACTGAACGTTTGAATAGCAATCAGGGTTCCTTGCGAGGTTTCGAGTAACACTTGGACTATCTGCATGATATCTCGGCTGGCTACCAAGTATCATCAGAGTATTCCAAAGGAGGATCGAACTTTCTGCTCAGTACTCGATTGGCGAACAAACGTCACTTTAACATCTGACTGGCATCCAGATGAAATTCGGACACTTCAGGTGGCAACTAAACTGTCCATTGAACGGCCGATTAGCAATAAGACTCCTTTCAACATTTCGAATAACAGTCAGACTATTGTTTGATACCTCGGCTGCCTACCAGGTATCACCTCAATACTCTGAGTGAAGATCGAATTGTTATTTATCTGATTGGCGAGTGGACGTCACTTCAACGCTTCGAAGAATAATCGAGTCATCTGTCCGATAAGCTGGCTGGCTACCAGATATCACTTCAGAGTCTCAATTATGATCGAATCAGAAGGGAACATCTGATTGGCACCCAGATGTCACTTCTAAACGATTCGAATAGCAATCGGACCAATTGTTTGGTACCTTGGCTGGATACCAGGTATCATCTCAATACTCCGAATGATAATCGAATTGGCACTTAACACTTGGCTGGCAACCAAGCGTCTTCGATTCAGGTGGCAGCTGAATCGATTCCTAGATATTTGACATGCGACCAGATGCACTTTCGACACCTCAAGCAACAATCGGATAACATGTGGGATATCTTGGCTGGATACCAGATATCACCTCAGTATCTCGAATGATGATTGAACCGTCTACTCAATGTCTGAATAGCAACCAAATATCTCCTGAACGCTCTGAACAACAATCGGATTATCTGTTTGATATTCTGGCTGGCTACCAGATATCACCTCAGTACTTCGAATGGAGATCGGAACGTCACTTAACGTCTGATTGGCAACCAGAAGTCTTAACGATTCAAGTGGCAGTTGAATCGTTCCCCTGATACCTTGGACGAAAACTAGATACCACTTCAACGCTTCAAATGGCAACTGGATCGTCTACTTGATATCATGGCTGGAAACCATGTATCAACGCAACGCTTCAAGTGACAAGAGAACCGTTTATTTGATATCTTGGCTGGAAACTGAGTATCACCCCAAGGAAAAGAAACCGAACATTGCCAAATGTCACTTCAACGCTTCGGGAGCAAACCGATTCGTCACTTTGAACATCGCCAAATGTCACTTTTAACGGAAGCCACTCCGTCTATTGAACGTCTTGGTCAGGTACCAGATGTCACTTAACGCTCTATGCCCATCGAACGAGCGTCACCCCGCCTCCCGGGAAAGGTCAAGGGGCAACCGACTCGGGTCGCACCCGCGCGCATAAGATTTTAACGCCCATAAACCCAGGGGTCCGGCGTCTTTAACATCCACAAGCCCAGGGGCCTGATGTTCACTCAAAAAAAAAGAAGAAAACAACCTCAAGCACCGCATCAACCAAATTTAACAATCTGATCAGGAATCAGATGTCACTTTCAGACAACCTCAACAAAGATCAATAGGGATTCTAAGAAACCCGCTTCGGGAAATCCATGCCTTATAAATACAAAATTCATACCAGAAGAGCCTAAACCTTAATTCCTCACATTACAAAGAGAACTCGGAAAACGAGAAGATTACAAGCGTCCAGCTACGGCAGTCAACTGAAACCTCTACAAGCTAAGAACTCCAAAGACTGCTGTCCCCTGCAATCCAAAGTCCAAAAAAAAATATATATAATAATATGATATATTAATATTGCATTGTAGTAGTAATATTAATAATAAAAAAAAATAAAAAAAAATAATAAAAATGCATGATAGGACCGCTAATTGCATATTTACAATTCCCTAACAGCTCACGACACACAATCCTTTGATTTTCCCGATCTAGAGGTGATCCTGACCATGTCGGAGGTAATTAACAGTAAGGGCTTGCGCCTACTGGAAAGAAAGGACCCCTTCAAATAATAAACCCTCGTGAGAACTCAAGACCGTACAGTTACCGCGCTTCGGGGTGGTATCGGTATCGGCCTCTTGAGGCTCGCGAGGGGTATCTGATCCGCATTCTTTTTTGCCCCTCAATCCGAGACCGGATTTTCCTCTGTTGATCCGAGGGCCGTGAAAAAGTGCGAGACAGGTTCTGGCACGCCCGGTGGGACATCTTTTTCCTCTCATCAGGCGAAAATCAAAGGATATAGTGTATGAGTTAGGGAATTGTTAAATATTTAACCCATCACTAACAGTAATTTTAAGTTACTATTTTTGCAGAAAGTGGCATACGCGAACAACAAGCAGGATGTGGGACCTGCTCCAGGCATGCTCATGGTTGGGTCCATACCGATTACCTTTCCAATGGTGCAGGTGGCCTCAGACACTCCTTTCACCTCTTATGATGTTGCCACAATAGACACGAAATACGCCAATGCCATTTCGACAACTATCTTTGGGGCAAATGAATGCTTCAAGGAATCTCAAGATGAAGGAATCAACGTTGTCACCAAACCAACACTCAAATCCGCGACAGAGGAAGACACTTCCCACGCCAAAGACCTACAACTACGAGCATATCAAGATGAATTGGCGATTCAGGCGAACATGCAAATGAGAAGCTATTCTGCTCCACTTGAAATTGTGAAGGAGAAATCGCTTGAGATACAAAACTCACCTCCTCATTGCAAGACGGCATCAGTTCCAGTGCGTGCCCAGACAAAGAATATTATAGCTGCCGAAATCAATCAAAAATCATGCCAAATGATTAATGATAAGAAAAATAAAAAGGCAGCCCACTTAACTACTCCCGTGCCTGCGCGTATTTCAGAAACAAACAGAAGGCAAATGGGGGCACAAGATCAAAAACTTCATGACCATGAGGGGATGGAGGCGGGAAACCAAAAGAAAAATACATCGAAAGACGAAACAATCATGGTCAAAGAAGGAGAGAAAATAATCGAGGAATACATTCCATTGTCCTCAAACGATTCACAAGTTAAGCCGGAGACTATTTACGCATTAAACAAAGGTGTCAAAAGATTTCATCAGTCAATACGGCAAAATGGAGGATGTGGAAACCATGCCATGAAAGTGGGCACGAAATTGAAGGATGTTGCAACTGTTTGTGCAACTAGTGATGAAACATATAGCCCTGGAAGGCCCAAGCAAAATTCAGAAGAATCTTATACGCATCGAACGGTTGAAGAAACCATCGATGATAATTTTTCATCGATTACCTTTACGAAGAACGATCTCCCCGATGGAGCAACGTATCATAATAAACCATTGTACATCACGGGAGTATCAAATGGAGTTAAAATCAACCGAATACTAGTCGATCAAGGGTCAGCAGTTAATATCCTTCCATTGGATTCATTGAGATACTTCTTGCTCGATAGTAATACCTTGACTCAAAGTCGATCAAAGATCTATGGGTTCAATTTACACTCTCAGAGAGCACTTGGAGTAGTCACTCTGAAGTTCCGTTTTGGAAAACTCGAAACTCAAGCAAAGCTCTATGTCATGGATGCCAGTGTATCTTATAAGGTGTTATTAGGTCGCCCTTGGTTGCATACATATCAGTTGGTACCTTCCACCTTGCATCGATGCATAAAGTATGTCAAAAATGGAACCCATGGAATGATAAAAGGGGAAGAGCATCCTTTCTCTATCTATGAAATGAGACTTCCAGATGCAAAGTACTTCACACCCAGGCCACCTCTGGGGGCAAACTCTCAACAAAGACCATTGGATGCCAATGACAAATCCCTAAACCAAAAATTGGGCCCTACACAAGCCGATAACAACGATAAGGCCGTAAACGAAGAAATACCTGATACATGTGACAGGCCTCGCTCAGAAGCATTTGAAGAACGTCTTGACCGACGTGAGATAACAATTCAGCCTCCGAAGAAAAGGCAACTAAGAAGAGAATCTATTTTCGATAAATTCTTCGGAGAAATTGCAACTGAAGGGATGAACCAAGCTGCTCAGACAGAGGCCTCATTTGCACCAACAGACCTAGCTAGCACCAAAATCATGCAAGATAGCCATTTGACACATTCAGAGAACAATGAGTCATGTTGCATGATTCATGTGAGTGATTCTGATGCTGAAGGCGAAGATGATGAAACACAAATTTATGCCTCAAAAGTGATTCGGTCAATCCAAAACAAAAATGGTGCAAGTCCCTTGCTCGAAAAGTTCGGCCCTTCAAACGCACATCTAAATCTCGAGGCAAGAGAAACATCATTTTTGTGCCATTACCAGAAAATGGGGGCAAATGAAACACCGTACTTTTCATATCGCTCTAACAAGACAACAAGGTCCACGTACGAGATTTCAGATGGTAAGGAAGCGGGGGACCATTCCATCAGAACTCAAAGGGGTAGCGACAAGCATGCTAACACAAAAGCACTACAAATTCCGCTCCGAGGCCCACCCCTAGTAAGATTCGTACCAGAGCGAATTATGGATATAAATCAATGCATGCCCGAAAGATGCCACGAGAATTTAGTTGATGCTTCAAGGATAAAGTCGGGCTATTTGAAAAGCTCATCAATGCCAAAATCTTTCGAAAAACTCGAAACCTCTCCCAGCACTTCCCTTGAAACACAAGGACTAATGGGTCAAGAGTTGCAAACAGTAGGAATGTCGCACTCCATCCAACATGCAAGGTGGAACAGGAGACCATATCCCGAGAAATATGATTTGGTACCTTACCCTAAGGGGTATATTAGACCAAAATTCCAATTATTCGATGGGAGAACTAAGAAATGTCCCGAGCAACACGTGTTCAAATTTATGATCGCATGTGGTGATACAGAGCACAATGAAGCCTTATTAATGCGACAATTCCCTTTAAGCCTAACAGGAGCAGCATTTGACTGGTACATCTCATTGGAGAAAAATAGTGTTAAAACATGGGATGAAATGACAGATATGTTCTGTTCGAGATTTGCAATATTTTCTCCAAAAATTACAATGGATGATATGGTGAGAGAAAAGCCAGGAAAAGGGGAATCTGTCAGTGACTACATTACTCGATGGAGGAACATGAGCTTTCGTTGCCAACCCCGAATTCCCGATCATGAGGCGGTAAAAATGATAATAGATAATATATATGGACCGATTAAGCCGTTCCTAGTAACAAGAGATATCACCAGATTTGATAGCCTACTCACTGCAGTATCAAATTATGAGAGCTTAGGTCCAGAATCATGGCCGTATCATCCTAAAAGGAAAGGGAAGAAGGAAAAATCCAAGAGGACTCGAGTATCGAGAATGCCATCCTCATATGAAGCTGGCAGTAGCTCAAGAGTCTCGAACAACAGGAAAATTGGTTGTTCATATGAACGTCCTAATAACAACCCTAAAAGGCTCTTGTCCGTGGCAGAATTATCTAGCAAGCCCTATTCATTCAGAAAAGAAATGGTTCCTAAATTATTTCGATGGGCCATGGAAAATAATCTTCAGTTGCCACCAAGCAAGCGTCCACATGAAATGGAACAATTCAACAATCCAAACTTTTGTCCGTACCATAGGGTATTGGGACACAAGATTGAAAATTGTTGGGTGTTCAAAGACTGGATAGAAGAGCAAGTCAAATCAGGCGAAATATCATTGTCAGAAAGTGAAAGGCAAGAACCTACACCACATGAGCGTTCTGACACTGATTCAGATGAAGAATCTTTCACAGTGCATGCATTCGGAATAAACGATAAGGTTGAGGAAGAAATACAAAACCTGAGCGGTGAAGCTAAACATATTTTACCTGTGATAATGGAATCTGACACAAGGAGAAACCCATTCAGAGAAAGCCCGATAAATACCATCCGGGTGAGCAATGGAATTCAAAGAGAAGAAAACCCGATGTATATCAGCGGGAGAGATAATTATGCCCAAGGAGAGAATGCACAAACTAAGGATAACGAGTCATGCTACATGATCCATATGAACGACCCTGATTCTGAAGATGAAATACTTTGGGTAGCTCACAGCAACAGTTATGGAAGCCCGGTATATATTGTCGGGACTGACAATGATACCCAGGAAGGAAATGCACAAAGTTGGAGTAATAATACTGAAGAAATCTGCCCAGTAATTGAGGAAGCTACCTTTGAAGAGAAGGAGAATCCATCTCAAGAAAACCCAGCGTATGGAATAGATAACGACATTCAAGAAGAAAATACACAAAATCGGAGTAACGATACTGGAGATGTCGTATTCGTGATGGAAGAATTTGAGAAAATTACCCTTAAAGAGGAGAAAGATCAATCTCAAGAAGACCTGGTACATGGGATAAATAATAAAACTCTAGAAGGGAATATACAGAGTTGGAACAGTGAGACTGAAGAGATCGCATTCGTAACGATAGGGTCTGATAGCATCCTCTCCGAAGAAAGCAAAGTGCAAGAAGCCTCAACTGCCATCACATGTGACGAACGACAAACTATGGAGAGCCTTGTTGCACATTTACAAGAACAAGAATAACAGATCATGATGCTCCACCAAAGGAACACTGAGATATGCCGAGAGATGGACGTGCTCTTGAAGAAGAATATTGAGATCCGTAGATTGCTAGAAGATTTGCAGGGGGCAGGTGACAACACCCTAGCCATGTCTAAAAAGCAGTTCGAGAAATTAAATACCAAAAAGGGCAAGAACAAAATGAAGGATGTTCAGATTTTCCAAGGAAAAGAAACATCAATGACAAAGGAGCCTGAAGGTGCTAAAAAATGCGAAGACCGGAAGAAAGGTGTGTCACTAAGAGAGCGAAAGAATAAGCCGTATTCTTTTCGAAAAAGCAAAACTACTGAGATCTTCAATATAGCCATGCAGCATGATTTACAATTACCAGAGTGTAAACGTCCAGAAGAAGAGCATCAACATTGCGAACCTAACTTTTGTCTATATCACCGAATCCTCGGACATACAATCAAGGATTGCTACATATTTAAGGATTGGGTTGAAGATAGACTCATAA
Organism: Rhynchospora pubera; assembly: GCA_028095005.1. Taxonomy (NCBI): domain Eukaryota; kingdom Viridiplantae; phylum Streptophyta; class Magnoliopsida; order Poales; family Cyperaceae; genus Rhynchospora; species Rhynchospora pubera. The sequence goes on along the minus strand of JAMFTS010000044.1, from coordinate 82,363 downwards.
AAGGAGAATTGCTTCTCCCCGAGCACATTCTACAAGATTCAGCACCCCATAAATGATGCCAAGCAATTTAATCAGGGGGCAAAAAAAAAAAACTACAAAATCTTCTACCCCAAGTGAAGGATGCCTATTGAAAATAAGAGAAACACTACAATGAAGCCTGTGACGGTTATGTGAAGCCGGTAAATCGGCATAGAGAGGGCCAATAACTCTAGGATGACAAAGGGGTCGATGATCCGCCAAGATACACAAACCCTAGCAAATGGCTCAAGATCGATGAGGGCGCATACATTCATTCTCCAACATCCCAAAAAGGTAGAAATGAAGATAGCCAGCCACAAAGCATTCTCTGAGACCCATGGTAGTATTGCAATGCTCGAAAGTCTCTTCATTTCAAGAAGAATGACAACCATGGGAGCCATGAGACTAACCAAAAGACGCCAGAGCATGTTTGCAGTTTGGTGTAAGAATTGGGAATTGATGAAGGAAAGTGATGAAAAAGTCCTCCATATATATATAGGCAAAATAAGACATTCAAGCCCCAAGAACATAACCCGGAAAAATCGGGTATGTCACATGCGCATCAAGTATAGTAGCAGACAAGGAAGTGACGGGAGTCTCCCGGATGAATGATATGTCGAATACAAACAAAGACCGACAGAAAGTAATGATGGTTCGACATAGGGTGGACCAGTGCTTAGCAAGGAATTGATTCATAGATAAAAAGAGGGTGACTAATGCTAAGAAATCCTGCTGGGCCAAGATTTCATGGGCCTTTGTCAAGAAAATGTTCCACGAAGAAACCGATATCTCGGAAGAATTTTAAAAGGGCATTCCACGAGGACCACAAAATGTTGACTACAGATGCTGTTAAAAATCATGTCTTATATTAAAGGGATGGCTTGCCGCGAGGCAACATGAGATATCTCTTCCACAACAAAAATTTCCCGAAACTCCAGAAAATTCCACAGCCAAGTCTCTACAAAATAAAAGGGCCTATTGATAGTGCCGGCCTTAAACCTACTATCACCGGTGAACGTTCATCCTACCGGTTTCGAAAACGATGAACGAGGGTTTTGGCATTTTGTCCCTTAAACAAAATAAATAACATATTCCCATTTCTTATTATATTTTGCAGGTACATGGAGCAGCTGAAGCTTTATGTCCCTAACGGAAAATAAGGAGCGTCTTGCATTATAGCGACATAAGACGTTTCCTCCACCAAATATATATCCTAAGCACCACAAAATCTACAAGCCTAAATTTCACTTTCAAAATGGTCAATTGTTGGAGTGAGCCATAATTCAACCAACACCGGTAAGTTCATTATACCGTCACTAAATAATGAACAGGGTTTTATGTATTTTGTCCCTAAAACAAAATAAAGGCATGAAAAAAGTAAGGGGAGATGAACAAATCAATCACCAATCGCGGCATAGCATTCATAAAATTGAAAAATACATGCTACCTACTCCAATCGATTCTTTCTCCCGAAAAATACAAATGTAAGGCTGTTATACCAAGAGCTACAAGAACAGGGAGCCAGAAAAAATAAAAGCAAGAAGGCCGCTTGTATTCTGGGAGTTCAGGCGGAGCAGAATTAACACCCCAATTGTAGGAAGGAAGTGGCCTCCAGTAAGCATGAATCTCTTGGTCATATGGGTTTCCCCAGTTGTCACCAAGAGCGCGCACGATTTCCGACGCCGCATCCTCTTCAAGTTCCTCGATCTCCTCCGTGGTACGGCCTGGATGGTCGTTAAACTCGTCAGTAGAAGAGGGAAAACGCTCATCAGCCATTTGATAATATTAATGAAGAGGTGGCGAAAAGATAAAGTGGCGAAGTCGGGTTAAAAAAAAAGAGGGGAAGAGACGCGATAAAAAAGAATGGGAAGAGAAAGAGGCAAGTAAAGGGGGACCGCAACTATGGTGAATGCACACGCGTGACCACACTACAACACCACGTTCCCTAGACGAAAAGGCATTACATGATATGTTGGCCCACGGTCGTAAAGAGACAAATATTGGAATCAGCAAAACACGAGGCGAATAAAGAAACACATATATTACAACATCACAAAGCCTGCCATCACAAGTTTTAACGCATATGCTGAGATCAATACTTATAAACGTGTCATACATGTGTCTACACGGCCTTACCCAACACACATACAACAACAGAGTGCCCATGATAATACACAGAAAAACCACCATACAAAATGACTGTCATGATGACAACACAGTTCTATCATAATAGAGCTAGCCAGATCTGTATGGAGAAATTGCGAAACTCAGAGGCCAGTGACACGTCGAAGCAGCAACATCACCCAAGGCCAAAATATGAGACACTCCTGAATAAAGCAGCATACAAGAGCAAGGAAATGGTAGGCGTGTAATTCTTTTCATGAACGGGTCCTTTCGCAGTAGAGATTTTGCAAAAGAAGTGCGCCATGAGGAGGATAAGCTCAACACACCTTCTGAAGAGACCTCAACTTCTACATGTGAAATGTTTGAGCAAAACGTATAAGATGTCTTATGACATCTTGTCTCCTACCTCAGACATTAAAGAAGAGATGCTAGAATCAGTGATGCGAAGATATTATGGGTGAAACGGGAGAGTCCCGGAAAGACCCAGAGGTTACATAAGGCATCACAAAGATCTGAAAACTTTATAGGCCACTCAAGAGATATTGAAGTATTTTTTTAGGCATTCACGGATTGAGGTGGAAGTTATAAGATGAGAGTTTAAAAGAGATGGTGACAAAAGAGAAAAAGAACTCCCATATATAAACTCGGAAAAGGCCTCACTGTGCGTAACCGAACCAAAAGAGGAATCTATCCGAACCTGGATCCAAACCTCTAAGGCCACATGCAAAGATGTGACACAAAGGCAGTGACGCATCGAGAATTGGCGAAAATTAGATGCGGGGCTTAGTACGGAATTGCCATCCAACGAAGAAAAGACAACAACTTTACCAGGCATGCGCATAACCGAGTAGCAGCGTCATATTTATCATCAAAAGGGGGCGTCATATTTAAGTTGAGAAGCCATAAAAGACAAACGCGAAAATAGTGACTCATGACAGGGCACCATAGCAGGTCACTCGAAGATAATTCTCCCAACCCGCTCTGGTGGGGGGCATTTGTTGAACCCTAAAATATTCTCATAAATACCGGGAAACGGTAAAGGGAAATTAGATATTTTATACATAAGTCAGATACGGGAGGCGCCCGATAATCTGAAATTATCTTGGATAAATTGGGAAGGAGTATTCGTGAGGATTTAATGTCGTGACAAAACAAATGGTGCTAAATCCCAAAGGCTATATTGGTGTCCGTATTAATGGGAAAAATAAAATCACGATAATTTGGCATGCGATATATATTCGTGGAACTCACGAAAAACGCCAGATCATACCTTGAGGTGCAACAAGAAAATAATTATATAATTTCATGAGTGGAGTTATATGATTATACGGAAAATATATGTATAAAAAAAAATCAAGGCATCGAGATTCGTGCAAAGAGATATCCCATGATCAAATAAACAATTAAATTTCTCTGGCCCATTTTTTTCGGCCCAACTCATATCAGTCCAAAGCAAAAAAAAAGAAGGCCCATACTAAAAATGGGGATGCAGCAGCCCAATCCACATTGGTTCAAAAAAAAAAAATAGAACGGAAGGCCCATAAACGCTCTCGGCCAATCACAGTATCTCTCCGTCTCCTTCGTTCCGACTGCTCCTGTTCCTGACGAAAGCCATGACGCAAAGAAGCGTCTGACGAACGCCGTGACGCAGGAGAGGACCCCTCTCCCTCCCACGCCTGTTGAAATTCGATGCCAAGCAATGATGACGAGGATCGATTCTCGTTGTCTCCTCTCCTTCTCGCGCTGGGCACAGGAGCTCGCTCATTGTTGTCTCCTCTTCCTTTCTCACGCAATTGGGAAACGTAATGATTTCGCTGGCACACTTCAATTCACCTCTTCACCATGCCATCATGTCGGGGCATTTAATTGTGAGAGAATGGAATCCCAATGCCGATGGATAAACTCAATTACACGCCCTCCAGTAGATTTGAGATGGGAGAGGCTCAATCCTTTGAGGCCTGAAATTTTGAGACTTGCTCAATTGATGAAAATAAAACTCAATTGATCCAATTTCATGGTTAGGCAACCATCAGGGAGTGTTAATTGAAGGGATTATGGAATTAAATCACCAAAAACATGGAGCAGCCGTGTGCAAACCCATCACCAAATTTCAGGAAATGAGCAACATGTGATGGATGATTGTGTTGATTCCAATATCTAATAAAACATGCACATGAGAAGTCAGTAAAGTAAGAGAAGAAAGAAATCACAAATTGGCATAAGCTCGGTTTACAAATACAGATGAAAATCAGTATAAGTTGTTCTTGGGCTAAGATCAGGACCTGTAGCATTCAAAGAAGACTTGTAATTGATAAATCAAGAAACAATTCACATAGAAAATGCTGGTTCTTATTAAATCAAGGTGAAACTGGAAGTGATAAGTTGAAAAGAAAATTGGCAACAAGGAGATTCATTACAGCATGAGGAGAGGAATTAATGCTTGCTAAAATGAATAATGTCTCACTATTGGCATGGTCAGTAGGAACAAAGAAATGAAGAAGATTTCTTAGGTGCAGTAGTGGGGCTCTGTGAGACACACCAGGGGTAAAACTGTCCAGCTACCTCAGAATTTGGATGATTGGTGCCATCCACAGTACCCTCTAAATCCCCTATAAAAGGGGCACCTCAGAAGCCATGCAGAGAGAGGTGATACAACAAGAGACACCCACACCCCAGCAATCAAGCTCACAACCTAGAAACACAAGCGCTAGAGACACAACACACAACCAGAAGATATCCAGGAGAGGTTAGGCATAAGGCTACCACTTTGAGATTTGAGAAGAGTATTTTTTGTGCAAATTAGGATAGCTACTCTATATAAAATAAAAAAAAACAAAAAGAGGAATGAAGTAGTAGAAGTAATAGCCTTGTATTTTCAGCAGTAGTAGAACCTACTTTCTTTTTTTTTGGGTGTAATCTGGTGGTAAATTAAGAAGGTTTATTCCTTTTCTTTGCAACTTTCATTTTCCTTATTTTCCTTCTGGTTGCACACATACCTGTAAACAATGTAAGGAATAACTAGTAAAACGTTTTATGTAAGTATGTACATAAGTTCATTTAACTAATATAAGCATTAGTAACAATGTAAGGGAACAACTAGAAATCATTCTCATTTTTATATCATGCTTTTATGTTATGTACTCATGAGGACAACAACATAAGGAAATCATATTTACATTCACTACAGTACAAGGGATCATGAAGGCTATGTTTATATCTAAGCACGCATACTTAATATCAAGCATACTATCATGAAAAAAAAAAGATAAAAAGTGGACAACAACAAGGACAACAAACATGGACAGCAGATTAAAAAAAAAAAAACAAAGGATAGCAGGTTTCTTTGGAGCTTCATGGAGTATTGCACATCTCATTTTGCCAATGTATGTAAGAGGAAGGTAACCATCTCAGCCTAGAAGATGTTCTGGCGTCAGCCTGATGGTTTACAAAACATCATGTCTTCACATCTCCTCTTCAATCAATACAAGGACGTCTCACCATCACCACCATGGTCAGATCCAAATCAAGAAGGAGCCTCATACTGCCATGGTCTTGTGATGAGCTGCACATCTTCGGGACCATGCCAACATGCTCCCCAGCGTCCCATTGCACTCTCTATATCGCCGAGCAGTGGCAACAGCAGAGAAGCTGATGGCTTGTCATCACAACCGTGGCCAGGCTGCGATGGAGCTCTTAGTTAGGACCAGCCTTCGGTCAAATTGAAGATACATATCTCTTCAGGAGCATGTCACCATACCCTCAAAGTCATCACCAAGTTGCAGTGGCCCCCAGAAAGTCTCAGTCGCCATCTCATCGTCATGACTGGACATGGGCTGAGGCGAAGCACCATACCAGAGGAGCTCGACAGTCCAATTGGGGCTACACCAAGCTTTATGGATCCTTCAAGATGCTCTCAGGCGTGCCACTTTGGTTCAACACCCACCAGAGGCCTCGAATCGCCGTCAAGCCTCACTAAACCCTAGCCGATTAGGGAGGAGACGATTACAGCGAAGAAGACAGAGATAAGCACGATTGGTGGACCCCACAATGTCAGGAGAGTCAGGCGATCTCTCACGACCCTACATCGATGTCTGACAGCAACCTAGTGTAGCCAATCGCGCAGCCATGGCGGTTTCTCCATCGATGGTTCGACGAAAGAAAAAGGAAGAAGGGAGAGAAGAAGGGGGATTATTCCCTAACTTGCATAAACATGGCGCAAACGATAACGGCCAGAGCCATATCCACTGACAGTGGGACCCACAGACGAAGGTATTAGTGTTTCCATTAAGCGCCAGGCATATGGAGACAACCAAACGATTTAAATAGAAATCGTCCCAACTTTGGCGATCTTCTGTGACCCTTCCTGTATGGCGAGTCAACATGGTGTAATGAGTTATTGACAACCAACCAGAAAATGCCACGTCTCACATCTCCTCAACTAAAGTCGCTGCTGACCTCCTCTTTTCCTCTGCTGGCGTGGACCAACCAGGATCTGCCACGTGGCACCTCTGCTGATGTGGCATCATTTTATTGCTGGAAACTTCAAAAATTCATAGAAATTCAACCGTAACTCAGAAAAATCCAAACAAAATTTCTACAGGACCAGAAAAATAGGGAGAATATAGTCATGCCAAAACCATAACCAAAATACAAACAAAATATTTTAAATCCATATTCCCAGTTCTGGCCAATCACAAATTGCCACCTCAAATTTATATTTATTTTAAAATCCAAAAACCCATTAATTCATGAAAAATCATATGAGGGTCAGAAAAATATGAGGAAAAATCCTGGAAGCTCAGAAAAATAAGGGGAATCTATTTGGCTAATCATCATCACTAAAAACTACACCAAATACACCCCTACCATTATTCTTATTGAAATACCATGGAGATAAGCCGTTTCGGCAAAAGCTCAAAGGCTCATAGCGAGAAGGCATGGATAATATTTCTAAAAGTCATATTGGCACACTAGCACGACCGAGTCTAGTGTTTCATTCATGACTTGAATAATAAAACTCATCGCAAACCACCAGACGGTCATCGTCATGACGGGTGTGGATCAAAATGGAGACACTAAGTACTGTTGCTAACAAACAAGAGTACTAGTGAAGTATCAAGCTCAATGATCTGGTTAAATTGAGACTCGCTAGCCTCAAAATGATGGATAGTGAGATCTACCACGGTGTCACGGGACTCTATCAAGAGACCCGAAATAATATACAAAATAGATGAAGACCAAATCAATATTCCAGCAAACTGATAAAATCCCAAAGAGAAGGCAAATTACACCGCAAGATATTATCGGTGAAGAATATGGATCCAACCACATACGAGCAGAACTCTTTGCAGTCTGAGAAAAGCTCACAATGTTGTCCCAAGCCTGCTGAGATGATGGAAGCCACGATTATCAAAGGCACCCGCTCTCTCGAGAAGGCAGGAGGTCCTATCTTGAGTGTATGCAATCTACCCGCCAGAGATAACATCTGCCGACACCGCCGACACAGGCACACAGCATTATGAGCCTATCAAAGAAATGCAAACATTGTCACTATGGACAAACTCCACATCATTATACCCGTACCTTGGGGAAAGATCACACTTTTATTTCAGGAGTCTACGATTATCTAAGGCACCCGCTCTCTCGAGAAGGTAGGAGGTCCTAACTTGAGTGTTTGCAATCTAACCTCCAAGGATATATCGAGGTCAATACTGTTGCTGTAAACGACTCCCTCATATTATATTAAAGACCTTATCCCATATCACACCACTATATCAGATGGATCCATAATCCTTACCCAAATAATATCCTCATTCAGAAACTTTCAACATGTTCCTTAGTCACATTACTTATGCCTCAAACAGCTCAGTAATGTTGACTCGATCTATCTTTTAAATCAACAACCAGATCCCACACAACAAAACTTACCTCTTTCGGTGCTGGAGGGAAATTACAATGTTCCGGTCGGAAGCCGGGCATTACCTGAACACTCGCAAAGATTGTCGAGCGTCACCCTATTGACTTTCCTTGGCTAAATGCCAAGCATTATGTCGCATTGACGCTTGATCAGGAATCAAGCGAAGCTTCAACAGCTGGTCAGAGACTGAGTGTCAGAGAAACACTCCCATGATCGAGAACCAACTGTTCATGACGTACCGGTCGGCAGCCGGACGTTACTTGAACGCTTAGCGTCATTTGAGTGACTTGTCTTGCCTAGATGACAAGCATTACGTCACATTGAACGATTGGTCAGAGACTGAGCGTCAGAGGTGCGCTCCTATGATCGAGAACCAATTGACACCCGCACCTGGGGAAGCCAAGGGGCAGCTGACTTAGGTAGCACCTGCGCGCATAAGATTTTTGGACGCCCACAAACCCAAGGGTCTGGCGAAGGATAGTTTCAATGCTTCGGGTGGGAGCCGAACTGTTGAAACCTTGGATATTTCAGTTGGCAGCTGAACTATCCACTGAACGTTTGAATAGCAATCAGGGTTCCTTGCGAGGTTTCGAGTAACACTTGGACTATCTGCATGATATCTCGGCTGGCTACCAAGTATCATGAGAGTATTCCAAAGGAGGATTGAACTTTCTGCTCAGTACTCGATTGGCGAACAAACGTCACTTTAACATCTGACTGGCATCCAGATGAAATTCGGACACTTCAGGTGGCAGCTGAACTGTCCATTGAACGGCCGACTAGCAATCAAACTCCTTTCAACATTTCGAATAACAGTCAAGACTATTGTTTGATACCTCGGCTGGCTACCAGGTATCACCTCAATACTCTGAGTGAAGATCGAATTGTTATTTATCTGATTGGCGAGTGGACGTCACTTCAACGCTTCGAAGAATAATCGAGTCATCTGTCCGATAAGCTGGCTGGCTACCAGATATCACTTCAGAGTCTCAATTATGATCGAATCGGAAGGGAACATCTGATTGGCACCCAGATGTCACTTCTAAACGATTCGAATAGCAATCAGACCAATTGTTTGGTACCTTGGCTGGATACCAGGTATCACCTCAATACTCCGAATGATAATCGAATTGGCACTTAACACTTGGCTGGCAACCAAGCGTCTTCGGTTCAGGTGGCAGCTGAATCGATTCCTAGATATTTGACCTGCGACCAGATGCACTGTTGACACCTCAAGCAACAATCGGATAACATGTGGGATATCTTGGCTGGATACCAGATATCACCTCAGTATCTCGAATGATGATTGAACCGTCTACTCAATGTCTGAATAGCAACCAAATGTCTCCTGAACGCTCTGAACAACAATCGGATTATCTGTTTGATATTCTGGCTGGCTACCAGATATCACCTCAGTACTTCGAATGGAGATCGGAACGTCACTTAACGTCTGATTGGCAACCAGATGTCTTAACGATTCAAGTGGCAGTTGAACCGTTCCCCTGATACCTTGGACGAAAACTAGATACCACTTCAACGCTTCAAATGGCAACTGGATCGTTTACTTGATATCATGGCTGGAAACCATGTATCAACGCAACGCTTCAAGTGACAAGAGAACCGTTTATTTGATATCTTGGCTGGAAATCGAGTATCACCCCAAGGAAAAGAAACCGAACATTGCCAAATGTCACTTCAACGCTTCGGGAGCAAACTGATTCGTCACTTTGAACATCGCCAAATGTCACTTTTAACGGAAGCCACTCCGTCTATTGAACGTCTTGGTCAGGTACCAGATGTCACTTAACACTCTACGCCCATCGAACGAGCGTCACCCCGCCTCCCGGGAAAGGTCAAGGGGCAACCGACTCGGGTCGCACCCGCGCGCATAAGATTTTAACGCCCATAAACCCAGGGGTCCGGCGTCTTTAACATCCACAAGCCCAGGGGCCTGATGTTCACTCAAAAAAAAAAAGAAGAAAACAACCTCAAGCACCGCATCAACCAAATTTAACAATCTGATCAGGAATCAGATGTCACTTTCAGACAACCTCAACAAAGATCAATAGGGAGTCTAAGAAACCCGCTTCGGGAAATCCATGCCTTATAAATACAAAATTCATACCAGAAGAGCCTAAACCTTAATTCCTCACATTACAAAGAGAACTCGGAAAACGAGAAGATTACAAGCGTCCAGCTACGGCAGTCAACTGAAACCTCTACAAGCTAAGAACTCCAAAGACTGCTGTCCCCTGCAATCCAAAGTCCAAAAAAAAAATATATAATAATATGATATATTAATATTGCATTGTAGTAGTAATATTAATAATAAAAAAAATAAAAAAAATAATAAAAATGCATGATAGGACCGCTAATTGCATATTTACAATTCCCTAACAGCTCACGACACACAATCCTTTGATTTTCCCGATCTAGAGGTGCTCCTGACCATGTCGGAGGTAATTAACAGTAGGGGCTTGCGCCTACTGGAAAGAAAGGACCCCTTCAAATAATAAACCCTCGTGAGAACTCAAGACCGTACAGTTACCGCGCTTCGGGGTGGTATCGGTATCGGCCTCTTGAGGCTCGCGAGGGGTATCTGATCCGCATTCTTTTTTGCCCCTCAATCCGAGACCGGATTTTCCTCTGTTGATCCGAGGGCCGTGAAAAAGTGCGAGACAGCTTGTAATCTTCTCGTTTTCCGAGTTCTCTCTGTAATGCGCTGAATCAAGATTTAGGCTCTTATGGTTTGCATTTTTGTTTTTATAAGGCATGGACTTCCCGAAGCGGGTTTCTTAGACTTCCTGTTGATCTTTGTCGAGGTTGTCTGAAAGTGACATATGATTCCTGATCAGATCGTTAAATTTGGTTGATGCGGTGCTTGAGGTTGTTTTCTTCTTCTTTTTTTTTAGTTAACATCAGGCCCCTGGGCTTGTGGATGTTAAAGATGCCGGACCCCTGGGTTTATGGGCGTTAAAATCTTATGCGCGCGGGTGCGACCCGAGTCGGTTGCCCCTTGACCTTTCCCGAGAAGCTGGGTAACGCTCGTTCGATGGACATAGAGCGTTAAGTGACACCTGGTACCTGACCAAGATGTTTAATAGACGGAGTGGCTTCCGTTAAAAGTGACACTTGGCGATGTTCAAAATGACGATTCGGTTTGCTCCCGAAGCGTTGAAGTGACATTTGGCAATGTTCGGTTTCTTTTTCTTGGGATGATACTCGGTCTCCAGCCAAGATATCCAATAAACGGTTCTCTTGTCACTTGAAGCGTTGCGTTGATACAAGGTTTCCAGCCATGATATCAAGTAGACGATCCAGTTGCCATTTGAAGCGTTGAAGTGGTATATGGTTTTCATCCAAGGTATCAGGGGAACGATTTGACTGCCAATCAGACGTTAAGTGACGTTCCGATCTCCATCCGAAGTACTGAGGTGACATCTGGTAGCCAGCCAGACTATCAAACAGATGCTCCGATTGTTGTCCAGAGCATTTTGGAGACATTTGGTTGCTATTCAGATATTGAGTAGACGGTTCAATCATCGTTCGAGATACTGAGGTGATATCTGGTATCCAGCCAAGATATCCCGCATGTTATCCGATTGTTGCTTGAGGTGTCGACAGTGCATCTAGTCGCAAGTCAAATATCTAGGAATCGATTCAGCTGCCACCTGAACCGAAGACGCTTGGTTGCCAGCCAAGTGTTAAGTGCCAATTCGATTATCATCCGGAGTATTGAGGTGATACCTGGTATCCAGCCAAGGTACCAAACAATTGGTCCGATTGCTATTCGAATTGTTTAGAAGTGACATATGGGTGCCAGTCAGATGTTCCCTTCTGATTCGATCATAATTGAGACTCTGAAGTGATATCTGGTAGCCAGCCAGCTTATCGGACAGATGACTCGATTATTCTTCGAAGCGTTGAAGTGACGTCCACTAGCCAATTAGATAAGTAACAATTCGATCCTCACTCAGAGTATTGAGGTGATACCTGGTAGCCAGCCGAGGTATCAAACAATAGTCTGACTGTTATTCGAAATGTTGAAAGGAATCTGATTGCTAGTCGGTCGTTCAATGGACAGTTCAGCTGCCACCTGAAGTGTCCGAATTTCATCTGGATGGCAGTGAGATGTTGAAGTGACGTTTGTTCGCCAATCGGGTATTGAGCAGACGGTCCGATCCTCCTTTGGAATACTCTGATGATACTTGGTAGCCAGCCGAGATATCATACAGATAGTCCAAGTGTTACTCGAAACCTCGCAAGGAACCCTGATTGCTATTCAAACGTTCAGTAGATAGTTCAGCTGCCACCTGAAATATCCAAGGTTTCAACAGTTCGGCTCTCGCCTGAAGCATTGAAACTATCCTTCGCCAGACCCTTCGATTTGTGGGCATCCAAAAAATCTTATGCGCGCGGGTGCTACCTAAGTCAGCTGCCCCTTGGCTTCCCCAGGTGCGGGTGACAATTGGTTCTCGATCATAGGAGCGTTCCTCTGACGCTCAGTCTCTGACCAATCGTTCAATGTGACATAATGCTTGACATCTAGGCAAGACAAGTCACTCAAATGACGCTAAGCGTTCAAGTAACGTCCGGCTGCCGACCGGTACGTCATAAACAGTTGGTTCTCGATCATGGGAGCGTTCCTCTGACACTCGGTCTCTGACCAGCTGTTGAAGCTTCGCTTGATTCCTGATCAAGCGTCAATGTGACATAATGCTTGACATTTAGCCAAGGAAAGTCAATAGGGTGACGCTCGGCAATCTTTGCGAGTGTTCAAGTAATGTCCGGCTTCCGACCGGAACATTGTAATTTCCCTCCAGCACCGAAAGAGGTAAGTTTTGTTGTATGAGATCTGGTTGTTGATTTAAAAGATAGACCAAGTCGACATTACTGAGCTGTTTGAGGCATAAGTAATGTGACTAAGGAACATGTTGAAGGTTTTTGAATGAGGATATTATTTGGGTAAGGATTATGGATCCATCTGATGTAGTGGTATGATGTGGGATAAGGTCTTTAATATAATCTGAGGGAGTCGTTTACAGCAACAGTGTTGGCCTCGATATATCATTGGCGGTTAGATTGCAAACACTCAAGTTAGGACCTCCTGCCTTCTTGAGAGAGCGGGTGCCTTAGATAACCGTAGACTCCTGAAATAAAAGTGTGATCTTTTCCCGAGGTACGGGTATGATGATGTGGAATTTGTCCATAATGACAATATTTGCATATCTCTGATAGGATCATAATGTTGCGTGCCTGTGTCGGCGATGTAAGCAGACGTTTATCTCTGGCGGGTAGATTGCATACACTCAAGATAGGACCTCCTGCCTTCTCGAGAGAGCGGGTGCCTTTGATAATCGTGGCTTCCATCGTCTCAGCAGGCTTGGGACAAGATTGTGAGCTTTTCTCAGACTGCAAAGAGTTCTGCTCGTATGTGGTTGGATCCATATTCTTCACCGGTAATATCTTGCGGTGTAATCTGCCTTCTCTTTGGAATTTTTCCAATTTGTCTTATTATTGATTTGGTCTTCACTTGTTTTGCATATTATTTTGGGTCTCTTGATAGAGTCCCGTGACACCGTGGTAGATCTCACTATCCATCATTTTGAGGCTAGCGAGTCTCAATTTAACCAGATCATCGAGCTTGATACTTCACCAGTACTCTTGTTTGTTAGCAACAGTACTTAGTGTCTCCATTTTTATCCACCCTCGTCGTGATGATGAACGTCTGGTGGTTTTAATCACTTAGGGTTATGACGAGCTTTATCTCAAGTCATAAACAGAGCACTAGACTCGGTCGTGCTAGTATTCCGTTATGACTTTCTGAATTTTATAATATTATCCATGCCTTCAGTGATTTGATCATGAGCCTTTGAGCCTTTGCCGAAACGGCTTTTCTCCATAATATCCAGGAGAGAATAATGGTAGGAATATATTTGGTAGGGTTTTTTAGTGGTGATGATTAGCCAAGTAGATTCCTCTTATTTTTCTGAGCTTCCAGGATTTTTCCTCATATTTTTCTGAACCTCATGTGATTTTTCTTGAATTTTTTAATGTTTTTGGATTTTAAAATAAATATAAGGCTGAAGTGGCGATTTGTGATTGGCCAGATCTTGAAATATGGGTTTAAAATATTTTGTTCGTATTTTGGTTATGGTTTTGGCATGACTGTATTCTCCATATTTTTCTGGATCAATAGAAATTTTGTTTGGATTTTTCTGAGTTACAGTTGAATTTCTACGAATTTTTGAACTTTCCATCAATAACACGATGCCACTTCAGTGGTAGTGACACGTGGCAGGTCCTGGTTGGTCCACGTCGGTAGAAAGATGAGAGAGTCGTCAGCGACCTCAGCCGTAAGGAGGGACACATGGCTCCTTCTGATTGGACTGAGTGAGCTTCTGGCGGGTTATCACACGGATATGACTCAGCACAACTAAACTGCCACAGAGAATCACAAAATTTGGGACGCCCCTTAGTAAGACCCTCCATACTCCCGGTGTTTCGTGGAATAACTGACCCCTTCAGGTGCGGGGCCCGCTGTCGGTGAGTATGGATTAATCGTTATGCTGTGAGCAGCGTTCAGACGAACCGCTGGACTTAATCCTCCATCCCTATCTCTCCTTCCTCAACCTGGCTACGAAGCAGTCCGCCATGGTTGTCTGTTCGAGCTCGTCAAGTGATTACCAAACTCCAGGAATAGATTGACCATCCTCGTGGAGTTTTCCCAGGATGGTAGGGCCTTTTTATCGGGTGTATGAGTCGCTCCTCTGCTATAATCATTTCTCTCCCAGTCGGCTAGGGTTTCGAGAAGGAGTGATGGTGGGTAAGGATTTCTAGTGATTTTTGAGTCAAAGTGACTTGTCAGAGAGCTTCACGATGGGTCCCTGACTCTTGGTATGGCCTCAATTTGATTGCCGAAACACTCCGGCATGGTGCCTCGCCTCAGCCTGAATCTGTCATGGCGAGGAATTGGTGTACACGACTGTCTAATGGTTATGGAAGTTCAATAACGAGCCCCAGAGCATGATTATGCATGCAGAGAGAGATTTACACCATCGATTGAAAAGGTGAGACCTTTCGGCATGGTGAATTGCCTTGGCCTAGGTCTGCCATGGAAATGAATTGGCGATTGAGACTCTCTATTGACCAGAGAAGATAATGATTAGATTGAGGGAATGATGGCATGTGTTCTGAAGGGCACACACAATCAATTTAGTGTTTGTTAGTCCCCATCTGAAGATACCATCTAGATTTAGAATCAACCATGATGGCATGCTATTGGTCATCCTTCCTTTTGCTGTTGCAACTTATTGGTGATGCAGGGAACATTGAAATCGCTTTCTTAGCATGTTGGCATCTCCTTGAGTGTGTATGAACCTCCAATTTCTTCATGGCAGCCTTGTAACATGCTCTCAGCTGAGGTTGAGCCATGGTTGTCCTGATTGCATCCATGTTGCTGACTGAAGGTGGCATGGCAACTTCTGAAGCAAAGTGCTCCATCAGATTGACATGTGAGGTTCTCCAATGCAAGGCTTCTCCTGGCATGATTGAGGTTGTGGTGGTGACTGCCTCTTCCTTTAATGCATTGGTGAGGTGAAGTGTGTGTGACTCCATGAAGCTCCAAAGAAACCTGATGTCCATTTTTGACCTGCTGTCCTTGTTGTTCATGTTTATTGTCCACTTTTTTATTTTTGTTTAGTGTTAAAGGTGTGTACTTAAGTCACAAATACAGCCTGCCTTGGCTTTACTCCTCAAAGGGTTTCTTATGAGTGTAGAATGTAAAGGCAAAATATAAAAAGAGAATAAGTTTTTAGTTTTTCCTTACATTATTTGCTAGATGCCCTTGTTAACTAAATGCATTTATGTACATATTTACATAAACATTTTTCTGTTAATTCCTTACATTTCTGCTATGTGTGTGTGCAACCAATAAAATATAGAAAGAAAAAGAGAGTTGCAAGGAGAACAAATAAACCTTTTACTTCACCAAAGCTGATTACAAGGAAATAAAACGAGTAGTTGCTTACAACTGCAACTGTGAAGCTAATGCTTCTACTAACACACTTTTTTTTAGCTATCCTAACTTAAACAGATTACTCTCTAAACTCACACAACAAGTATATCACTTATGCCTCTTCTAATTGTTATTGCTATCTTTCTCTCGTATCTTTCTGGTGTATGTTGAGGATGTGAGCTTGATTGCTGGGGGTGTGGGTGTGATTCTCGTTGTATCACTGGTCTTTTTTTTCTGCATGGCCACCTAGCATCATATTTATAGAGAGAATGGATCAATCACTGTAGATGGCACCAATTATCCAAGTCTTAAAAGGCTTGGACAATTTTACCCCTGCTGCGTATTTTGGGTATTTCATTACTTCTACACAGTGCCTTACTGTGCCCAATTTATTCATCTTCGGGGAATATTTTATAATCAAGTACCAGTCTCTCTTTGTTCCTTTCTATTGTCGCAGCATCTCCTTTTATTGTTGTCATTAGTGAGGCAGTGTTTATCTTGCAGAAATTAATCCTCTCGATTTTCTAATCAGCTTATTATCTCCAGTTTCAGTTTAGAACAAATACCTTCTATGTGAACTGCTCCTTGATTTATCAATTATAAATCTTCTTTGAACTCTACGGCTTCTCTCATCATATATATATTTTTCATTTTTGAGGAATAGTTGCCTGACTTTACCCCAAGAACAGCTCATACTAATTTTTATCAGTATTTGCAAACCGAGCTAGGCCAATTTACGATTTTTTTCTCCTCTTATTCTACTGGCTTCTCATATGCATGCTTTATTAAATATTGGCATCCATCACGTGTCGCTCATCTTCTGAAATCTGGTGTTGAGTTTGCACACGGCTGTTCCATGGTTCTGATGATTTTATTCCATAATTCCTTCAATTGTCATATCACACATCTCTATTAATACTCCCTGATTGTTGCCTAATCATGAAATTGGATCAATTGGGTTTTATTCTCATCAATTGAGCAAGTCTCAAAATTTCAGGTCTCAAGGGATTGAGCCTCTTCCATCTCAGCTCGACTGCAGGGCATGGAATTGAGCTTATCCATCGGCATTGGGATTCCATCCTCTCACAATTAAATGCCCCGACATCATGGCATGGTGGAGAGGTGAATTGAGGTGTCTAAGCTGTATCTGGCTTCATGTCTCAGCAAGTGTGTGAGAGGGAGAGCCGTGCTTTCCTGTGTATAGCGTAATGATGAGAGGAGACAATGAGATTCCTCTCTCTGTTGCTGGTGTCAGCGGGAATAAAGGGAGGGACTGTCTGGTCATTGAATGCGGGGAGAGAGGTGGTTGCTTCCTTGCGTCAAGGTGCTTGTCAGAGGAAGTTGTCGGAAGAGAGGAGATGAAGGAAATGAACAGCTGGGCCGACATGATATGTGGGCCGTATACTTCCTTTCTTTTTTTTTTTTGATCGGAATGGGCCTTTAGTTCTCCCTTTCTTTTTTGCATATGGGCCGACATGTTTTAGCAAAAAAAGTTGCTTTGGTTGATCCCTGTTGCACAAATCTTAATGCAGTGTTTTCATTCTTTTTCTTTGCCGCAATTTGATGTATAGTCGTACATTTTATGTATAAATATACATAAAGTTATACTACTATTTTGTTTGCATCTCAAAGTGCACTTTCATGGATCCAAAGTATATTGTATGCTAAATTAATATGATTTTATTTTTCACATTAATATTAGAACCAATATAGACATTGGAATTTAGGACTGCTTGGTTTGGCATAACATTGAAATTTTTCTTGGTCATATCCACGAATGTATCCTTCCGATTTATCCGGGGTAATATTTAGGCTAGTCTTAAAATTTATTTATTAATCATGAACCCCTCATTCGATTGCTTATAGTAGCCTCAGAAATTCTTGTATCGTTGTCCGGTAACTATGACGATATTTTAGGGTTCAACACTAACAATATCTTTGTTATTCAATAGAAGGAAGCTAATATCTTACAAGATTTTTACAAGCTAACTGTAAGCTCACAAATTAATTTTTTTCAATAGACTTCCTTATCTGTGAGCTTACAGTTAGCTTGTAAAAATCTTGTAAGATATTAGCTTCCTTCTATTGAATAACAAAGATATTGTTAGATACCCGTTTACATATCTTTCGGTCTCCAGCTAGCAGTAAATTTTCGTTAATTACAACCAATCATCTATATTCAAAATCCTATTTGGAGATTTGCCTCCTACATTCCATGTAGAAACAAAAATCCTACAGATAAGCACATTAAGAAGAATTAGTAGTATTAGATTTTCTTTTTAATAAGAAATAGAAAATCAAATTGCATTTTAAATAGGTACCTATAATTTTGCACATCAGTTACGTGAGCTGTGTTTAAAATGTTATTCATAGTCACTTCTACCCCAATTGTACTTTCTAAAAGATTATTCTATCATCAAAACTGAAAAGCCAGTAAAATATAGATATGTTTTAGATAAATGTTTAAAATGTTAGAAAAATTGAGTACTTTTTAGATAAATGTGGTTGGGAGGACTTTTAGGAAATCACTTTTTTTTTCACTGACATAGCACACATGAAATTCCCCACATTATAATCTAGTAAATTCCCCTTTAATTATGATTTATGAATACTTACAGGAGCTAAATGATCATATTGTAAGGTTAATTAAGTTGTTTTCTCAAATTGTGAGTGCCCCTGTCAATTAATTATCGTCACTTTCCAACCCTCCTTTTACGCAAATCCAAGGAAGAAAAATAAGGAGAAATTAAACGGAAATGCCGGAGAAAAGATTCCAAAATTAGAAAAAAATACGTCCAAATTAGAAGATGAAATACCTTGCACCAGAGGGGTTGCTGGAATGGGCGAGAAAGAATCTAAAGCTAAGATAGCAAATGGGTACACCACAAGGCACTATGTAAATGAAGCAAATCAGTAGGGAACCAAAAAAAACTCCTCCAGACGCTGACGCTCACCCCCCAGTTCTCAATGTACCAGAAATTTGCTTTATACCTTGAGAAATAATTTGTAATTCTATAAGGACTCAACTTTCACTATTTTACCACATCCAGATAATTAGAACAAATTAACAATATTCCTGCTACAATTTCTTGATGGAATGACAAAAATAAAAGGGAAAAGAATGCTAAACGAAAGACTGACAAAAATTTCTTGATGGAATGACAAATCAGCTTCCTCCACGGTCTCAATGTATTTCTCTACATATACACCAACATGGTCTCCAGTTTCGTAACTGAAAAAGAAAGAAAATTTCGGAATTAATTGAAAATTTTGAATGAGATGTACTAACCCTAGCCGCTGCAGCCTTGATTTGTTGTGGAATGTTTCTTATCTGGCCGCGATGGGAAAGTGAGGAGGGGGAGCGAAGGTGAGATGGGAACGGAGCGAAGTTGGGGGCAGCGAAGGTGAGACCGGGTTTCTTTTCTGAGATTTGTTTCCATTTCCGAGCAGCGAAGGCAGGGATACCGCGAGGGGAAAATGAGGAGGGGGAGCGTGTTTCCTTTTGTGAGAAGAGAGACGGGCAAAAAAATGTTGACAAAAAATTAAAACACGAAGCAAGGGATCGAACAAGCGTGTTTTAGAAGCGAAATCACAGAGGCATACCATCCAGCAACTTGACTTATTTGTGTGTAAAGTCGACTCCTTTATAAAAATAGCAATCCAAACCGTACACCATATTGATCAATGGTTTATTATGATGCTAACAAAATTGTTTGGACCCCTTTGTGTGAAAAAATACTGACCTTGCTAAGGGTGCTTTATAAGTAGTAGAGATAAGTATTACGGATTCGAGTGCCAAGCTCTTGGTAAGACTGGTTCTGGTCTTGCAAGATCCATACCTCAAGCTATGGATGCGTGCCGAAAAACGTGTACTCAAGCCTACTGCAGAAAGGAGCTTCCTAACAAAAGTAATTGTGTCCGTTGTCTTCGTCGTACCCCAGCGTGCGTTTCTATCGAATGCACAATTAATTATTAAGATCGTTGACTACCTACTGATCACTCTTTCTTTACTAATCCAGTTCTTTATAACATGTATTATTCAAGCATGATAATGTATTAATCACCTTGTAAGAGTGTTCGTGTATTATCTTTACGGTTAAACACCAGGGATTGGGTTGCTTTATTGTTTTCCTTAGTGCCACCATATACGACTTAATGGTGTTCTTAATTTTCTGATCCATCATAAATTGTTATCTCATGTTATCTTTCTCTTATAATTTTTGTAATACCAGACATTGTAAATATTAAATATATATATATATATATAGTTTTGCTATATGGTGAGTTGCAACTCACCAAATCCGTGAGTCGTGCTTAAAATTTCAAAATTTATTTCAAAAAATGACCGATTCAAACCATCTAATACAACATCCCTATTGAAATCTCCATGCACACAAAATTTTATATATTTTTTATTTTGTAAGTATTTATTTCGGATTTTTAAAAACTGCTGTTTTTGAACGGTTCAGAACTAATTAGATTAATGATTTTCTAAAATTTTGAAAAAAAAACCTAAAAATTTTGAAAAAATATAAAATTTGGTCTGCATGAAGATTTCAATAGGGAGATCGTATTAGACGGTTTGGATCGGTCATTTTGAACTAAATTTCTGAATTTTAAACGCAACTCACGGACCCTTTAGTGAGTTTTTACTCACCATAGCAAAACTCTATGCTACTTAACTATTCTTTTTAAGAAATTTTCATCGGGATTATGCTTGCATGTGAATTGCATGGTTTTCAATACCCTACCGGCATCCATACCGGTCAGTGATCGAAACCCAGTATTTTCCCGAAATTTTCCGGTATTTTCTCTCTAAATATCGGATACCGCCATTTCGGCCACCGTTCCGGTATCCAATATTATCGGAATTTTTCGGTAAGCAGTAGGGTATTGAAAAACACTGGTGAATTGTGGTATTTAAATTTTACATATCCCAGATAGCAAAATTACTATTAAGGAAGCAAATCGGTCATTAAGTAGAAATAAGAATTTAAGTGAGACGTGACCCAATCAAGCTCCATCATTCTGGGTTTTTTTTTGTTTTTAAGAATAACTGACGACTCTTTTTAATTTTTTTGTAATTAAAAGATAATCTAATAATATTGAAAATTATAAACAATTCAAATAACAGTTATTTATTCTTATGCTCTAAACTAAAATTCTATCAGATCTTAGATCTTAGTAGCGGCAATTAATAAATGCATAGCCGCAGATTGATTATAAATTAATGCATAGCTTTCGGCAGCTGGAATTAATTGAGGAACATGATCAATTAATTATGCTCGGGAGTTATTTTTGTGATATTGCTCGTCTGCATAAAAAAGTATGAGAGACATCTCAATGTGGACCTGATGCACTAATAATGGGCCTATATATCATGCAGAATCGAATATATTAGAAAGTCACAAAAGTTCATATTGACTGAGCAGGGACATTTAATTTGCAAGAAATAAAAACCTTTTGATTTGTAATTCTTTACATTGACAAAAGATTTTTATATTTTCAACATCTCAGGCAGCCGATAAATGAACTGTCAAGACTAACAGCTAGGTTTTTTCAGTTAAATTCGGTTGACCAGGTCCCAATTATCAGAAAAGTACTAATGCTATTGGTTATTTTATATCATATCATTATATTTAGATAAATTTGGTGAGATAAAGTCAAGAGTCTTTTTTTTTTATCCCAAACAAGTTGGATAGGCATATTGAAGAAATTTAATAAAATAATTTAACGTAACAGTAAAATACAACAGAAATAAAAAAAAAATTGAGGACATGAATACATTTTGCATAAATTGTGGAGGATTTATATATGCTGATTAGGAGGTTATGAATTCTGGATTTGCAGCAATTATATACCTCTATCTCTATCTCTATCTCTATCTCTACTATATTAAAAGCACCAATGGAAGGGTGTAAACCTTCAAATCAAGGGTGTATCCAACTCTTCAATTTTTAATCTGAACTATTTATAATTTAATCTATGCACCAGATGTCTTCAAATGAAGGGCTAAATTTGTCCATTGACCTTTCGTTTGGAGCGGAAAATATTTAGCGCAGATAGAACCAGCGGCTCTCACTCGCACCTCGGTTCGAATCCTCTATGTACACTTTATTTTTTTTTAATTATTATATCTGATAATTTTGCTCCGTCAAAACTCCGACCCCATACCCCACACACAAATAGTGAAACAGAGAACCAAAAATCGCCATCGATGAAGTCGTCATTTCTCTTGCCGATCTACCTTCTAAATAGTGGGACCCACCACTTCCGTCCCCTAATCCTAATCCTCTACTGCACCGGAAAAAGGCCACCAGGCGCAAAGCCGCCAACTACAAGCCTATTATCCACCGCCGCTCTCTCGCTCCAATCTGATCCGAACAGATGCCACGTATAGTGCTGATAAACTGTACGGGGTGTGGAACAGAAGCCGTCAGATGAAAAGGCGCTGATGATCTTCCTTCGCGGAAATAAATTTTGAAATTTTGTCCACACCGTTTCAGTTTTAATTTTGAAATTAGAATCTCCTCCTTCACCCTTTCGCTCGAAGAAAATTTTCGCTTCCCTATTTAAACTAAAATGTGACAACCCAAACGAAGGAAGTGAAGGAGAACAAGACCCAACATAATTACTTGCGGTGGCCAGTAGATTGAGGTACTCTTTTCCTATCTTTGTACTTCTCGATTGACAAATTCTATGGTGAAGGAGACATTAGTATTTGATCATTTTTTGTGGGTTTCAGATTTTATTTATTGATTTTAATACATAATCCTGCTCTCCTCTCTCCAAACCCTAAGTACCGCTTCAAGCCTTTCTGTATTCCATTATTAATAGTTTTCTTCAAATTCATTGGTTTCATAATCTTTCCTACATATATATATTTACATTAGAAATGCATGGATAGAGAGTTTAAAATAATAAGTTAATAGTTACAAGAACAGGTGAAATATAAACCATTAATAGGCATAGTATTGTATTGTACTGGTAAATATGTTTAGAAATTAAATTTAATCTTCTGATGTTTAGTATTTGCAATTATGTGTTGCTTTTTAAAGAGGGAATTTTTTTTATTTTTCAATTTTGTGGTAGTCTGTTGCGGCTTTGGGTTAAGGGAATTTGGATAGTGGTTTACGAGTTAGGGTTACTTTGTTTAAAAAAAATTAATTTAATCTTCTCAAATCTGTGATATATATTCCTCTTTAATTGGGAAGTGATATCTCGACCACCTGGATATGGTTTTTTTAAAGGTTGTTGACTTGTTGCTTTGTTGCTTTTGCAAAGAAAAGTATAACAGATGATTATAACAAAAAACAAAAATTCTGATTTTTTTTATCGGATTATGTTTCAGAGACTACAAGTGATATACAAATCTTCAATTTGGCGATATCATCAGGAATTTCGATACCTAAGTGAATTTTCTTGTTTGTTTAAATCTATCAATTACCGATTAAGAGTACAAGACCTTGGTAGAACATTCTTGAATACTGTACTAGAGTTACCCTTCTATTAACTCAAAATCTCATGTATGTCCATCAGTTAATTATACAATTAAAAACAAATTATTTATGAAAATAACTCTTTTACCTTGCAGTAAACAACAGCGTCCATGCGGTAAATAGTTCAATAGATAGACATGAATTGTTATTTAGACTAAAATACTATTTTTTTTACACATGATGTTTTTGGCGGGAGGAAGACGAATAAGTCTCTTTATTCATCCAGCCAAGAAGAGGCAGCTTAGCAAACACATGAATATCAATTGTTTTGTTATTTGTTGCTGCTGCTTTTCAAGTCACACATACAGCTACATTTAGGTTTTTACTAAATTTGTAAATATCAGTTGAATTCAAGCAATTGGGAGCATTGAATAACTCTTTTAGTTGCTATTTTAATTCTTTTCCCTATTATTTTCAGATCAATTGGGAGCATTAAAGGAGAACAATAATGGATAAGAAACCTCTTATATATAGCTTTGTCGCCAAGGGGACAGTGGTGTTAGCTGAGCACACCTGGTTTTTTGGAAATATCAGAACAATTGCGATTCAATGTTTGTTCCTTGTAATGTAAAAGCAATACAGTACCGTACTTTCATATGAAAAGAAGTTCATTTTGCATTTATATTTCTAATGATATAGTGTTTCTCATGGTGGCCAACAATGCATTGGGATTGAGTGCACCATTTCTGTTTCTAGAGAGAGTTAAGGAAGATTTTGTGCAGCAGTATGGGTCAGATATAAATGACGAGGGGCACGACTCACACCTTTTCAGTATCTCTTATAGTCTTGACTGTAATTTTGGGTACTATATGTGACTCAAAACTTCTTAATTATTTTTTTTCAGATATGAAACCAATTTAATAGGCCACATTAAAGAGAAAAATATAGGCTTATATATGAGTTATTTTAGAAAAAAAATAATGGTAATGATGTGAAATGTTACCTCACAAATGACTAGGCCATGACTGAAAGAGCATATGCAGTATTGCATAAACGACCTAGAGGAAATGAGCAAGCTAACATATCTTACAAAGATGAAGGGTATCATGATGGATAACATTGAAATGGTTCTAGATCGAGGTGAAAAGATTGAACTTATTGTTGACAAGACTGAAATCTTACATTTTCAGGTGCACATTAGTCATAGTTTCTGTTCTACTTTTTTTTTTTTTTAATTTGGTCAATTTCAACTACATGTAGAGATTAAATTTCAAGAAGAACCTCTTTAAAAAAATACTAAAGAACATGTCATAACTTTTAAGTTAGTTGTTCGAGCTATGTTATGATTGACTGTTTCTCGAATATAGCAGGCACCTACATCCAAACTCAGCAGCCGCATGTATGCAATTAGGGACATGCAAGCTCCAACGAACATGGATTCTCCCATGCTTTTCTTGGTAATTACCTATTTCATATTTCATATGTCATAAAAATACAATTATTCCTTTCTCAGAGTAATATATACCCATCTCTTATTGTTTAGCACTTAACTTGATACTTATTTATACTTATTAACTACTAGATGCAACCACTTCATCAGTTGAACACAATAGATGCTGTAGATGGACGAGGGGGTCAAACCTTGCATCCCAATGGAGTTGTGAGGGACGTTCAAGTCTCTCCAAGGTAAATTTTTAGTAACAAGAGTAAGCACTTTGTTTTCCCATTTAATCAATAATATTCGTATTAAGTTGAAATGCTTCAATAGCTTTCATATGGCATAGGTTAATCCAGGAAAGAATCCTGATCCAACTGTAGGTGGTCAGTGGTCACTATTAAGTTACTAATTATAGTATTAAGTATTGAATAAAATGAAAAATATTGAGTATCGAGCATCGAATAAAATGGAAAACTGGAAAGTGCATGGCATTGCACATTTCTAGGAAGATCTAATGATAAAAATTATGTAGAGAGGTATATATGGAATTGCAAGAATAATTGCATAAAGGTTTTCCTCTGAAGTGTATAAATGAGTTCGTTTAAGCATTCTGACTTGGAAATATGTTCTCTAATAGTATCACTCAAAATAGAAGCATATGTGATATAATGGATGTTTTTTCATGAATTTTAGACCAAATAGGAATGAGTTAAAATTCGAGCATGTGGCACAGAAATTCTCACTACCAATCAAAGAAGCAGCCAAAGATCTCAAGGTATCCATGTCAACACTGAAATTTAGGTGCAGAGAGCTAGGCATCCCGAAGTGGCCATATAGAAAAATTCAGAGTTTGGAAACTCTAATAGAAACTATGCTAGAATTAGAGCCTTTTGGATTTCATCATATGATCAGCAAGGTTCGAGAAGAAATAGAAGCCATCAAGTTAAATCCCACATTAGAAATAAAGTATGAAACCGAGAGGCTTAGGCAAGAGATTTTTTACTCCAAATACAAGCGACGAAGGACATCTGAATTAACTTCATAGATATGTACACGTTGTGTCTCAAATGATATTATACTAAGAGGAATTATATATCTTGAATTATTTCTTGGATTAATTTGTGTCGTTCAAATTAGCATTGTGTGATTGTGTTAATTGTAATGAATTTCTGTGTGAAGCTGGTTGTATATGAAACTTAAGGGGGCCCCACAGATTTAGATTTATAATATGCTAGAATTGAAATACACTGCATACAAGTTTGCATGCAAGTTTGCTAACAGTGACAACTTGTTTACTAAAATGCCCTGGACTAAAATGTAGAAATGTAGTCTCTTCAAGAATATTGATTTGAGAACTGTCCAAAGGTTGACAACGTAGTATAATTAATTTCTTAAGGAGATGGTGACAGTGATGTAGTATGATAATTGAAATTTTCTGGAGCCTGTTGACCAATTGAGTAGATGTTTCTTGTACAAATTGAGCTGACGCATTAACTAAAGGACTGTATAAAAGCAAGTTAGATTTGACATGATATTAAGGTCTGTTATGTATAGTCCTTATAAGGTAAGCCCTATCTGATTCTCTTGGCAGCAAGGAAGTAATTGTAAAAAAAGAAAAGATAAGGATTTATGTGAATTTTCTAATTATTGCTAAACTAACAATATTACTTTCCTGCCTATTATCTTTTGAAGATAACTTCTCTTACCATTTTACAATGATAGTGTTAACCGAGATAATAAAAAATGTAGGGTCTGTTTGTAAATTGAAATCACTAGAAACTAATAAGAATTGTAATATAGAGCAAGTGCAGGGATACCATTTTACGGCACTTTACTTTTACTTTTGTTTGAAAAGATGGATACTTATAATAAAAAGTAATGTCAGCAGGCTACTTAGATTGAGTAGTTCATATTAAGGTGCTAATCCAACATTTCCTGCCCTTTGTTAATAATACCCTTGCAGTAATATAAAATATGTGGATTTGTTCGTAAAATAATTTAAATGGTCAGATGTCGGCAGGAATTATACTATGAAACAAGTCCAGGTGTATAACTAGAACATGACTTTCATTTCTCCTTCTATTACTACATGATTGCCTCTGCATATGGTTAAAGCTTAAGCCATGTAAAACAATGTAAATGATGGTATGTTCTCATTCTCTGCATATGTACTCACACGATTCTAATAAACTCAGCCTCATGAACTGCGACAGCGTCGATCGTCCAAAAATGAAAACTGATGTCGCTATCATCCTCCGCCCACACATTGGGTGGGCACTGCTGCTAGTATATATATATATATATATATATATATATATATATATATATATATATATATATATATATATATATAAAGAGAGAGAGAGAGAGTTTAGCTATGGTGAGATGCATCACAAAAAAATTTCTGTGAGATGCGATCAAAACTCATGAATTTGGTTCAAAATGATCGATCCAAACCATTCAATATGATCTTGCTATTGAAATCTTATTGTAGACCAAATTTTGCATTTTTTCAGAATTTTTAAGTACTTTTTTTCGGATTTTTAAAAATAACAGTTTTTGAACGGTTCTGAACTAATTAGATTAACAATTTTCTAAAATTTCAAAAAAATACTTAAAAAATTAGAAAAAATGTAAAATTTAGTTTGCATGGAGATTTCAATAGAGAGATCATATTAGACGGTTTGGATCAGTCATTTTGAACTAGATTCTTGTGTTTTGATCGCATCTCACGTAAAATTTTTTGTGATGCATCTCACCATAGCTAAACTCTCTCTCTCTCTCTCTCTATATATATATATATAGAGAGAGAGAGAGAGTGGGGGGGATGATATACTACACGATGAAGTATTGAGGCCTCATACACCGAACGTCTATGTCTTTGGATCGCTTTAAAATTCGTGCACCAGAGGTGCTGATTTCTCCGAACTCTCTGTCAGTTTTAAAATTTTTCGTGTCTCCTCTGACCATTTTCGTCTCTCTCACAGAGGAAACGATGGTTTCACTTTCTCTCCCCTTCCCAAAAAAATCATGAAAACCCTAGCGGTCCTCTCTGCCGCTGCCTCCTCCCTCCGTCGCCACCTCCTCTCTCTACCTCAACTAACTAAACTAGAGATGTTGTCGATCTCTCTCTCGTGAAAACCCTAGCGGCTTATACTTCTTTGCTGTCAATAACCCCCTCGCCTCTAACTCCTGAACTGCTCGATCTGTTAACAAGCATTTGGATCAATTTAGAGTAAGTCATCTTTACAAGTTATTAGTACATGTATTACCAATTTGGATCAACAACAAGCATTTTTATAAAAAATTTGATCAATTTTGGGCGTTTTCCATTGAAAAAATCGGATACGGGAGCTTTTGAAATTAGAAATTGGGTAAGCATTTGTATCAATTGGGTAAGTACTTGACGTGGGATATAAGATGTGTCAGTGCAATTGATGTGCTTTACCAGTGTCGGACGATATGACACTAAACTTCTATGCTAAGGGTGTTCAGACAATATTGGAAGGCAGTTTCAGTTTTATGAATTTTTGTTAGCTGCTAAGCCTTATTCTCTTTTAATCTCACTTTAGGTTTCCTTCAAGAGAGAAGAAAAGAAGAATGCTATGGAAAGAGAGAAGAAAGCTATGGAATGGAAGGAAAAAGTTTTCATTTAAAATTTTTAATATAGTTGTTTTATCAGTTTTAGTGACAACATTGTTGTTTGGTTGATAATCTTTGTTTGTAAAGGATAATTAGAATGCTTGTAATAGCTGCTCTTGTTTGTACTAATCTAATCTTTCTAATTTTATCTTCCTGTGTACTTATCATTTATGCTTCCAATTACGCACAACATTTAGAGGTACTTGTTAATCATACTTTGTAGTTTCTGTTTGTAAGCTATCTTTTATGTTTGTAATTGATTAATAACAAAATGAGCACACATCTATACCTATCATCTTGTGTACCTATTTGTAATTTGAACACATATCATCAAAATGCACACACACATCCTGCTTGTAATATGAACAAATCATCATCCAATCCTGCACTTATCATATATATATGCTTCACTGTGCCCATATCATCCTAACAGACCATCATTTCAAAATAGATATTATCGAGTACATATCATCATTTGAACGGGGATATAAAATGAGCTTTTACTATTCATTCTATTACTAAGTCTACACAGAAACTATCCATTATCTCCAAGTCTACACACAATAAGCTTGCTTGTCATCAAGTCTATCTATTTCTATCACCAAGCCTAAACAAAATGAGCTTAATAGTCATCACTTCTATACAAAATGAGCTTACCATTTTATATCTCGTATTTATATTTCTATTTTGGCCGGACTTTACACTTAAATCATGACTCAACCCATTATGTTCACTGTATTTTTATACTATATTCGCCAAGATTAGGTATTGCCGCCACTTCTCAATTGTTTTGTAGATTTTTAGTGGAATCGACTCAATATCTCAGTATTTTGGTGCAAATGGAGCAAAACAACCACATTGGAATCGGTAGAAAGGCCTCACACAACATGCCTCAGCTTTATTCAAGCCAGATGACTTATTCTTTGCCCACATATCTCTCAACCTGAGCCAAAATTAGATCATGCGACTAGGCCTGCGGCCTTAGCTAGTCACGTGCGACTACTGGATCGTATTTGGAAAGTTTATAGCGAAGGAAACTCTGATTTTTGGCGATTTCTCGACAAAGGCAACTCTCCCTGGTGCCCTAGCATGCCTCTCACTACCATATAAGGCCATCCTTGCCTTGAGGCACGGGTCTTACCTTACCTACCGCGTTCCCTACCCCCATCAGCCCTCGTTCTTTCCCTGTTTATCCATAATGGTGCAAGATTCCACCAAATTTCAGAAAAGCTCGACCATAAAAGCGACCTTGGAGCAGTTTGTGACGCGACGACGGTGCAGTTGATCCATACCACGTGGCCTACCAGGACTCCACTAGTTTCATACCACGATTTCAAGGAGTATTGTTGTATTTCATCTTGTCTTTTTGATATTTGGAAACTTATGGAGTTTGTATCTTATTTTTGCATGTTCATTATATGTTTTGCGGCTATGTTAGGCTAATTTTATCATGTCTTGGGATGTAGGAGTAGTTAATTAATTAAGGATGTAGACTTGATTTATGCTTGATTATTATTGTGATTTGCTTGTTGGTATTTCATATCTTATTGAATAGCTTATTGACCATTATCTCCAACTTGATGAATGCAGACATCTAGGTTAGGAAACTAAATATTTGGATTAATAAGTTCAGTAAACAAGACTATCATGAGGTAGGTTAGAAATCGAAAGATAAACCAGCTTAAGTTGCAAGACGAAGTTTCTAAGTAACAAAGTTAGTTAGATATCTCTAGAACTACAACATGTGAACTTGATCAATTTGACCAATAACGAAAGTTTAGGTTGCGATTCAAGATGTGTTAGGTTAGTACAATTACCAAATCCTTGTCCAAAAGACGAAAGTTGAGGATTCGCGAGTTTAGGTTGTTAGAGATATGTCCTAGAAGCCAATCAATTGGTGGCTATTACATTAGTTTATGTTATTGATGATACTTGATCATTCGTTCCTAGAGTTTATTATTGACAGATCATTCAGGTTGAGGATCTGAATTGTAGATCTCTGTGGATCATTCGTTAGAATGACAATAATATCTCTAAAGAGTCCATAATCTTGATAATTAACAAGGACCATTAATTATTATATAAGATTAGTATGCAAGTTAAGGGATGATTACGTTGTAGAAATCATAGGTAAGGAGTTACTGACTTAATTGCATATGTGTATGTTATTGGAACATAGCACATGACATGACCTAATGAAATAAATGTATGGATTGTGTTATGTGTTATTATTTATTTCATACGTACTTGATTATGAGTTTGAGATGGTTCAATTTCTCCACATGAGGATAGGTTCTATATATATCGTCTAACGCTGATTCTTGATAAGGGCTGCTATACGAACTTTATTTATGCTCTCTTGAATTGTGCGGGGAGAAACTGGTCATCAAGGCAACTATATGTCCCTCATTAGTTCACCTAGTGAGTGATGATATTTACTGGTGATAAGGCCTGATATAGTGCAATAAGTATACGGCCTGATAAAGCCCAGTAAGGCCCGATAAGGATCCAGTTCAACATAAGGCTACCCTAATTAGTCACTATAAAAGGGCTCTCCTCCAACGACCTTGGGGGGACCCTCCCTTCGATCTAAAAACTTCATCCTCCTGAGCGACTCCTTTCCTTCTGCATGGGGCGGTTGGTTGGCGGAAGGAAAGCCGGGCCATTCCCTCTAAAAACTTGCTACCCTAGAAGTGGTAACAATGGCGCCCACCGTAAATTTCACGGCTTAGAAAGATCACCGGAGGACCACCAGTCGCCCCTCTGGCTTATTTTTACGCCACCTCTTTCTTTTCAGTTGATACTTTTAAAAAACCACTGGTTTGCTTTACCATGAGGGAGGGATTAGGGGGCTCGATTGAAAATCTGCTTCAAGGGACTTCCAGTCCTCATCTCTCTCGATCGATCTTCTTTCTTGTACTCATCTCCTCACTTTTCTTCTCTCCCACCTCAAAACTGAGATTGGACCTTCTCAGATCTGCTCTCACAAGAGGTACCGATCAGTTCCTTCTCGTCAGAATCCACACCAAAGAGAAAGGTGATGATCCTAGGCGCCGTCGGAGATATCGAACAGGACCCCGTCGCTTCCACACACTCCCTCTAATGGGTACACATGATGCTGCTGCTGACGTCAACCACATCAACAACCATGCTGAAATCGATGGGGAGCAAGCGATAGCGCCCCTTTCCCTCTACTCGCCCAGCTACGATTAACAACACCTCTATGTCTCCTGCTCTATATCGAGGGGTGTAGGAATTTGCTGCACATTTTGATAAGGAAATTTCTATTCTCAATATATGCAAATAGTTCGATATTACATATGAACATTTCAAGTTTAAATTCTGTCGTGCTCCATTACAACACTTTAACATACTCGATTATTGACTCTTTTCCCCTCGAAAGGAATGGAAGGTTGCAACTGATTTATTAATTCAAAGTTCTCTTGATCACGCTTTAGCTAATTCTTATTTGTAGTACAATCAGATTGTCACCCAATAACTGGATAATGTTGATGTCATCTTGTTGCCTTTCTGGGACACCTTTGGGGATATTAATCGTTTAGCTTGACAACATTATTCTTCTCCCAAACAAGAAAATTAGTTGTCATTATTTACCCTGGAACAGATCCGCAAAAGGTATATGGAAGGTTTGTCATTATAAATTTGGATTTTCTTTCAATGAATAGTTTCATAAAAAGCTGAAAGCATGATTCAGTCCATATGGATTTGCTTGCTTATAACCATTATTTGTTGTACATATAGAAGCATTTCGTACTGATAACAAGTGGTAGTTGTGTGGAAAATCATGTAGTTTCTTTCAACAGATCTGTATTATGACAAGCCATATCCCTGCATCAATTCGAAGTATATATATATGTAAAAAAAAATGCGCAACTCGTCGTGCTAATCACATTATACGATGACTTGGGGTTTAGATAATTTTTATTTAATAGGAGCTGAAGAGTTCCCATGTCCAGAGCTGATGCCGGGACACCTATAAATAGGCGGGTTACCCCACAAACACTTTCATCCCAAGAGCGCCCCATTCTTCTTTCCTCTTCTCAAGATCTTAAACGCCTTCTTTCTTCCTTAAGACAAAAAAAAAACAAAACAACAAAGCAAACACAAACAAGAGCTTGAGTAAAAATGGCAAAAAAAAAAAAAAAGGAGAGAGAGAGAGAAAAGAGCAGAAGGTATAGTAAAGCAGCTGATGAGTCCGGAAAGGTATAGTAGAACAGCTGAGGTAAAATCCCTCCAGTTGTATACTAAACCTTCCCTATCGGCGGGTAGCCTTGCTTGATCGTGTGCGCAAGCAAGACATCCGTCGAGTGGGTTTGGGCGGCGGAACCAAGAGTCAATGAAAATAACAAAACTCAGCCGTTTCAAGCCCACATAAACGAAGACGATGTCGGTGACAGAGCTTTGCTGCAAGCTTGCCCTTCAATGCAGGCGACCTTACCATATCTAAATTAGAGGTCGCCCTCGAATAGCCGATCGCCAACCGTCAACGACAGATGGGGAACGCTCGGCGCGAGAAAGGGGACAAGCTTATATCACGGGTCAATTCCTTTGGAGAGGAAAGAGCAAGATCGCCGCGGACACCTCGTCAAAGGAGGTATCAACTTCAACGCCAATCAATGGCGCGGCGATGCACACTTTCTACATAACCAAAGGGGCCCAAACCAACGCAGCGTCGTCTTCAAGCGTGATGGTAGAAGAGAGTAGCTCTCTAGTCGACCTCCATCACGGTGGAAGGGGAGTCATGAGGACAAAAGAAAGACAACATCCCTTATATGCAATGACTCCCCGCCTTCCTTTTAGTTAGGAAAGAAAGTCAACATCCCTTAGCCTCATTAGGCATGTATCACCAAGGATATGATATAATGTACTTTTATGAAAAATAATGAATTCAAGCCTGTTCATACATCATCTTCTTTTAAATTACTACTTGCATGTGCTTCATCTCTTTTCAGACTTCGTCTATGCTATGTTATGTTTTCGTCGCACTTAACGTCCTAACATCGTCGATTTTCTTACTTTTGTCAAACACGCACTCTTACTTACGTTTCACAATGAGTTCAAATCTTGTCTCACGCATTAACTTCGTCACTTCCCTCGTTTCTTCTATGTGATATTTATCGTCAAAATCTTGACTTACTTACGCAACATCAAGTCGCAGTGACAACAAACAGCAACAAAGCAATCACATAATCCAAGACACAGCAACAAAACAATTATATAATCAAATCGCACGAGATAAGTCTTTTAAAGAAAGTACCATAATCCAAAAAGTTCACGTTTACATAATAACATACAACAAATGATGAAACATGGAACAGTAAACAACAAATGATGAAACATGGAACAGTAACTCATGGCTCTCCATCTACATCACCGCCTAAAGAGCCACCAGGGAGACTAAAATCACTTAGTTGGAGATCTGGATGAAGCAAGTTATACTCCCTTTGCTCATTCATCATCTGGTCAAATTGCTCGAAAATGTTAAGTGACCCTGCCCCCTCGGCATGATGCGGGGAAAGGCGAGCAAGGTCTTCAGCTAATTCGGCAACAGGCCCAGCCTCCCCAAAGGTGTTTACCCCCGCAGACCTCTCCTCGTCAGAGCCTTCCTCGTCTTCGTCTTCGGCTTCAACCTCCTCCTTAGAAGGACGAGTTATGTCTGAAGGCCAAACAGCGCCAGAACTCGACCAGGGGTAGCGAGGAGTCAAGAGAGGTTTTGTTACTTCCATACCTAACTCTACCACTCGGTAACCTTCCTCATCTTGGCAAATAAGATCGCCACTTTCCTCATCCCAACGACACTGCGACAAAGCGACGTCAGGCTCTGGCGCAGTGTCCATAATCCCAAACTCCTCCCGGGTGAACGGATAGTATTGACGCAGCTGATCACATTTCAGCTTCAGCATGTAATGAAGACCCCCGCAAATGAGGCGGGTAGCTGCAGCTTGGGCACCTGTGGATTGAAGGAAGGCCTGAAGAAAGTCATGGGAAGAGGGGACTTCTCCCTTATCAGTACAAATCTCTTTGCCTTTGGAAGTGGCAGGGAGAGACTTCAATCTCTCTATCTCGGCTTGCAGCTCAACAAGACGAACGGAAGATTCCTGCAACAGCGAGGAGGTCTGGATAACCTCCGAATGTAGCTGGGCCTTTTCAGACGCTAGCTGATCCTTTTCGGCCTTCACCCGAGACACCTCTTCACCAAGACCTGCCAATTCTTGGTTCTTTTTCTGAAGCTCGTTCAGCAATTCCTCAGTTTTCTGTTCCAAAGCCTCATTGGCTAACTTCAACTTCGCCAACTCAGCTATTCGCTCTTTCTCTTGGCGCGCTACCTTCTCGCATGTTTTCTTCCAATCTGATATGGCCCCATCTCGTTGGAGAATAAGCTCTTTGGCTTTCTCCAGTTGTTGGTCGCGTTGATCCAGCGATATTTGCGCTACAGACAGCTGATTCTGAAGGTCAACATTGACGCGGGAGGCGCGGCTCAGCGTCTCAGACATCAGGTCTTTGTCCGCTTCAGCAGTCTGCGCACGAACCAACAAAGTATCCTGGGCGGCGGCAAATTTTTCAAACAACGCAGTCATTTCAGCCTTGTCTTCGTCAGAAGCGCGGTTCGCAAACGAGAATTGCGACAGATCCACCTTGAAGCCCCAGTCTGATTCTTGCTCTCCACGAAGCACGCGAAGCTCTTTGTCGATTTGGGCATTCCTTTCCGCCAAAGAATATAGCGACTTCATCCAAGCACTTCCAAAATTGCGAGAGTGACCATGGACACTCGCCTGGAGACATCCCAACTCCATCAGTAAAGAGTGCATCCGCATGAACTTCTCCTCCATTGATAAGCCAGTAAGCGAATTACTAATTTGTGGACATAGGTCCAAAGACACGCGATGCAGGGAGGCAACAAGACGAGGCACCTATGCATTTAAGCAACTTCGTTATTTAAAAAAAAAAAAAAAAAGAGAGAACGATGAGGATGAACAAGATAAACAAAGAGTGAAACCTGAATTTTGGAAGGATCCACGTTTATACCAGGGAGGCGCAGAGAAACTTTCTCATCTTCATGAATATTCCCGACGCGAGCTGTGCGCCAAGAATCATCCGGAGTAGTTAGGCGACGCTGGGAAGAAGAGGAAGGATGAGCCGGCGCAGTTTGTTCACCAACAGGTGTCTTCCCAGATGTTTTTTCGAATGTCTGCCTTGGTGCGGCAGGCATCGCCAATTCACCACCAACGGACGATCCAGGGAAGTCTGGGGGAGTTGGCGATGAATGTTTCGAGGAACCTTCGACACGTTTTCTCTTTTTAGTTTCCTTTGCCGCCGATCCTCCCTCGGCCAACACCCTTTCCGCTGGGGCTTTCTCAAATATTTGCGCGGTTTTGGGATGTTGAGAAGTGCGAGAAGAAGCAGGCTTAGAACCCTTAGAGCCGCCCCCCTTAGCAATCCTAAACATTGCAGAGGCCTTGGGGACGGAAGTAGGCGCCTTTTTGGCAGGAGGAGCTTTTGTGACAGGAAGAGCCTTAGTAGTTGGAGACTCGATCGGCGGTGGTGATCCTTCCCCTTCCTCTTCAGGAGGAGGAGAATAGTTAAGTTGCTGCAGGGGTAGCTCCTCATCTGCGCCAGCATCAGGCTCGATGCATTCAGCGAAGGTGCGATCATCTGCTACAGGGCTCCCCCCGTCCCAACACAGCTGGTAGCCCGCCTGAGAGGTTCTACCCAGATGGGTTATTATGGCATATTCATCCTCGGTAGGTTCTGGGAATTCTACCTTGGTGAATCCAGTGGAGGTCATGTTCCAATCCAAACAGATGCCCATCCTATCCATTAAGGTCCCTCGATGATCCGCCAAGATACACAAACCCTAGCAAATGACAAAGGGGTCGATGATCCGCCAAGATACACAAACCCTAGCAAATGGCTCAAGATCGATGAAGGCGCATACATTCATTCTCCAACATCCCAAGAAGGTAGAAATGAAGATAGCCAGCCACAAAGCATTCTCTGAGACCCATGGTAGTATTGCAATGCTCGAAAGTCTCTTCATTTCAAGAAGAATGACAACCATGGGAGCCATGAGACTAACCAAAAGACGCCAGAGCATGTTTGCAGTTTGGTGTAAGAATTGGGAATTGATGAAGGAAAGTGATGAAAAAGTCCTCCATATATATATAGGCAAAATAAGACATTCAAGCCCCAAGAACATAACCCGGAAAAATGGGGTATGTCACATGCGCATCAAGTATAGTAGCAGACAAGGAAGTGACGGGAGTCTCCCGGATGAATGATATGTCGAATACAAACAAAGACCGACAGAAAGTAATGATGGTTCGACATAGGGTGGACCAGTGCTTAGCAAGGAATTGATTCATAGATAAAAAGAGGGTGACTAATGCTAAGAAATCCTGCTGGGCCAAGATTTCATGGGCCTTTGTCAAGAAAATGTTCCACGAAGAAACCGATATCTCGGAAGAATTTTAAAAGGGCATTCCACGAGGACCACAAAATGTTGACTACAGATGCTGTTAAAAATCATGTCTTATATTAAAGGGATGGCTTGCCGCGAGGCAACATGAGATATCTCTTCCACAACAAAAATTTCCCGAAACTCCAGAAAATTCCACAGCCAAGTCTCTACAAAATAAAAGGGCCTATTGATAGTGCCGGCCTTAAACCTACTATCACCGGTGAACGTTCATCCTACCGGTTTCGAAAACGATGAACGAGGGTTTTGGCATTTTGTCCCTTAAACAAAATAAATAACATATTCCCATTTCTTATTATATTTTGCAGGTACATGGAGCAGCTGAAGCTTTATGTCCCTAACGGAAAATAAGGAGCGTCTTGCATTATAGCGACATAAGACGTTTCCTCCACCAAATATATATCCTAAGCACCACAAAATCTACAAGCCTAAATTTCACTTTCAAAATGGTCAATTGTTGGAGTGAGCCATAATTCAACCAACACCGGTAAGTTCATTATACCGTCACTAAATAATGAACAGGGTTTTATGTATTTTGTCCCTAAAACAAAATAAAGGCATGAAAAAAGTAAGGGGAGATGAACAAATCAATCACCAATCGCGGCATAGCATTCATAAAATTGAAAAATACATGCTACCTACTCCAATCGATTCTTTCTCCCGAAAAATACAAATGTAAGGCTGTTATACCAAGAGCTACAAGAACAGGGAGCCAGAAAAAATAAAAGCAAGAAGGCTGCTTGTATTCTGGGAGTTCAGGCGGAGCAGAATTAACACCCCAATTGTAGGAAGGAAGTGGCCTCCAGTAAGCATGAATCTCTTGGTCATATGGGTTTCCCCAGTTGTCACCAAGAGCGCGCACGATTTCCGACGCCGCATCCTCTTCAAGTTCCTCGATCTCCTCCGTGGTACGGCCTGGATGGTCGTTAAACTCGTCAGTAGAAGAGGGAAAACGCTCATCAGCCATTTGATAATATTAATGAAGAGGTGGCGAAAAGATAAAGTGGCGAAGTCGGGTTAAAAAAAAAGAGGGGAAGAGACGCGATAAAAAAGAATGGGAAGAGAAAGAGACAAGTAAAGGGGGACCGCAACTATGGTGAATGCACACGCGTGACCACACTACAACACCACGTTCCCTAGACGAAAAGGCATTACATGATATGTTGGCCCACGGTCGTAAAGAGACAAATATTGGAATCAGCAAAACACGAGGCGAATAAAGAAACACATATATTACAACATCACAAAGCCTGCCATCACAAGTTTTAACGCATATGCTGAGATCAATACTTATAAACGTGTCATACATGTGTCTACACGGCCTTACCCAACACACATACAACAACAGAGTGCCCATGATAATACACAGAAAAACCACCATACAAAATGACTGTCATGATGACAACACAATTCTATCATAATAGAGCTAGCCAGATCTGTATGGAGAAATTGCGAAACTCAGAGGCCAGTGACACGTCGAAGCAACAACATCACCCAAGGCCAAAATATGAGACACTCCTGATTAAAGCAGCATACAAGAGCAAGGAAATGGTAGGCGTGTAATTCTTTTCATGAACGGGTCCTTTCGCAGTAGAGATTTTGCAAAAGAAGTGCGCCATGAGGAG
The DNA here is from genome assembly GCA_028095005.1 of Rhynchospora pubera. NCBI lineage: Eukaryota > Viridiplantae > Streptophyta > Magnoliopsida > Poales > Cyperaceae > Rhynchospora > Rhynchospora pubera. Next base: position 43,646 of record JAMFTS010000044.1, on the reverse strand, counting down.
GATAAGCTCAACACACCTTCTGAAGAGACCTCAACTTCTACATGTGAAATGTTTGAGCAGAACGTATAAGATGTCTTATGACATCTTGTCTCCTACCTCAGACATTAAAGAAGAGATGCTAGAATCAGTGATGCGAAGATATTATGGGTGAAACGGGAGAGTCCCGGAAAGACCCAGAGGTTACATAAGGCATCACAAAGATCTGAAAACTTTATAGGCCACTCAAGAGATATTGAAGTATTTTTTTAGGCATTCACGGATTGAGGTGGAAGTTATAAGATGAGAGTTTAAAAGAGATGGTGACAAAAGAGAAAAAGAACTCCCATATATAAACTCGGAAAAGGCCTCACTGTGCGTAACCGAACCAAAAGAGGAATCTATCCGAACCTGGATCCGAACCTCTAAGGCCACAGGCAAAGATGTGACACAAAGGCAGTGACGCATCGAGAATTGGCGAAAATTAGATGCGGGGCTTAGTACGGAATTGCCATCCAACGAAGAAAAGACAACAACTTTACCAGGCATGCGCATAACCGAGTAGCAGCGTCATATTTATCATCAAAAGGGGGCGTCATATTTAAGTTGAGAAGCCATAAAAGACAAACGCGAAAATAGTGACTCATGACAGGGCACCATAGCAGGTCACTCGAAGATAATTCTCCCAACCCGCTCTGGTGGGGGGCATTTGTTGAACCCTAAAATATTCTCATAAATACCGGGAAACGGTAAAGGGAAATTAGATATTTTATACATAAGTCAGATACGGGAGGCGCCCGATAATCTGAAATTATCTTGGATAAATTGGGAAGGAGTATTCGTGAGGATTTAATGTCGTGACAAAACAAATGGTGCTAAATCCCAAAGGCTATATTGGTGTCCGTATTAATGGGAAAAATAAAATCACGATAATTTGGCATGCGATATATATTCGTGGAACTCACGAAAAACGCCAGATCATACCTTGAGGTGCAACAAGAAAATAATTATATAATTTCATGAGTGGAGTTATATGATTATACGGAAAATATATGTATAAAAAAAATCAAGGCATCGAGATTCGTGCAAAGAGATATCCCATGATCAAATAAACAATTAAATTTCTCTGGCCCATTTTTTTCGGCCCAACTCATATCAGTCCAAAGCAAAAAAAAAGAAGGCCCATACTAAAAATGGGGATGTAGCAGCCCAATCCACATTGGTTCAAAAAAAAAAAAAATAGAACGGAAGGCCCATAAACGCTCTCGGCCCATCACAGTATCTCTCCGTCTCCTTTGTTCCGACTGCTCCTGTTCCTGACGAAAGCCATGACGCAGAGAAGCGTCTGACGAACGCCGTGACGCAGGAGAGGACCCCTCTCCCTCCCACGCCTGTTGAAATTCGATGCCAAGCAATGATGACGAGGATCGATTCTCGTTGTCTCCTCTCCTTCTCGCGCTGGGCACAGGAGCTCGCTCATTGTTGTCTCCTCTTCCTTTCTCACGCAATTGGGAAACGTAATGATTTCGCTGGCACACTTCAATTCACCTCTTCACCATGCCATCATGTCGGGGCATTTAATTGTGAGAGAATGGAATCCCAATGCCGATGGATAAACTCAATTACACGCCCTCCAGTAGATTTGAGATGGGAGAGGCTCAATCCTTTGAGGCCTGAAATTTTGAGACTTGCTCAATTGATGAAAATAAAACTCAATTGATCCAATTTCATGGTTAGGCAACCATCAGGGAGTGTTAATTGAAGGGATTATGGAATTAAATCACCAAAAACATGGAGCAGCCGTGTGCAAACCCATCACCAAATTTCAGGAAATGAGCAACATGTGATGGATGATTGTGTTGATTCCAATATCTAATAAAACATGCACATGAGAAGTCAGTAAAGTAAGAGAAGAAAGAAATCACAAATTGGCATAAGCTCGATTTACAAATACAGATGAAAATCAGTATAAGTTGTTCTTGGGCTAAGATCAGGACATGTAGCATTCAAAGAAGACTTGTAATTGATAAATCAAGAAACAATTCACATAGAAAATGCTGGTTCTTATTAAATCAAGGTGAAACTGGAAGTGATAAGTTGAAAAGAAAATTGGCAACAAGGAGATTCATTACAGCATGAGGAGAGGAATTAATGCTTGCTAAAATGAATAATGTCTCACTATTGGCATGGTCAGTAGGAACAAAGAAATGAAGAAGATTTCTTAGGTGCAGTAGTGGGGCTCTGTGAGACACACCAGCGGTAAAACTGTCCAGCTACCTCAGAATTTGGATGATTGGTGCCATCCACAGTACCCTCTAAATCCCCTATAAAAGGGGCACCTCAGAAGCCATGCAGAGAGAGGTGATACAACAAGAGACACCCACACCCCAGCAATCAAGCTCACAACCTAGAAACACAAGCGCTAGAGACACAACACACAACCAGAAGATATCCAGGAGAGGTTAGGCATAAGGCTACCACTTTGAGATTTGAGAAGAGTATTTTTTGTGCAAATTAGGATAGCTACTTTATATAAAATAAAAAAAAACAAAAAGAGGAATGAAGTAGTAGAAGTAATAGCCTTGTATTTTCAGCAGTAGTAGAACCTACTTTCTTTTTTTTTGGGTGTAATCTGGTGGTAAATTAAGAAGGTTTATTCCTTTTCTTTGCAACTTTCATTTTCCTTATTTTCCTTCTGGTTGCACACATACCTGTAAACAATGTAAGGAATAACTAGTAAAACGTTTTATGTAAGTATGTACATAAGTTCATTTAACTAATATAAGCATTAGTAACAATGTAAGGGAACAACTAGAAATCATTCTCATTTTTATATCATGCTTTTATGTTATGTACTCATGAGGACAACAACATAAGGAAATCATATTTACATTCACTACAGTACAAGGGATCATGAAGGCTATGTTTATATCTAAGCACGCATACTTAATATCAAGCATACTATCATGAAAAAAAAAAGATAAAAAGTGGACAACAACAAGGACAACAAACATGGACAGCAGATTAAAAAAAAAAAAACAAAGGATAGCAGGTTTCTTTGGAGCTTCATGGAGTATTGCACATCTCATTTTGCCAATGTATGTAAGAGGAAGGTAACCATCTCAGCCTAGAAGATGTTCTGGCGTCAGCCTGATGGTTTACAAAACATCATGTCTTCACATCTCCTCTTCAATCAATACAAGGACGTCTCACCATCACCACCATGGTCAGATCCAAATCAAGAAGGAGCCTCATACTGCCATGGTCTTGTGATGAGCTGCACATCTTCGGGACCATGCCAACATGCTCCCCAGCGTCCCATTGCACTCTCTATATCGCCGAGCAGTGGCAACAGCAGAGAAGCTGATGGCTTGTCATCACAACCGTGGCCAGGCTGCGATGGAGCTCTTAGTTAGGACCAGCCTTCGGTCAAATTGAAGATACATATCTCTTCAGGAGCATGTCACCATACCCTCAAAGTCATCACCAAGTTGCAGTGGCCCCCAGAAAGTCTCAGTCGCCATCTCATCGTCATGACTGGACATGGGCTGAGGCGAAGCACCATACCAGAGGAGCTCGACAGTCCAATTGGGGCTACACCAAGCTTTATGGATCCTTCAAGATGCTCTCAGGCGTGCCACTTTGGTTCAACACCCACCAGAGGCCTCGAATCGCCGTCAAGCCTCACTAAACCCTAGCCGATTAGGGAGGAGACGATTACAGCGAAGAAGACAGAGATAAGCACGATTGGTGGACCCCACAATGTCAGGAGAGTCAGGCGATCTCTCACGACCCTACATCGATGTCTGACAGCAACCTAGTGTAGCCAATCGCGCAGCCATGGCGGTTTCTCCATCGATGGTTCGACGAAAGAAAAAGGAAGAAGGGAGAGAAGAAGGGGGATTATTCCCTAACTTGCATAAACATGGCGCAAACGATAACGGCCAGAGCCATATCCACTGACAGTGGGACCCACAGACGAAGGTATTAGTGTTTCCATTAAGCGCCAGGCATATGGAGACAACCAAACGATTTAAATAGAAATCGTCCCAACTTTGGCGATCTTCTGTGACCCTTCCTGTATGGCGAGTCAACATGGTGTAATGAGTTATTGACAACCAACCAGAAAATGCCACGTCTCACATCTCCTCAACTAAAGTCGCTGCTGACCTCCTCTTTTCCTCTGCTGGCGTGGACCAACCAGGATCTGCCACGTGGCACCTCTGCTGATGTGGCATCATTTTATTGCTGGAAACTTCAAAAATTCATAGAAATTCAACCGTAACTCAGAAAAATCCAAACAAAATTTCTACAGGACCAGAAAAATAGGGAGAATATAGTCATGCCAAAACCATAACCAAAATACAAACAAAATATTTTAAATCCATATTCCCAGTTCTGGCCAATCACAAATTGCCACCTCAAATTTATATTTATTTTAAAATCCAAAAACCCATTAATTCATGAAAAATCATATGAGGGTCAGAAAAATATGAGGAAAAATCCTGGAAGCTCAGAAAAATAAGGGGAATATATTTGGCTAATCATCATCACTAAAAACTACACCAAATACACCCCTACCATTATTCTTATTGAAATACCATGGAGATAAGCCGTTTCGGCAAAAGCTCAAAGGCTCATAGCGAGAAGGCATGGATAATATTTCTAAAAGTCATATTGGCACACTAGCACGACCGAGTCTAGTGTTTCATTCATGACTTGAATAATAAAACTCATCGCAAACCACCAGACGGTCATCGTCATGACGGGTGTGGATCAAAATGGAGACACTAAGTACTGTTGCTAACAAACAAGAGTACTAGTGAAGTATCAAGCTCAATGATCTGGTTAAATTGAGACTCGCTAGCCTCAAAATGATGGATAGTGAGATCTACCACGGTGTCACGGGACTCTATCAAGAGACCCGAAATAATATACAAAATAGATGAAGACCAAATCAATATTCCAGCAAACTGATAAAATCCCAAAGAGAAGGCAAATTACACCGCAAGATATTATCGGTGAAGAATATGGATCCAACCACATACGAGCAGAACTCTTTGCAGTCTGAGAAAAGCTCACAATGTTGTCCCAAGCCTGCTGAGATGATGGAAGCCACGATTATCAAAGGCACCCGCTCTCTCGAGAAGGCAGGAGGTCCTATCTTGAGTGTATGCAATCTACCCGCCAGAGATAACATCTGCCGACACCGCCGACACAGGCACACAGCATTATGAGCCTATCAAAGAAATGCAAACATTGTCACTATGGACAAACTCCACATCATTATACCCGTACCTTGGGGAAAGATCACACTTTTATTTCAGGAGTCTACGATTATCTAAGGCACCCGCTCTCTCGAGAAGGTAGGAGGTCCTAACTTGAGTGTTTGCAATCTAACCTCCAAGGATATATCGAGGTCAATACTGTTGCTGTAAACGACTCCCTCATATTATATTAAAGACCTTATCCCATATCACACCACTATATCAGATGGATCCATAATCCTTACCCAAATAATATCCTCATTCAGAAACTTTCAACATGTTCCTTAGTCACATTACTTATGCCTCAAACAGCTCAGTAATGTTGACTCGATCTATCTTTTAAATCAACAACCAGATCCCACACAACAAAACTTACCTCTTTCGGTGCTGGAGGGAAATTACAATGTTCCGGTCGGAAGCCGGGCATTACCTGAACACTCGCAAAGATTGTCGAGCGTCACCCTATTGACTTTCCTTGGCTAAATGCCAAGCATTATGTCGCATTGACGCTTGATCAGGAATCAAGCGAAGCTTCAACAGCTGGTCAGAGACTGAGTGTCAGAGAAACACTCCCATGATCGAGAACCAACTGTTCATGACGTACCGGTCGGCAGCCGGACGTTACTTGAACGCTTAGCGTCATTTGAGTGACTTGTCTTGCCTAGATGACAAGCATTACGTCACATTGAACGATTGGTCAGAGACTGAGCATCAGAGGTGCGCTCCTATGATCGAGAACCAATTGTCACCCGCACCTGGGGAAGCCAAGGGGCAGCTGACTTAGGTAGCACCTGCGCGCATAAGATTTTTGGACGCCCACAAACCCAAGGGTCTGGCGAAGGATAGTTTCAATGCTTCGGGTGGGAGCCGAACTGTTGAAACCTTGGATATTTCAGTTGGCAGCTGAACTATCCACTGAACGTTTGAATAGCAATCAGGGTTCCTTGCGAGGTTTCGAGTAACACTTGGACTATCTGCATGATATCTCGGCTGGCTACCAAGTATCATGAGAGTATTCCAAAGGAGGATTGAACTTTCTGCTCAGTACTCGATTGGCGAACAAACGTCACTTTAACATCTGACTGGCATCCAGATGAAATTCGGACACTTCAGGTGGCAGCTGAACTGTCCATTGAACGGCCGACTAGCAATCAGACTCCTTTCAACATTTCGAATAACAGTCAAGACTATTGTTTGATACCTCGGCTGGCTACCAGGTATCACCTCAATACTCTGAGTGAAGATCGAATTGTTATTTATCTGATTGGCGAGTGGACGTCACTTCAACGCTTCGAAGAATAATCGAGTCATCTGTCCGATAAGCTGGCTGGCTACCAGATATCACTTCAGAGTCTCAATTATGATCGAATCGGAAGGGAACATCTGATTGGCACCCAGATGTCACTTCTAAAAGATTCGAATAGCAATCAGACCAATTGTTTGGTACCTTGGCTGGATACCAGGTATCACCTCAATACTCCGAATGATAATCGAATTGGCACTTAACACTTGGCTGGCAACCAAGCGTCTTCGGTTCAGCTGGCAGCTGAATCGATTCCTAGATATTTGACCTGCGACCAGATGCACTGTCGACACCTCAAGCAACAATCGGATAACATGTGGGATATCTTGGCTGGATACCAGATATCACCTCAGTATCTCGAATGATGATTGAACCGTCTACTCAATGTCTGAATAGCAACCAAATGTCTCCTGAACGCTCTGAACAACAATCGGATTATCTGTTTGATATTCTGGCTGGCTACCAGATATCACCTCAGTACTTCGAATGGAGATCGGAACGTCACTTAACGTCTGATTGGCAACCAGATGTCTTAACGATTCAAGTGGCAGTTGAACCGTTCCCCTGATACCTTGGACGAAAACTAGATACCACTTCAACGCTTCAAATGGCAACTGGATCGTCTACTTGATATCATGGCTGGAAACCATGTATCAACGCAACGCTTCAAGTGACAAGAGAACCGTTTATTTGATATCTTGGCTGGAAATCGAGTATCACCCCAAGGAAAAGAAACCGAACATTGCCAAATGTCACTTCAACGCTTTGGGAGCAAACCGATTCGTCACTTTGAACATCGCCAAATGTCACTTTTAACGGAAGCCACTCCGTCTATTGAACGTCTTGGTCAGGTACCAGATGTCACTTAACACTCTACGCCCATCGAACGAGCGTCACCCCGCCTCCCGGGAAAGGTCAAGGGGCAACCGACTCGGGTCGCACCCGCGCGCATAAGATTTTAACGCCCATAAACCCAGGGGTCCGGCGTCTTTAACATCCACAAGCCCAGGGGCCTGATGTTCACTCAAAAAAAAAAAGAAGAAAACAACCTCAAGCACCGCATCAACCAAATTTAACAATCTGATCAGGAATCAGATGTCACTTTCAGACAACCTCAACAAAGATCAATAGGGAGTCTAAGAAACCCGCTTCGGGAAATCCATGCCTTATAAATACAAAATTCATACCAGAAGAGCCTAAACCTTAATTCCTCACATTACAAAGAGAACTCGGAAAACGAGAAGATTACAAGCGTCCAGCTACGGCAGTCAACTGAAACCTCTACAAGCTAAGAACTCCAAAGACTGCTGTCCCCTGCAATCCAAAGTCCAAAAAAAAAATATATAATAATATGATATATTAATATTGCATTGTAGTAGTAATATTAATAATAAAAAAAATAAAAAAAATAATAAAAATGCATGATAGGACCGCTAATTGCATATTTACAATTCCCTAACAGCTCACGACACACAATCCTTTGATTTTCCCGATCTAGAGGTGCTCCTGACCATGTCGGAGGTAATTAACAGTAGGGGCTTGCGCCTACTGGAAAGAAAGGACCCCTTCAAATAATAAACCCTCGTGAGAACTCAAGACCGTACAGTTACCGCGCTTCGGGGTGGTATCGGTATCGGCCTCTTGAGGCTCGCGAGGGGTATCTGATCCGCATTCTTTTTTGCCCCTCAATCCGAGACCGGATTTTCCTCTGTTGATCCGAGGGCCGTGAAAAAGTGCGAGACAGCTTGTAATCTTCTCGTTTTCCGAGTTCTCTCTGTAATGCGCTGAATCAAGATTTAGGCTCTTATGGTTTGCATTTTTGTTTTTATAAGGCATGGACTTCCCGAAGCGGGTTTCTTAGACTTCCTGTTGATCTTTGTCGAGGTTGTCTGAAAGTGACATATGATTCCTGATCAGATCGTTAAATTTGGTTGATGCGGTGCTTGAGGTTGTTTTCTTCTTCTTTTTTTTTAGTTAACATCAGGCCCCTGGGCTTGTGGATGTTAAAGATGCCGGACCCCTGGGTTTATGGGCGTTAAAATCTTATGCGCGCGGGTGCGACCCGAGTCGGTTGCCCCTTGACCTTTCCCGAGAAGCTGGGTAACGCTCGTTCGATGGACATAGAGCGTTAAGTGACACCTGGTACCTGACCAAGATGTTTAATAGACGGAGTGGCTTCCGTTAAAAGTGACACTTGGCGATGTTCAAAATGACGATTCGGTTTGCTCCCGAAGCGTTGAAGTGACATTTGGCAATGTTCGGTTTCTTTTTCTTGGGATGATACTCGGTCTCCAGCCAAGATATCCAATAAACGGTTCTCTTGTCACTTGAAGCGTTGCGTTGATACAAGGTTTCCAGCCATGATATCAAGTAGACGATCCAGTTGCCATTTGAAGCGTTGAAGTGGTATATGGTTTTCATCCAAGGTATCAGGGGAACGATTTGACTGCCAATCAGACGTTAAGTGACGTTCCGATCTCCATCCGAAGTACTGAGGTGACATCTGGTAGCCAGCCAGACTATCAAACAGATGCTCCGATTGTTGTCCAGAGCATTTTGGAGACATTTGGTTGCTATTCAGATATTGAGTAGACGGTTCAATCATCGTTCGAGATACTGAGGTGATATCTGGTATCCAGCCAAGATATCCCGCATGTTATCCGATTGTTGCTTGAGGTGTCGACAGTGCATCTAGTCGCAAGTCAAATATCTAGGAATCGATTCAGCTGCCACCTGAACCGAAGACGCTTGGTTGCCATCCAAGTGTTAAGTGCCAATTCGATTATCATCCGGAGTATTGAGGTGATACCTGGTATCCAGCCAAGGTACCAAACAATTGGTCCGATTGTTATTCGAATTGTTTAGAAGTGACATCTGGGTGCCAGTCAGATGTTCCCTTCTGATTCGATCATAATTGAGACTCTGAAGTGATATCTGGTAGCCAGCCAGCTTATCGGACATATGACTCGATTATTCTTCGAAGCGTTGAAGTGACGTCCACTAGCCAATTAGATAAGTAACAATTCGATCCTCACTCAGAGTATTGAGGTGATACCTGGTAGCCAGCCGAGGTATCAAACAATAGTCTGACTGTTATTCGAAATGTTGAAAGGAATCTGATTGCTAGTCGGTCGTTCAATGGACAGTTCAGCTGCCACCTGAAGTGTCCGAATTTCATCTGGATGCCAGTGAGATGTTGAAGTGACGTTTGTTCGCCAATCGGGTATTGAGCAGACGGTCCGATCCTCCTTTGGAATACTCTGATGATACTTGGTAGCCAGCCGAGATATCATACAGATAGTCCAAGTGTTACTCGAAACCTCGCAAGGAACCCTGATTGCTATTCAAACGTTCAGTAGATAGTTCAGCTGCCACCTGAAATATCCAAGGTTTCAACAGTTCGGCTCTCGCCTGAAGCATTGAAACTATCCTTCGCCAGACCCTTCGATTTGTGGGCGTCCAAAAAATCTTATGCGCGCGGGTGCTACCTAAGTCAGCTGCCCCTTGGCTTCCCCAGGTGCGGGTGACAATTGGTTCTCGATCATAGGAGCGTTCCTCTGACGCTCAGTCTCTGACCAATCGTTCAATGTGACATAATGCTTGACATCTAGGCAAGACAAGTCACTCAAATGACGCTAAGCGTTCAAGTAACGTCCGGCTGCCGACCGGTACGTCATAAACAGTTGGTTCTCGATCATGGGAGCGTTCCTCTGACACTCGGTCTCTGACCAGCTGTTGAAGCTTCGCTTGATTCCTGATCAAGCGTCAATGTGACATAATGCTTGACATTTAGCCAAGGAAAGTCAATAGGGTGACGCTCGACAATCTTTGCGAGTGTTCAAGTAATGTCCGGCTTCCGACCGGAACATTGTAATTTCCCTCCAGCACCGAAAGAGGTAAGTTTTGTTGTATGAGATCTGGTTGTTGATTTAAAAGATAGACCTAGTCGACATTACTGAGCTGTTTGAGGCATAAGTAATGTGACTAAGGAACATGTTGAAGGTTTTTGAATGAGGATATTATTTGGGTAAGGATTATGGATCCATCTGATGTAGTGGTATGATGTGGGATAACGTCTTTAATATAATCTGAGGGAGTCGTTTACAGCAACAGTGTTGGCCTCGATATATCATTGGCGGTTAGATTGCAAACACTCAAGTTAGGACCTCCTGCCTTCTTGAGAGAGCGGGTGCCTTAGATAACCGTAGACTCCTGAAATAAAAGTGTGATCTTTTCCCGAGGTACGGGTATGATGATGTGGAATTTGTCCATAATGACAATATTTGCATATCTCTGATAGGATCATAATGTTGCGTGCCTGTGTCGGCGATGTAAGCAGACGTTTATCTCTGGCGGGTAGATTGCATACACTCAAGATAGGACCTCCTGCCTTCTCGAGAGAGCGGGTGCCTTTGATAATCGTGGCTTCCATCGTCTCAGCAGGCTTGGGACAAGATTGTGAGCTTTTCTCAGACTGCAAAGAGTTCTGCTCGTATGTGGTTGGATCCATATTCTTCACCGGTAATATCTTGCGGTGTAATCTGCCTTCTCTTTGGAATTTTTCCAATTTGTCTTATTATTGATTTGGTCTTCACTTGTTTTGCATATTATTTTGGGTCTCTTGATAGAGTCCCGTGACACCGTGGTAGATCTCACTATCCATCATTTTGAGGCTAGCGAGTCTCAATTTAACCAGATCATCGAGCTTGATACTTCACCAGTACTCTTGTTTGTTAGCAACAGTACTTAGTGTCTCCATTTTTATCCACCCTCGTCGTGATGATGAACGTCTGGTGGTTTTAATCACTTAGGGTTATGACGAGCTTTATCTCAAGTCATAAACAGAGCACTAGACTCGGTCGTGCTAGTATTCCGTTATGACTTTCTGAATTTTATAATATTATCCATGCCTTCAGTGATTTGATCATGAGCCTTTGAGCCTTTGCCGAAACGGCTTTTTTCCATAATATCCAGGAGAGAATAATGGTAGGAATATATTTGGTAGGGTTTTTTAGTGGTGATGATTAGCCAAGTAAATTCCTCTTATTTTTCTGAGCTTCCAGGATTTTTCCTCATATTTTTCTGAACCTCATGTGATTTTTCTTGAATTTTTTAATGTTTTTGGATTTTAAAATAAATATAAGGCTGAAGTGGCGATTTGTGATTGGCCAGAGCTTGAAATATGGGTTTAAAATATTTTGTTCGTATTTTGGTTATGGTTTTGGCATGACTGTATTCTCCATATTTTTCTGGATCAATAGAAATTTTGTTTGGATTTTTCTGAGTTACAGTTGAATTTCTACGAATTTTTGAACTTTCCATCAATAACACGATGCCACTTCAGTGGTAGTGACACGTGGCAGGTCCTGGTTGGTCCACGTCGGTAGAAAGATGAGAGAGTCGTCAGCGACCTCAGCCGTAAGGAGGGACACATGGCTCCTTCTGATTGGACTGAGTGAGCTTCTGGCGGGTTATCACACGGATATGACTCAGCACAACTAAACTGCCACAGAGAATCACAAAATTTGGGACGCCCCTTAGTAAGACCCTCCATACTCCCGGTGTTTCGTGGAATAACTGACCCCTTCAGGTGCGGGGCCCGCTGTCGGTGAGTATGGATTAATCGTTATGCTGTGAGCAGCGTTCAGACGAACCGCTGGACTTAATCCTCCATCCCTATCTCTCCTTCCTCAACCTGGCTACGAAGCAGTCCGCCATGGTTGTCTGTTCGAGCTCGTCAAGTGATTACCAAACTCCAGGAATAGATTGACCATCCTCGTGGAGTTTTCCCAGGATGGTAGGGCCTTTTTATCGGGTGTATGAGTCGCTCCTCTGCTATAATCATTTCTCTCCCAGTCGGCTAGGGTTTCGAGAAGGAGTGATGGTGGGTAAGGATTTCTAGTGATTTTTTAGTCAAAGTGACTTGTCAGAGAGCTTCACGATGGGTCCCTGACTCTTGGTATGGCCTCAATTTGATTGCCGAAACACTCCGGCATGGTGCCTCGCCTCAGCCTGAATCTGTCATGGCGGGGAATTGGTGTACACGACTGTCTAATGGTTATGGAAGTTCAATAACGAGCCCCAGAGCATGATTATGCATCCAGAGAGAGATTTACACCATCGATTGAAAAGGTGAGACCTTTCGGCATGGTGAATTGCCTTGGCCTAGGTCTGCCATGGAAATGAATTGGCGATTGAGACTCTCTATTGACCAGAGAAGATAATGATTAGATTGAGGGAATGATGGCATGTGTTCTGAAGGGCACACACAATCAATTTAGTGTTTGTTAGTCCCCATCTGAAGATACCATCTAGATTTAGAATCAACCATGATGGCATGCTATTGGTCATCCTTCCTTTTGCTGTTGCAACTTATTGGTGATGCAGGGAACATTGAAATAGCTTTCTTAGCATGTTGGCATCTCCTTGAGTGTGTATGAACCTCCAATTTCTTCATGGCAGCCTTGTAACATGCTCTCAGCTGAGGTTGAGCCATGGTTGTCCTGATTGCATCCATGTTGCTGACTGAAGGTGGCATGGCAACTTCTGAAGCAAAGTGCTCCATCAGATTGACACGTGAGGTTCTCCAATGCAAGGCTTCTCCTGGCATGATTGAGGTTGTGGTGGTGACTGCCTCTTCCTTTAATGCATTGGTGAGGTGAAGTGTGTGTGACTCCATGAAGCTCCAAAGAAACCTGATGTCCATTTTTGACCTGCTGTCCTTGTTGTTCATGTTTATTGTCCACTTTTTTATTTTTGTTTAGTGTTAAAGGTGTGTACTTAAGTCACAAATACAGCCTGCCTTGGCTTTACTCCTCAAAGGGTTTCTTATGAGTGTAGAATGTAAAGGCAAAATATAAAAAGAGAATAAGTTTTTAGTTTTTCCTTACATTATTTGCTAGATGCCCTTGTTAACTAAATGCATTTATGTACATATTTACATAAACATTTTTCTGTTAATTCCTTACATTTCTGCTATGTGTGTGTGCAACCAATAAAATATAGAAAGAAAAAGAGAGTTGCAAGGAGAACAAATAAACCTTTTACTTCACCAAAGCTGATTACAAGGAAATAAAACGAGTAGTTGCTTACAACTGCAACTGTGAAGCTAATGCTTCTACTAACACACTTTTTTTTAGCTATCCTAACTTAAACAGATTACTCTCTAAACTCACACAGCAAGTATATCACTTATGCCTCTTCTAATTGTTATTGCTATCTTTCTCTCGTATCTTTCTGGTGTATGTTGAGGATGTGAGCTTGATTGCTGGGGGTGTGGGTGTGATTCTCGTTGTATCACTGGTCTTTTTTTTCTGCATGGCCACCTAGCATCATATTTATAGAGAGAATGGATCAATCACTGTAGATGGCACCAATTATCCAAGTCTTAAAAGGCTTGGACAATTTTACCCCTGCTGCCTATTTTGGGTATTTCATTACTTCTACACAGTGCCTTACTGTGCCCAATTTATTCATCTTCGGGGAATATTTTATAATCAAGTACCAGTCTCTCTTTGTTCCTTTCTATTGTCGCAGCATCTCCTTTTATTGTTGTCATTAGTGAGGCAGTGTTTATCTTGCAGAAATTAATCCTCTCGATTTTCTAATCAGCTTATTATCTCCAGTTTCAGTTTAGAACAAATACCTTCTATGTGAACTGCTCCTTGATTTATCAATTATAAATCTTCTTTGAACTCTACGGCTTCTCTCATCATATATATATTTTTCATTTTTGAGGAATAGTTGCCTGACTTTACCCCAAGAACAGCTCATACTAATTTTTATCAGTATTTGCAAACCGAGCTAGGCCAATTTACGATTTTTTTCTCCTCTTATTCTACTGGCTTCTCATATGCATGCTTTATTAAATATTGGCATCCATCACGTGTCGCTCATCTTCTGAAATCTGGTGTTGAGTTTGCACACGGCTGTTCCATGGTTCTGATGATTTTATTCCATAATTCCTTCAATTGTCATATCACACATCTCTATTAATACTCCCTGATTGTTGCTTAACCATGAAATTGGATCAATTGGGTTTTATTCTCATCAATTGAGCAAGTCTCAAAATTTCAGGTCTCAAGGGATTGAGCCTCTTCCATCTCAGCTCGACTGCAGGGCATGGAATTGAGCTTATCCATCGGCATTGGGATTCCATCCTCTCACAATTAAATGCCCCGACATCATGGCATGGTGGAGAGGTGAATTGAGGTGTCTAAGCTGTATCTGGCTTCATGTCTCAGCAAGTGTGTGAGAGGGAGAGCCGTGCTTTCCTGTGTATAGCGTAATGATGAGAGGAGACAATGAGATTCCTCTCTCTGTTGCTGGTGTCAGCGGGAATAAAGGGAGGGACTGTCTGGTCATTGAATGCGGGGAGAGAGGTGGTTGCTTCCTTGCGTCAAGGTGCTTGTCAGAGGAAGTTGTCGGAAGAGAGGAGATGAAGGAAATGAACAGCTGGGCCGACATGATATGTGGGCCGTATACTTCCTTTCTTTTTTTTTTGATCGGAATGGGCCTTTAGTTCTCCCTTTCTTTTTTGCATATGGGCCGACATGTTTTAGCAAAAAAAGTTGCTTTGGTTGATCCCTGTTGCACAAATCTTAATGCAGTGTTTTCATTCTTTTTCTTTGCCGCAATTTGATGTATAGTCGTACATTTTATGTATAAATATACATAAAGTTATACTACTATTTTGTTTGCATCTCAAAGTGCACTTTCATGGATCCAAAGTATATTGTATGCTAAATTAATATGATTTTATTTTTCACATTAATATTAGAACCAATATAGACATTGGAATTTAGGACTGCTTGGTTTGGCATAACATTGAAATTTTTCTTGGTCATATCCACGAATGTATCCTTCCGATTTATCCGGGGTAATATTTAGGCTAGTCTTAAAATTTATTTATTAATCATGAACCCCTCATTCGATTGCTTATAGTAGCCTCAGAAATTCTTGTATCGTTGTCCGGTAACTATGACGATATTTTAGGGTTCAACACTAACAATATCTTTGTTATTCAATAGAAGGAAGCTAATATCTTACAAGATTTTTACAAGCTAACTGTAAGCTCACAAATTAATTTTTTTCAATAGACTTCCTTATCTGTGAGCTTACAGTTAGCTTGTAAAAATCTTGTAAGATATTAGCTTCCTTCTATTGAATAACAAAGATATTGTTAGATACCCGTTTACATATCTTTCGGTCTCCAGCTAGCAGTAAATTTTCGTTAATTACAACCAATCATCTATATTCAAAATCCTATTTGGAGATTTGCCTCCTACATTCCATGTAGAAACAAAAATCCTACAGATAAGCACATTAAGAAGAATTAGTAGTATTAGATTTTCTTTTTAATAAGAAATAGAAAATCAAATTGCATTTTAAATAGGTACCTATAATTTTGCACATCAGTTACGTGAGCTGTGTTTAAAATGTTATTCATAGTCACTTCTACCCCAATTGTACTTTCTAAAAGATTATTCTATCATCAAAACTGAAAAGCCAGTAAAATATAGATATGTTTTAGATAAATGTTTAAAATGTTAGAAAAATTGAGTACTTTTTAGATAAATGTGGTTGGGAGGACTTTTAGGAAATCACTTTTTTTTTCACTGACATAGCACACATGAAATTCCCCACATTATAATCTAGTAAATTCCCCTTTAATTATGATTTATGAATACTTACAGGAGCTAAATGATCATATTGTAAGGTTAATTAAGTTGTTTTCTCAAATTGTGAGTGCCCCTGTCAATTAATTATCGTCACTTTCCAACCCTCCTTTTACGCAAATCCAAGGAAGAAAAATAAGGAGAAATTAAACGGAAATGCCGGAGAAAAGATTCCAAAATTAGAAAAAAATACGTCCAAATTAGAAGATGAAATACCTTGCACCAGAGGGGTTGCTGGAATGGGCGAGAAAGAATCTAAAGCTAAGATAGCAAATGGGTACACCACAAGGCACTATGTAAATGAAGCAAATCAGTAGGGAACCAAAAAAAACTCCTCCAGACGCTGACGCTCACCCCCCAGTTCTCAATGTACCAGAAATTTGCTTTATACCTTGAGAAATAATTTGTAATTCTATAAGGACTCAAAGATCACTATTTTACCACATCCAGATAATTAGAACAAATTAACAATATTCCTGCTACAATTTCTTGATGGAATGACAAAAATAAAAGGGAAAAGAATGCTAAACGAAAGACTGACAAAAATTTCTTGATGGAATGACAAATCAGCTTCCTCCACGGTCTCAATGTATTTCTCTACATATACACCAACATGGTCTCCAGTTTCGTAACTGAAAAAGAAAGAAAATTTCGGAATTAATTGAAAATTTTGAATGAGATGTACTAACCCTAGCCGCTGCAGCCTTGATTTGTTGTGGAATGTTTCTTATCTGGCCGCGATGGGAAAGTGAGGAGGGGGAGCGAAGGTGAGATGGGAACGGAGCGAAGTTGGGGGCAGCGAAGGTGAGACCGGGTTTCTTTTCTGAGATTTGTTTCCATTTCCGAGCAGCGAAGGCAGGGATACCGCGAGGGGAAAATGAGGAGGGGGAGCGTGTTTCCTTTTGTGAGAAGAGAGACGGGCAAAAAAATGTTGACAAAAAATTAAAACACGAAGCAAGGGATCGAACAAGCGTGTTTTAGAAGCGAAATCACAGAGGCATACCATCCAGCAACTTGACTTATTTGTGTGTAAAGTCGACTCCTTTATAAAAATAGCAATCCAAACCGTACACCATATTGATCAATGGTTTATTATGATGCTAACAAAATTGTTTGGACCCCTTTGTGTGAAAAAATGCTGACCTTGCTAAGGGTGCTTTATAAGTAGTAGAGATAAGTATTACGGATTCGAGTGCCAAGCTCTTGGTAAGACTGGTTCTGGTCTTGCAAGATCCATACCTCAAGCTATGGATGCGTGCCGAAAAACGTGTACTCAAGCCTACTGCAGAAAGGAGCTTCCTAACAAAAGTAATTGTGTCCGTTGTCTTCGTCGTACCCCAGCGTGCGTTTCTATCGAATGCACAATTAATTATTAAGATCGTTGACTACCTACTGATCACTCTTTCTTTACTAATCCAGTTCTTTATAACATGTATTATTCAAGCATGATAATGTATTAATCACCTTGTAAGAGTGTTCGTGTATTATCTTTACGGTTAAACACCAGGGATTGGGTTGCTTTATTGTTTTCCTTAGTGCCACCATATACGACTTAATGGTGTTCTTAATTTTCTGATCCATCATAAATTGTTATCTCATGTTATCTTTCTCTTATAATTTTTGTAATACCAGACATTGTAAATATTAAATATATATATATATATATATAGTTTTGCTATATGGTGAGTTGCAACTCACCAAATCCGTGAGTCGTGCTTAAAATTTCAAAATTTATTTCAAAAAATGACCGATTCAAACCATCTAATACGACATCCCTATTGAAATCTCCATGCACACAAAATTTTATATATTTTTTATTTTGTAAGTATTTATTTCGGATTTTTAAAAACTGCTGTTTTTGAACGGTTCAGAACTAATTAGATTAATGATTTTCTAAAATTTTGAAAAAAAAACCTAAAAATTTTGAAAAAATATAAAATTTGGTCTGCATGAAGATTTCAATAGGGAGATCGTATTAGACGGTTTGGATCGGTCATTTTGAACTAAATTTCTGAATTTTAAACGCAACTCACGGACCCTTTAGTGAGTTTTTACTCACCATAGCAAAACTCTATGCTACTTAACTATTCTTTTTAAGAAATTTTCATCGGGATTATGCTTGCATGTGAATTGCATGGTTTTCAATACCCTACCGGCATCCATACCGGTCAGTGATCGAAACCCAGTATTTTCCCGAAATTTTCCGGTATTTTCTCTCTAAATATCGGATACCGCCATTTCGGCCACCGTTCCGGTATCCAATATTATCGGAATTTTTCGGTAAGCAGTAGGGTATTGAAAAACACTGGTGAATTGTGGTATTTACATTTTACATATCCCAGATAGCAAAATTACTATTAAGGAAGCAAATCGGTCATTAAGTAGAAATAAGAATTTAAGTGAGACGTGACCCAATCAAGCTCCATCATTCTGGTTTTTTTTTGTTTTTAAGAATAACTGACGACTCTTTTTAATTTTTTTGTAATTAAAAGATAATCTAATAATATTGAAAATTATAAACAATTCAAATAACAGTTATTTATTCTTATGCTCTAAACTAAAATTCTATCAGATCTTAGATCTTAGTAGCGGCAATTAATAAATGCATAGCCGCAGATTGATTATAAATTAATGCATAGCTTTCGGCAGCTGGAATTAATTGAGGAACATGATCAATTAATTATGCTCGGGAGTTATTTTTGTGATATTGCTCGTCTGCATAAAAAAGTATGAGAGACATCTCAATGTGGACCTGATGCACTAATAATGGGCCTATATATCATGCAGAATCGAATATATTAGAAAGTCACAAAAGTTCATATTGACTGAGCAGGGACATTTAATTTGCAAGAAATAAAAACCTTTTGATTTGTAATTCTTTACATTGACAAAAGATTTTTATATTTTCAACATCTCAGGCAGCCGATAAATGAACTGTCAAGACTAACAGCTAGGTTTTTTCAGTTAAATTCGGTTGACCAGGTCCCAATTATCAGAAAAGTACTAATGCTATTGGTTATTTTATATCATATCATTATATTTAGATAAATTTGGTGAGATAAAGTCAAGAGTCTTTTTTTTTTATCCCAAACAAGTTGGATAGGCATATTGAAGAAATTTAATAAAATAATTTAACGTAACAGTAAAATACAACAGAAATAAAAAAAAAATTGAGGACATGAATACATTTTGCATAAATTGTGGAGGATTTATATATGCTGATTAGGAGGTTATGAATTCTGGATTTGCAGCAATTATATACCTCTATCTCTATCTCTATCTCTATCTCTACTATATTAAAAGCACCAATGGAAGGGTGTAAACCTTCAAATCAAGGGTGTATCCAACTCTTCAATTTTTAATCTGAACTATTTATAATTTAATCTATGCACCAGATGTCTTCAAATGAAGGGCTAAATTTGTCCATTGACCTTTCGTTTGGAGCGGAAAATATTTAGCGCAGATAGAACCAGCGGCTCTCACTCGCACCTCGGTTCGAATCCTCTATGTACACTTTATTTTTTTTTAATTATTATATCTGATAATTTTGCTCCGTCAAAACTCCGACCCCATACCCCACACACAAATAGTGAAACAGAGAACCAAAAATCGCCATCGATGAAGTCGTCATTTCTCTTGCCGATCTACCTTCTAAATAGTGGGACCCACCACTTCCGTCCCCTAATCCTAATCCTCTACTGCACCGGAAAAAGGCCACCAGGCGCCAAGCCGCCAACTACAAGCCTATTATCCACCGCCGCTCTCTCGCTCCAATCTGATCCGAACAGATGCCACGTATAGTGCTTATAACTGTACGGGGTGTGGAACAGAAGCCGTCAGATGAAAAGGCGCTGATGATCTTCCTTCGCGGCAATAAATTTTGAAATTTTGTCCACACCGTTTCAGTTTTAATTTTGAAATTAGAATCTCCTCCTTCACCCTTTCGCTCGAAGAAAATTTTCGCTTCCCTATTTAAACTAAAATGTGACAACCCAAACGAAGGAAGTGAAGGAGAACAAGACCCAACATAATTACTTGCGGTGGCCAGTAGATTGAGGTACTCTTTTCCTATCTTTGTACTTCTCGATTGACAAATTCTATGGTGAAGGAGACATTAGTATTTGATCATTTTTTGTGGGTTTCAGATTTTATTTATTGATTTTAATACATAATCCTGCTCTCCTCTCTCCAAACCCTAAGTACCGCTTCAAGCCTTTCTGTATTCCATTATTAATAGTTTTCTTCAAATTCATTGGTTTCATAATCTTTCCTACATATATATATTTACATTAGAAATGCATGGATAGAGAGTTTAAAATAATAAGTTAATAGTTACAAGAACAGGTGAAATATAAACCATTAATAGGCATAGTATTGTATTGTACTGGTAAATATGTTTAGAAATTAAATTTAATCTTCTGATGTTTAGTATTTGCAATTATGTGTTGCTTTTTAAAGAGGGAATTTTTTTTATTTTTCAATTTTGTGGTAGTCTGTTGCGGCTTTGGGTTAAGGGAATTTGGATAGTGGTTTACGAGTTAGGGTTACTTTGTTTAAAAAAAATTAATTTAATCTTCTCAAATCTGTGATATATATTCCTCTTTAATTGGGAAGTGATATCTCGACCACCTGGATATGGTTTTTTTAAAGGTTGTTGACTTGTTGCTTTGTTGCTTTTGCAAAGAAAAGTATAACAGATGATTATAACAAAAAACAAAAATTCTGATTTTTTTTTATCGGATTATGTTTCAGAGACTACAAGTGATATACAAATCTTCAATTTGGCGATATCATCAGGAATTTCGATACCTAAGTGAATTTTCTTGTTTGTTTAAATCTATCAATTACCGATTAAGAGTACAAGACCTTGGTAGAACATTCTTGAATACTGTACTAGAGTTACCCTTCTATTAACTCAAAATCTCATGTATGTCCATCAGTTAATTATACAATTAAAAACAAATTATTTATGAAAATAACTCTTTTACCTTGCAGTAAACAACAGCGTCCATGCGGTAAATAGTTCAATAGATAGACATGAATTGTTATTTAGACTAAAATACTATTTTTTTTACACATGATGTTTTTGGCGGGAGGAAGACGAATAAGTCTCTTTATTCATCCAGCCAAGAAGAGGCAGCTTAGCAAACACATGAATATCAATTGTTTTGTTATTTGTTGCTGCTGCTTTTCAAGTCACACATACAGCTACATTTAGGTTTTTACTAAATTTGTAAATATCAGTTGAATTCAAGCAATTGGGAGCATTGAATAACTCTTTTAGTTGCTATTTTAATTCTTTTCCCTATTATTTTCAGATCAATTGGGAGCATTAAAGGAGAACAATAATGGATAAGAAACCTCTTATATATAGCTTTGTCGCCAAGGGGACAGTGGTGTTAGCTGAGCACACCTGGTTTTTTGGAAATATCAGAACAATTGCGATTCAATGTTTGTTCCTTGTAATGTAAAAGCAATACAGTACCGTACTTTCATATGAAAAGAAGTTCATTTTGCATTTATATTTCTAATGATATAGTGTTTCTCATGGTGGCCAACATGGCATTGGGATTGAGTGCACCATTTCTGTTTCTAGAGAGAGTTAAGGAAGACTTTGTGCAGCAGTATGGGTCAGATATAAATGACGAGGGGCACGACTCACACCTTTTCAGTATCTCTTATAGTCTTGACTGTAATTTTGGGTACTATATGTGACTCAAAACTTCTTAATTATTTTTTTTCAGATATGAAACCAATTTAATAGGCCACATTAAAGAGAAAAATATAGGCTTATATATGAGTTATTTTAGAAAAAAAATAATGGTAATGATGTGAAATGTTACCTCACAAATGACTAGGCCATGACTGAAAGAGCATATGCAGTATTGCATAAACGACCTAGAGGAAATGAGCAAGCTAACATATCTTACAAAGATGAAGGGTATCATGATGGATAACATTGAAATGGTTCTAGATCGAGGTGAAAAGATTGAACTTATTGTTGACAAGACTGAAATCTTACATTTTCAGGTGCACATTAGTCATAGTTTCTGTTCTACTTTTTTTTTTTAATTTGGTCAATTTCAACTACATGTAGAGATTAAATTTCAAGAAGAACCTCTTTAAAAAAATACTAAAGAACATGTCATAATTCTAAGTGTATCTTGTACCAATTTTAAGTTAGTTGTTCGAGCTATGTTATGATTGACTGTTTCTCGAATATAGCAGGCACCTACATCCAAACTCAGCAGCCGCATGTATGCAATTAGGGACATGCAAGCTCCAACGAACATGGATTCTCCCATGCTTTTCTTGGTAATTACCTATTTCATATTTCATATGTCATAAAAATACAATTATTCCTTTCTCAGAGTAATATATACCCATCTCTTATTGTTTAGCACTTAACTTGATACTTATTTATACTGATTAACTACTAGATGCAACCACTTCATCAGTTGAACACAATAGATGCTGTAGATGGACGAGGGGGTCAAACCTTGCATCCCAATGGAGTTGTGAGGGACGTTCAAGTCTCTCCAAGGTAAATTTTTAGTAACAAGAGTAAGCACTTTGTTTTCCCATTTAATCAATAATATTCGTATTAAGTTGAAATGCTTCAATAGCTTTCATATGGCATAGGTTAATCCAGGAAAGAATCCTGAACCAACTGTAGGTGGTCAGTGGTCACTATTAAGTTACTAATTATAGTATTGAGTATTGAATAAAATGAAAAATATTGAGTATCGAGCATCGAATAAAATGGAAAACTGGAAAGTGCATGGCATTGCACATTTCTAGGAAGATCTAATGATAAAAATTATGTAGAGAGGTATATATGGAATTGCAAGAATAATTGCATAAAGGTTTTCCTCTGAAGTGTATAAATGAGTTCGTTTAAGCATTACAACAACAACAACAACAACAACAACAACTAAGCCTTTTGTCCCAAACAAGTTGGGGTAGGCTAGAAAGAAACCCAACAAGAGAACACATCCAAGAAAAAAAAAAAAAAAAAAAAAAAAAAAAAAAAAAAAACATAAAAATACTAATAGTAAGACTAGCCATACTAATAATAATACCTCTAATAATAATAGTAATAGTAGAAACCTAGACCTCGACCGTGACCTAATAGAGGGACCTACAAACTTATGGCATCGCTCCTACCCCTAAGTTCCTACGTCATGGCTCCGGTACATGAATTGCTAACTTCCAAGCGCTCCTATCGATCGCTAACTCCTTGGAGACGTTCCATTCTTTAAGGTCTCTTTTCACCGCTTCTTCCCATGTCAATCTTGGTCTCCCTCTCCCCCTCCGGGTGTTCTCGAAATGATTAAGAATTCCGATACGTACCGGTGCCTCTGGAGGTCTGCGTTGGATATGTCCAAACCATCTCAAACGATGTTGGATCAACTTCTCCTCTATTGGTGCGACCCCAACCATATCTCGTATGTCATCATTTCTAATCCGATCTTTCCTCGTGTGACCGCAGATCCACCTCAACATACGCATCTCAGCTACACTCATCTTCTGGACATGTCGTCTTTTAGTAGCCCAACATTCTGCGCCATACAACATCGCAGGTCTAATCGCTGTCCTGTAGAACTTGCCTTTTAGCTTCTGCGGGACTTTCTTATCGCATAGGACGCCTGATGCTTGTCGCCATTTCACCCACCCCGCTCTTATCCTGTGACTAACATCTTCATCTATCTCGCCATCGCTCTGCAGCATCGACCCTAAATATCGAAAAGTATCTTTCGTAGGTACTACCTGCCCGTCTAGACATACATCTCCGTCCACTGGTCGTATCCCACTAAACTCACACCCCATATACTCCGTCTTAGTTCTACTAAGCCTAAACCCTTTGGACTCTAGAGTTCGTCTCCACAATTCCAATTTCCTATCGACCTCCGTCCTACTCTCATCGATTAACACCACATCGTCCGCAAAGAGCATACACCAAGGAATCTCTCCCTGTATATCCTTCGTGATCTCATCCATCACTAAGGCAAAAATATACGGGCTCAAAGCTGATCCCTGATGTAGTCCTATTTTAATAGGAAAGTCACTAGTTACACTATCACATGTCCTGATGCAAGTAACGGCACCATCATACATGTCTTGGATGAGGGTAACATACTTTGTGGGGACTTTCTTCTTTTCTAGTGCTCACCACATAACTTCCCTTGGCACTTTGTCGTATGCTTTCTCCAAATCAATGAAAACCATATGTAGATCCTTCTTTCGCTCCCGATATCTCTCCATCAATTGCCTTATTAGGAAGATGGCCTCCATGGTTGACCTCCCAGGCATAAAACCAAATTGGTTTTTCGAAACGTTTGTCATCCGTCTCAAGCGATGTTCTATCACTCTCTCCCAAAGCTTCATTGTATGACTCATAAGCTTAATCCCTCTATAGTTTGTACAGCTTTGAGCATCCCCTTTATTCTTGAAGATTGGTACTAGAGTGCTTCTCCTCCACGCATCTGGCATCCTATTTGATCGGAAAATGCTATTGAATAGTTCGTTTAAGCATTGTGACTTGGAAATATGTTCTCTAATAGTATCACTCAAAATAGAAGCATATGTGATATAATGGATGTTTTTTCATGAATTTTAGACCAAATAGGAATGAGTTAAAATTCGAGCATGTGGCACAGAAATTCTCACTACCAATCAAAGAAGCAGCCAAAGATCTCAAGGTATCCATGTCAACACTGAAATTTAGGTGCAGAGAGCTAGGCATCCCGAAGTGGCCATATAGAAAAATTCAGAGTTTGGAAACTCTAATAGAAACTATGCTAGAATTAGAGCCTTTTGGATTTCATCATATGATCAGCAAGGTTCGAGAAGAAATAGAAGCCATCAAGTTAAATCCCACATTAGAAATAAAGTATGAAACCGAGAGGCTTAGGCAAGAGATTTTTTACTCCAAATACAAGCGACGAAGGACATCTGAATTAACTTCATAGATATGTACACGTTGTGTCTCAAATGATATTATACTAAGAGGAATTATATATCTTGAATTATTTCTTGGATTAATTTGTGTCGTTCAAATTAGCATTGTGTGATTGTGTTAATTGTAATGAATTTCTGTGTGAAGCTGGTTGTATATGAAACTTAAAGGGGCCCCACAGATTTAGATTTATAATATGCTAGAATTGAAATACACTGCATACAAGTTTGCATGCAAGTTTGCTAACAGTGACAACTTGTTTACTAAAATGCCCTGGACTAAAATGTAGAAATGTAGTCTCTTCAAGAATATTGATTTGAGAACTGTCCAAAGGTTGACAACGTAGTATAATTAATTTCTTAAGGAGATGGTGACAGTGATGTAGTATGATAATTGAAATTTTCTGGAGCCTGTTGACCAATTGAGTAGATGTTTCTTGTACAAATTGAGCTGACGCATTAACTAAAGGACTGTATAAAAGCAAGTTAGATTTGACATGATATTAAGGTCTGTTATGTATAGTCCTTATAAGGTAAGCCCTATCTGATTCTCTTGGCAGCAAGGAAGTAATTGTAAAAAAAGAAAAGATAAGGATTTATGTGAATTTTCTAATTATTGCTAAACTAACAATATTACTTTCCTGCCTATTATCTTTTGAAGATAACTTCTCTTACCATTTTACAATGATAGTGTTAACCGAGATAATAAAAAATGTAGGGTCTGTTTGTAAATTGAAATCACTAGAAACTAATAAGAATTGTAATATAGAGCAAGTGCAGGGATACCATTTTACGGCACTTTACTTTTACTTTTGTTTGAAAAGATGGATACTTATAATAAAAAGTAATGTCAGCAGGCTACTTAGATTGAGTAGTTCATATTAAGGTGCTAATCCAACATTTCCTGCCCTTTGTTAATAATACCCTTGCAGTAATATAAAATATGTGGATTTGTTCGTAAAATAATTTAAATGGTCAGATGTCGGCAGGAATTATACTATGAAACAAGTCCAGGTGTATAACTAGAACATGACTTTCATTTCTCCTTCTATTACTACATGATTGCCTCTGCATATGGTTAAAGCTTAAGCCATGTAAAACAATGTAAATGATGGTATGTTCTCATTCTCTGCATATGTACTCACACGATTCTAATAAACCCAGCCTCATGAACTGCGACAGCGTCGATCGTCCAAAAATGAAAACTGATGTCGCTATCATCCTCCGCCCACACATTGGGTGGGCACTGCTGCTAGTATATATATATATATATATATAAAGAGAGAGAGAGAGAGTTTAGCTATGGTGAGATGCATCACAAAAAAATTTCTGTGAGATGCGATCAAAACTCATGAATTTGGTTCAAAATGATCGATCCAAACCATTCAATATGATCTTGCTATTGAAATCTTATTGTAGACCAAATTTTGCATTTTTTCAGAATTTTTAAGTACTTTTTTTCGGATTTTTAAAAATAACAGTTTTTGAACGGTTCTGAACTAATTAGATTAACAATTTTCTAAAATTTCAAAAAAATACTTAAAAAATTAGAAAAAATGTAAAATTTAGTTTGCATGGAGATTTCAATAGAGAGATCATATTAGACGGTTTGGATCAGTCATTTTGAACTAGATTCTTGTGTTTTGATCGCATCTCACGTAAAATTTTTTGTGATGCATCTCACCATAGCTAAACTCTCTCTCTCTCTCTATATATATATATATATATATAGAGAGAGAGAGAGAGAGTGGGGGATGATATACTACACGATGAAGTATTGAGGCCTCATACACCGAACGTCTATGTCTTTGGATCGCTTTAAAATTCGTGCACCAGAGGTGCTGATTTCTCCGAACTCTCTGTTAGTTTTAAAATTTTTCGTCTCCTCTGACCATTTTCGTCTCTCTCACAGAGGAAACGATGGTTTCACTTTCTCTCCCCTTCCCAAAAAAATCATGAAAACCCTAGCGGTCCTCTCTGCCGCTGCCTCCTCCCTCCGTCGCCACCTCCTCTCTCTACCTCAACTAACTAAACTAGAGATGCTGTCGATCTCTCTCTCGTGAAAACCCTAGCGGCTTATACTTCTTTGCTGTCAATAACCCCCTCGCCTCTAACTCCTGAACTGCTCGATCTGTTAACAAGCATTTGGATCAATTTAGAGTAAGTCATCTTTACAAGTTATTAGTACATGTATTACCAATTTGGATCAACAACAAGCATTTTTATAAAAAATTTGATCAATTTTGGGCGTTTTCCATTGAAAAAATCGGATACGGGAGCTTTTGAAATTAGAAATTGGGTAAGCATTTGTATCAATTGGGTAAGTACTTGACGTGGGATATAAGATGTGTCAGTGCAATTGATGTGCTTTACCAGTGTCGGACGATATGACACTAAACTTCTATGCTAAGGGTGTTCAGACAATATTGGAAGGCAGTTTCAGTTTTATGAATTTTTGTTAGCTGCTAAGCCTTATTATCTTTTAATCTCACTTTAGGTTTCCTTCAAGAGAGAAGAAAAGAAGAATGCTATGGAAAGAGAGAAGAAAGCTATGGAATGGAAGGAAAAAGTTTTCATTTAAAATTTTTAATATAGTTGTTTTATCAGTTTTAGTGACAACATTGTTGTTTGGTTGATAATCTTTGTTTGTAAAGGATAATTAGAATGCTTGTAATAGCTGATCTTGTTTGTACTAATCTAATCTTTCTAATTTTATCTTCCTGTGTACTTATCATTTATGCTTCCAATTACGCACAACATTTAGAGGTACTTGTTAATCATACTTTGTAGTTTCTGTTTGTAAGCTATCTTTTATGTTTGTAATTGATTAATAACAAAATGAGCACACATCTATACCTATCATCTTGTGTACCTATTTGTAATTTGAACACATATCATCAAAATGCGCACACACATCCTGCTTGTAATATGAACAAATCATCATCCAATCCTGCACTTATCATATATATATGCTTCACTGTGCCCATATCATCCTAACAGACCATCATTTCAAAATAGATATTATCGAGTACATATCATCATTTGAACGGGGATATAAAATGAGCTTTTACTATTCATTCTATTACTAAGTCTACACAGAAACTATCCATTATCTCCAAGTCTACACACAATAAGCTTGCTTGTCATCAAGTCTATCTATTTCTATCACCAAGCCTAAACAAAATGAGCTTAATAGTCATCACTTCTATACAAAATGAGC
The DNA here is from genome assembly GCA_028095005.1 of Rhynchospora pubera. Lineage (NCBI taxonomy): Eukaryota > Viridiplantae > Streptophyta > Magnoliopsida > Poales > Cyperaceae > Rhynchospora > Rhynchospora pubera. The sequence continues at coordinate 15,245 of JAMFTS010000044.1, read as the reverse complement.
TTACCATTTTATATCTCGTATTTATATTTCTATTTTGGCCGGACTTTACACTTAAATCATGACTCAACCCATTATGTTCACTGTATTTTTATACTATATTCGCCAAGATTAGGTATTGCCGCCACTTCTCAATTGTTTTGTAGATTTTTAGTGGAATCGACTCAATATCTCAGTATTTTGGTGCAAATGGAGCAAAACAACCACATTGGAATCGGTAGAAAGGCCTCACACAACATGCCTCAGCTTTATTCAGGCCAGATGACTTATTCTTTGCCCACATATCTCTCAACCTGAGCCAAAATTAGATCATGCGACTAGGCCTGCGGCCTTAGCTAGTCACGTGCGACTACTGGATCGTATTTGGAAAGTTTATAGCGAAGGAAACTCTGATTTTTGGCGATTTCTCGACAAAGGCAACTCTCCCTGGTGCCCTAGCATGCCTCTCACTACCATATAAGGCCATCCTTGCCTTGAGGCACGGGTCTTACCTTACCTACCGCGTTCCCTACCCCCATCAGCCCTCGTTCTTTCCCTGTTTATCCATAATGGTGCAAGATTCCACCAAATTTCAGAAAAGCTCGACCATAGAAGCGACCTTGGAGCAGTTTGTGACGCGACGACGGTGCAGTTGATCCATACCACGTGGCCTACCAGGACTCCACTAGTTTCATACCACGATTTCAAGGAGTATTGTTGTATTTCATCTTGTCTTTTTGATATTTGGAAACTTATGGAGTTTGTATCTTATTTTTGCATGTTCATTATATGTTTTGCGGCTATGTTAGGCTAATTTTATCATGTCTTGGGATGTAGGAGTAGTTAATTAATTAAGGATGTAGACTTGATTTATGCTTGATTATTATTGTGATTTGCTTGTTGGTATTTCATATCTTATTGAATAGCTTATTGACCATTATCTCCAACTTGATGAATGCATACATCTAGGTTAGGAAACTAAATATTTGGATTAATAAGTTCAGTAAACAAGACTATCATGAGGTAGGTTAGAAATCGAAAGATAAACCAGCTTAAGTTGCAAGACGAAGTTTCTAAGTAACAAAGTTAGTTAGATATCTCTAGAACTACAACATGTGAACTTGATCAATTTGACCAATAACGAAAGTTTAGGTTGCGATTCAAGATGTGTTAGGTTAGTACAATTACCAAATCCTTGTCCAAAAGACGAAAGTTGAGGATTCGCGAGTTTAGGTTGTTAGAGATATGTCCTAGAAGCCAATCAATTGGTGGCTATTACATTAGTTTATGTTATTGATGATACTTGATCATTCGTTCCTAGAGTTTATTATTGACAGATCATTCAGGTTGAGGATCTGAATTGTAGATCTCTGTGGATCATTCGTTAGAATGACAATAATATCTCTAAAGAGTCCATAATCTTGATAATTAACAAGGACCATTAATTATTATATAAGATTAGTATGCAAGTTAAGGGATGATTACGTTGTAGAAATCATAGGTAAGGAGTTACTGACTTAATTGCATATGTGTATGTTATTGGAACATAGCACATGACATGACCTAATGAAATAAATGTATGGATTGTGTTATGTGTTATTATTTATTTCATACGTACTTGATTATGAGTTTGAGATGGTTCAATTTCTCCACATGAGGATAGGTTCTATATATATCGTCTAACGCTGATTCCTGATAAGGGCTGCTATACGAACTTTATTTATGCTCTCTTGAATTGTGCGGGGAGAAACTGGTCATCAAGACAACTATATGTCTCTCATTAGTTCACCTAGTGAGTGATGATATTTACTGGTGATAAGGCCTGATATAGTCCAATAAGTATACGGCCTGATAAAGCCCAGTAAGGCCCGATAAGGATCCAGTTCAACATAAGGCTACCCTAATTAGTCACTATAAAAGGGCTCTCCTCCAACGACCTTGGGGGGACCCTCCCTTCGATCTAAAAACTTCATCCTCCTGAGCGACTCCTTTCCTTCTGCATGGGGCGGTTGGTTGGCGGAAGGAAAGCCGGGCCATTCCCTCTAAAAACTTGCTACCCTAGAAGTGGTAACAATGGCGCCCACCGTAAATTTCACGGCTTAGAAAGATCACCGGAGGACCACCAGTCGCCCCTCTGGCTTATTTTTACGCCACCTCTTTCTTTTCAGTTGATACTTTTAAAAAACCACTGGTTTGCTTTACCATGAGGGAGGGATTAGGGGGCTCGATTGAAAATCTGCTTCAAGGGACTTCTAGTCCTCATCTCTCTCGATCGATCTTCTTTCTTGTACTCATCTCCTCACTTTTCTTCTCTCCCACCTCAAAACTGAGATTGGACCTTCTCAGATCTGCTCTCACAAGAGGTACCGATCAGTTCCTTCTCGTCAGAATCCACACCAAAGAGAAAGGTGATGATCCTAGGCGCCGTCGGAGATATCGAACAGGACCCCGTCGCATCCACACACTCCCTCTAATGGGTACACCTGATGTTGCTGCTGACGTCAACCACATCAACAACCATGCTGAAATCGATGGGGAGCAAGCGATAGCGCCCCTTTCCCTCTACTCGCCCAGCTACGATTAACAACACCTCTATGTCTCCTGCTCTATATCGAGGGGTGTAGGAATTTGCTGCACATTTTGATAAGGAAATTTCTATTCTCAATATATGCAAATAGTTCGATATTACATATGAACATTTCAAGTTTAAATTCTGTCGTGCTCCATTACAACACTTTAACATACTCGATTATTGACTCTTTTCCCCTCGAAAGGAATGGAAGGTTGCAACTGATTTATTAATTCAAAGTTCTCTTGATCACGCTTTAGCTAATTCTTATTTGTAGTACAATCAGATTGTCACCCAATAACTGGATAATGTTGATGTCATCTTGTTGCCTTTCTGGGACACCTTTGGGGATATTAATCGTTTAGCTTGACAACATTATTCTTCTCCCAAACAAGAAAATTAGTTGTCATTATTTACCCTGGAACAGATCCGCCAAAGGTATATGGAAGGTTTGTCATTATAAATTTGGATTTTCTTTCAATGAATAGTTTCATAAAAAGCTGAAAGCATGATTCAGTCCATATGGATTTGCTTGCTTATAACCATTATTTGTTGTACATATAGAAGCATTTCGTACTGATAACAAGTGGTAGTTGTGTGGAAAATCATGTAGTTTCTTTCAACAGATCTGTATTATGACAAGCCATATCCCTGCATCAATTCGAAGTATATATATATGTAAAAAAAAATGCGCAACTCGTCGTGCTAATCACATTATACGATGACTTGGGGTTTAGATAATTTTTATTTAATAGGAGCTGAAGAGTTCCCATGTCCAGAGCTGATGCCGGGACACCTATAAATAGGCAGGTTACCCCACAAACACTTTCATCCCAAGAGCCCCCATTCTTCTTTCCTCTTCTCAAGATCTTAAACGCCTTCTTTCTTCCTTAAGACAAAAAAAAACAAAACAACAAAGCAAACACAAACAAGAGCTTGAGTAAAAATGGCAAAAAAAAAAAAAAAAAAAAAGAGAGAGAGAGAGAAAAGAGCAGAAGGTATAGTAAAGCAGCTGATGAGTCCGGAAAGGTATAGTAGAACAGCTGAGGTAAAATCCCTCCAGTTGTATACTAAACCTTCCCTATCGGCGGGTAGCCTTGCTTGATCGTGTGCGCAAGCAAGACATCCGTCGAGTGGGTTTGGGCGGCGGAACCAAGAGTCAATGAAAATAACAAAACTCAGCCGTTTCAAGCCCACATAAACGAAGACGATGTCGGTGACAGAGCTTTGCTGCAAGCTTGCCCTTCAATGCAGGCGACCTTACCATATCTAAATTAGAGGTCGCCCTCGAATAGCCGATCACCAACCGTCAACGACAGATGGAGAACGCTCGGCGCGAGAGAGGGGACAAGCTTATATCACGGGTCAATTCCTTTGGAGAGGAAAGAGCAAGATCGCCGCGGACACCTCGTCAAAGGAGGTATCAACTTCAACGCCAATCAATGGCGCGGCGATGCACACTTTCTACATAACCAAAGGGGCCCAAACCAACGCAGCGTCGTCTTCAAGCGTGATGGTAGAAGAGAGTAGCTCTCCAGTCGACCTCCATCACGGTGGAAGGGGAGTCATGAGGACAAAAGAAAGACAACATCCCTTATATGCAATGACTCCCCGCCTTCCTTTTAGTTAGGAAAGAAAGTCAACATCCCTTAGCCTCATTAGGCATGTATCACCAAGGATATGATATAATGTACTTTTATGAAAAATAATGAATTCAAGCCTGTTCATACATCATCTTCTTTTAAATTACTACTTGCATGTGCTTCATCTCTTTTCAGACTTCGTCTATGCTATGTTATGTTTTCGTCGCACTTAACGTCCTAACATCGTCGATTTTCTTACTTTTGTCAAACACGCACTCTTACTTACGTTTCACAATGAGTTCAAATCTTGTCTCACGCATTAACTTCGTCACTTCCCTCGTTTCTTCTATGTGATATTTATCGTCAAAATCTTGACTTACTTACGCAACATCAAGTCGCAGTGACAACAAACAGCAACAAAGCAATCACATAATCCAAGACACAGCAACAAAACAATTATATAATCAAATCGCACGAGATAAGTCTTTTAAAGAAAGTACCATAATCCTAAAAGTTCACGTTTACATAATAACATACAACAAATGATGAAACATGGAACAGTAAACAACAAATGATGAAACATGGAACAGTAACTCATGGCTCTCCATCTACATCACCGCCTAAAGAGCCACCAGGGAGACTAAAATCACTTAGTTGGAGATCTGGATGAAGCAAGTTATACTCCCTTTCCTCATTCAACATCTAGTCAAATTGCTCGGAAATGTTAAGTGACCCTGCCCCCTCGGCATGATGCGGGGAAAGGCGAGCAAGGTCTTCAGCTAATTCGGCAACAGGCCCAGCCTCCCCAAAGGTGTTTACCCCGCAGACCTCTCCTCGTCAGAGCCTTCCTCGTCTTCGTCTTCGGCTTCAACCTCCTCCTTAGAAGGACGAGTTATGTCTGAAGGCCAAACAGCGCCAGAACTCGACCAGGGGTAGCGAGGAGTCAAGAGAGGTTTTGTTACTTCCATACCTAACTCTACCACTCGGTAACCTTCCTCATCTTGGCAAATAAGATCGCCACTTTCCTCATCCCAACGACACTGCGACAAAGCGACGTCAGGCTCTGGCGCAGTGTCCATAATCCCAAACTCCTCCCGGGTGAACGGATAGTATTGACGCAGCTGATCACATTTCAGCTTCAGCATGTAATGAAGACCCCCGCAAATGAGGCGGGTAGCTGCAGCTTGGGCACCTGTGGATTGAAGGAAGGCCTGAAGAAAGTCATGGGAAGAGCGGACTTCTCCCTTATCAGTACAAATCTCTTTGCCTTTGGAAGTGGCAGGGAGAGACTTCAATCTCTCTATCTCGGCTTGCAGCTCAACAAGACGAACGGAAGATTCCTGCAACAGCGAGGAGGTCTGGATAACCTCCGAATGTAGCTGGGCCTTTTCAGACGCTAGCTGATCCTTTTCGGCCTTCACCCGAGACACCTCTTCACCAAGACCTGCCAATTCTTGGTTCTTTTTCTGAAGCTCGTTCAGCAATTCCTCAGTTTTCTGTTCCAAAGCCTCATTGGCTAACTTCAACTTCGCCAACTCAGCTATTCGCTCTTTCTCTTGGCGCGCTACCTTCTCGCATGTTTTCTTCCAATCTGATATGGCCCCATCTCGTTGGAGAATAAGCTCTTTGGCTTTCTCCAGTTGTTGGTCGCGTTGATCCAGCGATATTTGCGCTGCAGACAGCTGATTCTGAAGGTCAACATTGACGCGGGAGGCGCGGCTCAGCGTCTCAGACATCAGGTCTTTGTCCGCTTCAGCAGTCTGCGCACGAACCAACAAAGTATCCTGGGCGGCGGCAAATTTTTCAAACAACGCAGTCATTTCAGCCTTGTCTTCGTCAGAAGCGCGGTTCGCAAACGAGAATTGCGACAGATCCACCTTGAAGCCCCAGTCTGATTCTTGCTCTCCACGAAGCACGCGAAGCTCTTTGTCGATTTGGGCATTCCTTTCCGCCAAAGAAGATAGCGACTTCATCCAAGCACTTCCAAAATTGCGAGAGTGACCATGGACACTCGCCTGGAGACATCCCAACTCCATCAGTAAAGAGTGCATCCGCATGAACTTCTCCTCCATTGATAAGCCAGTAAGCGAATTACTAATTTGTGGACATAGGTCCAAAGACACGCGATGCAGGGAGGCAACAAGACGAGGCACCTATGCATTTAAGCAACTTCGTTATTTAAAAAAAAAAAAAAAAAAAAAAAGAGAGAACGATGAGGATGAACAAGATAAACAAAGAGTGAAACCTGAATTTTGGAAGGATCCACGTTTATACCAGGGAGGCGCAGAGAAACTTTCTCATCTTCATGAATATTCCTGACGCGAGCTGTGCGCCAAGAATCATCCGGAGTAGTTAGGCGACGCTGGGAAGAAGAGGAAGGATGAGCCGGCGCAGTTTGTTCACCAACAGGTGTCTTCCCAGATGTTTTTTCGAATATCTGCCTTGGTGCGGCAGGCATCGCCAATTCACCACCAACGGACGATCCAGGGAAGTCTGGGGGAGTTGGCGATGAATGTTTCGAGGAACCTTCGACACGTTTTCTCTTTTTAGTTTCCTTTGCCGCCGATCCTCCCTCGGCCAACACCCTTTCCGCTGGGGCTTTCTCAAATATTTGCGCGGTTTTGGGATGTTGAGAAGTGCGAGAAGAAGCAGGCTTAGAACCCTTAGAGCCGCCCCCCTTAGCAATCCTAAACATTGCAGAGGCCTTGGGGACGGAAGTAGGCGCCTTTTTGGCAGGAGGAGCTTTTGTGACAGGAAGAGCCTTAGTAGTTGGAGACTCGATCGGCGGTGGTGATCCTTCCCCTTCCTCTTCAGGAGGAGGAGAATAGTTAAGTTGCTGCAGGGGTAGCTCCTCATCTGCGCCAGCATCAGGCTCGATGCATTCAGCGAAGGTGCGATCATCTGCTACAGGGCTCCCCCCGTCCCAACACAGCTGGTAGCCCGCCTGAGAGGTTCTACCCAGATGGGTTATTATGGCATATTCATCCTCGGTAGGTTCTGGGAATTCTACCTTGGTGAATCCAGTGGAGGTCATGTTCCAATCCAAACAGATGCCCATCCCATCCATTAAGGTCCCTCGACAGAAGGCGAAGTTCTCCTCCCAGTTCCCTATTTTCCTGGGTTTATTGGCGAATAGACGGTGCACAGTTCTGATGGTGCAGAATTCGTTATGACGGCAGAATTTGAAGTAATATCCAAATAACCCCACCGTAGGGGTAACCTTAGCCTTAAAACCTATGTTCGCAAAGTTCACCGTAAGCAAACGTTCAAAGGAGGTGATGCAGCACCAAGCGACAGGAAGAAGTTGGCCTGGAGGAACCTTCACCATATTGAGAAGCGTACATTGAAATGGCGACAGGGGTAGGCGTATCCCCCACCATGCAGATTTAGCGAAGAACACCCTTCCCTTCGAAGTTTCAAAAGGGCGATCCAATTTGCCCGCTCCTTCCACATGCAACTCGCTCTCCTCTGGATCATCAAAAACCAAACTCCTTTTGAACTTGGCTGTTTTCGAATCAATCCAAGGATATGATTCGAAACCTCTGGACATTGGGAATTTACTCCTAATTTTCTTAGAGTCTGAACTCCTGAAAACCTTCTTAGGCATGATGGAACTAAGCAACAAAGGAGATTTAAACAAAATGATAGTAAGAAAAGGTGAACAAGCTATGACAAAAACAAAAGTAATAGAAAGAAAAACAAGAACGAGAAAAGGTTAGTACCAATATTCAGTAGCCGCCGACAGGCAAGGACAGAAGAAGAAGAAGAAGGAGAAAAGAGAAACAACGATGAAGGATTCACCAGAGTAAAGGAAAGAGTAAGGGAAAGGAGAAAACACCTGCAGGGGCACAGTGAATATACTGGGAATGGAGAGAGAAACAAATAATGATTTTGGATCTACATAAAAGACGGGTCTCTTCGGTTTTCCCGTCTAGAAGAGAGCGTATCCCTTTTTCAAATTCCAATGAGAAGACAAATCGTCGCGACTCGATTCCCCAAAGATGCAATGATGGGAAGATCTTGTAGGATCCCTATAGAAGATCTTGTGGCCCCCGCCCTCTTTCTTTATATTATTAAATTCACCAAATATTGTATGAGGGCTCGACAATATCAACCCTCGTTGTGCGACTGCGTTGGATGGATTCGGACATCAACAGACGTCCCCTGAGGGCTTACAGATTATGAGGACCTCGCAGTTTTTGTCATCTTTTTCCTTTCAAAGAATTTAGCCAACGAGCCAACATCGCTCGAACATCGCCTGGTGCCCAATGACGTCATCTAGAAGTTACTGTAAAGAACTTCTGATAAAATGCAAACATTTACCAGAAGCTCGAGGGCTAATGATATGGTCAGATCAGGATATGGGCCTAATAGTTACGAAAAGCCTTGTGTAAGGCCTTTTTAGAGAAAGGAGCCCACGAGTTGTTATGATGAGGGTGGGCCCGAGACCGTTGCGCTCAGAGTGGGGTCAGGAACCGTTAAAGGGAGCCCTTACCGGTGGGTCCCCTAGAGGAAACGGTTTCTGAGCACGGATGTCCTTTCCGTAACGGTCACGGGATGTTATGTGACCTTTGGGCGATAGTCGTTGAGGGAACCCCGACTCAACCTCGCACTCAACCTCGCACGGATGAACGTTGGCCACGGACGAGAAAGGAACATGTCGAGGTTGAGGGAGGTCACATCGATCTTCATGCCGCAGTCGAATAAGGGAAACGAGAACATGAGGAGGCCACAAAGGATCCGACGCAAGGGGGGACCACCAGATGACTATAAATAGGGACCCCCCTTCCATAGGGAAGGGGGTTAGACATTCTGTAACAAAAGAAACCATGTATAAAGCTAACAAAATTTCTACTCTTCTAGATCAAAAATCTTCGTTGAGATCTATGATCTAGATTGTAGGTTATCACAATCCATATATTTATTTCGTTGGGTCAAGTCCTTTACTATGTTCTAAAACATATACATATGCAATTAAGCTGGTGACTCCTTACCTATGATCTGCAGAACTTAATCATCACTTAACTTGCATACTAATCTTATATGATAATTAATGTTCCTTGTTAATTATCAAGATTATGGACTGTTTAGATTTATTATTGTAATTCTAAAGAATGATCCACAAAGATCTACAATTCAGATCCTCAACCTGAATGGTCTGTCGATAATAAACCTAGGAACGGATGATAAAATATCATCCATAACATAAACTAATATTTAAGTCATTAAATTATTGACTTCTAGAACATAAACTGCAACTAGGGATGAAAACGGATCGGATACGGAGCGGATGTTGGTCTTCCCATATCCGCATCCATATTTTTGTCCGAATACGGATACGAATACGGATGCGTTCGGATACGGATACGGTTCGGATATTAAACGAATACGAATACGATTCAGATATTAAACGAATACGAATACGGTTCGAATATTATCGGATACGGAGTCGAATACGAATATATTTTTTCGGATACGGATTGCTTTTTAATCTTTATTATTTATTTACATTAGCAATTTTTATAAATATAATGACATTCAATATACTCAGTGTCTATATTAGTACTTTGTCAATGTTAATACTTCATCAAGTTCAGTTGTAGTGCATGTGAATGAATATCTATTATTTTTCATAATTTTAGCCAAATGAGCATTTCTTTAAAATATGAAAATTAATCTTAATAACATTGCCTTCGATCACAATCTAGAACTTTAAAAGTGAACTTCTTTAAATTCAAAGTAAGCAAATTTATTTGTTGGGTTCCAACTTTCAACATATAAATACATAACTTCACAACCAGAAGAAAATAAAAGGCTAAAAGTGAAAGCAAATAAGAGACCATCTAAAATTACAAGCATCACATAAGCACAAATCTAATAGGATTGATCAATAAATTCAATTTTTCCACATTTTGAATTCCAATAGTATAGTCAATTAGTTAATGTCAAATCATATCATGTTACCTTAAATGTCATCATATATTAAAAATAGTATATCAATCATGTGTAATCATCACGATTAGAGAAAAAAAATATATAATTTTAGTGTTGTTATCATATATAATCCTCTCGATAATATAAAATAACAATAATTTTATGTTACTAGTCCAAATGAAAACATTTATTGTAAGAAAATTTATCTAATAAAAGTTAAGTATTAGCTAATTAAAAGTATTCTTTAATGTAGAGAAGTAATTATATTATATTAATCATCTTATGTCGTTAAAGATACGGATAAACGAATTAATATCTATCGTATACGGATAATATCCATGTCGGATACGGATACAGAGCGGATGTTGGTCTTCCCATATCCGCAACCATATTTTTTGACGGATACAAATATGAATACGGATATGTTCATATACGGATACGGTTCGGATATTACGCACATTTTTCGATTCGGATACGAATTGGAGCGGATTTTATCCGGTCCGTTTTCATCCCTATACTGCAACATATTTATTTATGCGAATTGGGAGTCATAACGTGTTGCTAGATACCGCTTATGATTATTGGAAGTAAATGGTTATTTATTATCCATGTCCAACATAGCAAAAATAAATCCTGAAAGGGTCACACAGATAGAATTTTAACCATACGTGCATTATTTATTTATTTTGCAGTAGCGAGTACTGCGAATATATGATAAGTTGATTAATTAATTATATACTTGATAAGCATGGTCGATGACCCGGCCAAGAGGAGAGGAGACAATTGAGAACCCAAGAAGAGCCCAAGTTGCAGGAGGCAGATCCGAAGGGAACTCGGGAGACAGATGGTCGACAGAGTCACGTGATCCTCCGTCCGAAGATATTTCGAGGGAATCTAGGAGAGTCAAGTGGAATAACGGTTGTCGGCTGACGTCAGCAATTAGTTATGGCTAGTTAGACCGATTGTAACAGATCTCAATTTAATAAAATACCCTTTATACTCCTCTTGCATTTCTCATCTGTTGATCTCTACTAGAGCTATACGTATCAACTGGCGCCCACCTGAATTCGACCATTAGCAATCCAGAATTGCATGGGGTAATCTGAGAAATGAATGAAAATAGAGGAGCGATTCAACCCAAGCGGTTGGATCTGGAGTTTACTATTAGTAAACCTGGCAAAGAGAACAAATCGCCCTCAAAAAGATCGGATCTGAATCTCAACCACAGATCGATCTCTTCACACCAAGTGCATCACACGATGCACCTCTTAATAAGCTACCAGTACAACCAAATCTGCATGAACCAAAACCTACACAAAACAGACAAATAATCTGAGTATCTGAAGGCCAAAACATAAAACCTACACAGAAAACGGTCAGTGGAGTGACATCACAGCTGACTAATCCCGAACAGACAGATCAACCGATACATCCAATCTTGCAGGCTCTGCAGCAACCTAGTGAAGAACAAGGCAAAGCAGCACCTACCAAGGTGCATCCGATATTACAAGCCTTACAGCAACCTTGCGAAGAGACCAGATCCGAGAGACCGGAGGATTCTACAACAAAGCAGAAAAGCACAGCGAGTTTAGAGACTCAAAGATCTTTCTCCCAAGCGGATCTCGCAAGTCTTGTGGAGCAAACCTTACAAGAAGCCTTTACAACTACTACGATCCCAGCGGCGGGGTTAAATCCAGCTAGAGTAGAAAATCGAGAGCAGAGAAAGGTACAAGGTGTAACACCGCCCCTTCAGGACTACGGATATGTCAATGAGTTTCGCCCACAGAACCTGGGTAGGAGAGCAGAAGGGAAGACTCGACCTACCTTCCAGTGGAACCCACAAGGGTACGTTTATCAAGGAGCCCCACAGTTCAACAGGGTAGATTAGTACCCTTTTCAACACAATACTTACGGACATGCCAGACCAGAACTTCCATATGGATATTACCAATGGGGCCCTCCATCTCCATGGGGTGTACAAACTCAATGGAATACTCCAAACCCTTATTCGTGGACGCGAACATCTCAACAACCCGAACCCCCGCGTTCCCAACCAATCCAAAGGCCTCCTGAAAATATCTTCCCAACCAACCCAAGTTCCTCTTTGGCAATACCCGCAACAGCAATACGTGTTCAACAACAAGTAAACCAAGAGCCTTTGGGATCTCGGATTGAAAGGTCAGGGGTCCCGAGAGAAAGCTGAGGATAGAGAAGTAATGTCGGGAAGAATTCAGAGCCTCGAACGAAGGGAAAGAGAAGAAAAAAGATCTCCACGAGGCCATGCCAAAGTACGTCAACGACGCGAACGTAGTTCGGACAATACACATGGATCTGAAAGCTCAGGATATGAAAGATTATCCTCACCTCGATAGATACCCAGGAGGCAAGGCCAAAGATGCACAAGAGTTTGTCAATAGTTTCAGGGCAATGATGGCCATAACACACGCTTCAGAAAGAGTGATGTGTCTGGTGTTTCCGACAAGCCTCACAGAGAGTGCGTGGGATTGGTGTTCTCAATTACCTCAAGGTTCGATTAATAGTTTTGATGATCTCACTGAGAAGTTCTTGGGAAGATTTGGTGGATTAAGAGCTCCAACATTAAAATGCACAAGCCTCATGACCTTGAAACAGGAACCGTTCGAAACTTCGCGAGCATATCTCGCTAGGTTCTCGGAAGAGGCATACAAGGTTTCCGATTTTGATGAAAAATTAGTATTGGCAGCAGTACTGCAAGGGCTGCGAAGTAAGAATCTGAGGTACGAGTTGGTAAAAAGGGGTTGCGAATCTTTTCGCGAATTCAGGGAATGCGCACAACAAGTAATACAAGCATAAGAAGATGCAGAGAGGATGGGTTGGCAGGATGTCGCCGAAAGACACATCTCAACACCAATGAGAAGAATTTGTTCTCCCCTACCTCAACATCGTAGCGGATCCCCACCTGGAATAAAAAGAAACCCGGAAATGATTAAAGGAGCCACATACAAGCAGCACAATTACCGAAAGATGGGAGAAGCTTATGCCCCTTTATACTCCAATTACCATATATGCACAGAACCAAGGGAACGATTAGTCCATGTAATCAAAGATAGCAAAGAGCTGCAACAACCTGAACCATTAGTAGAAGCAGAGAAGTTTGACAAGATAGCATATTGTGAATATCATCGCAGTTCAGGCCATCACTCCTGAGATTGCCTGAAGCTGAAAGATGAAATAGAAAGGCAACAACAAATGGAGAGTATGTCCGACTTGGCTAGCTAATCCGGTGGTATTCCCAAAACCCAACAACAAATGGAGAGTATGCATCGACTTCACAGACCTTAACAAAGCTTGTCTGAAAGATTCTTTCCCATTGCCGAACATTGATGCTTTAGTAGACTCAACAGCAGGGTTTTCACATTTAAGCATCATCGATGCATATGCGGGATATCATCAAATAAAAATGCATCCGGAAGACAAAGAGAAAACCAGCTTCCTTATAGAAAAAGAAATATATTGTTACAAGTTCATGCCATTCGTGTTGAAAAATGCAGGGGCCGAATATCAAAGGACGGTTAACAAATTGTTCCAAGAAGAGATAGGCAAAATCATGTAAGCCTATATTGATGAAATGATAATCAAGAGTTGTTCGGGAGAAGAACATGTGCGACATTTGGAAAAGGTATTCACAAAAATGAAAGAAGCTGGGATGCGCTTAAACCCGAAAAAGAGTTTTTTCTGCTTGGGAAGTGGAAAGTTCCTGGGTTTTATCGTTTCAGAAAGAAGGATAGAGGTACACCCGAGCAAATGCCAAGCAATTATGGATATGGAACCACCAAAAATCGTAAAGGGAGTTCAAGAGTTAACAGGCAGAATAACAGCTCTCAATAGATTCATTTCGAAATCAGCCGAAGTGTGCCAGCCATTTTTCCAAACAATTCGGAAGAACAAGAAATTTCAGTGGTCAGAGGAGTGCCAAATTGCCTTTGAAAAAATCAAAGAATATCTAGCCACTCCACCAATCATCAGTAGATCGATGAACGATGAAACCTTGTATACTTTATTGTGAGGATTGAAGAAGGTCAGCAGAAACCTGTCTACTTTATATCTCGGATACTGACGTAGTCAATATTTATTGATATTTGGACCGTAGTTGGCACTCAAAATAGACTCAAACCAACAAATTATTTAATAAATTTCTATGTTTTTTCAGGATTTGGCTCTACCGTCGTTTCTTCTCTTCTATGTACAGATTTTTGATGATTTATGATAATTTTGGAGCAAATAGATGGATTCCCGACGTAGCATACGCGCTAGATGACTCATTCCTATCATTGGAGGCTATTTTCGCTCTTTTGGTCGATCCAAACAGTTACCTGTTCAATCCGACCTAGACTTGTGGCAACCAGACACGTGCAGCATCACATTCTTTCCTCAGTCGACCCAAACAGCTATCTTGTTCGATCCGACCAGCTTCTGTAGCAGCCAGGCACGCGGTCTATCTTCTCTCCTCTTGTTCAATGCGACTCTGCATCTGTTCGGACCGACCAGAATTGCCGACATAGCACAGATGGTAACTCTTTTTACATGGAAACTGAATTATTTGGCAATTTCTTGCGCCCTGGTGCTCCAGCCTTCCATCCTTGCGACCTGGGACATCCATATATACCCCACTAGGCCTGAAGAAAAAAGGAGTCGGTTATTACATCATTTTCCACCTTTCCAAAGGCGATTTGCTCTCTACTCTTTGGAAAATCATCAACCTTGCGACGACGGCAGCGAAGCTTCACGTGAGATCACCATCTGGCATCACCCCATCGCCTCAAAGATCGTAATTCAAAGCATAAGGAGTATTTGGTTTTATTTCTCTATGTTTTTGTCTTGTCATTTGATAGGCTTGTATCTTTATTGTTATTTGTCTCTTGTTGTTTGTTTTGGTACTATGTTAGGCTAGTTCTCTTTATGGCCTTAGGATTAGGAGAGTAACTCTATGTTTGGATGATGTTCGTTTGATATGCTATGAATTGCTATGTTTTGAGACCTTGTTTGTTGTGAATTAAATAGTTGCTTGAGTTAATTACTTGTTGAATTCTCTAATTACCTTCTAGTTGAACAGCTGCATCTAGCAAGTCTGAGTTAGGAATAACAAGTCAAGATTGATTTGAGTATTTGGAGTAAATCATAGAACCGAAAGGGGAGATTAGTTT